>CM070601.1:26133745-26733745 GCA_036346395.1 Hsuehochloa calcarea | reverse complement strand
TTATAATCAAGAATCTGCTCATTTATCTAAAACTATGCAAAATTTTAGCCGAGTGGTGGACATGAGGATTACAAAAATGGATAGATAGTATTACTACATGACCAAAATAATTTGGTTCACCTCAATTGGAGTTTTTTGAAATAGTTATGCATTTTAAAATTTAAAAGCAATTTATAATGTATTAATTATTCCATTTTGAAGCACTCTCCACAAAACATATTTTCTGAGATAGAGACATGGTTGAAACATATTTTATAATAAAGTTTATTAAAAATGAAAAAATAACAAAAGTGGTTTCACTATTTTTGGAGTTAAAATGAATTACTTATGCAATTTTGAAGTTAATGCATTTTTCAGTTCATAAATTAAACATTCAGGATTTCGCAAAATCATAAACGACTATTTATACCCAGCTGATGCTAGCCATGGTCACTGACCAGTGGGCCCCTTAAACAGTGCATTTTCCAGTTTTGAACTGAAGAGAATTTCCGGGCTGACACGTGGGGTCCACATGTCATACACTGCGAAAATCGGGATTTACACCACGCTTACTGTGCTCGGCCCCACATATCAGTGACAGCAAGAATCCGAATAAGATAGCCATTAACTACTAAGCAATTATTAGCAGTTAATGAACGAGATTTGGTTTTAATGATGATCCTACAGTGTTGTCGAAAACCGACAACACCACACCGGCTTCGCCGAGCTCTCGCCGGCGTTCCCGGCCATGGCGGCGCTAACTAAGGGCATGGATGGGTTCACAATACCCTTGCACACCCAACGGTGGAACTCACGGTGGTTGAGCTGGCCCGAGGCGGCGGCGCACCGGAGAGAAGCGGAGGAGAGCTACGGCTAATCGTGCACTGCAAGATCGAGCTCTGCATTGTCCAAGGAAGCGGGTGCTAAAGCAACTACAAGGCACAGAGAGGCTACCTGAGCGAGGGAAAGACTCGAAGAAGGTCGGAGTTGAGCTAGCGACGATGAGGGTGACGGCGGCGGGGTGCTTCACCGAGGGGAGCTCGCTCTGGTGAAGGAGACATAGAAAGAGTGGTAGAGAAAGCTCAAAGACAACCCACAGATGGTGTACAAGCAAAGAATCGGCAAGGAGCTTACCACACCGGAGATGGGGACGAACGGGGCTCCGCGATCGAAAATGGTTCAAACTCGAATTTTACAGGCTCCTGTGAACCGATAGCAAAATAGAGTGAGGGGAAAGATTAAGCAGGCCACGACACGCAT
The DNA here is from genome assembly GCA_036346395.1 of Hsuehochloa calcarea. Classification (NCBI taxonomy): domain Eukaryota; kingdom Viridiplantae; phylum Streptophyta; class Magnoliopsida; order Poales; family Poaceae; genus Hsuehochloa; species Hsuehochloa calcarea. The sequence goes on along the minus strand of CM070601.1, from coordinate 26,732,506 downwards.
TGTGACGCACTAAAAAGAGATAAAGGCTCACCGGAGTCCATAATTGCCGAAGGAGTAGCTCTGGGCGCGCTCTGGACAAAGCGGGAGCACGAGCTTGCCTTAGATCCTACATGCAAAGACAGAAGCTCCAATGAGCGAAAATGGAAAGGCCACAGAAAGTAGGAGTCGAGGGACGCAGTGGGTGGAAAACTTACCCGTGGGAGATGCACAAACGAGCACCCCTCTCCTCAGGCACCTAGAGGAGAAGTGCGGAAGAAGGTGGGCATAGGGTCAGTTTTGAGCAGGAGCGAGGACGGAGAAGAAAGCGGCGTGAGTGGGCGAAGCCCTACGATTGGTAGCCAAGGGCGGTGCGGCAACGGCGTTGACGGAGATGCACAGCACGCAACGGCCGCGTGGAGGTCAGCTCTTGAGCAGCGCCTGCCCAAGGTGGAACAAGACCCTACAGGTGGGGCCCGCGACGCCAGTGACTCAGTCGCGCGAGAGAGACAGATTGAAAGGGGGTTGGCACGGGCCGTTGGATCGACATCGAACGGATCAAGCGAAAGGGACGATCGGTCGGTCCGAACGTTCACGTCAATCCAGGCCGTTCTCTCCAAATCGGACGGTTCACGTGAGTGGAGCGATCGGCCGGTCCGAACGTTCACTTCAATCCAGGCCGTTGATCTAAGATCCAACGACTCTCGTTGATCGAAACGTTCGGATGGTCCGAACGTTCACACACACATAAGTCGTTGATCTCGGATCCAACGATCCACGATGCTTGCGCCCGAGCGATCGCACCGGGTGCAGTTAGTTGACTGGGCCGAGTCAAGTGGCTCAAGCCCGAGTCTGACTCGCACCCAAGGAACAGTGAAAATCAGCTAGGGTTTGAATTAAACATCTGATTTTTGGAGGATTTGCTTAAGGTAGCAAACTAGCTCCAAAAATTATGAAATTTTAACTGGTTGTTTCTGATTAAGGATTAACTTTACATAAAATTTCTAGAGATTTTCATGAACTGCATTCTTCTCCAGAGATTCCAGAAGGTTTGAGTTAGGGTTTGACCAAGCTTTGTCTTGCCTCCAAAATTATCAAATAATTTCTAAAAATCATGAAATAATTTAGAGGTGTCACATACCATCCCTAGAGCTCAGGAAAAATATTTACATGGGTTTGGCACAAGATCTTTGCCAAGGAGGTTTTTGATTGGAGTCAATTGAGGATTTTGATTTTTGATTCCCATAATTCCTTTACAAGAATTACAGAAATGCTCAAGGATTTCAAGATGCAAGAAAAGTTTTAATTTCTACTCATTTTCTTACATTTGAAGCAAGGACTTAGAATTGGGATGTTACAATACCGATAGTCATGTCCACTAGCGATGACAGAGGGCGCACAAGAGGCGATCGGAGTGGCTCTACGTGCAGGTGCAGGTATAGGCAAGCGACGAACAGGTGGGCTCGAGGTGGAAGATGAAGGATGGCGTGCGGGCCCCAAGCATCAGCAGCTGTGGAGGTGGGGAGACAGTGCGCAGGCCATTGCTAGGCTGAAACAGGAGCGTGCCAGACCAAGGGGAAGGGAAGTCGACACAAGAAGGAAAATTCTGATTTTTAATATTTTCTAATTTATATAACTCCAGAAATCTAGTTTCAAATTTTGAAACACTGAATGTTTTGAAAAGTTTTGAAGAGGCTCCTGGAACCATCCGTTATTTAGCAAAATTATTTCCATGTGTTTTCCAGCTTTTAAATTTTTGCCAATAAAATTCTTTTATTGTTGTCTTTCGTAGAAAAAGATTTAAATAAAATGCCAAAAATGAAAAAAAAAAATGCTCAAAAATGCAAAAATTTATATTTAAAAGATAGAAACATATATATAGTCATTACACTTGGGTTATTGCACTTGCCAAAAGATGTTGTTGTAACGATCAATCTTAGTCTTGTTACCGATATAGTAACTTTTCAACATTTCATTTCTATGTAACCTGAAGAATACAGTCCACACACATGGACACACACACTAATAGGATGCCAGTTTCATACTCTAGGAGTACATACTTCCACTTCCAATATACCACTTAAACGAATATATTATATTTTTTTATCACTTTTAGTATAGTTAAATACCAATTATAAGATCATCGAATGCGACTTGATTGATTAGTGCATAGGCCATTGAGTTTATTTACAATGTTGTTAAGTCTAGAATACATCTCGATGATGTTTTCATTAGGCAACATTGTAAATATCTCATATTTCATCCGAAGCCTATGCAGTTTGGCCTCTTTGACCATGGATGTGCCCTCATGGATTTTCGAGAGCATGGTCCATATCTCATGAGGGGTTTCCAAGTTGCTCACTCAATTGAACTCATCCGCGTTCAAAGTGCCAAAAAGAGCGTTCATCGCTTGAGTATTGAGGTGAGAGTTTCGCTACTCAAGATCCGTGTGGTATGAAGGATCAAGTGGCATAACGAAACCATCACTTACAATACTCTATATGCTTGGGCTCATCACCTTTAAATAAATAGATATCCTAATTTTCCAAAAAGCATAATGTGTTCCATCAAATAAAGGTGTCTTGCCTATGGATATACTATCACTAGCCATCATTTCTCTCTTAGACTGTTAAGCCTTAAAAAAGAGAGACCTTTCTCTGATACCACTTGTAGGATCAAGGACGACCGACTAGAAGGGAGTGAATAGGAGGTTTCTCAAACTTGTGTTCTAATTAGCAATTTTAACAAGTATGGTCTAATTAAAAGATTTCTACCACAAGTCACTAAGACACCTCAAAGCTATGTCAGTACTAAATACAATTTTAGCTAAGAAATTCTACACAAATAAGAAGCTAGAAATATAAATACGGAAAAAGTAAAGACAAGAGAAAAAACCGTAATGAAGACAATCGTTGTTTTCCCGTGGTGTCGAAGACTTACCAGTCTTCTCCAGTCCACGTTGAGGTAAGCCCAAACGAATTGGACCGGCTCCACGAATTGAGCCTAATGAACCTCGATTTTACTAGGGTTGCTCTTCCTCTACTCAAGATGGTGAGCACTAAACCACTCACAATCGGTGTCGGGCCTCTTCACAACTTTCTTGAAGATATCACTGCACAATCTTCCTCCAAGCCATCTAGATGTCGGCAAACACCAAGAGTAACAAATCACAACAATTGCTTGAAGGTTATCAAGTGCCAAAAGATTAACTAATGATGCACAAGCACTTCAATGCTCTTAACTACCTCAAAATATGAAATATGAGCAAATGAGTAGTAGAGAGTGCACCAAAGACTCTAAAGTATTTAATGAGATCAGGGCTATAGAGCTTGATGCTGGGGAGGGGGTATTTATAGCCTCTAACCACAAAAAAGACCGTATGAAGAAGATCCTCAAAAAAATTCAGCAGGTGTGGTACAACCGCCATTGATCAGCCGGTATTATCGCACCTACTGTTCAACGGTCATATGGGGTTCATTAAATGCTACTAAACTAGCCGTTACGATTTGGTGTGGTACTGCTGCACTCACATGGTTCGGTATTACCTTTAGGTGGTAGTACCGCTTTGTTCAACCGGTACTGCCAATTTCTAGAGGAGGAAAAACTTCCAAAAATGTGCTCTCTAGAGATTGCAACTTCGGTAGTACCGCACTTTACGTGTGGTTGTACCGCAAACTGGCAGTACCGTAGTTACTTGCGGTCATACCGGTTTTACTGACAACTATTTATCAGATGTAGATACATGTCTTAGTTGATCAAGATGGCACAACATAAATCTTCAAGCTACTAGCCATGATCCATCTTGATATAACGATATCTAGCCTATAAATCTGGTCTTTCCACCAATCACAGAGACCGGTAAAAACTATAAAAGGGTCCTTGGGTTATATAATACCTTTGTCTTAAGCCATGACCGTCTTTTGTTGTCTTTGCATGCTATTTTTATGTCATCATCCAAGATTCGGGACTAAACCTTTAAAACATATTAGCACACATGTTAGTCCCATAACACATTGTTATCATTAATTACCAAAACTATTTTTAGGGGCCTAGATGATTTCAAGTAACAGTAAAATATAACAGCGTACACAGTAACCAGCTTCCCATTTTTACCGCCATTTTTTTGAAATCTCTTTTTCTCTTTGACAGTAAAAAGTTTGTGTTAGGATACTAAACCTTAGCTATAGGTAAGGCATGTGCGTTAGGTTACTGAGTAGGTCCAACGAAGTAAATAGAGCAGTAAAAGTGAATGCCACCACAAGTTACACCCAGGAATGTATATCACGGATGCAGTAATATAAAACGTGTCATTCAGTCAAGCGGTTTCAACACATATAGTAAATACAAATTCAAACTGGACTTATATTTTTTTGTATTGATGTATGGCTAAACAGTCTGGCCATTGGTTTCTTACAAAGAATAAAAAAAGTAGAAACCTAAATAATCAAAGTTTTCTAGTGGCGAAGGTAGCCTGCTATCTCCATCTTCAAAATGTCGCAGGTAACATCGTCGGCATTACAGGGTTCGGGATCAGCGTAGGAAGCCTGAAACTCATCCACCCATTAACGTGCTCGCCCGAGAGCCATCCAAATATGCTCTGACTGAAGAATCAATTCGAATTAGGCCCATGGGTTCTCTTCTCTTGATTGGGGGGTATCGGCAAAGTAGACTCTGTCGCCCGCCGCCTCGATGTAGCAGTCGAAGCGACGGTAATCCTCACCAGAAGCCGGAGAACACCGAGAAGACCTGGCGGAGGAGCATGTCCAGACGGCGAAATGTTGCCGACATTTGCCCCGGCACAACCTCTGATGGTGGAGGGAGGACACTGTTAGCACAATGTCCATCCGTAGCACCTGCCAGCGTACGGCCAGAGATGTGCTCATACAAAATGGCAAGGTAGGCCATCAACGCCAACTTCAGGGGAGAACAGAGGGGAGCCATTTTTGTTAACTGTATTCACTTTTGATGTAGTGCGCGAATGTGAGCAGACCGATGTGATAATCCATCTTCCGGGGCATATGGTCATTTTTATAAAACAAGGAGTAACATCGGCACGTGAGATGAAGAGACGCATTGGGGACCAAAGTGGCATTGATGCGCTTAATGCATCGTTTGGGCACTACTTAATTGAACCTCCGCTCACACAATTTTTAGAGTAAAAACAAACACACAATATAGTAAACCTAATCGGACATGCAATAATTAAGAAACCATATGGGTAATAGCAAAGTTATCAGCACCCATTAGTAAATGCATTCAAGAATTTAGTTAAAGTTATATGCAGTAATTTTTAACGTAAGATGCAGTAATTGGTACACGTGTTTTACTACGCATAACTGCTTAGGTTTTTTTGATTTTTTTAACAGGAGCAGAAGTCGAGTGTAACATCCCAATTTTTCTTTTCAGTTAAAAATATAATTTAATTATTTTATTGAATTTTTAAAAACTTTTTCCCTATTTATTTTAAAGCCAAAATAATTTATTTTACAAAAGTTATTACCAAAAATAAGTTCAAAATATTTTATTTAAATCCAAAATATCTCAAAGATTTTTTTTGTGAATTTTATCATAATTTTCTAATTTTATTTCCAATTTTGTAAATCCTTTTTGAATTGCCAGAATTATTTTAATTGGAAAATCAATAAAAATTCACAACACAGTACTTGGGCCGAAACCTCCTCGACCTGATCTATTCCCGCGAGAACACGGCCCATTCAACCTGTTTTCTCCTGCACGTAAGGTAGTTAGAATAGTGATCCTACTCTTAGAGTTTTACGATTCTACGAACCCACAATAGCCTGTCGATCCAAATCACATCGTGAATCGGAATCAGGTAGAATCGTGGTAGAGCCGCGATCCAAAGAGTAGAATCACATAGAATCGTATAGTAAAATCATGGTAGAGTCGTTTGGGCAAAAACAAATTGCACGTTTTTGCAATTTTTTTGATTTTTTTAAATGTCGGGGTTTGCTGATATTTTATTTTAGAGCAAAATTTATTGATATTAATTTCTGAGAATGAAACTATAAATAAACAAGGAGCATGCAAAATATTATATCAGTGTGGTAATGCTAATACAAATATCTATATTATGACATGAGCAATCTTGAGCTTGATAATGATAAGCTATTTTATTCTAGAAGTATGTCTAACTGCTTTTAAGGAACATGCAAGTGTTGCCATTAAATATTTATTTACAAAAGTTGTAAACAATTCTCATGTAATTGTAGTAAACTAGTTATGGTTATTGGTTGTTCTCCTGTGGTTCAGAACTATATCACCCATCATGTCAGTCCATTATGCTTTTATGTTGTGCGATAAAAAGTGTTTTGTCCCTTTTTCGGTTAGAAGTAAGTGGTAAACCATATAAGAATCATACAAACTGATAGTATAGATGTTAAATATGTGTATTTTTATAATTTTGTAGAATCGCAGATTCTATGATTCGATACTACGATTCGATCCTACCGGAGCCAAATTGATCCAACTTAGTATCTCGACTCTGACTACCGTGCCTGCGCGCTCTCACCCAAAGCATTTTCAATCGTTGGATCAAGAATGGATGGTCCGATCTTGTTGACACATTCAGACGATCTGAACGTTTCAATTAGTGTGGATCGTCCGATCAAAATCGAACGGCCCAAACACCAACCACTCCTTTTCCTTTCTTGCCTATCACTGCCAGGTGGGGCCCACATTACAATGTCGTCGTCCACCTTCCATCTTCGTCCCCACGCGTTCGCCTCGCCTATCTGCCATTGTTGCTGTTCAAAAACCTTCCAAACTTGGTGGATCCAGCCGCATCTGCCGAGATTTCGCACACATATAATGTGTTGCATCAAACCACGCCCATCACGGCCTCGCCCCTTCCATCTCCGGTGATAAATCCCCAAAATTGCGCTGCCGTGTCGCTCATAACTTCTTGCACAGCACGAAGCCCGGCCTCGCCCTTGCCCTATAAATAGAAGCCCCAGGTGTGCCTCTCTCCGCTCATCCCAGCGTCGCCAACCACTGCTTTTTTCGTCCCTCTAGCACCCGAATTTCGAAGATCTTCACCGCCGACCGAAGCTTCATCCATCTCCGATTCCACCGTCGATGACCATGCTCCTACCGCCCCATTTTGAATTTTCGTATGCTGAGGTCACCATGTGCAATCATTTGAATTTTCTTTGGAAAAACAATTCAGAAAAATCAATAAAATCTAAAATTAGGATTTTCGTTAGATTTAAAACTTCTAGGAGCTCTTATTTCTTCATACGAACTCCGATTTAGGTGAATCAAATTTTTAAATTTGTATAAATTCAAGATCTAGCTAACTAAACTAAAATTATATCATTTGGAGTTAATTTGAATGTTCATTTGAATTTAGTTTGTTTTCGTGTATAGATTTCGACGACTCCAGAGAGCTCAACCCTTCAAAAGAGTTAGAGTATCTGCGCTGTGAGCAAGGCAAGTTATACCATTGATCTTGTTGCTCCCACTATTTTAAATTATTATTGCATGCATAATTTTATTTTAGTTATTTTAATTCATGTTTTAAATGGCCTAGTTATTCCAATTCCTTTCTATAGCCAATGTTATTAATTGAATTTTCATTCCCTTGTCACCCTGGACCAAAATAAAAATTTGAAAATAATTATATGCTTAGCAATGCTTAGACCTAAAATGTTTGGTTTTGGAAATTGGCTGCCAAAAATTAAATATTATTTAAATTGCATCCATAATATTGGTGTGCTTGGAAGTTTGTAAATGATTTGTTAAAAAAATCAAAATAGAAATAAAAAACTTGATTAGACTTGGGCGAACTGGATTGATGGTGAGTGCAGATTTATACACGGGCTCAATCCAGGAATGGATTGAGGGCTAGGGTTCTTTGAATGTCACCCAAGTCAGTTAAGAACCAGCCTTTGAGCATATTTTGCCACGCCTCACCGTACCACCACATGTCATGTATGGGCAGGACTAGGCTTATTAATTTGTGATACCTCAGTTTCTTCCATGCCATGTTGTTGAGTGGGTATTGGTTAAACAGTATTCCCTAGCGCAAGAGGGGGCTTCCGACGAATTGTTAGCCCAATGGAAGTGAAACCTTACCTGGCATGTTAACCTTGAAGTAGAACATTGGAAACGCCTTATGATAATTGCTTAGTTGCACACCTATGAAAGTGTGTATTGGCTGACACTAAAAGTAAATTATCTCTTGTGGATAAAGCTATACACACTCTGCACAGTAGAAAACTATTCGAATAGCCGTGTCCACGGTTATGGACATGCTGAGCAAAGCCACTCTAAGTTAGACTTTGTTTTTTTGTTTTAAAGTTATTTTTGAAAATGATTTCAAGATGCAAAATCCTTGTGGTAAAATTGGACAGTTAGCCATGTGATAGGAGGGTATCCATCACCATATTTCATATGGAGGTTATCCACTATAAAACTGTCAATTTAAAATTTGATTTTAGTTATAGATTAAAAAATTTCCCTTGGAACTCAGTATGAGTATTTAAACCTGAAAACGATGCTTTATGCAAAATAGACCCTATCAACCTCAATTATTTACTTATGCATGCATCATAGTCTTTTATTGGGTGAACTTGCGAGCACAGAAGTTGTGCTCACTCTTGTTGAATAATATTTATTCAGGTGAAGAATTCTATCATGACGGTGAGCATCTTGACGACTAGGCCTACGCCCCCAGTGGATTGCATGTGGCACATTGTGTGGCTCACTTACTATTTTATTTCCCACTGCGTTATTTTATTCTTCCTCAGACCCCATTTGTAATAAACTCTGATTTATATTAAATAAACGTGTGATATGATTATGATGTCACTTTTGTTCAACTGTGTACTCTAGCAATACTATACTAGTGTATGAAACACAGAGAAGTCGGGATCATTCGTTCCCGGGTTCGACATCGAGTATATTATGTGCGTCGGGGTCACATCATCCGGGTGTTTCCGCACTACAAAGAAATCGTATTTTCTTTCCAATGTGTGCTCAACCCTCAAAGGAACAAAAAAACAAGGTCTCTGTCAAGATACACTGACCCGCATTCTTGGCAAGAGTAGAGGCGATCTTCGTATTCAAAGACCCATAAGTTTAGAGAATACGACTGTTTCTTTTAGTTTGGAGTTCTTCCTCTCTCGTGAAGTGGCTTTTTCTAGGGTTCCGCACAGTAATTTAATCCAAAAACTTTCATAATTTCTTGCTATACTGCGGCGATTTCTCCCTCCCTAATTTTGGAGCATTTTGGGATAGTTTTTCCTCTTCGAATTTTAACTAAAACAACTCCTCACATGCAGTAATTCATAGGATCCTATTTTTTATTTTTCTTATTCGCCTTTTGTGAAGGACCGAAATGGCAACAGAGGGGGGGGTGAATGGTGCTTTAAAAATTAGGAGCTCCCCTTTGCTATAATTAAATAAGACCTACAAAGTCCTCTGGATAACTCAAGAAGAGTGAAGCAAAATCAGAGAACGAAAATGTAAACTTCAGATCGCTCAGAGAAATCGGAAGTTCGATTCTACCCTGCCAGATAGTTCCGCACTCCGAAGTTCCGGTTCATCGGGAAGTTCCGCCTGCGGTAGTTCCGCCTTGGACAATCGGAAGTTCCGATTGTCCTGACCGAAGAACAGTACGCTCGGGTTTTTCCCAAAAATCCAAAGTGCTAAATCTTGAATGCTCTTCTCTGGTCAAGTTTCACAGGATATCATCCTAAACAACATCTTGACCTCATGGAGAAGAATCGCAAACAAAGATTCAAAAATCGAGCCAAAACGGATTTCTTGAGAAAGGGCAAGAAAGACCAAAACTCACAATATGCACGATTCTCGATTCTCACATTATGAAACTTTGATAATAGATTAGCAATATCAAAACGATTCTAGATATGAAGATTCAAGCTATTTCATAAGACGAATCAAGAGATACATCAAAACCCTAGCTATTCAACATGAACAGAGAGAAGGAAGAGGATATAAACAAGTAATCAAAACTCAGAGTTTCATTGATAGATATCAAATGTTTACAGATGGAAACATAGAGGAATGATTACATAAGATTTCAGATCATACTCTCCCTCTCAACAAGCTCTCAAAAAGCAAAACAAATCCTTTTTAGAGCTAACCCTAATTTTCTCACAAAAGGTCTAACCCTAACCCCAGGGTTCTCCCCTATTTATAGCCTTGGCTAATGGGCCTCCAACCCATTAAGCCCGCTACACCCAACGGAATCGCTTCCACTTTTGCCGCTTAAAAGACCCTTTCGCCTTTGCGCACCTTCCGAAGCCTCCGTACACCTTGTCGTGCGCACGACTCGCAACCGCTTCAAGATTCACGCCGTCTTCGACACATCCCGACCGCTTCGACCTCAACGCCCCGGCGCCTAGTCCGTCCACGTGTCTCGCCACGACTCCATCTTGATGCCCCGCAACAACACGCATAAAAACACATCACATAGCATTGCACAATAACATAGCATCAATATTTGTATAAGACTCAAACTCATACAAAATCAAAATCACAATTTAACCTTCTCTCGCACGATTCGACACAATCGGAAGTTCAAGATTACCACAAATGAAGTTCGATTGCCGAACATCCGCACTTGTCGAATTATCGGAAGTTCCAGCTTACCATCGGAACTTCCGATCTTCTAACATCCGCACTTCCAAAAATTCTATTCCGATTTTCGCCTCGGAGGAATCTCAATACCAAGATATCGGACACTCCGCTACCCCATGTGCGGAAGTTCCGATTTCCTTCAATGAGAGCAAAACCGGATAAATCGGAAGATCCTATTTTCAACACCGTAGTTCGATTAATCGAACTTCCGCCCATACACAATGTAGTTCCGATTTCCGACTCGACCGAAACAATCCAAACCAAAACCTCAACTCTCAATCTAATCAACACACTTGTCAAATACTCATCACTCAGTGGAGGACCTCTCACATGGTCTCTCAATCTCCCCTTGATGAGTATATTGACAATTACCAAAAGCATAAGATGAGTTTGAGATTCCAACAACCAAGGTCTAAACAAGAGAATTAAGCTCAAGACCAAGTTGACAAAAAGAGAAAGACTTGAGATGAGATGAAAGAGCAATTTTCGCACAAAACTCAAGGCTTTTCTTCAGAAGGCTTTTTCTCACACACATTCTCCCCCTTTGGCAATAAAATCATCAATATGTAGAAAAGGGAGGAAAAGACTATATGATGTTCATTTTAAGCATTAGGAGCCATGTAGATTATCCAAAATGACTATTAGAGTATTACACCAAGCCATAACACGTAAGAATGCTATCAAGATCATGACAATCGATGTATAGAAGAGCTAAGACAGAAAGTCCATAATCTGATTAATGATCCAGTTCTTTAGCAGGTCAAATAAGTCAAGATTGAAATCTAGCTAAAGATATCCAAGGATGATGCAAGCCATGTCAAATAATCTAAGTTGAACCAAGAAAACTCATCTTGAGCAGTTTAGAGTGCTACCATTGAAGAAGGACTCATTTTATCCGTAACTTGGTCTCTTTGATGATAAGCAATTTTAGCACATTTTTCTTTTTCTGAAGACTTTCTATTTTAAGGCTCTTTAAGGTTTTATCTTAGTAAAGCAAGCTCTGGACTAGGTGCCATCCACAACTGCCTCCTGAGCTTCAACCATTTTTTTAGCCATGTGCTAGATCCCAAGCCTTATGCGACCACTCCAAGCAATGACTTAAGGAGGTGATCTTAGGTCATCCAAGGCTCCCCGAGTTCATGCCTAGTGCAATGGCAAGCCGTCTCATGAGAAAGATTTGGTGAGATCAGTTTTTTCGCACAAAAGAGATCATTTTGCTTTTGAAGTTTTTTTAGACCGTTGATTAGAGATAAGTCATGTTTCTTAACAAACCGACATAGCTTACTCAAAAGTCCAAAAGAGATTCAGACTCAACTCAGCCTACTTGACATGGCGAAGATCATAAAGGATAGTTTTAACGAGACTAGTCTCAAGAGCTATCAGACAAGATTTTAATTCAAGTTTAGCATTTTTAAGTACCTTAGCATGGCAAAGACTAAACTACACATAAAAAGTCATGATAGATCTAGCAGTTTAGCATAAATCATGGCAAGATGTAAAAAGTGAAAACAGATCATAAAGGATAATAAACAAGGCTCCATTTGATTATTATGCAATGCTTGATGAAATACACAAAATCCAGATTCCTTGAAATGAGATGCATCTTTTAATTCAGGTTGAGTTAAGACACAATTAAGAAAATAGAATAACCAAGAATAACTCCCCGAACCAAAGGAATGTAAACGAGAATCAAAATAAAAATAGAAAAGGCGATCCTTTAGAGCATAGAAAAGATATAGAAAAACTATCGCCGACAGTGTTCTTATCTACCCCATATGATTCTAGGACTATCACCGATCTACACATACACTAAGGAGCAAACACTGCCCTGTCTACCCAAGGGTGGCCCGACCTTGCTAGAACCTATAAGAAGTGAGTAAGCTCTACTTAGAGAAGGAAGAACCAGCTAATAAGCAGCATCCTAGAAGCACAAGACAAGAAGTAGTAGTCAAAGCAATTTGGCAAGAGAGACACTCTAACCTATGCTGGAAGGACTTCGACCCGAAATATTTAAAGAAATGAAACCAGAAAGGAGTAAGCGTATAATATAACATAATATAATATAATATAGTAGTAGCACAACGCTCCCCCTCACAAAGAATCCGTGAGGACAAACCACCCCAAGCTCTCCCAGCAGAGTCAAAACCGAGTCGCCCGGAGGCTTAGTGAAGATATCTGCCAACTGGTGCTCACTCTCCACAAACTGGAGCACAATGTCACCCTTCTCTACATGGTCTCTAAGAAAGTGATATCTGATATCAATATGCTTGGTCCGAGAATGTTGCACTGGGTTCTTGGCAATGCAAATTGCAGACGTGTTATCACGAGAAGAGTGGAACGCAATGATAGATAGCCCGAATCCTGCAGGTCGAGACCATCCAAAGCACTTGGCTACAAAGAATCGGCCGCAACAACGTGCTCGGCCTCGCAGCGGATCGCGCACACCGGATTGCTTTCTTGACGACCGGAGACAAGAGAAGTGCCAATGAATTGGCAAGTGCCAGAAGTGCTCTTCCTATCTATCCTACAGCCGACAGCAAAATCTGCATCGGAGAAGGCTCTAAGAGATAGACAAGAAGAGGAAGAGTACCAGATGCCATAGTCAATGGTAGCTCGAAGGTACCGAAAATGCGCTTCACCTTTGACGGTGAGATACGCGAGGAGAAGCTCAAACCGAGCACAAAGACACACGTAAAAATGTATGTCCGGTCTCGAGGTCGTGAGGTACAAGAGAGAGCCAATCATGCTCTGAACTCCTTTTGGTCAACGAGTTCGCTGCCTTCATCTCGATCCGGCAGTACCAGATGCCATCGGAGTTGATATCGGCTTTCCATCATTCATGTCGAAACGCTCAGAGGTCTCGAGTGTATTTGCCTTGATGAAGAAAGGTACCTCCCGAGTCTGCTTTGATTTGGAAGCCAAGGAAGAAGCTCAACTCGCCCATCATGCTCATTTCAAACTCCGAGCTCATGACATCGGAAACGGGAAACGAGAGCACGCGAGGAGCCGCCAAAGATAATGTCATCCACATAACCGACGAAAGAAGATCGCCTAGGCGGCGGATGAACAAGGTCTTGTCAATTTTACCCATCTCAAAACCATGGCTCGTGAGATAGGACTTAAGCCTTTCATACCAAGCTCGGGAGCTCGCTTGAGTCCATACAAAGCTTTGGAAAGCCTGCCCAGACATGGTTAGGGTATCGGGGTTCTCGAAACCAGAGGTCAGTCTCACATAGACTTCTTCCTCAATAAGGCCATTGAGGAAGGCACTCTTGACATCCATCTGGTAAAGCTTGAAACCCTTAGAAGCCGCAAAGGCAAGCGAGATTCTAATGGCTTCAAGTCTAGCTACAGGGCAAAGGTCTCTTCAAATCTAGACCTCAACTTGAGAGTACCCACGAGCTACCAGTCTAGCCTTGTTTCAATGACTAACCCATCTTCACTTTGCTTGTTCTTGAACACCCATTTGGTCCCAATGATATTGTGACCTTGAGGGGGCTCAACAAGGACCGACCTTGTTCCTTTCAAAGTTTTCCAATTCCTCGTGCATGGCGTTAGTCCATGACTCATCGAAAGAGCATGACAAACGCCTTTAGGCTCAAACGAGGCAACAAAGCGAGAATGGAGACAGAATAGAGACATGCCGCTTTTGAACGAGTGACTCGCTCAAAGAGATCTCCAATTATCCGCTCAAGGATGGTCCTTTGAATGTGTCTTGGAGGTCCAGGTGAGATGAAGAAGTGGCCTCTACCTCATTAGCGCATTTGAGATAGGGACAGAGCCACTAGCTTCGTAAGAAGCGAAGGTAAGGGTGATCTCCTCGAGTGCGGTGGAAGAGGGCACCTCAAGAGGAAGAGAAGGAACCTGGATCGGGTAAACAACCTCATCTCCATCCTCCTCATCGTCCACAAAGATGGACTCGGATCGCTCTAAGGAACTCGAGATATCGGGCCTAGTCCTCGGTGGCCTCATCAAGGTCACCTCACTGTGTTTCTAACAATTTACTAGATTCGCGATTCTGGACTCTATAGGCACGAGAAGAAGTCGAGTAACCCGTAAAGATCCCATCACAAGATCGTGACTCGAACTTATCTAGGTTCCCGGACTTGAGAATAAAACACTTGCAACCAAACACACGAAAATGCGAGACTGGTTTTCGCCCATATCTCAACTCATACGAAGTGCGATGCAAGAGTGCCCAAGAAAAACTCATTAGAAACATGACAAGCGATAGCAATTCCTCATTAAAACTTCCTAGGTGTAGAGTACTCATCAAGCATCGTCTGGCCATCTCGACCAAGGTGCGGTTCTTCCTCTCCACAACGCCATTTTGTTGGGGGCGTATGGAGACGAGAACGGTGCTCTACACTGCCTCACCACAAAACTCTCAAAGTAGGAATTCTTGAACTCGGTGCCATTATCGGTCGAATTGCTCGTAATGCACCGGGAGCTCAACAGAAAGCCTACTAAAAGACCACGAAAAGAGTAAACGCCTCATCCTTCGAGGCTAAGAAAAACACCCAAGAATACCTCGAGAAGTCATCGACCACGACAAGTACGTACCACTTCCTCCCATCGATGCACTCTAGCCGGTCCCATCATGTCCATATGGAGCGATTGACACAGTGCATCTGTCATAGTCATTTATGAATCGAGGATGTGAAGCAGCAACCATTTTGCCGTGCCGGCAAGGAGCACAAACAAGATCCTTGACCATTTTGAGTTTCGGCAAACCACGAATGAGATCGTGGCCGCTAACTCGGGTCAGATGATCAAATCCTATATGACCAAGTCTCCTATGCCGTAAAGTCAAATCACGGATTGAAGCAATTAAACATCGGAGAGGATCACGGAAGATCCGAAAAATCAGCACGAAAGATCCTCCCATATCGAAAATCCATAAACTAGACTACCCAAGAATCAAGAATTTTGCAATTGTTTTTCTTAAAGCTCACCTCGAAACCGCTATCGGTGGTGAGAGACTCAAAGCGATTATCTGCAGCTTACTTACTAAGGCAACATCTTTTAAAATAAAAGAATCATTAATGCTCACAGTACCTTTAGCGATGACGCGCCCAAATGAAGCATCTCCGAAGGTGATCGTCTCATCACCTGGAGCGCGGGCTAGGGAAGAAAACCAACGAGACTCACCAGTCATATGACGTGAACAACCGGAGTCTACAATCCAGACCTTTCCCTTCCTCGCCGGCGACCACGAGTCAAGCAGAGTAAAGTCTCGATCTTGGGGTGAATCAACGATGATTTTGGCACCCAATCTTGAGTAACACGGCGAATGATGAAGTAGTCAAGCAAGACCGACCTCTATCTACCCTACGCTCTCTGTCACTCAACAAGTCAAAGATCTCGACTGTTCTTTGGATCCGATTGCTATGAAAGAGCGAGTCGAAGTGCGATAACATGTCGATCTCGCCATGGTAGCTATCTCGAAAGGAAAACGAGATCTACCCTCGGGACGGCGGAGATTACGACCAAAGGGAGCATGAGGACGAAACTCGAAAAACTCGGAAAAACCAAGTCCTCGATCTTGCCCAAAACTATCGATGGAACAAATCTAGACCTCGTGTTGGTCTTAGGTGCACTCAAGATGCAGGGTGACCACGAATGTGCCTAAGAGACTCAACACGGTCTCTGCTGCGATCTTGGCGCGCTGAAGCAATGATCAACTAAATGTCCATCTTTACGACAAAGGTGCAATGATACTTCGCCTTACGAGGGCGAAGCTGCAGTGGAATCACCTTGTCGCCGTAAATCCTTTGAACAAAACCCGCGACTTAAAATTGACTTTCTCCCCGGGCTTAGTCTTGATCACACCGTGCTATGGTTTTGAGCACGGCAGTGGATGCTTCCTCATATCCTCCTGGATATCATATCCTAGACCACGATTAAATCTGCAAATTTTAGATTTGTCTAGAATGAGATTGAGCTTCTTCTTGCCTCCTACAAACCTCTCGAGAGTGTTCATAAGATACCGACACTCCCGAAAAGAGAGAGTGCAAGAAGAGCGGGGAAGAAGGGACAAAGAAGGTAAGGGAGCGAAGAAGAACCAACAACAGAGGAAAGATTGGCTTGTGCACGCACACCGACTTTGGGGGACATCCCATCACAGCGCATTGGTTCACGTTACTAGGCGTCTCTACCAAACCCTTAGACTTCTTCCCAAAGACACACAATACAAGCGGATGATTGTGTCTCTAGAAGGTCCTTAGTTAGCTTCACACATTTTTCATCCAATGCAACCAAATCACATTTTAGTTTATTACAATGATTGCAAGGTGAGCTAACAAGGTCCTTAGAAGCATCTTGAGCCAATTTGTTATTGTGATCAATCATTTCTTGAAACCGCTTAGATATCTGATTCTAGTTCATTGATTAACTTAGGACAGTTTAAACAAGAAACAACGAGCTCTAGTAGCGCGACTTGAAATTCAACAATTTTGTGATCTGCCTGTTTAGGTTCATCTTGAGATTATTACAATTTTCACAAGTTTCAGGCAGATCAAGCAGCATGGTATAAAGACCTCTAAACGAATTGTCCTTAACCTCACATGAGGTGCAAGCGGTAGCCTCAACAAAGAGTGGATGAAGGAGGTGCTATCCTAGTCATCTCTAATTCAAGAAGAAGGCTAATGTTCTCTACCTTAATCATGTCAAGTTCGAGAGGACACACTATCATGTAAGGTCCTTAGTTTTTCCATATCATCAATCAAAGCACAACATGTGTCACATTCATCACGGAGGGAGCGGATGTAAGTAAAGTGAGCTCCGTGATAGTCTAGCTACTTCCTTCTCCAACCCAACACACTTAGTCCTAGACTTAGCATGGAATCTACCTAGCTTAAGAAAAGCATCATTAAGCTGGTCATAAGTGGGACTAACCTCGTCGAGTCGGAGTACACTTCATTGTCGCTCGATTCGCCTCGAGGGCCATGAAGCACATGCCGGAGAAGTTGCCGTCGTCCTGGGATCATGATCGTCCTTCCCATCATCGTCCTCCACCCCTCCACCTCGCCGGTGTCCACTCGTCGAGGGCGGTGAGGACGCGATGGAATGCCTTCTTAGCCTTCCCAAAGTTGCGGAACTTCTTCTTGCCTTGGTCAGTCTTTGAGGGCTTCGTGTTGCGGTTCTTGTCGATGTAGTCGTTCTTGCTTGGACCGCCATAGTCACCTTTGCCCTTCCCAAGCTTGGGACAGTTGCTCGGATGTGGTTGGGGCCACCACACTCAAACAAATCACAGACCTCCTCTCTTACCATCCCTCCTCCTCTTGTAAGCATGGGAAAACTTCCGAGCTAGGAGGGCTAGTTATTCATCCTCAAGTCGCTCTAACGATCATCGCTTATGTCACGAGAGCAGCTAGGGAGAACCCACGTGTCGACTCGTAAGAAGATCCGTAAGTGGGATCGGTGACTAAAGCCATCGATTGTGACTTCGACCTTCGAGAGACAATGTCAATCTCGTGAGTCTTGAGACGCGAGTAAAGCGCATCAAGAGTCGTGGTCGAGAGGTCCGTGCTATCTTTGATGGTAGTCACTTTCATCTCCCAAACACGAAGATCAAGTGCAGAAAGCATCTGTCGAGCGTTATCCGAGTTGGGGTATGTAAGACCGACCGCTCGGAGGTTGCTCAAGATTTTGTGAAAACGCAAAAAGCACTCGTCTAAAGATTCACCAAAAGCATTTCAAATTTATCAGTACTCACGCTTGAACGGTCTTGTCGAACCGTCTTAATCTGAGTGGTGCCCTCATGATATGCATCGAGGGTCACCCAGATGTCGTAAGCAGAAATCAAATGAGAAATACGATCAAACTCACTTCTGCTTAAACCCTGAATGATTATGTTCCTTGCCTTAGCATTTGCCTCAACATCAGCCATGTTTCCAGCATTGATGTTCTCATCGGCAGGAACAGCAAATCTAACCTTCACCTTTCTCCAGATGGCATACCCCTGAGCCTGGATGTAAGTTTCCATTCGGCTCTTCCAGAAGGGGTAATCCAGACCATCAAAAACTGGAGGCTTGGTGGAATACTTGTCCGCTGCCATGGCTCAACCGACCGGTTAAGATCTATCAAGAAGAGCTAACCGGCTCTGATACCAATTGAAGGACCGAAATGGCAACAGAGGGGGTGAATGGTGCTTTAAAAATTAGGAGCTCCCCTTTGCTATAATTAAATAAGACCTACAAAGTCCTCTGGATAACTCAAGAAGAGTGAAGCAAAATCGAGAACGCGAAAACTTCAGATCGCTCAGAAATCGGAAGTTCCGATTCTACCCGGCGGTAGTTCCGCACTCCGGAAGTTCCGGGGTTCAGTGCGGAAGTTCCGCCTGCGGTAGTTCCGCCTTGGACAATCGGAAGTTCCGATTGTCCTGACCGAAGAACAGTACGCTCGGGTTTTCCCAAAATCCAAAGTGCTAAATCTTGAATGCTCTTCTCTGGTCAAGTTTCACAGGATATCATCCTAAACAACATCTTGACCTCATGGAGAAGAATCGCAAACAAAGATTCAAAAATCGAGCCAAAAACGGATTTCTTGAGAAAGGGGCAAGAAAGACCAAAACTCACAATATGCACGATTCTCAGATTCTCACTTATGAAACTTTGATAATAGATTAGCAATATCAAAGCGATTCTAGATATGAAGATTCAAGCTATTTCATAAGGCGAATCAAGAGATACATCAAAACCCTAGCTATTCAACATGAGCAGAGAGAAGGAAGAGGATATAAACAAGTAATCAAAACTCGAGTTTCATTGATAGATATCAAATGTTTACAGATGGAAACATAGAGGAATGATTACATAAGATTTGAGATCATACTCTCCTTCTCAACAAGCTCTCAAAAAGCAAAACAAATCCTTTTAGAGCTAACCTAATTTTCTCACAAAAGGTCTAACCCTAACCCTGTGGTTCTCCCTATTTATAGCCTTGGCTAATGGGCCTCCAACCCATTAAGCCCGCTACACCGAACGCAATCGCCTCCACTTTTGCCGCTTTGCGAAAAGACCTTTCGCCTTTGCGCACCTTCCGAAGCCTCCGTACACCTTGTCGTGCGACTACTTAACCGCTTCAAGATTCACGCCGTCTTGACACATCCCGACCGTTCGACCTCAACGCCTCAGCGCCTAGTCCGGTCCACGTGTCTCGCCACGACTCCATCTTGATGCCTGCGATCAACACGCATAAAACACATCACATAGCATTGCACAATAACATAGCATCAATATTTGTATAAGACTCAAACTCATACAAAATCAAAATCACAATTTAACCTTCTCGCACGATTCGACACAATCGGAAGTTCCAGATTTACCACAAATGAAGTTCCGATTGCCGGGCTATCCGCACTTGTCGAAATTATCGGAAGTTCCGTGCTTACCATCGCGAACTTCCGATCTTCTAACATCCGCACTTCCAAAAATTCTATTCCGATTTTCGTCTCGGAGGAATCTCAATACCAAGATATCGGACACTCCGCTACCCCATGTGCGGAAGTTCCGATTTCCTTCACCGAGAGCAAAACCGGATAAATCGGAAGATCCTATTTTCAACACCGTAGTTCGATTAATCGAACTTCCGCTCCATACACAAATGTAGTTCCGATTTCCCTGACTCAGCCCAGAAACAATCCAAACTGAAAACCTCAACTCTCAATCTAATCAACACACTTGTCAAATACTCATCACTCAGAGTGGAGGACCTCTCACATGGTCTCTCATTTTGTGTCCATGCTCCGGTAGTAAACGAGGACATTCGGCGAAGTACCATCAAAGGTGAGCAAGATCACCATTGAGGGAAGTCAGTCGGCGATGGAGATTTACTGTGACCCCTCCCTTCCTGAACCCATCGACTCAAGACCAGCGGATGCATCTGTCGTAGACGCTCACGTGGGTGTTTCTCAGAAGAAACAATAGAGCAAGAAGAGGAAGTCAGCGGTGCTCGCACAGAGGATGTCGTCGCCTTGTCACCTCGCGATGAGACCACTCGCGAGATTGCAACAGTAAGCTGTGCACATATAGCAGTAAATGCGCGTCCTTTTTACAGTAATTCAATACTATCATAGAATGTTATCTTTTTTCAAGTCAACAATAAACTTGAGTCATGAATGCAGTAATTAGTAAGCATGTCATCAGCAAGACCTATGTTACGTCGAATGCAGGCTCTGCATGATAGGAGGTAGGGACCATGGACGACGTGCATTAGGTGTGCTCCTGCACTCGTCTTCACAGTCATCGGCGAGCTTACAATAGAGCAAGGGATCGAGGTCAAGAGGATGGGGTACGGCGGTCTGCTGAAGTTTAACATCGAGGGTTTGAATAAGAGGGACATGCTGCACTTCCTAATGGACAGGATTGACCCGATCGAGATGGTTATCAGCACCGGCTGCGGAAGGAGCATCCCAATCATGCCTCACGCCATTAGGTGCATCCTCGGTATCCCGTGCAACAGCAGCGACGCGCTGATGGTAACCCATAGGAACATCAGAGCTGGCCAAGCTAAAGTGTCTGCTCGGGGTACAATAGAACACAAACATCAAGAACGCGACACCGATCGTGCAGATAATTACCGGAGGCATAGACACACTAATGAACAGGTGTTTTTCCTCCTCGTATTCAGCAAGCTCCTTTTCCCAACCACCAACATCAACATAACCGGGAAGGACACTCTACTGACATTGGTTCTTGACAAACTCGACGGTGTCAAATGGTGCAAGGCCATTGTCGACGACTTTTGGGAGTCCGTTCGCATCTAGAATAGGAAGAAGGACAACACCACCAAGTCTATCAGTGGATGCGCCACCTTCGTGCTTGTAAGTTACACAGTAAACTTATTCATTGCATTTAGTAGTTTACACATCGATAAGCAGTAAAATGTGTAGAATAGGATCATAGTAATTATCAGTCTTAGATCCCAGTAAAACGGATCACACAAACCAGTAACTTTCTCGCACATAACATAGTCTAACACAAGTAGTAACAGTATGCTCCGACTTCAGTAAAATGAACACTAACAAGTAGTAAAACATGCAGGCTATGACCACAACAAATAGAGAATCATCACATGACAGTAAAATAATAAATATAGTACTAAGTTTTAGTAATACATATTTTTAACAAGTAGTAAATTTGCACGTGACAGATCTACTATCTCGACAACCTGAGGTGTGTCCACAGCATCAACAGCGTCGTACTCCATGCGTAGCATACATCACGACCGCTCTTGTCGATAAGATAGTCACAACCGATAGGACGAAGGACACGGAAGGTGTCAACACGTTTGTCAAGCTCAGTGTGAACTACTAATGTTTTGCTCGTACGAGGTAAAATACGATGGTCATTACAATAATTGTGTTTAATGTTTAACACTAATTCACTCGTGTCATTTGTATGGCCAATTTAGGAGCGAGGAGGCACATGTTATCGGGCATTGTATGCGGCGGCAATGCCGCACTTACCGAAGTTACCCACACAACCCGTCACGGGGCATTTCCCGAGCCTGCGTGCTTTGCTAGGCGACACTGTTGGATCGTTGGGCTCAGCGATGGAGGCACTTGAGAAGTTTGATAACGAGGCCGGGAGGACGATGAGGCAGGCGGAGTAGGCTATGGCATAGGCACAAAGGGTGCATCAGAAAGTCGAGACAACACAAATGAAGGTAGTTAGCGTCATTAGGAAGCTGCTCGGGGAGGTAGTTGCGCCCGAATCGGCGTATGGCGCAGACGTGGTGAAAGAGGCGAGGAGCGGTTGGAAAGCACGAGCGTCGGAGCTTGCGGGCACAACCCGCAGCCCGATACACGCAGTACCATCCACAGCTGCAACGATCGAGGTCACGGCAGCCCCCCACACCTACCGATAATGTTGTTCGGGCAGCAACAGCACCGTCCACCCCAGCTTTGGAGACGGCAACCCCCTCCCCAGCGTGTACAGAATCGCCGGCAACCCAAACGTCGGTTGAGCCCACCACCCCGGCCGCAACGGCGTTGGCACTAGCATTGCTGCCTCTCCTGGTGAATACAGGAGGTCCTGTCTACGTCCCAGCGTCGTTGATATTCCATTCGACCCAAGAAAAGGTGGAGGGCGACGGATCTCAAGGTATGCACTGCATCACAGTAAAACATTGTAATATATGCAATAAATAGAAACATTACACATAGTAAACGTACAAGTGAACACAAGAGAGCAAGTAAGGTGCATGTTGTAATTTTGGGTTCACAATATAGTAATCATTAAAGCAACACATAGTATACTGATTAAGCTTATCTGTTACATCCAACACTTGAGTAATTTCGTGTCCACAATATAGTGTGGAGGACACTTGAGCCTGCCACCCTGGTTGCAACGACGCTGGCACTAGCTTCGCTGCCCCCCGGTGCATCCAGAAGGTTTCGTTTACGTCCCAGCGTCGTCGTTGTTCCATCCGACGCAAGAAGAGGGGGAGGGCGACAGACCTCAAGGTACGTAAGCATCACAGTAAAACATCGTAAGATGAGCAGTAAATAGATACATTATACATAGTAAACTGACAAAGTGAACGTAACAGTGCGAGAAATGCGAACGCAGTAAATGTGTTTTCTCAACACAGTAATCATTAAAGCAACACACAATAATTTACTGATTAAGTGTATTGTTCTCGTGCGGGCCAGGTGATAGGCGGCGACGTTGAGTCAAGCATCGACAACATAATAGACTCTATCGAAGTTGACATCATCCCAGTGATATACCCCGCTGCATACACTACACAAACCCTAATCGAACCGGCGGTTGCGGTAGGCCACGAGTTACTGCCCACCATCCCAGAACAAATCGAGATACTAAATGCAGTAAAACTCATACGTATGGTCAAGTAAGGTTGGTTGTTCTTATAGTAATTCATATCTGCTTCTTTTTTTATCGAAGGTGAAAGCAAACGACAGATATATCGATGTTCTGTTAGAGCCCTCGATAGTAAATGAGCACACGGTGGTAACAACACAATAAAACATGAGGGGGAGAGGTAATTTTACTTACGTTTGACAGTAACACGATCCATTTTTTTGCAAGTTACAGCAAAGGAGACCAAAACTGTCAACCCGGAGGGGCCTCGGCCAGTAAAGGAGGAAAGAAGGCCCCTACCGCTGTGAGCAAATTCAAGGGGGCTCAAGTGGCTAGCGTCAGTGCGCCAGGGGTACATACTGGGGCCACTGGTAGTATTATGCGACATTATATACAGTAAATTGGTGGACACATGATAGTAAAGCATCGTTCATTTCCCACCACAAAAACTAGTGAAAGAGGCCACAACGGACGCCCCCGAGCGGCCTCTCCTAGCAAAGGAGGTAGTGAAGGCGCCTAACGACACGCGTAAAGCCCCACCGGGTAGATCCAGTATGGCAAAGGTACAGAGTTCATTGTAGTAATTTAACATGAGTTTTTCAGAAAAGACGATTAACATGAGCAGTAAAATAATAGATACGTGTCATTTCTCCACAAGACGCTGCCACCAAGCCAAAGCTCAAAATAAAACTCATCAATCCCATATAGACGATGGGCACAGCGGCGACCAAAAAGGGGGCGCTTGTGAAGAAGACAACTGCAGGGAAGACAGTTCCCTCCTCAGCCCAAAGGGACACTAGCGACGCCGATGCATTTGGGAAGACGCTAACAAAATCTCCCACCAAGCTGGTGTCGCCATTCAACTCGTGCAAAAGGCGGCCGGAAGTGCCCGTGGCCACGGCCATGGAGGTGAGAGAGCTGATATGCAACGATGAGAGTCTCAAAAGGTAGGAGAATATCGCCATGCTTTTACCTATACGTGAACATTTTTTTACTACTCTTACATTAGAGAGTTTACTGGATTGACCGACGTTTATTTTATTGCACCCATTGTTTTTACTGAAAATACACTTATGTTTTACTGCTATAACGGGAGCCCTTTTTTACTACAACATTGCTCTGCTACAATCCATTGATGGACTCATAGCGGCCATAGAAAAAGACATGGTGGAGTTGTTCAAGGATGGACAGATGACTGAAGACACATTCATCTCTCAGTTAATCGAGTGTTTGCGCCAAGACACCACCGACATGAGCCCTCAAAGCAATGGAGTGCAGGTGTTCCTCCGATCGAATTGTCGATAAGTTGTTCGTTTTTTTAGCAAATACTTTCTTTTTTTACAATAAATGAGTACTCACCTGGCAGTAAATCTTATCGGCTAAATCGGTAAGTTTTAAAATATTGTGTTTTGCCCGTCGACAGAAACTACTAAACGTAGAGGAGTACGTTAAAAACGAGTAGTATAGTGGCGAGTAGGCCGTGAGCACGCTGAATGAGCACATGGCGGCAGTAGACATCACGAGCGTAAAGCTGGTAAGTAAATTCTCTTGTAAAATACAGTAATATGTGCTACTTATATAGTAAATCGTATGATTCCCAGAATGACCTCCGTAAAAAGACAGTAAATATGTATTTTTCATTACAGTAAATTGGTTTGTAACAGGCAGTAAACAACATTCACGATCCAGTAAATTACACATTTTCATTATAGTAAATTGCATATTTTATGGGTTTTTCCACTTTGAAGCTCTTCCTCCCAGTTTTACACAATTATCACTAGTCCGTTTACTACTTCAACATAGCATAGAAGCGTGTGGAAGTGATGGACTCCAACGACTACAAGCTTTAGGGCACAAAAGTAACAGACCACCATGATCCAATGAGGAAGAGGATCATCCCTCACTTCTGCGCTGCCCTGCAGGCCGTGACCAGTGGGACATTTGCGATCGTCGTGAACTGGAGGGTGCACACATTGGGGACACCGAAGTAGGTACTAGAGAACAATTGTGCCTTCTTTGTAATGAAGTACCTAGAATTCTAGGATGGTGAAAGTGGAACACTGGCAACGTCGATAGAACCGGTAAGATCTTTTCCCAACAACCCGCAACACGCAGAATTTTTTCTCCATACGCATAGCGTCTGACACGTGGCTTTTTTTTTATCATGTGTATGCAGAAGAAGGGGAATGGGTGCAGGGCCTAGATGATATTATATCCGTTGTTCCAAAAGGTTAACAGTGTCAAGCCTCTCCCTAACGCACTGGAGAAGTATACGTTCAGCTAACTGATGTAGTTTTTTGTGTTTACGACAATACCTAGTAAATTCTTTTGTAACTGCAATAATGTGTGTTACTTTTACAGTAAAACATATGATTACCGGGAGAACCCATGTATTGTCATTTTCTAACATCACTAAATGCTATCAATCTCGCTGTAACTACCCCAGAACATAATGCGCAAGCGGTTTACAGTAGTAACCTGATATGCCTTTCGAAGTAATAATAGGTATCATTTATGGTAAACAATAATATTTAATGGATCAGCAACACGACATCATTTTCCTCAGTAAAACCAGCATCCCGACGATTATTGTCATCTTTTCCTCATCGAAACGCTAGTCAAACCTTTTTTTAAAACGACACAGGGGCGACGCGCGATCATATTACTGACAATGTTCACCGACATTTGTGTGTTGTTAGGTTTTTACCATCACCGCGCACTGTTTTTTCTACCAATTTGGAGTAGGAGGGGTGAAAGCGGGCACAATGTGCATAGTGTGGGGGAGTGTGGGGCGAACGAGTCTTGTTTTCTGCTATTTTTTATGCCCGGTGTGAGGGTTTTACTGCCAATCTCGATTGGGAGGGGCAGGAGTTGGCGCGGCGCGGGGGGAAGCATGGCGCGAACAAGCCATGTTTACTGCCGTTTTATATGCCCGCATGAGGGTTTTACTTCCGATCTCTAGGAGGAGGCACGGGTGCGAGTGCGGGTGTGGGCACAGGGCTTGTAGCGTGGGGGAAGCATGGGCTGCCAGGTCGGGCACAACGCGGCCAGGTAGCTGCCCATGCGCAGAAAAGCTATTCAGCGCGCGAGTGCTAAATGGCGCTACCGTGTGTGTGTGTGTATGGCTATTCTACACCTAGCCATCCCACTGCGCACATCCTAGGCCCAGTGTGATGTGCGTGCAATCCTCAGTCTACCGGCCCACTAACTATAGATGGTTGGCCAGAAACTTTTGCACCCTCAAGAGGGTGTCTCAATTTGACGGTAATTGATATGAGTCGCGATAGTAATTATGAGAAACATTTTTACTACTATTTTCCAGGATAAGACTTTCGGGCTAATATGTCTGATAGTAAGCACATAATGTATTTCACAGTAAAATTGTACTTGCTTTTTCTGCCGAAACACATACGTTTATATTTCTTTTATCTTTGCACAATCCCACTATCTCCCATGCACGATGTCAGTAACTTAAAGAGCATACCATAGTAATTATGCTGAGGATATTTTTCAAGCAATATCATCATGTCACAACATACATTTTTGTGTAGTTAGTGGCAAGGACACTCGATACACTCCCACCAGAGACGCCAGATGTCACCTCTAACATTAAAAAAAAAAAAAGGATCACATGCGATTTATGACCTGATCGAATCGCTAAACCACTATGCTAAATGGTAGTACATCAATAGGTGAGGAGACAGTAAACGCGCACATATGGAATAGTAAATAGTCAGCACAAAATCTGTAAAGCGCGCATACATGAAGAGGCTTTTGTTTTGCTCAAGGAGTAAAATAATGCAACACACTGCAACAAAACAATATATACAAACTAGTAACAACTAAATATGAAACAGCAACACACTGCGTGGATACGTGAGCATATGTCCGATTGGTGTCGGGTGTCCTCATCTCGCTTGGACAAACAGTAGGGGTGACGTGAAGATTGAGGTATGGAGGAGAGGATCCCAGTTGTCAGGGAGGGGGCTTATAGCCAAGGGTATAGCATTTACCGGCCGCGTAGCCATCTATGTAGAGGAACTCGGGGTGCCCGTCGTTTTGCCAAGCATGGCAGTAAACGTCGGGGAGAATTGCATGCGCTGGAGGAAGATCTGACTGACACGGTCGATGGAGAACGAGCACCACCGAGCGGGGTCCCCCCCCACACTCGTGGGGGGACATCCAACAGTCATTATCGTTGCGATTCATCGAAAGGGAGTCCTCGGAAGGGGACGCTATGGGTGGCGGGGGAGAAGCAACAATGATCAGGCGAATGTGGGGAGGGGGAGGTGGGCGGATTTCATGATCGGTTACGTGAGGAGCGCGTTTAGTGGGATGCATAGCATCGCCCGCCTTTTTTATTGTTGGTGCTACAGGAGGACATGCGGGAGCATTTTTTTGTCTTAACGAACGGTGATCGACAGGTCATATCAAGAAGTTTTGTCGTACAACAAAACTCATTTTGGCATCAAGTAAAATGTGCTAATAGGATCAGTAATTAGATGCATATCCATAGAGTAACAATTCATGTCACTTACAGTAATACAGTTCGGAACAAACAGTAAATTGTGTCGCACACAGTAAACGGGCGAGGGGGTAGTAAACACTAGGTGGATCGGTAGTAAAAATAGGTTGGGTACACATATGCCTACTGGTAGTTTTGTTACCTCTACCAGTGTTCCCCGGGAGTAACCTTACCATCAACTACCGTCCGATCTACGGCGTACCAGTGATTTTGGTTTTATCGTTGATTCCGGGAGTAACATTTTTTTTTACTGTCAATTTAGGTTACGCGTGATCTGTTTTTTACTATCAATTTCACCACTAATCACTTTGATATAGGGTTTTACTGCCAGACTGGACGATGTCGAGACTTTTACCCTCGATCGCACGCGCATGTATTTTACCGCCGATCCCACATGGGAAGCGCATAAGCTGGCGTGTCACGCGAGCTAGGGTGGGCTGGCCCGCCACGCGCAACGCGGCCCACGCGCAGAGTGCTGCTGTGTGTGATGGGGTTTTGGTATACCATAGAACTCTAATACCACATATCTCCACCACTCATCTAACATGGACATTGCAATCGTTAACTCCCATCATCTTTACTCACTCTCCACTAGCATGCAAGATTTTATATATATATATATATATATATATATATATATATATATATGATTCGTTCCTGTAGCTACTAACAAGATAAACTTCTTTTATCGCAGCAAGTACATGCATATTTCCATCGGAGTTGCAGTGAATTCATTTGCCCAATTCAACCTCGACGGATGTGGGTGTGTCTAGCCATAAATTCACCCTTGCAGCAGCCATGTGATCTACCCCTGCAATGATAATATAGTTTGCTAGTACTGAAAATTCCCATGCACACCTAGCTGACAGATACACTATGTTTTGTTCTTCTTTCAGAAAATATTCTCTTAAGGTATTATGATTAAACTTAACCATAATACACATTTTTAAGGACAACCACATATCGCATTTAGATATATACAACAACGTGAATATATACATGAAAATCCATTTTTCATTTCGGTTGCAGCAACGAACCAACCGACACCTACACAAAAGCATATTGCACAGCATATATCTCGACAACTAGCTAGCTAGCTAGCTAGGCCAGTTACAAAACAAAGCTTAGAAAGATCCAATCTTCCCATTTCAGTATATATATCCTCGTAGCTGCAGGTAGCATGGAGCATCAGGCCACTACTGATCGATCGACCGGGGATTACAGGCACCCCATGGATGCTGAAATATCTATCTATCTGCTGTCGATCTACACCACCCAGTCCAACAGTGCTAGCTACCCGGCGCTTTCGCAGCATGCGACTTTGCAAACCAAGGGCATCGGAATCTGAGACCTTCTCCATATCGACCAGTGAGAGAGAGAGAGAGAGAGCTATGCGGGTGAAGAGTGCACGCACACGGAACTGGCTATGCAATGCCATATCGCCATATAGCATGGCGGACCCACAGGGGGTCAGCGCGGGCTGGAGCCCTTGTTACCCCCTTGCCTCCGTGGGTATCCCCTTAGCCTCTCCATCTATACTCGGGATGTTATGACAAAGCTACAGTGGATCTAAAAGTAGAAGATGACTGTAAAGTGATTGAGCTAAAATTCCTTTGTGTGGACCATGCCAAACGTCGTGGTTGTTCCTATGCAGCTGTGTTGGGCAAAAAAAAAATTAAAAAAATAATATTATTTTAAATATATATATATATATATATATATAGCTAGCCCAAAAAAAAATACAAAAAATGTGGCGACAGGAACCCTATTGCCTCCCTGTCGTCGATCCAACTACTTGTCGCCAGTTGAACCGGCGACATGAACCTATCGCTAGTTGAACTTGCAATAGGGACTCTTTCCGCTATAAGAGCTCTATCAAACCCTAAAATTCGGCACAGGACTCATTGTATTCGGAAAAAAGAGAAGGAGGGAAGGGAGAGGAGTAGATGGGAGGATAGAAGCTAGCGAAGCACTGACTGTCCGGTTGCCCACCTGTGAGGTAATTTTTTTCAACCGAATGGATTACATAGTGTTAGACTATGTGGCTAGGTCAAAAGTATTTTAACTGATGAATGATTGACAATGTTATTTGCTGATGTTATTTGAGGCGTGTTGTATTGTGTGGACTTATGTCGGTCAAGTTGGGAAGAACTTGTACCGAAAAAATATGTGATTTGGTCTTTGCATGTCCAGGGTAACTCGGAGGCGATCGTGGTCTACGGCGATGACCGGGAGATGGCTTGGTGCGAAGTTATGGTCCAGAGGGTCGAGGATGCTGGAGGAGACGGTCGAGCTCGAGTTGAGGCGTGTGAAGATCTAAGATGGATGATGTGTGTTGGAGCTACAGAGGTGCGGTTCGGAGGTTACGACACGTAACAATTTTAGGATGTCTAAAATTGGGTTTGGATTGAATTTTGTAATCGGGTGTTAAGCCCACGGATGGGGCCCGAGGACTACATGGGTTATACGTAAACGCGTGTGGGTATTGATGTGCTAGTGGCTGGATAGTTTTTAGGTATGACGTGAGGAGGTTAGGGTTTTTGGTGTTCTCAGAAAAAAATAGAATTTTTTTCAGATCAGGATGGTCGCTGGCGGCGGAGGTGAGGACCAGGAGCGGGCGATGCTCCTAGCGGCTGTTTTCTAGTAGCGGCTTTGTTTCTTTCTTCTTGACATTAACGTGTGCTAGTAGCTGCAGGAGAGACATGTTGATTTGCCAGGTGGTTGTGACATGTGATGTGAGAAAAGAAAACAAAGGTGTGGTTGTTTTCTAGTAGCGACTTTGTTCTTTTTTCCTTCTTGACGTTGATGTGTGCCAGCGGCGACGGTGTGCAAGTGGCAGCTTCGTGTTAGCGGCTGTACAAGGACTTGATCTTTTCGGCAGAGCCGCTACCTGCTGCAAGTGTACGTGTGGTGTTTTGGAGGATGTGCGTTATCGTTGACTATTCGTGATTCCTCCGATAAGAGATAGTAGTGTTTGATTGATTCCGGGTGCGAAAAATCTCCCACAATCATTCACCCCCCCCCCCCTCTGATTGTCATTAATGATCCTACACATAGTTTTGGATGTACGGTTACGTAGTGCAGTATGTTGTACATAATTCTTTTCGGTGGGCAGTCATGTTTTTTATATGTGGTTAACCGTGGGAATGTTCTTCATGGTGCAGTGCATCACTTATGTTGGGTGTCACCAATTTCAAAATTTACTGCGGTCCAGGGACTATTATGGAGGGTTTTGAGGGGATTGATCTACGTTATTTTTAATCGGCGACCATGCTCCTGCCAAGAGCAGAGGGGTGTACATGGGGCGTTGTAATGCGGTAGTTGTTTCACACATTCCAAGTGGACTGTGATGTGTATGATCTGAGATTGAGTTGCCTTGCCCCCTAAGCAACACAAGCCACATATGGGGAGTTAGTGCAGCTAAAGGGAACAAAGTCATAGCAGTAATATCTACGTGTTGCGAGAGTGGGAGTGTGGGATTTGGTCTTTCTGGCCCAGTCATATGCCAAACCCACTCCTGCATACGCGGCTGAACAAGAAGGGCGTGGTGATGTCGAAGAAGAAGTCGGTGACTACTGACCCGGCGTGGCGCCTACAAAGCCGAAGCTCCCGAGTTCTTGATCTTGTCGACGAAGACCCTGGAGAAATAGCTCCTTCAGTCAAGCAGGCCAGTAGGCTAGCTGGCGAGGGTGAGGAGCTTGAAGCTATAGTGCAAAGGATGGATCAGGAATCCCAGGACTACAATGCATTGTAAGAAGATGAAGGATCCGACGACGAGGATGATGTGGACTAGCTGACTGTTCCATCCGAGTGGAACACATACCAGTTCGACAACCTCGTCGTCAACTAAGGCTCTTGTGTGCCGTGGGAGTACAACTAAAACGAGGTCAGGTAAGGAGCTGTGTACAAATGCAAGAAAGTTGTGCCGGAGGTGGTCAAATTCTGGGCCTTGTTGGTGCAGCGCATATTCACAGTCGTCAAGTCTAACCCAAGATGCAACGACGTGAAGTGCGAAATAGAGAGATGCCCTTGGCGAGTGCATGCATTTCAGCATAAGTGGCACACCTATTGGAAGTGCTCTATAGTGGTTCCACACACATACGCCGTCGCTGAGTCGGTGCATTCCCACAGGAACCTGTTATCAGGTTTCATCGCCAACCTCATGTACAGTGAGATCATTGGTAATCTTGATTTTGAGCCGCGATCCATCATTCGTGCGATTGTGGCAAGGTTTTAGTACACAATCAGCTATACCAAGGCTTAGAGGGCAAAACAGAATGCAGTGGAAATAAGTTTCGGCACGCTCGAGGATTCCTACCACAACCTCCCCGGGCTACTCCGAGTCATACAAGGCAGGAATCCAGGCACTCATGTCGACATTCAAGACGCCACACATCCGAAGTGGGCAAATAAGAGGGTACTACAGTGAGCATTCTTCGCTTTTGGCCTGTCGGACCCGGGAGTAACACCCCAGAATCATCTGTGCATTTCTGAACTAGTCTCATGATCAGTAGCTAGTTCACACAGTAAACAGATATAGTAACATCCATAAATCGCACAACTTTATTAATAAATAGAGTTGATCACAAGAAAGGCTTACAAGCCAACATTAAACAAAAACAGCGGAAGACGAAGAAGTAGTGGAGTCCAGTTGATCTGCCACAGGAAATCGACTGGGGTAGCGGCCTAGTCGTCGAGATCCGAAGTCCTTCTCCTTTGAAATTTATTTGCATGAAGCGAGGGTGAGAACTACTACCGTGCTCGCAAGTTACACCCAATAACAGAGTTAATGCATGCATGGATATATCAAAGGAAGGTTTATTGGTTGAATTTGCATAAAGCAATGTTTTCTTTAATTATTTGTTACTAAGTTCCAAAGCAGTTATTCTATAACTAAAATTCATTTTTATAAATTCTCAAGTTTTATAGTAGGATAACCTCCATATGAAACATGGTGATGGATACCCTCCTATCACATGGCTAACCGCCCAATTTTACCACAAGGATTAACCATCCTCAAATCATTTTCAAAAATTATTTTTAAAACAAAATCAAAGTCTAACTTTGAGTGGCTTTGCTCAGCATGTCCATGACCGTGGACACGGCTTTTCGAATAGTTTTACACTCTTCAGAAGTTGTACAACTTTACCCACAAGACATAAATTCTCTAGTTTGTTTGGCATCCGTCGATCCCACTGCCCACTACCTTAGGTAAGCAGTCTAGAGCACGTGTCAAGGCTTTTACAATGTGTCATCCCACCGTAGCCTTACCTCGCTAAGGTTTCACTTCCATTGGGCTAACCACCCGCCGGATTCAAGCCCCCTCTTGCGCCATGTGGGCATACTATCTAACCGACACCCACACCAAAATGGCACAACTACGATGGAATGTTACAAATTATTTAGCCAGATCCTGCCCATACAGGACATGTGGCAGTACGATGTGGCTTAGCAAGATGCGGCTCGAAGACCGGTCCTTAACTGACTTGGGCGACTTCCAAAATAACCCCTGGGTCACAATCCTACCCGAATTGAGTCCGTGCATAAACCTGCACCCACCAAGCATCCATTTTGTCCAAGTACAAACCAGCTTTTCCTTTTTGCTTTTCAAAATCATTTGCAAAATCTTCCATGACAAACCAATGTCATAGGATCTTAAACAATAGTTGATTATTTGGCCAAATTCCCGAAACAAAATATTTTTTGTCTAGGCATGTCTAAGCATAATTTTTTTCCTAAAATATTCTAGTTCATACTATTGCATAAACTAGATTTTCATCTAAGGTGTCAAGGTATATGATTGATTCAATAACAAGATTGGCTATACAATGGAATTAGGAATAGATATAACTTTAAAACAGGAATTTAAATTACTTGAATATAAATACGCATGCAATAATATTTTAAAATAGAATTTAAATAATTTTAAATAACAGGATCAAATATGATCAAATGTATAACTTGTCTTGCTTGGTTAATCGATGTTCTCAAACGGCATCGAAATCTGACTCTCCGAAGTCGTCGAAATCTATACGCGTACACAAGCTAAATTCAAACAAAATCCAAATAAAATCCAAAAATTATGAAATAAATACTGGAAGGAAGATATCGGCTTTATATGAATATAAGAATTTGAATCGATGGAATCAGAGTTTGTATGAAGGAGAACGAATTTCCGGAAGGTTGAAAGTCACATGAAAAGATGAAATTCCGAATTTCAGAATTTAAGGAATTGTTTTTCTAAAGATAAAGAGGAAATATACACATGACATGACGTGGTTACTAACCTGGAAAGAGAAAGTAAGGTGGCGCTTGGGTGGCAGCCATATATAAAATATGGTGATGTGCTGGTGACGTGGCAATGATTTGGCACCACATGGCACGACATAGCGGTGCTGAATTATTACGAAATTCAAAATTTAGTTTGAATAGAAAGGTAGATAATATTGAAATGAACATGTAGGTAAAAGGGCTCACGCAATTACCAAACAGATGAAGAGATCGGGCTCGACGGAGTTCTCGCCGGACTTGGGGAAGGAGATGTGGCCGGTGGTGAAAAAGTTAGTGAATCAAAATTCCACTTGAATAGAAATATGGATAATCTCAATAGGAAATCACCAATAAATTTTGGTACACAGTGGATCAACGAATGAGAAGATCGGGCTCGCCGGAGTTCTCGCCGGAGTTGGAGAAGAAGACCGTCGGTGCTTTTGTGGCCAACGTGAAACAATATGTATATCAAAAATTGGCTTCA
The DNA here is from genome assembly GCA_036346395.1 of Hsuehochloa calcarea. Classification (NCBI taxonomy): domain Eukaryota; kingdom Viridiplantae; phylum Streptophyta; class Magnoliopsida; order Poales; family Poaceae; genus Hsuehochloa; species Hsuehochloa calcarea. The sequence continues at coordinate 26,697,801 of CM070601.1, read as the reverse complement.
ATAGAAATGTAGAGAATCTCTATAGGAACTCACGGGTAAAATTTAGTGCACAACGGAGCTATGGGTGGGGAGATCGGGCTCGCCGGAGTTGGAGAAGAAGACCGTAGGTGCTTTTGTGGCTGATGTGAAACAATAGGTAAATCAAAATTCGGCTTGAATAAAAATATAGAGAATCTCGATATGAACTCACTGGTAAAATTTGATGCACAACAGAGCACCGGATGGGGAGATCGGGCTCGCCCGAGTTGTCGTCCGAGTTGGAGAAGAAGAGCTAGCAGAGAGTTCCGGGAGGCTTTTCGCGAATCTGAGTGAGTGAGATGTGGGGAATGAGGAGGAGAGGCTACGGTTCAATTTATAGGAAAAAAAAGGGTAACGGTTTGGCAGGAATTGCTCGCCGGAGTTATGACCGGATTTTTGGGCTGAATTTTTGGGTGCTATACTGTAGTAGCCGGAATATTCCAAGGAATATTCTTTTTTTTCAAAATTTGAAAAGTATTAATTAATTCTGAAAAAATAGAAAATAAATTCTAGAAAATTCAAAAAAAATCACAGATATTAAACACCAGATTCTGAATGTAAATAGAATAATAATAGTAAAAATAATAATTTTATTATTATACAGTAATTATTTTTATATTGCTGAAAAATATTTTTAAACTTAAAAAATAGTAATATTGGTCTAAAATTTCTATAACTTTTTAGAGTAGTTCAATAGGGTATTTTTATCTTAAATAAAATATTTTCAACAAAATTTAGCTTTTCCTTATGAACATAAATTCATTTTTAATTGCTAGATATTACAAAAATCAAATAGGGACTTTTAAAAAATAACAAATAGTGTTCAAAAATTCTAGAAACATTTAGAGAAATTCCTTGAATTATTTTGAACTTAATAAAAATAATTCCAACTTAAATTTAGCTTTTATTTTTTTTTCTACATAATTATTTTTATTTTCTAGAAAATAGGAAAAGCATTTTTAAATACCATAAAATTAATTAAAATTTTATTTTTCAGTTTAAATCCAATAAAGTCCCAAACGATTTTAATAAATTTTATTTTTTCTTTTAAAAATAAGAAATTGAATAATTAATTTTTTTCTTTTTCCCTTTAACATAGAAAACTCTTTTTAAATTACAGAAAATCAAGAAAAATCTTTAACAGCCAGAAAATCCAACAAAATAATAACTTTATTTATTTTTATTTTGGTAATAGAACTTTGGGATGTTACATGGACCTTGCATCAATGCATTCCAGCACTACTGTCCAATCTTGTGCGTAGATGATACATTCTTAACTGGAAAGCACAAGGGCCAGATACTGATCGCAATATCGATGGATGACAACAATCAAGTTCTTCTCGTAGCATTCGCTTTTGTTGAAAGTGAGAACACGGACAACTGGTTATTGTTCCTAATGAATGTGAGGATTTCTATTGTACGAGGCCGTCCAAACGTATACATCATTCATGATCGGCATACCGGTCTGCTGAGTGCAATAACCCAGCTACAACAAGGAGATAATGAACCACTTGCATGTGCGGAACTACAGAGCAGGTGGTGCATGAGGCACTTGGGGACAAACTTCTATAAGCAGTTCCGCAACAAGGACCTGATGAACATGTTCAAGCGACTTGCAATTCGAACCAGCAGCGAAAGTTTGAAGTACTCTGGAAGATTCTGGTTGAGCGGACCCGGACGCACAGAAGGAAGGCAGCAAAAAGGGCCACCCCAAGCGCTAACCAGGCCCCCGAGGTATTACCACGATTACCCACAGATGATCCCTGTCTGATGAGGAGGACGGGGGCGCAGGTGAAATACTTCTCGCACTGAATTGAGCATGAGCCTAAGGATAAGTGGTCGCTGCTGCATGACAGGGGTGGTGCTCAATATGGTGTCATAACAACCAATCTAGCCGAGGTTTACAACTGGGTCATGCGTGGCATAAGGTGCCTCCCTTTGGTAGGTATTGTGGAGGCAATTCTCCGCGGTACGATAAACTACTTTGTTGACAGAAGCAACAACGTGGCGCTCACCATGACAAATGATAGAGTACTCTACTCCACCATAATCACCAAGTACATGGAAGAGAAGAGAAAGAAGGGTAAGATGCATCGGGCATTCAAGATGAGTACAACGGAGCTTCACTTCGAGATAATGTGCAGGGATAAAGAACGCCACAGGATGAACCGTGAAAGAATTATACATGAGTGCACACTACGCCGCGCTAGTTGCGTATGCACTTGCAACAAGCTCCTTCTTCTGCATAGGCCCTACTCCCATGTCATGGCTGCATGTTCTACGGTGGCGCAACATTTTGGGCAGTACTTCTCTGATTATTTCAACAAGGAGGAGGTGATGCAAACATGGAGTGCGGAGATGTATGGTTATGCCGTGGTTGGCCATTTCACTAGCCATCTGACCTGAAAGCAACTAATCTGGGCTGCGGGCATTGAAAGGCTGAAGGGAAAGGTCGACCGGCGACAGGTACGACGCATCAAGAATGACATAGACAAAGCAGAAGCCGGACGTTGTATGAAAAAGTGATCCATTTGTAGGGAGTGTGGGCACACCCTCAAGAAATGCCCGAGGAGAAATCCTCAGGACGAAGGATACATCGGCACTCCGTACATCACCACGGGGACCTCATCCGATCGCCCGACTCGAGGCAGTCCACATGGGGGACGCTGAGGTCGCGGCCACGGGAAAGCACAGATAGTTGTAATATGTGATTGTCAATGTTCGCATGATTTTTATCTTCCTTACCAACTTGTGGCAGGAGTTGGGGTTGTGCTTGTCCCTCTGTCTTCCGTTCACATTTACAAGATCTTGACTTTTTATTACTGGGAAATTTACTCCATGGACCGAAGGTAAAGTGTGAGGTACGCCTTTTGGCACCCCACTCCTCGTAGTCGATACGCCACTGGTCACGTGGGTGGATCTCTTGGTCAATCCACTTGCGGTAGCCATATAGCGTATCCAGGTACTACGGGTAGACAGGAAAGGTTGTTAGTGCATACTTTGAAAAAAAAATGGTAGTGGAACATACTGTAAATGGTCCTTACCGGCTGCCGATAGCTACTCATGTCCCAATGGCGGTTAGGATAGCCAGAGCAGTAGTTCGCGCAACCCCAGTAACGCATGCCTAGGTTGAGCCACTACTTCGACTTGAAGAACTTGCATGTATCTCTGCACCAACAGAGGGGGCGGTGTCTCCCTCTTGGGCGGGTTTTGCGACGAAGGCTCGGTTGGAATGTTCTGGTAGGGGTTGCTGCTACAGGAGTAGCGTCATTGTGGGGAGGTGTCCTCCTGGCACACGCCTATTGTTTGTCTAGAGTCACAGCACGCCTTGCGAGTTCACGGATATCTTCCCATTGCTTCTCCATCTTAGCGAGATTGTGTTGAAGTGTTGATGCAGGAGAACCCGTCGTGGAATGGGTAGTACTTATAGGCCAAGGCGGCCCTGTGTAAGTGGCTAAATTGTAATTCGATTGACGAAAATTCGCATCCGCAAGGCAGCGACCCCGAGGACAAATTGTGTGGAAGCGTTGCATCATGTCTCTACGCAAAACTATCTCGTTGGATTACGTCGCTGTGCAAAGTTGACTCGTTAAGTCATGTCGCTGCGCAAAGCTGTCTCGTTGGGTCATGTTTCTGCGCAAAGTTGTCTCGTTGGGTCACGTCTCTGCACAAAGCTGACTCGTTGGGTCACGTCGCTGCGCAAAGCTGTCTCGTTGGGTCATGTTGCTTTGATCAGATTATTTCGACCATACTGGTCTATTCTTTCGACCACAATGGTTTATGGCTTCAACTAGATTATTTCGACCATATTGGTCTATGTCTTCGACCATAATATTATATGCTTTCGACCAGATTATTTCGACAATACTGGTCTATGCCTTCGACCACACTATTCTATAGCTTCGAGCATATTATTTCGACTATACTAGTCTATGATTTCGACCACAATGGTCTATGACTTCAACCAGATTATTTCGACCATACTGGTCTATGCCTTCGACCACACTGGTATATAGCTTCGACTAGATTACTTTGACCATACTGGTCTATGGCTTCGACTACACTGGTTTATAGCTTCAACCAGATTACTTCGACCATACTGGTCTATGCCTTCGACCACACTGGTATGAGGCTTCGACCAACCTGGCCTAAGACCCCTGGTATGAGACTTCGACCACTCTGATTTAAGGCTTCGTCCACACTGATTTAAAACTTCGACCACCCTGGTCTAAGACTTCGACTACACTTGTCTACGACTTCTGATTTAAGACTTCGACCACCCTAATTTAAAACTTCGTTAACTGGTCTAAGAATTTGTGGTCCAAGATTTTGATCACCCTGGGTCACATCGTTGCACAAATCTGTATTGTTGGGTCACGTCTCGTACAGGTGGCGTGGGGGAGTCAAGGCGTAGAGAGAGGGTGGTGCGGGGTATGCACGCCAAAAAGAGATAATGAAATATGATACTAGCATTACTATAGTTGTACAAAAATTAATATTTACATAATATGACTTAACAAACATCTACTAGTGGCCCCTCTTGGGGTGCACCCAGCGTGTCGCTCCCAGACTCGCCCGACGCTGGTGCGACTACGTCAAAGGATCAGGCGGCCGACGTACCCGATCCGCACGAGGAGCCAGAGGTGGTGTCGCGAGGTCGAGGTCCTGCGTTGGCAGGGTCGGCTCCGGTGCACCTGGCAGCTAAGAAGCCCCCGCAGAGATCTGGTCCTGAGGGAAGTATAAGTCCTCAACGAATATCTCGTCGTACGACAAGTCTGCTTTGTCCTAACGTGGTGCACAACCTGTGAAATATTACGTTACACATGCAATCATGGCAAAACCACGAAATAGGAAGTTATGAAATCAAGCAAGGTAGTCATACCTGGGGGCACGAAGGCAACCACAGACAACTCCGTGTATTCCTACCCCATGTATTGGTGGAACTGAGAACCTGCAAGAGAAGATTGTCATTAGTAACTAGTGGGGTTCGTAATAAAGAATCATAAATGAATGTGTCATGCTCACCTGCAAACTGTCCTGAGGAGCTCCCACCACGGTGCCACGAGGACCCGCCTGCCACGTCGAGCGGAGGAGCCTATGGCCATCAGCCACCATGGCTGACTCCTCATCCATGCACTGGTGGGTCCACCGGGTCCCTCAGCGTGCGACAAGTCGCGATCGGGATCCCTCGCCTCGCCTTCTCCACGATGCGCTGTAAGATCCCTCTAATGTCCCCCCAAGCGACATCTGCTACGTGGAGGCTGTCAACTCGAGGACCTCCTAGTGTAGATCCACCTGCACACGTAATCAACAAGTTGAAAACCTAAATCTAGTGAATTAAAATATGAAGTAATAACAGTTGAATACGTACCACATGGTGCAATGCGGAGTCTGGCTGTGTGGGGTACGTGTTGGACGTCGCAGCCTCATGTCGTGGTGGGTCGACCACGACCTAGGCGCAGCGAAGCCTCGTCCGACTGGCATACCACTCCATGTACTCCTCGGGGCCGTAGTGAGCATCCTCCAAGACGACGTCGGCATAGGCGCTGAGCCAGCCCTGAACCCAAGGGAACATCTTCTCCGCCCAGATGGTAGTACCACGTACTCCCTTTCTAGTGTACCTGTGGACGGCAAGACAATTATTTAGTATGTATGTAACGCAGATGGTACTAAAGAGTTAAAGGGCGAACTTACCCATGGATGTGGGCCAACAGCCGCTACGCCCAGGGAGTTGGGACCTGCTATCACAAACCGAACTGGCACATAACCCACGCCACCTGGTACTCCTCCACAAAGACCTCATGCACCAAAGGCCCTCCGTGTGTACCAGTACACGTAATCTCGCGTTCACAGGTTGGACAGTCCCCCGGGCGCGCGTGAACACCCTCTCCTGAGTGTACGGTCTCCAAATAATGTGATCATCTGTCAGCTAGTCGAACATCATGACGGAGTCTGGGTACAACCCCTGCATGGTGATTGGTGTGTAGGTCACCTGTGGAATAGACCAAATGAAAACTTAGCATACGAAATTGTGATTGCATTACGAGAAAATAATAAATGTTCACGATCTAACCCGTCGACGGCACCACACCATGCCCATGGTCGGCCGGTCCATATCGTCGTCCTCGGCGTACATGCTGACCATATACACTCTCAAGTCCAGCTGTGGACGTCCGATCTGAAAGCGTTCGAAGGACCACAGCTGTAGAAGTAGCGAACATCTAGAAAAGATGAAGCTGTCCTAGGCTCAGAACCCATTTTGTAAATTTTTAGACTGGTTATTTATTATTATTATTTTTAAAAAAAACTATTAAAAAAATTAGTGTTGGCCAACCATATGCCAAATCCCCTGCCCACCATGCCACTAAACCTGGCCATTACCCCATCTATCTCAGTTAATGAGCTCTCTCTACCCTGTGCCCACCACTCGATTCCCCAGTCTACCAGCATCGAACCCCAGTGTGGGCGTACGGCGGCAAGCAGGAAGCGCAACAGCGGCGGAGGCGTAGAGCGGCCTGCATGCGGCGGAGGCGCAAGCAACATCGGCAGGCAAACGAGCAGTTGGGCGGCAGGCAACGTCGTGCGAGCAACAAGACAGGTAGCTGAGACAGGCACAGGTAGGCCAGCAGCGGTGTAGCACCATCAATCATGTCGGGAGCAAACAAGCAATCTTATATTAGCTTTTTTCCACTAGCCCTAGCATTAGGATCTATCCCATTCTCATCGATCCATCCATCCATCCATCCATCGTCTCATGGATCTCATGCCTGCAGAGACGTACAGAAGAGGCCCAGCGGCAGGAGCAGGTAATCGAAGAAGGGTATCGCGACCTCGGCAGAAGCAGTAATCCAAGGGTATCGCGACCTTGACATGAACGTGCGTGCCCAAAAGAAAAGGGCCAATTTTGCAGCCTTGAAGGCAGTGCAAAAGCTGCTTCAATTTACTGGTTGAAATAGAATGCGACTGCAGTTGTTTTTCAGGGCAAGGAGCGTTGTTAGCCAGAGCATCTGCTTGAGGTGCATGGATACCAAATTAAGCCCTGTTTGAAATACATGGTTTTTTCTCTAGATTCTTGCAGGACTGGAATTGATTCATGTGAAATTCTTCAAATTCATGTGGTAATCCTGTATTGCAAACGGGGCCTAAGAGGTTGTAATAACTTGATATGAACCATAGCATTCACGAGTCAAGCCAGGTTCATCAATAGTTAAACTATCAATTATCAGCATCCAATTTTTGTGAAATTAACAAAAATAAGACGGTAAGGTAGCCAAGGGAATTAAAGAATGGCAGAATGTTACAATCCAAGTTGCATCCAAGGAAAAGGCCATGGAACAGTTAGAAATGACTTCATCTGATAAGGTAATTCTTCAGATGTTCCGAGGTATCATCATTCATCAGTGACTATGGCTACTTTATATTCTTTATGGTTTTCCCATGTGAAAACCTGAGTATATAGATTCTCCTCTATTTGATTATTGTAGCACTACGTATGATGAGGTTGGAATATATAAGATGGTGGTAAATTTCACAAAAAAGTTGGACCAATCAGAGGGAGAGCATATCTACATACTTTATTATATTCTCGCCAACGTATGCATTGGATAAATAATGTTATATTACTGGCCTCTTTAATTCATACCCCACAGCCTGCAATCTCAACTTTATACCGGAAGCACATAGCAGCACTATCCAACAGCGGAGTTAGGGAAAAAAATCTAGCATCGATAAGTTTAACATGACCACGAATTGAAATTCGCAGTGCCCCAAGAACGCTTTGTTCTTCAACTCCGGTGGGGTAGTGGCGGGCATAAGATAGTCAGTGGCGGAACCGAGGCAAGTGGCCAACTTGTCCAGAGGTTTGGCTCTGCTACTGGTACTATCATACAGTGATTGTCTGATTCTGTCAGCCCATTTCTGCCCATTTGGCACAAATGTGCCATTCGCTCATCTTTGTGCTTGCTTTGCATCATTAACAGCCATTACCTTTCTAAACCGGTCTTAAGGGAAGCGACAAGCACCTGCCACAAGCTACACGAGTACACATGACCTGACTTTGATGTAAAGCATGTCTGTTTGGGCAAGGGCGGGGCATGTTTGGGAAAATGCACAATTGTAATTAAATACTAATTCCATGAACTTTTATATTTTTAACACAAAGTTTTCACTTTCTTCTGCTCTCTCTCTCTCTCTTTTTGTCATTTTTTTTCTTATGTCTTAAAGAAGTGCCCTCTCTAAACTTGGTTTTGATGGAGTAAATCGAACAAATAGTGCTACATAAAATAGTGATGGATTTATTGGACCATATAAAATAGATGACAAAGTGCCAACATTTGTCTACAAAATAGCTTAAGCTTATGGACTGCTGAGGTTCTCTACTATCCAAATGTAGTATGACGAGCGCACAATATTCGCTGAATCTAGTGTTGCGAGTTTCTCTACTATCCATAACTCCAGAAAATCTGAAGTATTTTCAGGCAATGATTGGTCTATAGAGTACTGAGGCTTTATTACACCTTATGAAATAAATGAAATCTAGCAAAATGGATTAATGAGCAGTAACTGGGACCGTAAGTTGATATGCTTGACCCACATCTAAGTTCCCCTTTACATTCTGCTTTCAGAGTCTCCAATCTCGCCGCTCCATTCATTACTGCAAGTGCCCCCTCAGCACATTCCTGAACAAAATCTCATCTCTCTGCAACCTCAAGCTCTCTGTCCACCCCCATGCTGCACTCACAGCCAATCAGAAAAAGTCTACCTTGGTGCCCGGTACTCTGTAACCATTACATGTGCTCCGATTAGTACCTCCTGACAATGCAAGAAAATTGCTTGCAATGTTCACTGTTAAGAATTAGGCAGCCTATTTCCTTTTTAAAAGGAATATGAACACAACATCAAAGTTCTGGTCTTAGACCCTATGCTCTATTGCAGTGTAAGATTAATTCCCTCATCTATTTCTATTGCAAATTATACTAGATGTCATCAAAGCCGTATTGGTCCATAAACTTGAAATTCTAGCACGGCAGGTCTCAACACTTTGTTTAATTTGGAAAAATTGCGTGGCACGAAATTAAGCACGTAGAACAGTCAAAACGAGCCTGATAGTATGTAAGGACATGTTTGGAATGTAGGAATTTTGAAGGGGCCAAACAATTATGTGTACTTGTCAACCAAGCACTCAGGTGTATTATCCCATAGTGTGCCCTCTTTGAGTAGAATTTCTGACTGCCTGCTGCCTGACCATCTAGCAATTCATGTAAATACTGGTGTGGAAGGATAAGACATCACGTGGTTCATGTGAGGAGGAACAAAACGCACAGTACACGAGCATGATCTAGAGCAGTGCTGTCTGGAGAGGAGTCGTGGGGAAAGAAAGAATAAAGAGCACGGGCGGGGGCGCGTGCCTGTGCGCTCTCTCGTCTCTCACCGAGACAGGCACGCGCACGGGCCCAGCCGTGGAATCGCTCACAAAACAAACAAACAAAAAACCAAAAAGGGCCGTCTGTTTCGGGCGGTAACTAGATGTGCAATTAGAGTATATCGTTTATTTTGTATCTTTTTTTTTTCAAAGTCGAATATATATAGTGTCGGATACTTATTTTTTTTATCATATATTCACTCCGCGAGTCTTTGGTCGGTCGATCGGATGAATATTATCCGCTTCTTTTGCACATTTACACAGGATATTAGCCAGTAGGGTGCTGTTAGAGCGAACACAGATAGACTAATCGCTGAGATGTTAAAGAAAAAACACTCAATATCCCCTAACTGCATAGATGCAGGAATTCATATCATGTTTCTAAGTGAAGTCGCAACATACTTTTCTCATACCACATGATATATGGATGCATACGGACACAAAGTCGGAGTCGGACACAGATAGTACCGATTAACCATCTATCTCTTTTGTATTCGCTTCGAAAGATTTGGATCGGTCGATCGAGAATTATCCGCTTCGTTTGCAAATGACAACGACGGTTTTGGCTCCAACCGTAGTAACGAGAGATCCGATGGTCCGTTTGGATTGGTTCTACTTCTGCTTCTACTTCTACGTACACAATGCTCAAGTTCTAGTCCAGGGAGGGGGTTGGTGGATGCAAGATACGGCAAATGGGAAAAACGGAGCGTCACGGTAGCCTGGGGGGAAGTCAGCAGCGCAGCTGTACACTTGTGGATAAAATGTTTCCAACCTTGTCTCTGGAGACTGGACGGACCGGATGACCAGCCCACCCAACAACAACGGCCCAACCGAGACGCCCTCCGACCAGTCCGTCCACGTCGTGGTTACACGGTACGGGCCACGGCCAGCCCACCCCAAAAGCTCCCCGAAAACGAGGCAGCCCCCGCGTGGCTGAGCGCGGCGGTGCGGCAGCACAAGCGCGCGTTCAGTACTAGGACGTGTCGGCGAAACGGTCACCGGTTTCGATGATTTTTGTTAATGTGCCAGGCAAAAGGACATGACTGAAAGGCACCTAAGGTTTCGATGATTTTTGTTAAAGAGTACAAGGAGGTTTTGGTGATTTTCACCAGTCAGAAATAAAAATTTTGATGATTTTCACTTATCAAAATTAAGAAGGAAAAGAACTCTGATGAATTCTCCAAACAATGATTCATCTGCAGGACTGCAACGCAGTATGCAATTTGTGTGTATTAAACGTTCACTCTCTCTCTCTCTCTCTTGCCTCCCTTCAAACGAGCCCGCGCACTCCGGCGAGGCGCCAACATGTGCCGGTGCGAGTAGTGTTTGATCAATAGATCAGAACATCCTCTCAAAAAGAAAAGAAGAATATCAGACGTAGTGTTTTCTGGCATGTCTAAACATAACCCCAATTCATGGAACAAATTAGTACCAACAGTGGTTTCTCATTAAGGTCACAGATTCACTCCCGGCCTACAATTCTGAACATGTTAGGAACAAATTAGTACAAGCAGTGGTAGGAACAAATTAGTACCAACAGTGGTGTCTTGTCGAGGTCACGGATTCATTTCCGACCAACAATTCTAAACATGTTAGGACTAAATTAGTACGAACAGTGGTAGGAACAAATTAGTACCAACAGTGGTGTCTCACTGAGGTCACGGATTCATTATCAACCTACGCAATTCTTGACGTGTTAGGGCACACTAGCAGGGGTGGTATATGTATGTCTTTCTTGTAACCAAGAAAGAAGAAAAAACAGTACCAAAGGCATATACTAAGAAAACGGTGCTGATTTCTCCAAACTACAGATGGGGATAAATAACATCCACAAACGCCGCGAATGAACAATTATTGGCACCATGGCACAATCTTGGTATCACATACCAATAAACACAGGAAGTCACGCCAGAACACCTATACATATGTTGTACTTTGGTCTCAATTCTCTGGAAGATAGCAAAACACATTACAAGTCCTTGAGAGCTATATATATTGCAGTTCAAAAGACTCGATAAAGGATGACACAAGTTGACACAAGGTCCGGCCGGTGCAGATGGACCCAACTAGTTATCAGATTGCATGCTCCTGAGCATGTTTAGGATAGAAAGGAACAGGTTGAGGATGTCGAGGTAAAGCCCAACGGATGCCCAAATGTACTCGTCATAAGTGTGACGCTTTATCAAGTTCTCTGTGTCGTAGAGAATGAAGCCTGAGAAGACTAAAGCTCCAAGTCCGCCAAACAAAGCAACCGATGCAGGTCCCAGTGGGAAGAAAATCTGCAACACAGCATGTTACAGCACAATGCTTATTACAAGTAAAGGAATGCTCAATGGGAACATTTTTCTGTGAATGGGTACATTCTTTTCAAACTTTGTCATACACAGTACCTGGATAAAGCTTGTCAAGACAAGGAGAATAAGACCAGAGAACAGAAATGGTCCAAGATAACCGAATTCCTTGCCCTTCTTTGAAGCCCAGAAAGTATATCCAGTCAAAGAGGCAACCACAGCTGAGGTCAATATTAACGCTTCAAGCACAATCTTTCCTGCGATATGCAAATGGATGTTTAATAAAGAACTGCAGCCAACAATTTGAGGAAAAATCAACTCATTCAAAGAAAATGAACAAACCTTGAGTGTTTGCACAAGCCACACCAATGCTGAAGCTTAAGCACAAAGTGAACAAACCCAGGAAAACGAAATTGTGAGGGTGTTTGTGCTGATAATGATACAATGGTATCAACACTGCAACAAATATCACAAAAATAGTTGTTAGTGAACCAAAGTCATTCTGTTACTAAAAAATAACAATCATTCTGCTGAGGAATTTAAGAGTGCTTCCAAGATACTATAATCCGAAGCATAGCTAGCATGTTATATTAACAAGATCCACAGCCGCAAAGTCTAATACGCATCTCCCAATAGTAATCTCTAGCAAAATGTTGCATATTGACAACAACAACAACAATCATTCCTTTCTTGGCGCGAGAACATCGATCCTCCATCCCAATTCGCAATTCAATTCGACAATTAACCTATGTCATAAGATAACCAAAAAAATCTAAATCCACTAAACAAACACTTATATTCCAACTTGAATTAGCTAGATCCTAGATCTAGTCATCTAGAGGCCACAGTCAAGACTCAAAACAGCTTGGCGCCCTAATTAACACCAAAACATCAAATAAAGCACCAACCTATGCTAATTAGGGTGAGTGGATTAAAGGGTATCATCACAAGATTCATATCTTTCCACGCCCAAAACGGCACACCGAGATAAGGTCAGGCATCGCATCAGAGGGAGGGGAGAATGGGAGATCGCTTACGGACGAAGGGGAGGACGGCGAGCGCGAGCGCGAGGCCCGGGGAGGATGAGAGCGTGGCATTGAGGGTGGGGTGGAGGACGGTGACGGCAGAGACAGCGGTGGTGAGAAGCAGCTGCGCGGCGAGGATGCCGTAGACCTTGCGGACGAAGCCCCAGCGGAGGGCGCTCTCCCCGCGCGAGATCCCCGGGTAGAGCGTCTCCCCGGTCCCCGCCTCCAGGTCCACGTCCGGCACCTCCACCTTCTCCTTCATCTCCGGCGCCCGCCGGTACCCCGCTGGCGCCAGCGGCTGCATCTCCGACGCCGACGACATCTCTCCGGTACTTTGGGTGGGGAATTGGGGATTTCGGTTGGGAACGCGGGTTGTGCCGAACGATGGGCGATGTATCGGGGGAGTTGGGGGTATATAGATTTGCTAATGCTACGTGTACTCGTGGATCTGGCCGAACTTTTCGCTGGCGGCTTAAATGTGGGGCCAAATAGGCGAATCGGTGGGCATAGCACGTAAAAAAGGAATGTGTACCGCTAGGCGGACAAGGCATTTAACCTTTTTAGGTTGGTTTATTTTTCTTCACAAAAAAATATTTGATTTGTGTGTCTCTTTTTTTTTCTTTTTTATATCTACTTAACCTAGCCTATACAACTGTTTTACTTATCCTTGTATTTGTATAACTAGACAAAGCAACCCTTAGACCGGTTTTGAATGTAATTTTCATCATTGGAGATGATGCGACCATGAGGCAGCAAATCAAATAAATAAAAAAACATCTCTCCACTCTCCCCTCTCTTTCTTCCTTTCTCTCTCATCCTAATTTACCTCGCCCAACTCCACCCGACCCACCACCATTTCCTCGTCATCCGCAGAAACCACCCACCATCTCTCTCATGTACTGCTCACGCCACTTGCCATCTCTTGTGCTGAGCAGGTCGCCACTACGCTACCAAATCTACAATCTTAGCCACCAAATACGAAAGAAACATAAAGAATAGACGAAGCGAAGGGGTGGAGGTCGTTGATAGCCTAGCATATCTATGTGCCACTACTGTAACACCTCGGCTTAACAAAAGTCCAATATGCCACTACAACTACTATTGCTACCAATTTTAACCAAAAAAACAAGTATTAATAACATCTAGACTTCAAGAATAAACATTCCACAATATGATAATTATAAATTTCAACAACATAATAGTCCATAGATCGAGTGTAATATGAACCAAAAGGAATGAATTATTAAGTGGTGTAAAGTGCTACAAAAAATGCAATTATTCCATGTTCTACTTCCACCCCAAAGCATGTCGTTGTCAATGTTCACCTAAAACAACAAATAAGCAAGAGTGAGTCTACAACTCAGAAAGTACAAGTAAAACAACAAACAAGGCATCATCTCAACAACAATTCATTCTCATTATCTCGGATCACATTTTGATCTTTCATGAATGCAATTCAAACTCATGCTCATGCCACAACAAAAGAGGCATCATCTCAATGACAATTCATTCTCATTATCTCAGATCAAATTTTGATCTTTTATTAATGCAATACAAACTCATGTTTATGCCACAACTTCACTTCTGCTTATATCGGTATAGCAGAGTGTAACACCCGCCGTGATACAGATCAACGTGTGTTGATGCGTAATGTGGTCCAATCTTTCACGGTACTTATATTTCAATCTTGATTGAAGCAAAACCCTAGCTTTTCTCCTTGATTCGGCAAAAAGGAAGAACAAATGTATCTTCAAAGCAAGTAATGATACTTTGTTGATGTTGAATCAATTCGAAGAGAAACAAAATCAAACCCGAAGAACAACACCAAACCATGAGCAATTAAGGATGCTACGAATTAGTGAGATGGTCTACAAGGAATCACAGATATTTGAAGATAAACTACCCTCCAATATTCACGCAATCACAAAACCCTAGATGGGAATTTTTGAAACGCATGTACTCATTATGCGCCATATAAACATGTGATTTTTTCTGTATTTTCTTCAACTCTGACTTGCTTACAATGGGGGTCTACTCCTAAATATATAGTTCTGATGAATAGTACACGCGGGTGAACAATAATCCGAGTTGAACTAGTGTGTGTGAACAGTCTATTGCAAACTCCTATTTTAATTCAAAATTTAAACTACTCTAATTACTGAAAATAGATTAAACTATCCTATTACAAGTAATTTCAAAATTAACTTCTAGTGTACCATCTCTCTTTGTTGAACTGGCTTCGATTGACTTGGTGGCCCCCATCCAAGATTGCGCAGAGAAAAGATAAATGTAGACGTAATCTCCTAGCCGAAACGATCTCTTTTTTGTCAAATAAATCCGAGTGGCCTTCCCTGAACGTACCAATGTCAAACTCAAGGAACTCAAACTCTTTGACGTGCACTACATGACCTTTTCCTAGATCAAACATACCCAACAACATGCGTACACATGTATATGCATGGCTTGACTCCATGCACCACTCAAGTACAACATGCATACATGCAGTTTTCTTTCCTCATTGTGAGCAAAGATGCATGACGTCTTCATGCACTGCAGCAGCCTTGACAATGTCATGCTCAATGTTTCGATCAAGTGTTAAACAAGAAAAATCAGAAATATTCGTTATAGATAATTTGGTCGCATCACATCGGTACAGCGGAGTGTAACACCCGTCGGTGTTCACTTAAGCTCGTATTATCAAATGCAATGACCCATTGCCCGTCCTTTTTTATACAGGGACCTCATTGCCATATCTTACATATGGGGATCTCATCCCATTCCCGTTAGTCAAATCATTCCAACATGAATGCTCAATATGTAATGCAAAATAGTATTCCATAACATTATGGAATATATACATAATTTTCTACAACTTCTTAGGTGATCAAAAGTTTATATTAAATTATCTAAACTCCTGTTTTTAACCCAGAAGACAGATCTGTCATCTTCTGGATAGCAGACTTAATAATTTCATATCTTTTAATCCACACATGCAAATATAATTATATATGACTTTTCAAAAACTATCTAAAATTATCTACCATATCCTAGTTATGCTAAAAAATACCATTCCACCATTAAATTTGTCAAATTAAACTTTTACCTCGATTGCATCCAGCAGTAACCCAGTTATGGACTACAGTTTTCTAAAAAAATCAAATTTTTATTCTACCCGTCCAAAAATCATGTTCCTGGACTCTATAGAATCCTTAGAAAGTTACGTACCCTTTTCATGTAGATTGAAATACTAAATTACTCCATCTTCTATTTTAAATAATCAAGAAAATATTTGATTTGTGTGCCTCTTTTTTTTCTTTTTTATATGTACTTAACCTAGCATATACAATTGTTTTACTTATCCTTGTATTTGTATAACTAGACAAAGCAACCCTTAGGCTGGTTTTGAATGTGATTTTCATCATGAGAGATGATGCGGCCATGAGGCAGCAAATCAAATAAAAAAACATTTCTCTCCACTCTCCCCTCTCTTTCTTCCTTTCTCTCTCATCCTCAGTTACCTCTCCCAACTCCACCCAGTCGACAACCACCTCCTTGTCATCCGTAGAAACCACCCACCACCTCTCTCATGTGCTGCTCACGCCACTTGCCATCTCTTGTGCTGAGCAGGTTGCCACTATGCTACCAAATATACAGTGTAGGCCACCAAATACGAAAGAAACATAAAGAACAAACGAAGCGAAGGGGTGGAGGTCGCTGGTAGCCTAGCATATCTATGTGTCGCTACCCCAGATATGTGAAATGATGCTCAAATTTGATCGACGGTCAGGCAAATAAGCATCATGTGAGCCCAAAAATCCATTGTCTCCCCCGCAAGATGTGGTCACTTCCCCCTTGCGTCGTTGCCCTTGTCGCATCCTAATCTAGTCGTGCGTCAGCATGGCTACAATGATTGTAAACAAAAAGACATGTGGTAGTTGCGGCGACGATGATGGCTTTCTTGGCGAAGGATGTAGTTAATAGGGAGATTGAGAAAGAGATGAAGAGAGTTTAGGTTAGTACTAATTGACATGTAGTTCCGCGTGTAATATATTTTTTTAAAAAAAAATGTATTTGAGGAGTTTTCGTGTTGTCGGGCAAAACCGCGTACGAAACCATCTCTCAATGGGTTTTTGCTCCAACTTTGTAAGTCTAGGGATAGGGTTGGGGCAAATAGAAGGTTTTATTGCCTAAGATGTTAAGTAAACACATCACAATAATTCAAGGGTCATATAAGTTTTTCCTCTTTTTTTAGGGCACTTATTTTTGCCTTAAAATCTATGTGCCCCATATATAGTCACTTGCAGGATCAAATTACCACCTATCTTAACTTGGTTCATTAACTTCTGCAAGTGGAATTTCCATTATAACCCACCTCCCATCATCTTGTTCTCTCTCTTGTTTAGTCTTCTTGCTCCAGTAGTGCAACTCATGGCCTCCCGTTAGCTCCTCATTGCATTTTCCCTCTTTCACTTATCTTTACTTTTTATAATACCATCTCCACCGATGGTAGGACCTACCTTCACTTTTTATGATACCACTTCCATTGATCATAGGGCTATTCTTGAGTTTTTGGCCGATTTGGCACCGTTGGCACATGGAATAGAAAAATAGCTCCCTATCCAAATCAATTGCAAAAATAGCACCGCGGGCCCGCGCGGACGCGCCACATACCCTATTCTATGACCTAGGGGCATTGCCCTAGTCCGGCCCCTAAGGGCACGGTAATGGCATGTCCAGTCCCTAGGGGCATGGACGCCCCCCCTCTTGCCTATTTTTGTGTGTTTTGAAAAAAAAATCCATGCTTTCAGTTGTCCCCGGATTCTCATTGTCCCTCACATGCGCAAAAACCCAGCGCTTCGGGCGTGGGAGATAATCGGATTTCGTCTTGTCTCTCCGCGGTCGGCCTTCGCGCGGCTATAAAACCCAGCGATGCGCTCTTATTCCTCCACATCAAAATCATTCCGCTCTGCGTAGAGAGACAAAGAGGATCGATTTAGCAAGAGGCAGTGTGATCGGCCAAAATTAGTTCTGATTTATTCGATTTGAGAGTGTTAAGAGAAGTGTTTAGCGGTCGTTTTAGTAGAGTTAGTATGACATCAAGTGAAGATCTTCTAGAGGAGGTAATTTTTCTCGTGTGCACTACGATTATTAACTGTGTAGTTAGTGTTAAATTATTTAGTCGTAATTAATTAGTTGTAGTTAGTCGTAATTAAAATAGTTGTAATTAATTAGTCATAATTTATTCTGCAAATTAGTTAGTTGTAATTAATGTAGTCATAATTTTACTCGCGGTTAGTTAGCCGTAATTTATTACTCATGGTTTGTTAGTCATAATTAAAATAGTACGGTTTAAATAACTGCAATTAATTAGGCATAATTAAATACTCATAATTAATCATTCCTAATTATTTAGTGGTAATTCATTAGTCGTGATTAATTAGTCCTAGTTATTTAATGGTAATAAATTAGTCCTAATTAATTTTCCATATTTAGTTTAGGTGGAATTGATTATTCATAATTATTTACTCATAGTTAGCTAGTCGTAATTAAAATAGTTGTAATTACCAAAGCATAATTAATTAGTCATAATTAATTAGGCTTAATTAAATAGTACTAACTAAATAATACTAATTAATTAGTCCTAATTATTTAGTGGTAATTAATTATTCATAATTTATTTGTCCTAATTAATTAACCGTAATTAATTAGTCATAGATAGTTCGTCATAATTAAAATAGACCTAATTAAATAATAGTAATTAAATAGTCATAATTAATTAGTCTTAATTAATTATTCATAATTAATTAGGCTTAATTAAATAGTCATAGTTAGTTAGTCTTAATTAATGAGTCGCAATTAACTCGCCATAACTAATTAGTCGTATCTAATTTTGTAGTTTTTTTGCTACACACTTAATAACCCAAAGTCGTTATTTTGGTTAGGTTGGGTAGTGTGGGTTTTTTCTCTGGTAGCAAATTGTAGACTACGTAGTGCGGCCTATTTGTTATATTGTGTATAGTGAATTGGGTTGTTGTGGCTTTAGGTATGTCGAACATGCAAGACTTGCTAGCGTTTTATAGTGACGATCTCGTACGGAGCAGACCCAATGGGTTGGACCTATTGAGATGCCAATACAAGGTGATCTGGATGGAGGGGCTCGATATGATGAATAGTCATGAGCTGACAAGTTGCATCCGAAGGGAGTTCGACACACAGGCATCGATGAAGATGCTTGTTATGGAGGGGGTTACCTGCACAAATAGGGCAGGGCAGGGCGTATGGGAGCTATTGAAGGTAAATAGCAGCGTTGCTTGGGGCCAGTACATGCAGATTGCTTCCCAGCCTGAGGCGACGATATACGAGAAGCCGATGGCATACGTGAGTTTCGTGCACAGAATGCCAACAAACCTTGGTGATAGTAGGCGGTGTGTGAAGATAGTACCACAGAAGGTACTGTTTTGGAGGAAGATTACGAGAGAAGACGTGTGCATAATTTTGTGCAAAATGAGGGGGGACAATGGTGGTCAACCCGCATTTACTGCCATGAGTTTCTGCCAGACCAGCTAGCCGGGTCAGAGTCCGACGAGGACGCCGACCGAGGATCGGATGGTAGCGAGGAGGACGCACCCCAGGGTGGTGGTTCGACCGGTGGAATTGTGTCATTAGAGGTGCCTTACGTGGCATCTAGATTTAATGACCTCGCAGTGCGGTCGCTCGTACTGCCACAAGAAGAAGGGTCCGAGTAGGGGTTTGATGCTGACACCCTGCTAGTTGGGCAGCACTTTCCTAACAAGATGGTCGTGCAACAAGCTATCGCATGGTGCACCTTTTTCATTACCCGTGTGTACCAGGTGCATCGGTCCAACTCAAGATAATACACAGTAAAGTGCCTAGTGGAAGGCTACTCTGGCAAAGTCAGCTCTCACAGGGCGAAGTTCTTTTGGCTCGGTCTTCATGATCAAGGCGGTGATATATCACACTTGCGAGCTGAGTGAGCCTCTACGGTAGCATCGAAATGTGACTTCCGCATATGTGACAAGCCTCATCAGCCATCTAGTTGTGGAGGACGTGTCCATCTCCCCCAAGATATTTTTGTCAGAAGTCGCCAATCTTGTTGGTTATTCAGTCAATTATAGTAAGGTTCAACAAGCCAAGCAGAAGGAGATCGTGGCTATGTACGGGACATATGAGGAGGTGTACAACCTAGTGCCAAGAACACTTCACCAGATTGCCAAAGAAAACCCTAGCACGTACATGAACAAGATGGAAAGATATAATCCTGATGGAGGCTGTAACTACTACATATTAGACCGTGTGTTCTGGGCCTCCTTCCAGGCCATAGAGGACTTCAAGTAGACATGGCTAGATGGGTCGTGCTAACCAGGTTTGCCCAAAGCATGACACAGTTGTCCTAGCTCGGGCATGGCATGGCTCGTACTGTTCATGGGTTTGGCCGACACGGCACGAAAGCCTGGATCATACCTGGGTCCACACTCCAGCACGATGGGCCAGCATGGCATGCACATTGTCGTGCCAGGCACGGCCCATTGCACAGCACGGCATGACGACGGCGGTAACCACAGTGAGGCCAGTGTGGTGTGGGGAGGAGGAGCTCGGGCTCGACGCGACGAGGGGGAGGCCGAGCTTGGGCGCGGAGGGGGCGGGGCATGGGGAAGAAGGCCAGATATGGCACGGCTGGCGCGTGCGGAGGCGGCGACCAGGTGCGGAGCCTGCGGTGGCTAGAGAGGGTGAGACACCGCGTGATGGCCGCGCAGCCGAAGGTAGGGGCACGCCACGGTGGCAGAGGCGGGGGTGCGGCCCGGAGGCCAACGGTAGTGGAGCAGGCCAGTCCGACTGGAGGAAGAAGAGGAAGGATCGAAGGAGCCATAGCCGTGCGGTTAGAGGAAAAAATGTGAGGAAACAGCAAGAAAAGAAAGGAGAATATAAAAATAAGAAAAAAGATTTTTTTTTTAATTTTTAGATTTTTGGGCTAAAACGGGCTACGCGAGGCGGTCGTGGTCTGTCGGCCCAACTGGGCCCGGGCCGGGCCCGACACGGCCCGAGGTGCCAACATGTCGTGCCTGGATCGTTACCCCGGCCCACATGCCAGCACGGGCATGTGCCATGCCAAGCCGAACCACCCGTTTGGCCATCACTAGCTTCAAGTGTTGTCATCGGGTGCTCACGATGGATGGCACTTTTCTCACCATAAGGTACAAGAGCACCATTCTCACCGTTATGGAAGCTGACACGAATGATCAGCTTCTTCCGGTTTCTTTTGTCATCGTAGAGAATGAGAACACATCCAGTTGGTTGTGGTTTCTGGCAAATGTAAGGCGGGTGGTTGTGGGAGACCGGCCCAATGTATGCCTTATCATAGATCGCAATGTTGGGTTGTTGTATACTCTCAACACCATGAAGAATAGGACGAAACCCCCATACTAGTGGAACAACGTAAAAACATAGTGGTGCATGAGGCATCTAGCATCAAACTTCTTCACGCAGTTCCAAAGTTAGGAGCTAATGAACACATTCAAGGCGTTGTCTGTGCAAAACCAGATGCGGAAGTTTAAGTCCATCTGGAGAGATTTTGAACATCGGACTACGATGCATACAAGGGAGTCCCCTCCGGAGGCACAGGAGGGGCAACAGGGCGCAAGAGGGTAATCCAAGAGCCCCATCAATTTCTCCCAGTGGATTAATCTCCACGCTTCTGAGTTGGAGAAATGGTCTCAGCTATATGACACCGACGGTGCGAGGTACGGTATTATGACGACCAACATGTTTGAGGTGTACAACAATGTGTTGAAAGCTATGCGATGCCCCCTATCACTGCGATCGTTGAGGAGACTTGGACTCGCACGATCGGTTACTTCATCGATAGAGCCACCGCAGCGAGGCAGTGGCTAGAAGAAGGGAAGAAGTGGTCCGAGAACATGCAGCGGTATATGGGCCAAAAGATGCAAAAAGCTTGTATGCACGATATCCGGGTGATCGATGGCCTAAGGAGGAAGTACGAGATCCAGTTGATGCAAAAAAAAATATCAACAGTCATGCCAGGGGCAAAAGGAAACATGCTTGCACCCTCGGGGATGTGGCTACATGCATCTGCAAACAAGCCGAAACTCCTGCACGAGCCATACTCGCATGTGTACAAGATGTTCCTGTAAGTCAGGCAGATATCTACATCGTACATCTCCTAGTATTATGACATACATCACCTTTTCAGGACATGGAGTGTTGAGTTCTACTAGTATGGTGTGGGCGAACAGGGTGAAATGGGGCCCGAACGTAGCCTTGAAGGCAATTGGGAAGGGACGACGGCAGATGCGGCACTTCCAAAATGACATGGATGACATGCAGCATAGGGGCCTGAGCCACGCGAGGAAGTATCAGATATGCAAGACCCTTGGCCACTCTATGAAGGATTGCCCTAATAAACCGAGCTCGTATATGTGTCATTATATGTCATAATTAATTATATTATTTGCATGTTAGGGGACTATCTTTTTATGTAAACGGGTAGTGTTATAATTTTTGTACCTTTGTGTACGTCATTTTTTATTAACGGGTATGCATTTTGGCATTCTATTTGTTTCGAACTGACTCATCCTTGTTCTGCGTGCTCTAGCATAGCATTAGGTCGGCCTTGGAGATGTCAGACTTCTATATAAAGATGCTACGGAAGCGCAAGTAGCTTGCCGAGAGGGCTAAATCCTACTCGGATTATTTTATGAAGGATGTATCGGTACCACCAGAGTTTTCACGCCCGCAATCTGTGTGCGAAGAACCGGCGAAGATCATTCAGTCCATACACTCGGAAACCGCTGCTCAGGCGTAATACACGTGCGGGAACATCCTCGTAAGTGAATCTTACAAACACATCGATTTTTCACATCTTATGTTGTATTCCACATATCCATAACTTCATCCGCGCATAATGGCAGCCGGAGATACGTTGCAACTTCTTCCAATGGATCGACGGCCCGAACATGTATGATAAGGTATTCATCAAGTAGAAGTACATATTCAACTACACGAAGCGAACCGAGACTTTTGAACGATGGAAACCTTACGTACCCGACCCTATTGAAGAGGCACCGGTCGACAAGGAGAAGGCTCCTGCTAGTAAGACTGGCGACCGTCCTTGCCCTGTCGTCCTGACACACTCCGGATTAATGAGGTAAGTGTTGTTCAATTTGCATCCTGGCTATTGATTTCGCCTTACGTTCTCCTAACATCATTCAATCTTTCAGTCCGTCTCGCAGAACAGGGCTACCTTTGAGATTAGCTGTCGCCGCGGGTAGTCAGGAGACAAGGAGAGGGGACCGATGAGCCGTCAAGACTAATTTTGATCCACCCTATTTCCAATTCCAAAAAGGCGCACATGTATTGTAGGTGTTTTCCGGTTTATTGATTTGTGCATGTTGTCGTTTCTATTGCACGTAATCAAACCCTGTGCGTCATGTAATTTGCAAATTACATTTTGAAGTCTCTCAAATTTTATTATGAAATTTCATCAATTTATTTTCAAATTTTACTCCCTAACTTCACATGAAACGACGATGGCAAGGCGGGATTCCGTGCCCCTAGGGTCCGAACATGCCATTACCATGCCCCTAGGGGCAGATGTGCCTAGACTGTGCCCCTAGGGCACGAACGACGGTACGTGGCGCGTCCGCACAGCTCCGCGGTGCTATTTTTGCAATTGATTTGGAAAAGAAGTTACTTTTGGTATTCGATGCACCAACCGCGTGGTGCTATTTTTGCAATTGATTCGGAAAAGGAACTACTTTGGCTTTTTCATGCATCAATAGTGTCAAATCGGCCCAAAAACTCGATTATTCTCATCTCCGATGTTTTATATGAGATTTCCGTTCAATACATGCTACCATAATAGACTTGCAATCCACGTCTAAATTTGCTATTGTTGCGCTCTAAAGTCTACTTACTTGCGCGACTCTTTATCTATTATTAGAGCAAAATGCTTCAGTTTTATTAGCTCTAAAGTAGAGGTTTATCGATGAGCTAACGAAATAGCGCGTGAGGGTAGAGGTGGGCGTAGCGTTTAGGAAGGGTGTTGCGGGGATGGTTGCTGACTTGATGGCCTGTGCTGAACTGGTCGAGGGTGGACTTTCGGGGTCAAATCACAGAGCTCGTGGTGAAGTAAGCGCGTAAGCGTTGCGGTTTTGCGGGTCCTGTTTGGCCGCGCTCGCCTCTGATCCGGTAGGAAGCAAATTGCCAGTGTTGACACCCCACCAAAAGCAAGGATAACCCACTAGGTTTATACAGCCATTTGCAGCAATATGCCAAAAATATTTCATTGATTCATTGTCCTTACTGAGTAGTGGCAACTGATGTCAGTGTCTCGTCGCCTAGACAATAGCACCTCACACAAACCAGAAATCGTGAAAATGCATATAAAATCAAAACACCGAATTTGACATCATCGGCCAAAACTAGGGAGGTAAACGAAACGGATAATTCCCAACCGACCGAATAAATATATGCAAAATTCGGAGCTTTTTTTCCAGATATCCGGATTTTCCCCGGATTCGGATACAGATTTTTTCTGCTGGATACGGATACAAAAGGACACCTGCCTCGTGGTAGAATAGCACCACGTCATATAAAATCAAGGACACCTTAATGCACAAGTAATTCCGGATGCCAAACTTATGACATGACAGAAATGTCGCACAGCAGGTCAGAATAACTTTAAATATAATGGTCATGACAGTAAAAAAACTCATAAATTATTTGTATGTTCCATTGTACATCCATCCATATTCATGTCATCATTAGCAGAAGATATGGGAACTGAAAATTCTGGGCCTCCGTACCAACATGTACGTAGAGTAGGTATATTGACCCTGTATCCTCCTTGCAATAGGCCTACAGTGACAAAATTATCCTAAACTAAATATTAGATTGCAACTATGCCAAATCACGATAAGTTGACTGGCGACAAGATTGCTGCCAAATGAGAATTGACCAGTGATGAAGGGTAAAGAATGAGTGAAGAAAAAAGAATACACAAGATTCTATGTGCGCTTTTTCTCCAGGTTTGCAACTGCCTGTTTCTGGTGCTTCTTCCATGCTGGCATCTTGCCTGGGAATGCCCATCGCAAAAACCGCTCCCATCCATAGCAACCACAAAACATAACGATAGCCCAAAGCATCAGTTTGCCCCTCATTCCTTCAGGCAAGGGTTCCAGCTTCATATAGTCATTCAGATCCCTGAACATATCCGATGTTATCACTGTGAAGAAAACAACAGCTGCATAGAGAGCATACTTGAAGGGCTTGTTCTCTGAGATACTCTGGTTAAATGGGTGGCCCATGTAGTTTACAGCAAAGGTGGCTACCTGGATCATCATGTTCACCATGTATGAAACTGTGTTGACAAGGTTTGGATGGAAGCTTGAATCAGGCTCAATGCATTCCTCTGGCATATACTTGGATGCTTCATTGACGGCTGTGATCAAAAAGAACAAGTGCATGGCGAACTGGCCAAGAATGGAAAGTAAGACATATGCACAGAATATGTTAGGATGAGGCCGCTCTGCAGACAGTGTTTGAAGTGGACGAGCATGGGAAATGAAGAGGAAGAAAGCTGCAGTGAAGACACCACTAATTGTAGCCTGAACATCGCCCAGTTTGACACCATCCAAGTACATGACACTGAGAACGTATGCTGTTGCAAGGCAGTTGAGTCCAAGAATCTTGAACATTTGAAGTGTAGTGACTAGGGTGCTTCTCCCCTGGCGGATGATATCAAGTGTGGGGGCAACAGAGGCATGCTTTGCTGTGAAAGGTGAGGCCATGGAAGCATCCCCAAGCTTTACAATCGGTGCTGAACGGCCATCACTTTCTTCATTCATTTCATCTAACATCTTCTGCAGCTTTTCTCGCTGCCTCTCAGCAGCGGTCAAGGAGCGGCTGCTGGATGCTCTAGCGGAACTGTTAGCTGGTGGGGCCAATTGTGATGATGATGATTCATTAGCAGGTTTCGGTTTTTTCAACTTCCCTGATCTGTTTTCAGATTTGGATGACTGGGATTTCAAGTCTGCTTTCTGAACAGGCTCAGCATTCAACAGAGCTATGCCAACATGTGCCTGAAAATTTGGAGATCATACAATAAATAACAAAAGAATCGATAAGAGTTCTCCATCAAGTATTGTCATAAGGTGGTTAACATGCGTGCTATCTTTCAATAGACATTTAAAAGGCATCAGTAGAGAAAAACAATACCTAGCAAAAAAGTATACAGGACTGCATCAGGTCCAGAAAGTAAAAAAGTAACCTTTGAGTGGCTTACTGTTAAGATTGCAAGACAGTCTAATAGAGGACAACCTGCCTAACATCAATAACATGGACACATGTTTCCCAAGACATCATCTGGCTCAAACTTCTATATGTTCAATGTGCTATGCTTCCGGTATAAGCTAGGTTAAAGCGACCTATATAACAAGTGCAAAAGCTGCTTGGTTCAATTCTACAAGCTAATCAGGTGATAAAAGTATCACCATGGCGCCCTCTCAAGTATTACAAGAAATTTAATTATCATGTTTTTTGTCATCCAAAATCCATTCTGAAATAAAAATGCAAACATGAACATGAGACAGACACAGACACGCACAGGGCAAATGACATGACTGAGATTGATGAATAGAACAGAACAGGAATATTGAGTAGGATGATGATAGTCTAAAAGACCAACTCATCCCATTTTTTGATAGTCTAAAAGACCAACTCATCCCATTTTTTAAACCAAACAAAGTTAGGTTTTGAGTTAAAATCGGATGACCCTGGATGAACCCATTCCTTGAACCAAAGATCACCTAAAAGAACAGTAACTTGTCCGTTTACCCTCTGCTTACATTTCTTTTTTTCTTACCAAGGTTACTTTTTTACAAAAATTTTGCCAATGTAATCCATACCAATCCCTAAAACATATTTGTTTTGGACAGACATTTCAGAACAAAGTTGTTCTGTTTCCACAAGTTTACACATCAAAGCTAATCTGCACCTAAAACTTGCTCCCACCACTGAACACATTACATAATTTCTTCCAACCAACTTGGTAGACATAATGTACCCTTAAGCTGCTCCAAAGGAGCTTACTTCCCCGGGTCAAGTTTTTTCCAATGCATGGCAGGCAAACTGGTAAAGTGACTGGCATAGCAAGCATTTATTCAAGGATGTAATCCAGTCGGCCATTATTATGAGTACCAGAGATGGCCACATCAACACTGGGGCCTCAGCTAAGGTCAATTCTGTTAAAATAAGGTACACGAGAAGGTGAAACTGGTGGAGAAGGTGTATCTGGAGAATGAATGGGAGGTAGACACAAAAAAGAAGTGGAATCTGTGGAAGAAGAAGTGGGATGTGGAGAAGAATGATGAAAGAAAGGACGTCCCTCATCAAAAGTCACATCACGAGAGATGCGAATGCGACGTCTTTGAGGATCATAGCAACGATAACCCTTATACTCAGGACTGTAACCCAGAAAAACACACTCAACTGACTGAGGGCTCAGCTTTGTGCGCTCACGAGGTGCTAGAAGGACATAGCAGACACAACCAAAAACGCGAAGATGAGAATAGTGAGCGGTGTGCTCAGACAGACCTCACCGGGACACTTGCCTCAAGTTTAGAAGAGGGTGGCGGTTAATAAGATAGATGCTTGAGAGACCGCTTCCCCGTAGTGAGAGGGGACAAAGAGGAAATGAGAAGAGTGCGAGCAGCCTCGATGATGTGACGGTGCTTGCGCCAAGAACACCATTCGAGCATGAGCACCGGACACGAGAGCCGAGGAAGAGTACCTCAGAAGAAAGAAACTGACGAAAGGCTGAGGAAAGATACTCGCCTCCAGAGTCAGAACGGAAAACACGAATGGAAGAAGAAAACTGTGTATGAACCATCTTAGCAAAAGACGATAAATGGAAATCAATCGAGAACGATGTTTCATAAAATAGATCCAAGTATATCGAGAGTGATCATCAACAAATATGACATAATAACTATGACCACCCTTCAAGCAAAAGGAGATGGACCCCATACATCCAATGCACCAAATCAAAAGATCGAAGACCGAGAGGTACTATCGATATGGAAGTTGTAGTTGTTTTCCCAACTTACAACCAAGACAATGAAAACAAGACTCAACAAAGACATGACCTAAGGAACCTGGTGAACTAAAGTGGTGAGGCGAGCTCCACAAAGATGACCAAGTCGATGATGCCACTTGTCAAAGGAAGACCCAACAGAGACCGAGATGAAGACATAGCGAGAGACACCAAGGCCTTCGACGTCTTGGTGGAAGGAAGATGTAAGATGTCCAAGACATAGAGATCGGGAGAGCCTCTACGGCGATGGCCGTAACCAATCACTCTTCTCGCTCTCGACGATCCCGAATGAAACAAGAAGAATCATCAAATCCAATGAAACAGTTCATATCGCTTAGTTGACCAACGTAAAGAAGATTCATAGATAGTGAGGAACAAAAGACACATCAGAACAGAGAAGCAAG
Source organism: Hsuehochloa calcarea (assembly GCA_036346395.1). Classification (NCBI taxonomy): domain Eukaryota; kingdom Viridiplantae; phylum Streptophyta; class Magnoliopsida; order Poales; family Poaceae; genus Hsuehochloa; species Hsuehochloa calcarea. The sequence goes on along the minus strand of CM070601.1, from coordinate 26,669,512 downwards.
ATGTAGAGAATGCCCGATGGGTAATAGGGCAAGGTGTACCATCGCTAGGTGTGAACATAGGTAGCATCACCAAGGGCCTACGAGCAACAAGTCGAGAGTGCGATGTGACATGAAACGAAGCACCTGAATCCAGAATCCAAGGATGAGCAGCACTAGAAGCAGAAGGTGCAACTGATGTCATAGTAGACACGATCCGTAAGTCACGAGATGTGGATGTGTCGTGATCGCCCAGGTGAGTGCTCTGAAGGCCCAATGGGTGCTCCACGACGACGGTCAAATGGTCATCTAGCACGATAGGCAATAAGTCGATCCGGATGTAACTTGAAACATTTGTCAACATGATGACCAGATCCTCTTGCAATGGGAACAAACCAACACTCCTGTGGGTGTCGCTCTGGTAGATCCAAACCGCTGTGAGAGATTCAGAACAGCATGTGGTGAGGATCCTGAGACAGGCATAAGAGAATGAAGACGCGTCTCTTCTGCAATCAAACTAGAGAGCGCCGCAAATCAAAGTCGGTGGAGTGGGATAGTTGAGCAATTGAGTACGAATGTGCTCAAACTCCGATCAAGCCCCATCACAAATCGATACATGAGCGTCTGCGAGCATACTCATCTTTAGCAAAGACAAGACCGACAGCAACAAAGAAATTTTCTGTCATAGACTCTAGAGGACCGGTGATGTGAGTGAAAGCACCGTAATATTCCTCCACCGACCGATCAGTCAGCTGCCAAGACTATGAATGTTCTTGAGCAATGTGAAGCGAAGAGCACCACCGGATGAACATATCTCTTCTCAAAGTATGTCCACATTTGCTTGGTCAAGTATGATACTCAAGACTCATCCGCAGAGAAACATCAACACTCAAAGACAATTCGGCCATGACACGATCATCTTCTTTATGCCAAGCCTTTAAACACTCAAAGATCAACGGTCTTGGATCGGGAGGATCATCACCAAATGAGAGGCCAAACCATAACCCCTAAGAGTAGTCTTGATCGAGAAAGCCCATGCTCGGTAATTCAACCCATCGAGCTTGATATCTCAGAACACTAGAGATGAATCGCCTCAAACATCGAGTCGGACTTAGCCATACCACACAACAATACCAATCACAAGAGCAATAGTAGCAGATCGTGAAGCGGACTAATCAACAATGATTAAAGAGGCGAGCACCCGAGGCGAGCAATAGCGATGCTAAGAAGCGGCGGCGCACGACCGGTAACGACCACATGCTCAAGCAGACAAAGAGAGAGCCACGACCTCCGGCGACCACACGCTCGCAGACAAAGAGACAGCGCGACCTCCAAAGCGCGGCGATGGGGACTGCGCAGATCCGCAACGCTTCAATGGCAGACGAGGAGGCGACCTCCAGCGCGGCGATGGAGAGAAGAAGCGGCGGCGTCGTCTCCGGCCGGCGGCGCGGATCTTGGATCTCCTCCGGACGAGAGGCGACCTCCGCGCGCGCGATGGAGACGGCGAATCCGGCAAACGCTTCGGCGCAGCGGAGAGACAACCACACACTCACAGACGACGACGCGCGGTCTTGGATCTCTCCGGCCGGTGAAGACTATAGGCGGCGGCGCTAAGCGGCGACGGAGAGAAGAGGCGGCGGCGTCGTCTCCGGCCGGCGGCGCGGATGCGATGAGACGCGCGACCTCGGCGCGGCGATGGAGAAGCGCGGATCGATCTTCACGCCTCGGACGGAGACGGCGGCGTCGTCTCCGGCGGCGGCGCGCACCACCACGCCTGGATGGAGTGGAGGCGGCGGCCGAACAGTGATAGGATTAGGGTTAGGATTAGGGTTTAGATAAACTAGGCTCTGATACCATGTTAAAATAATGAAGGCTAGGGTTTGCTATTCACAACTGTTCATCTTATTCATTAATGAAGGAGATATATATAGAAGATACATGGGCCTCATGGGCTACAAGGGCCAAGAGAGAGAAAGAGAGAAATGTAGAATATACAATACTCTTAACAAATTCAGGGTCATGAGTGCAAGTAAATGATTGTACAGTGACCACAATAATACCTGAAGACCAAAGGAATCATACAAAGAATACATACACAAAAAGGCATAGTTGTAAGAAATAACTCTACAAGATCAAAGTCGCCAGACAAGTTCAAGATCAAGTCAACCATTGGCATAAGTAACAGACGCTCTGTGTGGAATCAGCACAGTTGTATACATTGAGTGATTCTATAGTAAACTGAGCAACATTAAATGAGAATCAAGCCAGGTACTGACCTGTTTTAGTGCACCAACATCATTGGTTCCATCTCCACACATCAGTGTCATCCTCCCAACGGTTTTAAATGTAGTCAGTACAAGTTCTTTCTGTTCTGGAGCAACACGTGCAAATACCTGAAACAATGACAAAGTGTGCAAATGAAAGCCTTCATATTTTTAGAGGACATGCAATCTGTTCTCACGTGTGCAAATGAAAGCCTTCATACTTTTAGAGGACATGCAATCTGTTCTCACGTACCTTCACATAAGGAATGACTTGGAGAACAGCTTCAGTCCTTTGTAGCATTTCAAAGCAGTCCCCACTAATGCAAAGATCATGCGATTCTGATAATGCTGAAACCTCCTCAGCACTACAAAACAACAATACAAGGCATTAGACATGGCACTAAACAAGATAGATGCTGTATGCTACTCTAATGATAGCAGAGATGCTAAACAATCGAATGAGTATGTCTGAAAAATCAACAAGGCATAAAAGACTTAGTTATGTAGCACCCATTTATTTGTGTAATGGGAGAAAGTGAAGTTTGGAATGATCATCAATTTTGTTGGACATACTATCAGGAAGTCCAGCATATCCTCCATTTATCTTTTTTTTCTACAATTTAGGAATGTGTCTCCTAACCACAATGCAACCATAGATCGCAGGAGAAAACAAGCAAAATATACTTCTTCTGCAATCTGCACAGATGGGTGACTACTTTTTCCCGCTCGAATGACATGATAATTGTGAATAGCAAGAATCTTTGCCAAAGTATGTATAATATACAAATTATTATAAAAAGCTTGGTAAAAGTACTAAGCATCCTATCACAATGCAAACCATTGCATATAGATAGTTACCTGTATGGAGCTCTATCAGTTTCATCTGGGGAAACCCACTCAAAACCACCAGTCTTCATCCGTGTCAAAATTAGAACAGGACTGGAAGAAATATGCACTTGGCTAGCAACATGGCAAGCAGTCAAAGCTTGGTCCCCAGTGATCATAACCTAATACATCAGGGAGGTGGTAAGCAATTTTATCAAATAAAACAGAAATTTTTCATTGTAATTCTTCACAGGTTGTTGCTACTGATAAACCAATCAGTATGAGCCTAGAGCAACTAATGGCCAGTATAGAGGTACTTGTGTATACTGGTCATATTACTGGTGTAAAATCCTTCAACCAGGAAATGTTGCATGAAGAATGAAGATGTTTTGCTTAATATCAACAAACAACTAGTTGCCACTACAGCACAACTTGTAACTTGATGGATGGGAGGATATACCAAGTCATGAGAAGATCGCTCCAGTTCGAGCAAGACATCACCAGAGTCATTCCTTATAGGACAGTTGAAGACCTGAGTCCATAAAACCACAAAACCATAAAAGAAAACATGTCAACAAACTTCAAAAATTAAGAAAAGTGGAAACGGAAGCATTGGATGCACAAGATGCAGGGTTAATTACCGCAAAACAAGCAAAAGTTAAGTCACTCTCTACTTGATCCCTTTCCAGACTTCTAGCTTCACTGACCTGTTATTTACAAGAGGTCAAACAACTCAAACCAGATAAAACTTATTATGTAGAAATACAAAAAAAAAAAATCGAAATAAACTGTAACTGTCTGAAAAGGCCCAAGTTTAATTAGCTAGATATATGCAGATTACTTACATTTGAAAAGACATTTCGGGTAATTTACTAAAATAATTTGCAATTATCTTCTTCTAACAATGTTGGAAAATTTCTAATATCTCCTGGATTCCAAGTAAAGATGTATATAGTGTATCATAACTACCTAAGCAGTAAGCAATTAATAAATTATGATATCTCCTGGATCCCCAGGCAGTGGACCAAATAGCACTATAAATTTCTACATTGTGAACCTAGGATCATTCAAACCAGTGCTCACCTCTATCCCACAATGATGCCTTGACAGTCCATACTTTACAATTCTAAAACAAATGTTACTACTAGCTCATTTTTGCAAACATGTCTTGTACATGTTCTTGAACATTACGGCTAGCACAAACAGATTAATTTATAAATGGGATGCCAATTTATTTCCCATTAATGTATTTCACATTTTAGAGCAGCCACAACTCTATTCACTGCTATAATTTAAACAAGCTCATCAGCACCTTTTGAAGTTGGAAAAAAAATCATAGGATTCCAGTGACTAGTACTAATTCCATAGGATCTTACCACGAGCTGCATGCATGTGGAATATCACTGGATTGTTAAATCAGAATTCTGGATTGGTTGGAATTTAAATGGTCCCTTTACATCAGGTAAAACTAAGACAATGTTTACACCTTATAAAAATGTTTTTACTATGTAATGGTTCGGGAACTTTACAGAAGTACACTAACAAAAGAATAATAAGATAAAAGGGAATAATTATAGGGTAATGACAAGAGAAATATCAAATGCGAACGTACAGGCATCTCCGGAAGCAATTTATATGCAAGAGCCAAGACCCGAGAACCCTGCCGTGTGTATTTTTTGTATGTCTCCACGTATGCAGCAGGTAAATCAACTAACCTCTCTTGGATGGTCTCTGGTGCACCCTGAATATAACAAAAATAAAAGAGAACACTTGGTTAATAGTTTCTTGGGAAAAAATGACAAATAAAACAAAAGATGGAAAGAGTAAACAATGAATGGAAAATTGGAGTATCCAAAACCACGGAAACAGTTTAGAGCTTAGACAGACCTGTTCTGATGGGCCATGCTAATAAAAAGATCACAATAATTCTTGTCATGGTTATTCTCCGAATTAGGAAAATCAGTAGATATAATTATTTTACTTTTTATTTGCTACTGGATTTCCCTGTTAAATGCTCAACACTACACAATAAAGGATATTCTAATGCAGGGTGCTGGTCCACCATAGTTTTTAAAGATAGATTGGACCATTTGTTTATACAGATCCATCATATTTTCAATATGTTTTGTTTGGATAAAAAGAAGTAATGATTTAAGAAACGGTGGCTTATTCCTTTAGGAGCATCCAACTGGGTAAGTTATCTAATTTTTGTTTTTATGTAGTTAAATAAAAAAGAGAAAACCAGTGAAGCATGAATAGGTTGCTTCTATGGATTTAGAACTGCTGAAAATTTCTAATATATTTTACCTCGTTTCCATCCAAAATATATAGACTACAGACCAGAGATAGAATTCCCGGCCAGTAACCGCCGGTTACCGGTTACCAACCGGGGCCCGGGATTCAAAATCCCGGCGGTTTTCCCGGGTTTTGCAAATTCAAATTTCGAATTTTGGTTGGTTTTTAAGCAAATTCAAACGAAATTTAACCGGTTTTTTCCCGAGAAAACCGGTAACGGTTACCGTTCCCGGCCCCCGGGCGGGATTCGGTCCGGTAACTGTTTTTTTTATCCCTGCTACAGACGATTACATGGTAATTCCTTTCCACTATTCATTTGTTCCAAACCACAAATGGTAAATATTCATAAGGAATCCAAACCCTATGAAAATCATTTTTATTTTCTTTGCTTCAATCATAGCCTAAAGATGTCTAAGAACGAGATAAAAAAAATTATCATGAACCAAGGCCAAAAGACAGTTTCTGAACTATCCAAAGTAGCGACCATATTAACAACTAGTGTAAAAACCATAAGAATAAATAATTTTATTTAATCTCTCAGAATAAGTCTTACCTTTATGAAAGCGTAAAATTTCTCCTGAACACGGACAATAACAGACATTCTCTTCAAGTGAGAAGCAAAATGATATCTGTGTACAATCTGTACAGGTTGACCACCAGGCCTGCAATGAAGATGAAATCAAGTAAAACATAGAATAGAATATCTATTATGTATAATGATTCGAATGAACATAACTAAACTGATGCTAACAAGCAAAACTTATTTAGACAGCATTCATTTAAGTGAATAAAACATGGAAATCCACAGGACCACAGCTAATGGCAAAATATCTAGTCCTATAACTGCTTACAGAGCTCCAATGCTATAAACAGATGCGCATACAACAAATTACTTATGTGAAATCCTCCAAAAAAAGAGGTAAAAGACTAGTCAGTGATATCTAACTAAAAGATATAATTACTCCTGATGAGACTAACTTCAGAACAGGGAAAGGCGAAAAATAGTCATTATTGGCAGCATGTCACATTAATTAACAAGGTAAAATGGTCAGGATGGGGAACTGCAGGTTTACCACATACAATAGGAAATTTCTCTGGTGTGAACTAACGCAAGTACAAATCCTTCTTAATAAACCAAAAGTACATCATGGTGATAACCATGACATGGATTTTATGATTTTATCAGGTTTACCTAAATTACATGCACAGCTGCTCAGATATTTACATGTGTTACTACAGATGATATCATGATAGCTTACCTTTTAGGCATGGCCTTCTCATCAGATGTGTAGATCCAGTCTATGCCCTTTATTGCAGCTTTTTCAAGGGGATCACCAACCTTCAATAAAATAGAACATACCATCAACAACAAAAAAAAGGCATCTAAACTTTCCTTGGTTATGCTTCATGTAGACAGTTATTACTGGCTTATTGCACAGCACGTACCAGTTTGTTATCTACAAACACCAATGCATGGCAACTGGACAGCACTTCTTGAGTGCGGAGAGGCAACTTATTTGCATCAGATATTAATTCTTCATCACCTTCCAAACTAACAACACCTTGGAATTCCTGAAATACAGGGTTCCTCAGTTAACAAACCTCCAGTTGAATTAACAAGAAACAAATAAGAACATAGTTTACCATATCATCCGATGTCAATGTCCCAGTCTTATCGAAGCAGCATATGTCAACCTGACAAAAGAAAACTTGTAAAAGCATGTAAAGAAAAAAAGAATCAGGAGCACAAGGTTTTCTTACAAACCTTCCCGGCAAATGGTATTCTGAATGGTTCCGTGCAGAAAATACCCCGCCGAGCTAATGCAATTAAAGATGTATTAACTGCTATGGAGAGCTCCATTGGCAGTTCAGGAGGTATCACAGAAGTAAGAATCAACGAACAACTTAAGAAAAGCTTATATCTGCTCCTTGTTGGGTCCTCTAGTCCCTAAATATGGATAGACCAAAACATCAACAATGAAAAAGGTACATAATAGCATGCAATGAAAGATAAATGAATTATATCAATAGTAGTGTTTTCTGAAATTACCTTCATAAGCACGTAACCGGATGCAATTACCGCAAAGAAAAGCAAAAATAGTATAAACAGGCCACTTTCCTTGCTATTTGCAGTAACCTGTTATGTCACTAAAATGTGAGCGTTACGTTTATCTTAGAACCTTTTTTTACTCAAGAAAAGTAGTTACCCTCTCAGTAGAAAATAAGATAGTTCTCATCAATTTTCCCTGGCTAGTCTCAAATCCAGTCCTCAATACAAAAGCTACACAGCCACCATCAGGTGCTCGAAGATTTACAGACTGTATAGAAGTAAACAAGTCAGCAATGCTAGAAAGCTTTAAAGAATAGTTAGTTAGCATAAGAAATGTGTCTACCTTATCAGCGGTGTGTTGCAGTATCTTAGTGCCACCAAATAGGATATGATTCTTATCTCGCTTTATAGATAACATTTCCTCAGGGCCACGACCAGCAACTGAGACCTATAGGAATAGATGATCGGTCAGAGCCAGAATCGAAAGATGAACAAAATATAAGGGGCGGTAATAATACATGCCTAGGAGCAGGAAAAAACATGAGTTGGATGCTACAGTTGGCTTAACACAATACTCAATGTGTCCTTGAAGCATATTGTTAATTACAATCGTTTCTGGTTGGACTAACTAGGGTATTCCATTTCAGTAGCAAAATGGAATAAAAGAAGCTTTGTTCTGCTCAACCACAAATACCAGCTCATTCCAGTCAGTGGTGAACCCCAGCTAATCCAGTAATTATGGTACGAACCATATTGTCTCCTCCAATGGTGGCTGGAAACCCAATTAAAATATTACTTAAATAATTAAATAGTTTGCTCGCATGCCTATTGTGTTTGTTAACACTTTCCTGAACCTTTGATTTCCCAAGCCAGCATCCCTGTATCTGTGAAATCGATTAACAATTTGGTAACTTCTGTTCCAAATTTTAATTCTTTCATGGATTTTTTTTAATTTAATGGGTGCATATTAACGTATAACAGATTTCAAAGGATTTATGAAGTGAGATAGTAGAATTAATGCAGGAGGGGGGGGGGGGTTCGACCTTCCACTGTGGAGTAGATTCTCCTGTCAGAATAGCTTCATTTACTATCGCGGATCCAGCCAACAATAGCATATCTGCTGGTACAGATCTATCTTCGCCACTAAGTGAGCGGCCTATTGACACAATATCTCCAGGTAGTAGTTCTGTCCCTGGGATTTTAACCCATCTGCATTTAAAAAAAAAACTCATAATTAGGATGAGATATATGCTGGAACAGTATTAGCAGTAAATTAAATGAAGGGGGCATACTTTCCGCAGCGATAAGTCAACACAATCTGATTGTCAACTTTCACACGCCTTAGCTCAGTCAATGTCTTCAATCTATTCTTTGCCATAGTAGACTCAAATAGGAAGAGCATGAAAAGCGTAAACAAACTGTAGTACCAATACTCATCCAGACACCAAAGACCGACACAAAAAACCTGTAAAAGAAGAGCTCACTGTCAGCAAAGACATATAAGCTGACAAAATAACAAGTCAGAGATGAGAGAGACTAACCTGGAAAACAAAAAATGGTTCCGTACATTGCTCCTTCATTAATTTCTGAAATGTGGGCTGTGGATACTCAAATCTAGAGAGGAAACAATTTAGCGTGTTAGCCATTATTGCTAAGCAAATGCATGTATGATGAAAGCTTCAGCATTTCAAATCTACAGGTTCAATTCAATAGAAGCTTTTCCAGAGTTTTGTATATTTAAAAACTACAGATATATACTTTGCAGAGTTTTGTATATTTAAAAACTACAGATATACAGAAACTTCTCTTCATTCTGCATGAGAAAAAGTTAAGCATCCACCTCTATTGTCCATGTTCAACTTCCCTAGACACCTAGCACGTGTTTATTTGCAGCAACTTTTACCTTAAAAACGCTAATGCAGTCACTTGTTCTTTTGCATCCCATTCAGTATTCATAATTTGTTTTGAAAACAGTAAGATGTTGCCTGTTTAAAGTGATTTAAGATATTTCCATGTATGAAGAGAACTGAATTTCACAAGTTGTGTAAACATATTAAATACGCACGAAATCCTTTCAGCTACTCTTTAGACTCAACTTTGCCAATGGTTTATGCATTTTAATGTACAAAAGTCGACCATCAAGCTTAACCACCAATTGCACATTTTCAAGACATTGTTTGGCTACAATGTAGTTCAACCCTAGCCTTGAAGAGCATAAAAACGGAAAATGGGCCTTAAGAAGGCCATGGTTGTGTTTCTAAAATTGATCTATACCATTCACGATGATGTCATCCACAATTATACAAGTGGTCAATTTAAAGTTCTCTTGTTACAGACCCGCGAGGTCAGGTGGTTTTCTGGTCTAACTCAAGTACTGAAAGACAAGTACAAACAGGGAGCAAAACTGCAGCTTACATGTTTCTCCCCCACTTATCCACAGCGGTGTTAATCTTGGCCTCTGTTCCATACCCGGTGCCCTTGATATAATGCCCGAACCACTCCTTTGTCGGGTATTGGAGCTTGAAAAAGTTATCCTTCTCTGCCGAGTAGATGAACCTCTGCTTCCGGAAATCAAAGTAAATCTCCTCCGTCTCACCTGCAGCAGACGATGAGGCCACCTGAACAGCCACCCAAACCACACTCAGTGACCAAAACATCAAAAACGACAAGTTCACAGCAAAACCACGACAAACTCACAGTTTTCTGTATATGCAGGGGCACAATCTCCTTCGACCCCGTGAACTTCGCCGGGGTTACCTTGCACGCGTTCGCCGCACGGATATCCTTCACCTGCACCGTCATCAAGTGCAAGCTGTTTAGCCCTACACATACTGAAGCGCACTAAACAGATGAGTGTACTGTTGACTAGATGGGGGTGAGAGGTGTCTCGCCTTGGAGTACCCGACGAACGCCCGGAAGTCGACGGACCAGGAGGTGAAGAGGAAGGCGAGGATGTGGGAAGCGGAGACCGCGCCGAGGACGACGAGGGCGTCGGTGAATTCGAGCGCCGGGACGGCGAGCAGCAGCCAGAGCGCGTAGAGCGCGAGGAAGGGCCAGAAGTCGAGGCGCGACGCCCAGTGCCGCCGCCGCAACAGGTCCACGCCCTGCACCGACTTGCCGTTCACCTCGAATCGCGCCATGGCGGCGCCGTAACCGCTCGGATCGGGGGAGAGCTACGGAGTCGCCGGGGCTCAGATGTCAGATCGGGCTCTGATGAAAATCGGAGAGGGGGTGGGTGGGGGTTTGGGGGTTTTACCAGTTCGGTTTCGACGGGATCGGATCGGCGGCGGGAGGCGGGCGGCGGGTGGGCAGCGTCGATGGCCGTGCGGCGGCCGCGGCGCAAGGGTTTTTTCGCCGCTGCTGCTGCGCTGCTGTGCGGCTCGTCCTCTACCTCTTGGAGGCCGTTATTAGAAGTTCTACGGTGCGGTATCTCACGGCGATCTGAATTCTCTCGAGTGCTTCTCCTTTCGTCTTCTTTTTTGTTATTTAAAGCAGGGCAAAGCAAAAGATAAAGGCAAGGTTTACCGGTTGTAAGCAAAGTTCCTGTAACTGTTTTTCCTTTTTGCGACGAAAATGTTCATGTAATTGAAAGGGCCGTGGACAGTGTTGAGTAATCGTCGTTGACGAGTTTAGTCCGAACGGGTACCTAGTATACAATATTTAGAATCGTAAAAACAGATGAAGAACACAACAGTAGATTGAACACAGAGATATGAGAGGACTTCAGGCTTCGCTTTATTGCTTCGAAATAATCGGGGTTACAATGAGAGGGGGAGACCCTCTATTTATAGACTACGGGATAAGGAGTTCAACTAGGCCAGGACTCTCTGGGTCCTGGCTCAGATCGGCCAGACTCTCCGAGTCCTGGGCCCGGTTTCTTAACACTCCCCTTGAACACTCATCCAACATGTTCATGTCTCGTCAAAACTCCATAAAAATCCAGTGGGAAAAATTTGGAGAAAGAGTACATGTCATGCGTTCTGCTGTGTTGCACGAATTGCCTCATTAAAAACCTTAGCCGAGAAACTTCGGGAAAACTCGTCAAGGGAAAAAGAGTACAATCCACCCTGCTTCATTTAATCTCTAGGATTTATTCTGTGGGTACTTGATCTTCGCGATCAAGATTCAATAATGAGTTCGTGAAGATTCTCCCCCTGAATTTTGCACTTGTCTAAGTCTTATCATTCCAATTCCACGTTTGCATCTTTCAAAACTAGACGCTGTAAGTGACTTAGTGAATAAATCTGCAAGATTTTCACATGACTTAGTATGCAGTACCTTAATTTCGTCCATCTTTTGCATTTCGTGAGCATAGAAGGACTTGGGATTGAATGCTTTGTGAGGGGACTATTCACATAACCCATTTACTCTTATGCGACACAAGCTGTATTATCTTCATAGATAATAGTGGGAGTTTGCACGGTATTCAATCCACATGATTGCTGGATGTGGTGAATCATCCGCCGAAGCCAAGCACATTCTTGTGAGACCTCGTACAGTGTTATGATTTGCGAGTGATTCGTCGAAGTCAATACAAGACTTTGCTTAGACGATTTTCATGGAATTACAGTTCCACCAACATAGGAATACATAGCCTGTTTGCGACTTGGTTGTATGTGGGTCCGACAGGAACCCAACATCTGCATAGTCATTCATACACAAGTCTTGGTTCTTTCTGTAGAATAGACCAAGTTCTTTGCTTTCTTGGAGGTAACGGAAGATGTCCATTATTTTCTGCCAATGCCTTTGGTAGGTTCTGTATTATACCTTACTAATAGGTTTACGGCAAATGCAAGCTTGATCTAGTACAGTTTGCTAAATACATAAGTGCTCCTACTGCACTCAGGCATGGGAATTTTGGTCCCATGACTTCCTCCCCCTCTTCTTTAGGTCTGTACAGGTCCTTGTCTTGCTGCAAGGATCTCCTGATCATCGGCATTTTTGAAGGATATGCCTTTCCAAAGCCTAACATTTCCAACACTTTCTGAGTGTAGGTTGGCTGATGTACTAGAATCCCTTCAGGAGTATGCTCAAGCTGCAAGCCTAGGCAGTATTTGGTTTTACCCAAGTATTTCATTTCGAACTCTGACTCCAGGTAAGAGTTTACTTTCTTAATACCTTCCAGGGTTCCAATGATATTAAGATCACCTTCATACACTGAGATTATACAAAATCCATCCTGGGATTGTTGTATAAATATACAGGGAAAATTCTCATTGTTCGTGTAGCCTTTCTTGCATAGAAAGTCGCTTCAAGCGATTATACCACATTCTGCCTGATCGCTTCAGTTCATACAGTGACTTTCTGAGTTGTACACTGTATAGCTTTCTATTTTCTCTGTCTTGGTTCGGGACATGGATATATTCATGTATCTTCATATAAATGTCCGAATCCAAATTCTCGTAAAGGTATGCAGTTACCACATCCATCAATTTCACTTCTAACTTCAAGTTCACTGCCATTGAGATAAATATCTAAAGGTAATTCTGCCTATGACCGGGGAATAGGTTTCTTCATAACAATCTCCTGCACGTTCAGTGAAACCTTGTGCAATGAACCTTGCTTTTTTCATTTCTCTTTCGAACAAATACCCACTTATGCCCTACAGGGTGCACATGGGGAGGTATACGGCTTACAGGCCCAAACACCTCTCTTTTATTCAGAGAGAACAATTTAGTTTCTATTGCCTTCTTCCAATCTTCTCAATCTGATCTTTTCTTACATTCAGCGAGCGATGCATGGTCTGGATCAAGATTGATGATTGTGGCAATTTTTATTGCAAAGTAAATATCGACATTGGCTGTTGGCTTATTCATAGATTCTCCCGAGGTCATAAAGTTTATAGCTATTTCTTTAAGGGGCGATATTTCTAATGCTTCTACTTGCTTACCGCTACTTACAATTGCGGGGCAAGTCGCTTTAGTTTTTCAACTCCGATGTGTGCGCACACATACATGCTGATGTCTCCCTTCATGGGGATGTTCAATTCTAGTATGCCTTTTCTAAAGGTTCCATACCGATGCCATGTTTCAACTGGCTCCCCTTCTGATTCTGGGGTACTTTGGTGATCGGCTGTGTCAAGTCCTTCTTATCCTTTTTCACCAGGCGTCCCCGGTTACTTCGGATTCGAGGGGTCGGAGTTCTCATCCTTTCAGAGGCTTTAGGACGGGATTATGGATACCTTCATCGGTATTTCAACCCTCTCCGGTGCATTGCGTACATGCATATGCGACTTGGTCACGCTCTTTAAATCACTAAAGTTGTTAGGCAGTTGATTCGCTAATGCTTGCAAATCAATTATCTTCTGGACTGCAATTGTCTTCTAGACTTCAATTGTCTTCTAGACTTCTCTATTTGCTTCACTAGTGTGCGGGTCATATACATGGATTTCAAATATCTTCTAGACTTCAATTATCTTCTGGACTTCTCTATTTCTCGATATTTTTCATCAAGGGTTGATTTTCTCCCCCTAATGACGAGAAATAATTCTCATCTAATATGCTATCAGCGAAGTTGGCTGTATGCAAATCTGCAATCGTGGGGTCCACATACCTGATTATGGATGATGTCTCATAACCAACGTATATCCCAGACTTTTGGAGAGTGCCCATTTCAGTTTGATGTGGTGGTGGTATAGGTACATAAACCTTGCAACCAAACCTTCAAAGATGAGAAATTTTCAGTGTTGACCCTTGCGTTAGTTGCATAGGTGAATGGATGTTATATGTCGGTGGTCTAAAATTGATGAGAGTTGCTGCATGCAGGACTGCGTGTCCCCAACATGTAGTTGGTAAATAATAATTCTGCTAGTCCATTCTGGGTGTGGACATGCGGTATGGGAAGCTCAACTTTAATTCTCATTTTCACACAATAATCATCAAATGCTCTCGAAGTAAATTCTCCAGCGTTGTCCATTCTGGTGGATTTCATATGATGATTAGGGAAGTTATTCTTAATGTTAATTGTCTGCGAGATGAGCTTTGCAGAAGTGTGGTTTCTCGTAGACATTAAACAAACGTGCGACCGTTTCGAGGAAGCATCGATAAGCACTATAAAATACCTAAATGACCCTTACAGGGGCTGTTTAGGACAGCAAATGTCTCCCTGGATACGGTCCAGGAATGCAGGGATTTCGTCCTTTACTTTCAGAGTAGAGGGTCTAGTAATCAGTTTTCCGGTGGTACATGCAGGACACACAAAATCTTCCGGATTCGGGAAGTTCTTTACATTGACATTATGTCCCTGTGAAATGTTAATTATATTTCTCATCATCCTAAGACCTAAGTGGCATAATCTATCATGCTAGAGATAGAAGAGGTTTAGAGTTTCTAAATATAGTTTTCAAGGCAGTATATGCTGCAAATGCCTTAATATTAGTGTAGTATAGCCCATTTTCAAATGAAGGAAGTCGTTCTAATACCATTTTTCTACTTTCTTCACACTTTGTGATGAACAGGTATTCCTAACCATGCTCTTCTTCAATCTCTACGTGGAAATCGTTAGTGCGAATATCCTTGAGAGTTCTAGTCGATTATCGGTACAATAAGGCTTCTTTAATGACCAAAATTGTATCCCGTTGGGAGTATAATTGTGGCCCTTCCTGAGCCTATTATACAAGTATCGCTGCCTGCGATTGTCGTAAGGCTATAGGCATTCTTACTGATCGACTGAAATTTTTGTCTCTCTCAAGGTGGTATTCGTTGTGCCACTACCAGCTAAGCACATTTCCTCCATAGGGCGCTACATGCATTCTAATATAATGTACTTTATTAATATGTAGCAGAAATCGAGCAACACATAAAATAAAATACTTCAGATATCAGAACATAACTTGCTATCATAAATACGGGAATATAAGTCTTGCAGGACTCATCATAAGAATTTAATGCTTTGCTCTTCTAGAGCCTACAACCATTATTCAAAGTTTCATCACAATCACAAAATGCAAGTGACTGTAAAAGGATATAAGTGCAATGCGTGCACTAGATCGAATCAGCGAAGTATTCAGAAACTTCTGCCTCAATCTACTACATGGCGATCTTCTCCTCTTGGGCAATTACGGCTGTGGCCGCTGCTATGTCCAAAGGAGGCATGATGGGTGCTGCTACTAGGCTGTCCACATCCATAAGTGCAACTAATGGGTGTGGATCTTCCATGCCTGCAATGGTGAGGTGTGCCTCATGCTATCCTTTGCCCCTTTTCTTAGACTGTAAAACATCAATTACGTGCGACTCACGACCTTACCCTTCTTGCCCATCTCCTTCGTGAGAGACTTCATTACCTTGTAGCTACTAGTATCGGCTTCATGGCCAACATTGCTACTAGGTGGCTGTGAGATGTAGTTCTTCCTTAGAACATCATCTTGTGCTTTCGCAATTTTCAAGATGTCAATCACTGCGGCATACTCCTTAAAGCCATTTTGACAATAATTGCGTGCGGATTGCACCGCATTCGGGTGAAGGTAAAGAGGGTCTTGCCAATCTTCTGCTCATCCGTGATTACCTTATCACAGAGTTGAAGACTGTACAAATTCTGGCCATGCTGGGCCAACTCTTTCGAACTTCTGGTTCGTGATACCAGTCATTTTTCATATTCATGCAAAAAGTTCATAGGATTACTGCTGGTAATTTACATAACATGGTTGCAAAATTCTCATATTGCTATTCGAACTCCCAGTTCGTGATCCCGTATTTTTCCATGCATTCTCGTGATTTACTGCTATTTTCAGTGATTAAAAGTAATAATAATAATCACAAATAATCAAAACAGTAAATACAGTACATAAATTGCATAGAAATAATAATAACAAGGTAAAATATGATTCAAATGCAAAAACCGATTCAAAATTTGAATTCCCGAGGCCTTTTTCTGCTGGAATATGAATTTTCTATGACTCGCAATTTCGTGGGCTAAAACGTGAAAAATTCAGTTCTGAGAAATTTTTCGTGCAATTTACGAAAAACTCGAGGGCGTTTTTGCAAAATGGCCATTTTTCCAATTTTTTTCGCTTGCCGTGCGGTTATACGGCTCGCTTTTGGGCCGCCCGTTCTGTGCAAGATAAAAGCCTAACGAGGGGACTCGGGGTAGGGTTTCCTATCCCCGAGTTCCTCGTGGCGGCGCTCCTTCATGGGAGCCGCCGCGCGGAGTGCCATCCCGAAGTAGGCGCCGTCGGCTCGGCGGCGGCGGGAGGCGGTGTCCGGTGGCGTGGCTAGTCAAGGCCATGGCGGCGCGCAAGAAGAGGCCGAGGCCAACGCTCATGCGGGAGCGGCGGGAGGCGGTGGCGTGAAAACCGTCTGAGGCGCCGGCACATGCCATCAAGGCGGCCGGCGACAAAGGCGGCTTCTTAGCAGGCTGGCGGCGGTGCTTCGCTCCCCCTTCCCTTCTTTCTTCGATGCAACCGGCGTGGCAATGGCCGGACGGCCGGCCGGCATTGCGAGGTGGCGGCTGCAGACGGCGACGCCGAGGCGGCGGGGGCTTGCGGACGGTCTCTCCCTCTCGGCCGTGTGGGGACGCGGCCGCCGCCATCTCCCCTCTCGGCCGGCGGCTCCGTGTGGGGGCGGCCGCCGGCGCTCCACCCTCTCGGCCAGCGTCTCGTGTGGGGACACGGCCGCCGGTCGGTCTCCCTACCCCTCTCGGCCTCGCGGCGTCGGGGCTTATACGGGGTGGTGCCGTGTTGACACCGGCGACGCTGCCGGTTGGGCGCGGTGCACGGCTCCAGTCGGCCAGGAGACGCCGTCTTTGGCGGCGGCGCTCGGTTCTTCTCCTTCCCCTTTTCTGTGATGCGGCGGCCGAACCGGCGCTGCGAGGTGACGATGGCGCCACAAGCGGCCGGGGTTCGGGGCGGCACGGCTACGGCCAAGTCGCTACTGTCAGGCGCGTCGTCGGGAATCCGGCGGCAAGACGCTCATCGCTGCAGTGTCGCCTTTTCCTTTACACTGTGCATATGTGTTCATATGTAATCACTGTTTATGCAATGCAATCTTTGTTCATGCGATGTAATTTTCATTCATGCAATTACCGATCGGCGACTTCGAGTCGGCTCGCGGTGAATTGTCAATTTCAATCTATGGTACAATCGACATCTGATCTTTCATGCAATCTCCCGATCGACATTGTGTCGGCGACTTCAAGTCAGCTTGCGGTAGATTGGAACAGATTTGCACCGTAGAGAAACAATCTAGAAAGCAAATTTGCAGAATTGAAAGCAATCTAGAAAATACGATTCAATCTACGAGTGTCGTTCTTTGACGGTTACCTTTCGATGCGAGGAGAGTCGATCGTGCTGATAACGTATTGAGTAACCGTCGCGGGCGAGTCTAGTCCGAACGGGTACCTCGTATACAATATTCAGAATCGTAAGAACAGATGAAGAACACAAGAACACAACAGTAGATTGAACACAGAGATATGAG
Source organism: Hsuehochloa calcarea (assembly GCA_036346395.1). Taxonomy (NCBI): domain Eukaryota; kingdom Viridiplantae; phylum Streptophyta; class Magnoliopsida; order Poales; family Poaceae; genus Hsuehochloa; species Hsuehochloa calcarea. The sequence continues at coordinate 26,651,690 of CM070601.1, read as the reverse complement.
AGGACTTCAGGCTTCGCTTTATTGCTTCGGAATAATCGGGTTACAATGAGAGGGAGACCTCTATTTATAGACTACGGATGAGGAGTTCAACTGGCCAGACTCTCCGGTCTCGCTCAGATCTTGGCCGAGACTCTCGAGTCCTGGGCCCGATTTCTTAACAGATAGATGCAGCAACCCGCGTTCAGACGTACTTCTCGTTCCGGCGTAACATCTGTAGACAATATATATAATAGTTATAATCTATGTGTATAATAAAATACACAAATAATAGTTACAATGATATGAAAAAATAGAAAAAATGTAATATTTTCATCAAAATTGTATGAAACTATCAATATAGAACCTAGTTGCACTTTTAATAACTAGTTCAAATTCCCAAACAAAAAAAATTGATATTACAACATTACAACATTCGAAAATAACAGTAAAAACATCTGAAAATATTTGTTATCATATTTTTGAAACAATGGTTCAACAATCTAATGCTAAAGGGGCTACAACAAAAAGCTTACTCTTGTGCAACAAATCAAAAATATCATTGCAACAGAAAAACTCTTGCTGCAGCATTTGATACAATAACATCGCAACAATAAAAAAAACGTTATATGCAACATTTCAAGCCAACTGTTGTCACAAATTGAACACGCGCATGCAGCAAAACATACCCGGATGAAGCTGGTGTGGTGCCCAGAGATGACGTCAACCAATGAGCGCGTCAAGGGACCCCCATGCCTAGCGCAACGGGCACGAGCATGGCCTTGGCAGGCTTGGTTGGTCGTAGTACGTGCACCCCGCTGCGTGCACATTAGTCTTGTTGAACTGTTCCAGGTACCTGAGAAACTTGATCACGTGCGCCCCGTCGCACCACTCTAGAGTCAACGATGACAGGTGGTTTCACAGATACTGCAGGAACATGCTCTAGTCCCTCCACTTCTGCGACTTGTACCTGCTCAGCTGCGCCGGCAACTCCCTTGCCTGTTGAGATCGAGAACTAGGTAGAGAGTACATGGATGAGATAGAGGGAGGGGAGGAGGAGGTGCGTCGCTCCAACGGCGAGCTGTTGTGCTGGATGTGAGAGGAGAGGAGAAATCGGTTGAGAAAGAAATAGGGATTGGGTGAAAGAGACGCTGATACTTGTGGATATGAATACTTGAAGACGAAACGTCCGATGGTATCGGACGTCAGTGGACTAGCGTTATCCATAAAACAAATGTGTAGAGACGCTAAGTTAGCATACAATGAAATTTGTGTTTGTAAATTGTGTGAAATCGTTGTTACGTGGGTATCCGCGGCCAGGGATAGCAGCAGATGATCTTTAAATCGTTGGATGAACTTTATAATCCATTGTAATTGTCTAATGCATGGAAGCCCTTGCATTTTGGTGTATGCTACTTGGCTTCTCTCGAGTCCATGTCACTGTGTCACACAACATCTCTTGGTTCTCTACCCCCGTTGAGCATCTCATGCTAGCTCACCTCTCCCCTAACACACACACACACACATGCTCCTTCCTCCTTGCGGTTGGTGCCTCTTCCCCTTCAGGCTTTGTATGAAAGGGGCAGGATTGATCCACGGGGCACATCCCGACGGGGGAATTAATCCCGGCCGACTCAGTGTCACTGCTTGGCTAACTCCTGGTATCGAGAATTCCTCCCCCGTTCCAACCCAATCCACGGGGGAAACGAGACATGCCTCAGTCGCGTGTTTGTTCCCCGTCGTTGCGCTCGCGACTCTACCGCTCCGCACCCTTCGTCGACGCCACGCCTCCGGCCTCCGTCCCCGTCGGCACCACGACCTCCCTCACGCCCGGCGGGCGGTGCCGCGCCCTTTCCTTGTCTTCGTCCCCATCCAACGCCGCGCCGTCGCTCCCGGCTCCCTCCGTGCAGAGCTTGGTAAGCATCCTCATATCGTTCTAGTTCCTGGTTGTTTTCTTGTGTGGAGCTTGGTTAGATTGGGGGTGTGGGTTTGGAGTTAGTGATCTTGGTGTGGTGGGTCGAATGATCCAGTGTCAAGGGCTTCCTTTTGGGGGTAGGTGGGTTTTAGGTCAGATAGACATTTATTTGTTCTTACCCACAATGCGATGGAGCTGAGTAGAAAGGTTATGATGAGCATGGGCTCAGTGCGTTCGATGAAATTACTGACTCAAGTTATCTAAGGACTGAAGGAGTACTGCTAGGATCAAAATTTGCTGCTGAAAGGCTCCAGATTAGGTTGTTCTTGATATAGTGTTTCTGCAATCTGAGGAAAGAACAGGGAAGTGAGTGTGTCACTATGTCTTGCTTCTTAACTATGAAGTATAGGTATAGATTATTTTTCATGTTCGGCTTCTGTATTTGGATCATGATATTCAAGCTCACGGGGGCGAATTTGGCAAGTCTTGCATGGAGAACATGGTGGATTTGTAGTTTAACTCTTTATCTTGATGAAGACTAGCACATGAGGCATCATGTATTCCTTCCTCTTATAATATCTAACACTTAAATTTAGTATGACATTTATTCGTCATCTTGGCCACAACTACTAGTTACAGTGTAATTAGTGGAAATGCTGCCTGATTGTGTTCTGGCCATGCAATGGTACAGGACTTGAATCTAAACTTACCTATCTTATCAAGTTAGGGAAAGCATGTTGAAATTCAGTGATGTACTAGTTAGATTTTGTCTGTGACTCTTATGGAAATGTTGCATATCTTATTAGTTAGATTGTGTTCTGAATCGTATGGAAATTCAGTGTAATTAGTTAGATTCTGTTCAGGGAAATCTGAACCGGCCTATCTTATTAGTTAGATTTTGTCTAACTATCTTCAGTGATGTACTAGTATGGTGTACGAGTGGAGTTCAGTTGGTGTATAAGATATGTTAAAATTCAGTGACAGATTTGGGTGTATTCTTGCTGATGTTAGAATGCTAAATGCAATATATGATCAGAACCAAAGGATATGTAAGCTTGAGGTTAACGAAGGTCATTTTCATCTATTGTCTTGTGTACTCCCTAGCCTATGTATGCATAGCAGCTTTGGTTATCGTTTATCTATATCTTTCTTGAAGGCAGAAGAAGGCTATAACTTCTAAGGTATTGACATAAATTATTGTTTTTGTTTGTGTTCAAAATGTATCCAGCTATCTTATGATCTTTCGTTTATAATGTCTTTTGTGTGACAACCTCAACTTAGTAGACACTTTGTATCTACAGTTCGGCCATTACATACTCAAATTCTAAAATCAGAGAAGTGGGGAGATAAACAATTTTTTTTCCAAGTAGGGGATGATTGGTAGATGTTACTATTTTTCTCCAAGCTTAAATAGCATTATATGTAGCAGTACTATTTAGTTTAGTGTTAGCACGTGATGGATTTTTTGCATATCTTTTTCATACGTTGTGTATTTCATAGTTACATTAAACATACCTAGATTATAAAAAAGTGACAGAGGTAGCGATCAAAATCTTAGGTCCAAGCCTCAAACTGAATGTTGCTTTGTAAAGCATCCTATAAGTGTTGTTTCTAGCAGCTAGCAAAAAACATAAACAATGCATTTCTGCTTATAACCTCAAGGCTCTCACTTGTTAATTTCAGCAATGATTATGCCTTAGAAGCTAATGCCCATTCGAAATTTGAGGGTGATATGTCAAGTAATTGGTGTTTAATTGATGCAATCGTTTAGCGACAACACATTTATATTGCATTTATATTGTCTAAGTAGTAGTACTTCATTTATATAACATTTAAATATGTTGTTCTGCTTCTTGCAGCTACTTGTACTTTGCTGCAACCTCATTAATTTATTTACTTTTTGGTTAGGAGATTTTGTTCAATCCTTTCTATGGGAACCTTAAAGTTTGTCCTACAATCCGTCTTATACAAGCTCTCCCTACCCTTATTTTTGGCACTGTCTCCGTTTCAGAGTTTAGAAACAAAAATACAGTCAAAAGGTCAGGAACAAGCAAAAAACAAGTGGGAAAAGAGAAGGAAATTGGATGAAGAGTCACCGCCACAAGAGCAAAACAATGCAGCTGATGATGCCAAGGCAAACAAGGATTAACTTTTCTGACCATGTGATAGTTCCATCCTATGTAATCTATGGATTTATACGTCTAAGCAGGAGTACTTCATTTATATTATCGTATTGCCATGTTGTGGATGACCTTTGGAATGATGCACTATAGAATTTTCTGATCTTTTGAATTCTTTGTGGACTATTGTTATAGCTGTTACTTGTTAGTGCTATGTGATTACATTAGACTATCTAGTATTATTCTTTATGAATTGTCATATTTTCTCGTTGAACTCTTTGTTTGTTATTTGAACTTTATGATTTTTTTTTTGTGATTTTTTGGATTTTTTTTGGTTATATTAGAATTTTTTAGACTAATTGTTGAATTTTTCTATATTGTTTTTCACAATTTATTGATTTTATTTTGAATTTTTGGAATATTTTATGATCTTTATTAATTGTATGGGTTTTTTAAATTCATTTAAATTGATTTTATTTTGAATTTTCTGACCACTTTTAAATTTAAAATTTAAAATAGGTATTATCCCTTGGATATGTGGAAGAGGATTGAGTAGGGATTGGATGTTGGGAGGGGGATTAACCCAATCCCCTCTTGGATTGTCTTCCATATGGATTAGTTCCCCAACTTGCCAAACAATCCCTCAGTGTTGACCGTAGTTGCTACTAAGTGGCGAACCCATAAATAGAGTAAGGTGGTGCTAACTCATGACAGGCTATAAGTATCACTAGATCGCAATTAAACTATAGGAAAAATTGGCTATAGAGTACCCAACTTTTGCGTCATTTGTTGATGGACATCTAAAAAAATATGGCTTCCCCCAAAAGGCACTAAAATTTTGTGGCTATTTAATGTAAGACACTACTCTCATTAAAATAATATAATATATACAACTGATTAGGATAGAGAAACTTTGTAAAATACCCTCAATGACCTCAATGCATAGTGCTTGACCACGGAGATGGCTAGGAAGGGCAAAAATGGAACCCCACAGCCACGGAGAAACTAATGGCAACGACGTTGAGACTGGAGGTGCACCGAGTGGGCTCGTCCATGGTGGTCGGGTCATCAGATGTGATGGAACCAGCCAGCAGTGGGCCAGAAGGAGGGAGCTACACATTGACGAGGTGAGCAGCCGACACGGAAGCAGGCCTCGAGCAACGCGAAAAGGCTCAGGGCGGCGCAGAGAAGGGGCCTCAGCAGCAGAGGCAGAAATGGCGAGTGGTGGAGGCGGGATTGGAGGAGAGGGGGAGGCGGTAGTGGAGCTTACGGTGGCGTGAAGAGGCTTGGGGTGGCGCGGAGAAGGGGTCACACTGGGCACGCTTGTCGGCAAGAAGAGGAGCCCGCACACGGACGGCCAGCGAGTGGCAGGGAGGGAACGAGCCTCGGCGGCGCGGAGAGGAGCCGACGGCGGTAGTGGCCCGAGGCAGCGCGGTGGTGGCGGTAGGCAACACGGCGATGGTTGGAGGTGATCAAATCAGGGCTGGTTCGCTTGGGGAGGAAGAGAAGAGGAGAGAAGAGAAGATAAAGGTCTGGTTCGGGTGTGAAGGAAGAGAGAGGAGAGAAAGGGGGAAGAGAATAGGAGGGAGGAAGAGAATAGGAATGAAGGATGAAGATGAAGAGTAAAATGAACTTTTCACTGGCTTTCTCTCTCCTCTTCAACCCAAAAATGATATTTTAATTGGCTTAGTGTCTAACAACAAATAGCTACAAATTTTTAGTGCCTTTTGGCAAAGCCACACTTTTTATGTCCATTAGAAAATGGTGCAAAAGTTGATCAGTGACATGTACCCCAATTTTACCTAAACTATAACATAGCAAAAATACATAACCACTGACACAACAACTGATATTATAATGAAACATATAAATGACATTGAAAAAACAATTCTAGCCAGAATAAATACACAATTAAGGGAGATTTTGTCTACCAAACCATCATGAGTCATGACATGTCTCCACGCTACATTGGCACCATCGCAACCTGCATAAATAAAGTAGCATATATAAATCATAAATCGGATTAACAAATGACATGAATGTTAAATTCACAAATACAAAACAATGAAGCGCACCACTAAGTTCTAGCACAAGGTAATTTGCTCTGACGTGACTTCATACTTTGAAAATGATGCAAAATGATATAATTTTTAATTGTTGCAAACATGTCTCTCTCAATATAGCATAGCATATTATCATTCATCCGATTGTCACTCATTTTATTTCTCAACTCAGTCTTAATAAGATTTATAGCAGAAAAAGCTCGTTCAACTGTCGGTGTGCTCTCTAGCATCATCTATAAGATAGCAAAAAAATTATCCCTAAAGTTGAAACTAAAAGGAAATATTAGGATCAAACTCTTCAATTGGCTTCTGAAGCCCCGGATCAGCAATAGTATCATCCATATTAAGCTCCATACGTGGTCTTTTTGCTCAACACCGCTACCTAACTTGCTAAACTTTTCTTAGAGGCCTCTTTTGAAAAATATTTCTCCATCTAATCGAAATCCTAGCAAGTAGTAATATACAATTCTAATTAGTTATTGAAATTTGGGAATTAGGAGTGACTACTATCTATTAACTAGTGAGACTATGAGAGCAAAAGGTAAATTTACCAACTTGGAGGCGCTGCGGGAGCCGAGAGGGGGAGTCTGGGAGGCGAGAGCCGAAAGGGAGGCATCGGCACTGGCACAGACATCGGAGAGGATGGCACGGCGAACGCACAAACATCATAGAGGGAGCCGAGAGGGAGAGTCACTGACGCTGGAGAGGGAGGCGACGAGGTGTGTGGCCTACATATATTGCGCATTGTGGCCTGTGGGACAACGGGAGCCAGGAGGGAGATCCGTGGGCGGAGGGCCAGAGGGAAAAGAGGGGCGGGCGGTGGGTGGCGAGTGGAGGGCAAAGGGTAGAGGCAGCGGGCAGAGGCCAGAGGGCAGGAGAGTCGTGGGTAGGAGGAGGCGATGCGCACATGCGCAGGGAGTTAGGGTTGGGGAGGAGCGATTGGTGCTACAAGGGCCTACTACATGGGTACTCCATGGTGCTAGTGGGCCGCTGTAACATCCTAATTTTCTAAATTTTAAAAATATTTTTGAGTAGTTTAGTCCCTTGAAAAATTTCTCCAATTTTATTTGAATTTAATAAAGCTTAAGCGGAACTTTCAAAGGTCAAAATATTTTAATGTGACTAATCTGAACATCAATTAATTCCAAAACTATTTTATTTGAGTTCTTTGTGCATGGAAATATTTTCTAGATTTTTCTGGAATTTGTCCGAGTTCATTTGCTATTTTTACTTTTCCATTTGGATTTTCTGGTATTTCTAAATTATAAAATCTATTTAGATCTCAAGGAAATCCTTTGGGCTAAATTCTTTTTTCCTCGGCCCATTTTTCCCTCTTCTGGCCTATTTCCGCTTGCGACCCATTTTCCTCTCTCTCCCGCTCGCCTGCGTCTTGGCCCCACTAGTCAGCCTCCCACGTGTCATTTCCGACGCATACTTGCCCAAGCCACCATCGTGAAGTGTGGGCCCCACCCGCACTGTTCATTGTCTTTGCCACCGTCTCGCTCTCGGACCCTGCAGCCACCCCGGTTTCTTGGCATTAGCGCTAGGGACTCTCCTGGCCACCATACTATAAAGAGAGGGGTAGCCCTCGACTTCCGCATCCCATCCACACCGTCGCGGCTCAAAATCCCTAACCCTAGCCGCTAGAATAGCTCGGGGAAAAAAAGCCACCGCTGAAACCTTTGTCATTGCGTTTCTCTGCTACCACTGCACCTCGAGCCTCATCGTCACCACCGCTGGGATCGCAAGGACTGGATCTACACTGCCGTCACCTCGAAGTCGCTGGAGCATCACCGGAACCCAACTTCCGTTGACGACCGTGCGCCTCTTCCGCTTCAACCTCGTCATCGGCCAACTACGTCATCCCCTTGCCTCCGTGAGTACACCGTCGAACCAGCTACCTAATGTGCACCACCACATGCTCCACCGTAGCCCAGAACACCGGCGATCATCGGAACCCGAGCCACAACACCATCGAGCTGACGTGGATGCCATGTGTGAGCCATGTCACTGCCACCTCAGCTTCACGCCCACGTGTCCGCCACGTCAGCTTCACGCCCACGTGTCCACCACGTCAGTGTCGCGTCAGCTCCACCCGCAAATGCATCGAAAATAGTCCATGTGGATTTGGTCCATGATAGACCCACCCACTGATATGTGGACCCCACATGCCAGGTCCACTGTTCCATGCACCTGTGTGCCATAGACCGTAAGCCAAACCCATGGACCTGGTCCATAGACTGTGGGTCCCACCTGTTAGCCTCTATTACCTATTTTCTGGTTTTTTTTTAATTCAGAAATTTATTGTTGACGTCATGCTGATGCGATATTTCAGGCTTTCCTTTAGAAAGAAATTCTAAAAATTCAAAAGTGTGTTTTCTTTATCTTTTTCTTAGATTTAAATCTTCCGAGAGTCTGTTCTTCCTCAAACGAACTCTGATTGAACACATGCAAGTTTCTAAATTCATCTAAATTCAAGCCCTGCATTCTTGAGATTTTTATTTAGTTTTTGTAATTTATTAGTTACTCTGTTTTGTATTTATTTGAGCTTTTACTTTCGTTTGCGAGTAGACGTTGATACTGCAGGAGCTTTCGAGGAAGGAGGAGTTGATCAAGCTCAAGACCAGTACCAAGACTTGTTTGAAGGCAAGTTGTACCTTTGACCATGTTGAACACAGTTTTTTCAAAATTACTTTGATTCAAACTGTTGCATGTTATTTCAAATATTTAATTCTTTAAATGCTTTGGAATTAGCTGCACACCTACATTATTATATCCAACTTGCTCATTGTATTACCATGATCTTTTGCCACCCTAGTTGGTTAACTACTGGTTGGGATCATTGTAGTACCAACGCGGGGTTGGTTAGATGCGAATAATCCGCTTAGCCCTTTCATTTTGAGTTGCATATCTAAACTTGATTAAGTGAATATGAAATACTTTATAGAAAGTTGTGTGCAATATATTTTTACTCGTTGATGGCATGTGTTGGACTTAACCAACAAGGTGGGAAAAGATTTCGACAGATGCCAGTGGATGGAATTATGATATGGTGGAGCTGTGTGCGCTTGAGAAAATATGAATGCAATAGTTAGTAGTAATTTACAGTCTCGCCTTGGTCAATTAAGGACTTAACTTTGTGCACCATTGAACTGAGTCATAACTGTACGACCACATGGCTGGTATGGGACATGGCTAACTTAGTAAGCTACGTAGTCTTGACATTAATTACTCAGGCAGATAGGTTCAGCTGTGTGCCAGGGTGGAGGAATGATCATGTCCAGGTCCAACGGTGTGCGACGGGCTAACAAACTTTGTGGGGGTTTGGTGCTCTCAATCTTGCACAACGGGAGGGTCAATTGTCAAGATGAAGTTCCGAAAATGTTTTTTTATGATTAGTACTGTCTACACTAGTTATATCTTGTGGGTTAAGTGTACAAATCTTTGCAGAGTGTTGCAAGATCTAGGATGCCAACTAGAGGGGGGTGAATAGTTGTTACTAAAAAACTCTAAGGCTAAAACCAATTTATAATACGGAAGCGGAAGTCAATGCGGTTTTGCACAAATAAAGCCTAAATATTCTAGTTAGTGCACCAATACCCTAAGTCTAAGTCAATGTTTGCAATCTTAGTTTGATATGCAATTAATCTAATTTTAGGAATGTAAATTTCACAAAGTAAATAATGAGAAAGCAAACCACAATTGCACAATGATGTTTTACTGTGGTATTCAGAGACTTACCGGTCTCCCTTAATCCACGTTGAGGTAAGCCCAAATGAATTGGACCGGCTCCACGAATTAATCCAACAACTTTGAGATAAGTCCAAACGAATTGGAATGGCTCACAAGTTGAACCAACACCTCTATCCACGCGGGGTTGCTCTTCCTCCACTATGGAGATGGCAAGTACTAAACCACTCATACCCGGTGCCGGACCTCTTCACAACCTTCTTGAAGAGATCACCGCAACTCCAAGCCATCTAAGTGTCGGCAAACACTAAGAGTAACATATCACAACCCTTGGTTATCAAGTGCCAAAAGATCAACAAATGATGCATATACACTTCAACTCTCTCAACTACCTCAAAATGTGAAATATGAGCAAATGAGTAGTAGAGAATGCACCAATAGCTATAAGGTATTCAATGAGGTCAAGGCTAAAGAGCTTGGTGCTGGTGAGGGGGAATTTATAGCCCCCAACCACAAATCTGACCGTTTGAAGCAACCCCCTAAAAAATCAGCAAGTGCGTACTACCGCCATTGATCGGCCGGTACTACCGCCCCTACTGCTCAACGGTCATATGGGGTGCATTAAATGCTTCTGAACTGTCCGTTACGGCTTGGTCCGGTATTACGACACTCACATGGTCTGGTACTACAGCGGAAGTACCGCTCAGCTCTTCCGGTACTACCTATTTCCAGTGGAGGAAAAATGCCCAAAAACATACTCTCTAAAATAATATACCGCCAACTAGAAATAGGTACTACTGCACTGAGGTACTATCTCTCCTCAGGTGTGGTCATACTGCTTTTACTTATAATTTTCAGATGTTGTTCTAAATACAATGCTTGACTCTTAGTTGATCAAGATGGCACAAAATAAGTCATCAACCTACTAGTCATGATCCATCTTTATAGTTTGGCATCTAGCCTATAAATCTGGTCTTTCTACCCGAACACCAAAACCAGCAAAAGACTAGGAACACATCTTTACCCTATACTAGTCATACCTTTGCCTTGAGCATCCATCTTGAAATGATCACTTGATGACGAACATCTTCACTCCAAGTCCGGGTTCTTAACTTGATAATCATCAATACATGATGATTTCTTTTACTCCAAGTTCTTAACTTGAATATCATAAATACACGATGATCTTTTTATTTCGAGATCTTGTTTTGAATATCATCAACACATAACTATGTTTTTTACTCTAAGTTCTTGACTTGAATATCATCAACACGTGGTGATCTTCTTCACTTTGGGATCTTGTCAATATCATTAACCCATGATAATTGTTTTTACTTTGAGATCTTGTCTTGATGCTCATCAACACATGATGACATCGTTCATCCCGAATCTTAACTTGATGACAATGAACTCACGATATCATCCAAAGTCTTCATCATCATAGGATTCAACTTGTTTCACCAACTCATGAAAAATGTTAGTCCACATGACAATTGTCATTAATTACCAAAATGCTCTATTAACTCATAATGTCAGGTCTAGATTCTTCAATATCCCTTTTTGGTGATTGATTACAATCCAATTGCAAATAATTGAAATTGAATTAACATGAGTAGATATCAACTACTAAAGCTTTATATATACTCAAGGATACATTCCAAAGTAGAGATCCTTAATATAAATAGATGGAAGAATGAGATCAATACTAGTGAAATCACAAAATATAGATTGAACTTCTACTAAATGTGTGCATATAAATATATGAAATGGAACAATATGCACATATCTAAGTTTGACTCTTGGTGGAGTTCAACCTATATTTTGGTCCGAGTAATGCAACAAGAAATAAGAATATGACATCGAATACATACCTTCGAACATTTTCATCTTTCTATCCAAATAAGACTAAACAATAGACATATATTTTGGTCCGAGTAGTTGGCTAGCGTCTCTCCTAGCACGTGGTGTGAGATTTTCCTTTCCTTACATCAAGTCACATTGATCTTTGTGTGTGCGTTTGTACACTTCTCTTAGTAGGCTTTGATTAGCTAGCCCTTTCTAGACTAGGATAAGCAATATTGACTAGTACTCTAAGCAATTTTTCCACTTGCATTTACCGATTTGATTGTTGCTAATCCTTACTACCATATTGAAGCCAATCCTAGCCTCCAGCCCCACGCAAAACACGAAGGAATGTCTTACAAGTTTAGTTCTTCACCAGATTCGTAAGAGTATCATACATATGTTGTATGCATAGCAATTCTCTTAATTTAATCCAATCCAAACACATTACCCTAAACCCAATCACAGGCTCTCAACCGCCAAATCCGATGCATTCCAACTAGGTCTGGCGGAAGAATCTAGACCTTACTATTATGAGTTAATGGAGTATTTTAGTGATCAATGATAAATCCATATGTGAAACTAATACTTTGATTGTTACACATATTGTTTAGTCTCAACCAGCGCCCCCAGCCACCGTAGCTGCCAATCACTGCCGTGACAGCCGAAACTCCTATCGCCGCTTAATCTTCCTTCTCGTGGCAGCCCATGTCCTCCTGTCGCCGTTGCTACTCCCTGCCGTGGCATACTACACTATCCGTCGTTGTTTTGAAGTTTCAGAAAGGAGCAAGAATCAAAAGGGAAAACCCTAATTAGTTGGTTTTAGTTGTTCAATAGAAAAAAAGAGAAAAAAAGAGTGTCCACCTTCACAAAAATTGAAAAGTGCATAAAACTTTGGCCAAAACCAGTGAACAATTGATGGAATCCTTGTACATATATCCACAAGCTTTCACAAAAAAATTCAGCAAGTGTGGCCCAAGGATTTGAAAGATATAGCAGTTTCAAATTTGAACCCGTGTCAGTTTCGAGTCCGAGTAAGATTCCGTTTCCGAGACACCTTCAGTAAAACTGACATAACTTTTACATACGGTGTCCGTTTTGGACGTTCTTTTACTCTTTAGAAAGCTAATGACGAGGCACATACTTCTTAGATAAGGCTTAATTTGCCGTCTAGGGGGCCCAAAATCAGCCATCTTCAGCCCCGAATTCGCGTCGCAAGTTTTCGGTTTCTATTTTTACCGTTTCTTTCAGCCTTCCCTTCGGAATTTGTGGTTTGCCTCAACTGCAAAGTTGTATATATCGTAGAAACCTTTGAAACAAGCTGCCATATAAAAGTATGGATATCATGGGGATATGCTCCAGATCTTAGGATGATATGATAATTGGCAATGACATTAATGGTTTATCGTTTCGCGTGTTTTCAACAAAGTTAAGTCTTTGTCGAGGCCATAACCGGTCTCGACCGCCCGAGGCGGTCGATCGTCCATGCGACGGCCTCGACCACAGTGGAAGTCGACCAAGCCAACTTCAAAAGTGTTGAATTGAGCTGGGCCAAAAATAAAGGGTGTAGGCAAGAGAGGGATTCTATTGCACTTGGTCCCATAATTTTTGGAGTCTCCAGTCAAAAGTTTTATTGGTTTGAAATTTCCAGTAGGTTTCGGTTTTCAGAGGTTGAAAATCGACTAAGTCATCTTCGCGGTCGACCGCCAATAGTTGGTGGTCGACCGCTGGTGGGTGTCGACCGCCCTAGGGGCGGTCTGACCGGTTTTCACTTGGTTTGTCGCCCGTCATGGCGGCGATATTCGGTTGTTAGGTCAAAGTCATGAGTTTCAGGCCATATATGTGGCATGATGCATGTTTTGACTTACACGGGTCAAGTTGTGAAGAACTTGTTCCCAAATTCGGTTTACTTGTCTATTGTTGTGCAGGCTGCTTGGTGGTCAATGACGGCCAACGGTGAGGATGATCGGGGCTAAGCTTGGAGAGATGAGGTCCAGAACGATCGACGATGCCGGGTGAGGTCAATGAACTCAAGCGTGGTGTAAGATGGAAAAGGGTGACCTATTGGCTAATCCGAGGCGCAAGATTGCGCAAGGTGTAGCTAGTTAGGTCAAGGGGTGTTAAAGACGACGTATTAAAATACGTGCGTATGTGTCCCGTTTGTTTTGGGCCTTAACGGGAGCCCAATAGAGTCAAACTTCTAGAAGATCTAAGCCTCCACTATAAATAGGAGAGGGAGGTGGCTGCACCTACTCGTCGTCTCTTTTGCTATTTCTGTAAACCCTAATTTTCTTAGGGAGAGCTTTTGTGGAGGTTAGGGTTCTTGATGTTTTCATGTGATTTCCGTGCTCTTGGATTGAGCATTGTCCTCCATTGATGGAGTGGTTGTAAGCCCAGATCATATCAATCAATCAAAGAAAATTTTGATCAATGTTTTGTCTCATTGCGTTCTTTCTCTATATTTGATGATTTTGGGTCCTTCTTTGATCCGCGAGTTTTTGATTGAATTCTTCATGTGATCTAGCTTGCTGTGACTTGTGGGAACCTATCTAGGATCATCTTGATCATCAATCACCCACGAGCAAGATATTGGATCAAGTTTTCGTTTTGACCCAGTTTTGAACCCTTTTTCAATCAAATCGAAAATGATCACTATTCTTTCAAGAATTATCATAATCTTCTATTGGAATAAGTTTCTGATATCATAGAGAATGTGTATTCCAAGTTTCATCAAGTTTGGATTAGTAGATCAAAAGTTTCATCTAATTTTATCTTCTTCATCTGGCCGATCTGCATTGCTCGAGGCCGGCGGTCAACCGCTTGCGGCCACCGGCCGACCGGCAGAAATCGGTCCGATCGCCCTTGAGCCAATGATCGCCTGCAGTGATGCGTGATTTGTTTTTTTTTTGTGCTTGATCTTTTGTACTATTGCTTATGGGTGTTTATTGGATTCAATATTAGTCTTCCACTATACTGATATACTGATATTCATAGCTTCCATAGCTACTGGATGAAATTGTGTTGAATCCAGTATTTGTGAAAAAGTGAGCATGCTCCTATTCACCCCCCCTCTTGTCGCCTTTTCGCTCCAACAAAATTTTTATTTTTTCATCTTTTGAGACTAGATTTTTTTACTGGTCCAACTAGCGGGTTGTTTACATTGCATGTTATTCTGATTTTGTGCTCTATATCTGTGAACAATCTTCTTCCCATACAAAAAAGTTTGAGTAGTTGGCTAGCGTCTCTCCTAGCACATGGTGTGAGATTTTCCTTTGCTTACATCAAGTCACATTGATCTTTGTGTGTGCGTCAGTCAGTCATATGAAGCAACTGTCCTAGTCCGTCAGTCATAACTATAGTCACAGAAGGGTGTGAGGCGGCAACTTGTTTGCCATGCCTACAGGGTGCACATACAGCATCCTTGACAGCTTTGAGTTTGGGCAAACCTCTCATGAGATCAAGGTTGCTAACTCGTGTCAGATGATCAAAACCAATGTGCCCCAAACGTCGGTGCCAAAGCCAGAAATCAGAAGAAGATGTAAGCAAACATTTAAGAGATCCAAAGAAGAGATTCGAAAAATCAGCTCCAAAAATTCTACCAACTCTAGAGATTCCAAACACAAGCTCACCAAGAGAATCAAGCACACGACAAGCATTTTTCTTAAAACCGTCTCATAGCCATCATCAAGAAGTCGAAAGCGAAAGGAGATTATACCTAAGCTTGTCCACAAGAGCGACATCCTTTAGAATGAATTTGTTGTTCACCCTAATTGATCCTGCTCCTTCAATTCGCCCTTGTGTATCATCTCCAAAGGTGATGAAGTCATCACCGTTGCTCGCGTGAAAGAGGTGAACCATTTTGAGTTCCCGGTCATGTGGCGTGAACATCCGAGTCAACGAACCACGTGTTCTTCCCTTTCCGCGATAATCCCGAAAATCAAGGAACAAAAGAGCGATGTGTCTCAATCATCGGGTTAGATAAACATGATTTAGGAATCCAAAGATCTTGACACACGTCTGCAAGGAGTATACAAACCGAAGTACTATCCTTGATTTCATCTAACATTCGGTTATGAGCAATGTTTAAATTAAAATGAGACTTGAAGCTGTCCATGGGCGGTCGGACGGCGTTGGATCAAGGCGATCGACCGGCGACCAAAGCGGTCGACCGGTGACCACCAATGATCGGACCGCCCAATCGATAAACATTAGAATTAGGATATTTAGAAACATAATGATTTGCATGAGAGAAAATCCTAATCCGGTTTATTATTTTCAATGTTACCATGTCTCATAGAAGCTCTAGGTTGCATGAATGAAATTCTATCAAAATTTTTCCTATCATTTTCAACCTCGCCATGTAATTCAATCAAATGCCCACCTTTCTTGCAATAAGTGCAATGGTACTTGGTACCACTAGAAGAAGCACCATTTGAATTAATACAAGGTTGAGCAAAACCTCTGATTTAAAAGATGTTTTTGCGAGGTTGGGTTTTGAATTCAATTAAACCTTTTCCAAGACTTGAATGACTTTTGGGTTTGAATTGTCTTGAAAAGAATTGAATCCTAAACCTTGCTTCTTATAAGGAGTTTTAGACTTGTCAAGAATCATGTTTAATTGTTTCTTACCTTTAGAAAATTTCTCTAATGTACCATGAAGGTAAGCATTTTCTTTTCTCAAGTTAACACAAGCATCACAAGTCTTATTCATAGATTTTCCTTATACAAAGCAATTTCAAGCTTAAGAGTGGAACAAGAAGCACAAGTAGTATTTTCAATATTGTCCTTAAGCTTAGCATATTTGACTCTAGCGACTTCTAAGATATCTTTGATTTCACGTTCTTTTCTAAACATGAAGTGCAAGGGCTAGAATCAAATACATCAAAAGCAATCAATTTACTAGATTCTAAATATTTTCACAAGGAGCACTTTTAATTTCATTTAGTTCAGATCTAGCATTCTCAAGTTGTTGTACGAAATGTTATGAGCAGATTGTAACTTGGTAATTTCGAATGCATAGCATGACAAGATAAACATTCATCGTGTTCAAGAGTCTTAGCAGTTTTAAGCTCTACTTTCAGTTTGCTAATCTTTGACTCTAATTTCTTATTTTTGTCATAACAAATTCTAGCGCTTCATCTTGACTAAGCAATTGCTCAACTATAGAATCATATTTAGCGAAAGCTCATCATAAGAAAAAGATACCTCATCATTATCAATGTCGCTTGTCGACCATGAAGCACATGCCGGTGAAGTCTTTGGCCTTCCCTTTCTTTTTGCCTTGAGGATCTCCTCCTCCTTGTCCTCCTCACTCCCGGTATCCACATCGCTCAAGGATTGATCCTCAAAGCGGCAAGGACCGGTGGCGCCTTCACAAGCTTATTCGCCTCATACCTTGATTTGTTGAAAGGAGGCTTCTTCCAAGTCGGCTTTCCTTCCTTATAATTGCTCTTACCTTTCACTTGGGGCAATTTGCGGATATGATTGAGCTCACCACATTCATAGCATGTCACCGACCACCTCTCTTTTGTTTCTCACATTATTGTAGGCTCGTGTGAATTTTTTAGCTAGAAGAGCTAACTCTGTTTCAGGAATACTTTCAAGCTCCTCTTCATGAATAGCAGATAAACAAGCAAATGAAAATCCAGAAGAAGATTCAAAAGAGTCATCAAAAGCCTTTTTGAGAGGATCTGCTACCAAAGCTAAATTATCTTTCTTGGGATGATCAACTCTTTTAATTTCATGAGTCTTGAGTTTACTATAAAGCAATTCTAAAGTAAGACTTGAAAGATCAACATTTTCTTCTATAGCAGTAGCCTTCATCTCCCACTTCTTGGTGTTGATTGCAGCCAAGAGATGGGTGACATTTTCAGATTGAGAATATTCAATATCAACAGCTTTCATTTGATTAATTACTTTATTAAAACGACTGAAAATGTCATCGATGCTCTCTCCAGGACGCATCTCGAATTTATTGTATTCACGCTTGTAAACAGTTTGGCACACCTTTTTGATTTGGGACGAACCCTCATGATATGTTTCGAGAGTGTTCCAAATTTCATGCGCAGTTGAAAGATTACAAATTCGATCATATTCTTGTCTACCAAGTGCACCATATAAAAGATTCTTAGCCTTATTGTTGTTAGCCAAAAGAATTACGTAGCGGTGTGTAGCAATTTCAGAATAACCAATGAGCTCTAACAACATCCCAAATAGCTTGTCCCTCGCTCTCAAGAAAGACGCGCATACGATTCTTCCAATAGGCATAGTCGTGCCCATCGAAGATATGCGGTTTAGTAGAAAACTTATCCATCGCCAAAGTTCGGTGGACCTGTTAAGATCAAGATTGAACTAACAAGGCTCGATACCACTTGTTGGACCGTAAAGGCGACTAGAGGGGTGAATAGGAGCACGCTCACTTTTTCACAATTTATGAACTCAATACAATTTCACTCCAGAGCTATTAGAAAGCTATGAAGATCAATATACCAAGACAAATGAAGACTAGTATTGAATCCAATTAAACCACTAAGCAATGCTACAAAATCAACTAAGATTGCAAAGACTCATAGCACGGCGGTCGACTGGCTGGACCCAATCGGTCGGACCGATTGCCGGCGGTCGACCGGCGTTATCTTCAAGCGGTCGGACCGCTCCAAAATCGGTCTGACCGGTGATGACGGGCGGTCTGACCGGCCGACTCCAGAACCGATCTGCAATAGTAAAATCAGCCCGATGACGAAGTTGCAATTAGGTGAAACTTTTGATTCTCAACTCTAATCTTTATGAAACTTTGCACACACCTTCTATATGCTATTGAGGACTTATTCCAATCGAATATTATGATAATTCTTGGAACGATCTTGAGCAATTGCCAACTGATTAATGAAGGTCTAAAGCCGCAAGAACGAAAACTTGATCCTAAAGCTTGTTCGTGAGGGATTGATGATCAAAAAGATGCTAGATAGATTCACACATATCACAGAAAGCTAATTCACGTGAAAGAATCAATCACAAACTCGTGGATCAAAGAAAGCCCTAAAAACACGAAATTGAAAGCAAGAACGAAAGGAGACTTATCTCAAGCAAACCTTGCATAGATTGATTTCGTGATCGATGCTGGATTACATCCACACCATCATGGATCAGTAGACAATCAAGGATCACGAAATTCACCACAAACCATCAAGAGCCCTAGCCTCCACCTCAACTCCCCTAAAGACAATTAGGGTTTGAAACACAAAGAGGCGAGAGAGAGAGAGAGAGAGAGAGAGAGAGGTGCAGCCACCATCTCCTCCTATTTATAGTGGAGGCCTAAAACTCCTAGGGTTTGACTTAATTGGGCTCCCGTTAAGGCCCACTAACAAACGGGTCACACACGCACGCTTCGCAAAGCGCCGTCTTTAACCTTTTGACCTAAACCGCTTCACCATGCGCCATGGATTTGCCAATAGGTCACCCTTGTCCATCTTGTGTCACGCTTGAGTCGTTGACCCCACCCGGCATCGTCGATCGTTCTGGACCTCAACTCTTCAAGTCTAGTCCCGATTCTCCTCGCCGTTGACCGTCGTTGACCACCAAGCTACCCGCACAACCACGCACAAGAAAACACGTGTTCGGAACAAGTTCTTCACAACTTGACCCATGTTAGTCAAAACATGCATCATGCAAACCATATGCCATGGAACCCATGTACTTGACCTAACAAAGCAAAGATCGCCACGGTTGGCCGATGATCAAGTCAATCTGGCCCGACCGCTCCAGTGAGCGGTCGGACCATATTTCGGTCGGCCGCTCCACGTGAGACGATCGGACCGCCTTGGGACTTAGCCGAAATTCAAACTCCCAAATTCAAACCTTCGGAAATTAAAAACGAATAGAACTTCTTCTGGAGACTCCAAAATTATGAGACCAAGTGCATAGGGATCCCTCACTTGCCTACAACACCTATTTTTGGCCCATTTCGTTTTGAACACTTTTAGGTCATCAGGTCCGATCCTTCCATATGGCCGGTCCCGACCGATTTGGGACCGGTCGGACCGCCGCAAGGACCGGTCGGACCGCCCGTCCGAATACACAGAGCTTTGTCGAAAGCACGTGAAACTACAAACCGTAAACGCCATTGCCAATTGTCACATCATCCTAAGATCTGTAACATATTCCCATGAAATCCACACAATGTAGGATTAACTACTGCACCCAAAAGCTTTTAAATAAATACTTGAATTAAGATGCAGTAATTTGAATTAAAATACTTTTACAAAGCGGGAAGCAAAATGGTCAAGGGTATAGCTTGCCTTGGAATAGGTTCAGTCTTTGGTCTTGGTCTTGAAAGCTCCTTCTTCCTCAAACCTTCCGTAAGTATCGTCAAGTCTACTCAGAACGAAGCAAACAAAAAGAATAAATAAATAACAGAAGCAAATAACTCCAATAAAATAATTAAAAATCTCCAATAGATAGATCTTGATTTTATACAAATTTAGAAATTTGAATGGATGGATTTGGAGTTAGGATGCAAAAGTTATAAGGTTTCAAAGTTTGAAACAAAAGAAAAACCCTAAAAATAGGATTTACTAGAATTCTGAATTATTTCTCAATAGAAAAATTGGATTATTGCGCAAGCATAACGTCAGCGAAGGATTTTCCAGGAATTAAAAGAATTAAAGAATTAAATAACATGTGGGACCCGCATGTCAGTGACCCGGCTCACGGTGGACCAAGTCCACCGAGCCACCGACCGTGGATGGGGTGAGGTGGCGACTCAAGACGCTGCGTGCGCCGACGCAGCGCCACCGGGATGACACGCGCGCATGGCGCCGAGGTGGCAGTGACATGGACGGGCGAGGGCGGCGCAAGATCGACCCGAGGGTCCCGAACGGCGGCGAAGTTAACGGCGATGAGTGGTACAGGAGGTAGAGGGAACACGGGGTCTCGAGGGTGTGCTCACTGGTACTCAAGGACGAGCGAAGCGGCCGTGGCGAGGCTTTGGCGGAGGAGAATGCGGTACTCGGCGACGACGTTAGAGGGCTCCTCCGTGGCGGCGAGGTGAGCACCGGCACAAGGCGTCACGGCGAATCCCACTTGTGGCGGCTACGACGACGCAGAGCGACGGAGGCGCGCAATCGAAGCTCCAAGCCTTCGGTGTCGGTGGCGTTGAATTCCGATTCCGGCGAGCAGGCGGCGAGAGAGGGAGTGGGTGGCGGTTTGGGATGGGTGACGCGAGGCGCCTGGTGGCTGCCTTTATAGGGCCCGGAGGTCCGGCGGCGTGGCGGCGTGGAGGTCGTGGGCGGCGGTTGCGGCTTCGTGCGCATGCCCGCGAGAAGAAGGAAAGAAGGGGTGGGGTTCGTGGCGGCGGCGCGAGTCGTGGCGCGCACACGCGAGGGAACGGGAGGTTGGAGGCGCTCGCGCTAAGCTCGGCGTTGACCGCCCATGGCGATTCTTGCACGCGTGTCCGCTACGAGAAGAACGCGGCGAGGACGAAGCGGTGGGGCCCACCGGCGGTGAGAGGGGAGGCGAGCGCTGCGTCTGGCGAGATCGCCCAGCCTCCTGATCGGACGGCCACGGAGAGATGGGCGGATGAACAAAGGCTGGCCTGAGAGATTCATTTAACGATCGCTTGGAGATTTAAATTAGTTTTTCCTTTTTAGAAAATAGCAGAAATTCAAATAAGCAATGGAAAATAGCAAATGAACTTGAAAAAAATCTAGAAAATTCTAGAAAATTCTAGAAAATATATCCAAACATATAGAATCCAAATAAAATAGTTTTGACTATTGTTCATGTTGACTTTAGTCATATTAAATTATTTTGTTACACAAAGTCCATATTTAAGCTTTTAAATTTAATTCAAATAAATCCAAATGGTGAATTTTCTTCCTACTAACTAAATGAAGGATTTTTTTAAGGCTCTGAAAATTGGGATGTTACAAACCTCCCCCCCTTGAAGGAATCTCGTCCCCGAGATTCAGGCTAGCTGGAGAAAAGGCTAGGGAACTCGGCTTTCAACTCTTCTTCACGCTCCCACGTTGCTTCACCTTCTGAGTGGTGGCTCCACTGCACCTTGCAAAAATGAACTGTCTTGCTTCTGGTTCGACGTTCTGCGACATCCAAAATCTTGACCGGCTGCTCCTTGTAGGTGAGGTCTTCTTTTAGTTCAATCGAGTCCAACGGTGCTTGTTCTTCTGGCACACGAAGACACTTCTTCAGCTGTGAGACGTGAAAGACATCGTGTACTCCTGCTAGCAATTGTGGCAGCTCTAACTGATAAGCCACTTCTCCACGGCGTTCCACAATCTTGAACGGACCAACATACCGAGGGGCAAGTATCCCTTTGGCATGGAACCTTTTCACACCTCTGAGGGGCGTAACTCGAAGATACATAAAATCTTCTGGCTCAAAACTGAGATCACGACGACGATTGTCGGCATAACTCGTCTGCCTCGACTGAGCTATCTTTAATCTCTCTCTGATCATGGACACTTGCTCTTCTGCTTCTTGAATAATATCCGGACCAAAGACTGTACGTTCAGCGGTTTCTGACCAGTTCAACGGGGTTCTACAGGCACGACCATACACGGCTTCAAATGGTGACATTTGTAGACTGGCTTGATAACTGTTGTTGTACGAGAATTCTGCATATGGTAAACTCTTATCCCAACGAGTAGCATTTGCTAGCGCACAGGCTCTCAACATATCCTCCAATATCTGATTAACCCTTTCAGTCTATCCATCTGTCTGGGGATGATACGCAGTACTGAAATTCAGGTGAGTCCCTAAGGCTTCATGTAAACTCTGCCAAAATCGGGAGGTGAACTGAGATCCTCGATCTGACACAATCTTCTTAGGTACACCATGCAAAATAACGATCTTCGACATGTACAGCTCTGCCAGACGATCTCCTGAGTAAGTGGTTTTGACTGGTAAGAAATGGGCAACTTTAGTCAGACGATCCACTATTACCCAAATCGAATCGTAACCCGATTGAGTCTTGGGTAAACCAGTAATGAAATCCATTCCGATTTCTTCCCACTTCCATTCTGGAATCTTCAAAGGTTGCAATGCACCTGCGGCCTCGATGCTCGCTTTAACTTTTTGACACACGTCGCACAAGGCAACGAACTCTGCGACTTCTCGCTTCAGATTTAGCCACCAAAATTTATTCTTAACATCCTGGTACATCTTAGTACTACCAGGGTGAATCGAATATTTTGAGTCATGGGCCTCCTTCAAAATTAGCTGTCTCAATCCATCAATATCTGGAACGCAGATACGTCCATTGATCCACAGTATGTCTTGATCATCCACTGTGAAGTCCTTGAACTTCCCTTCTGTCATCTTCTTCTTGATGTCGGAGAACTCTGAGTCTTTTAGGTGAGCTTGCGAATCGCTTCTCCAAAGTAGATTGCACTTCCAGATTTGCCATGAATCCTTTAGATACTACTTCTAGCTTCAGCTTCTGGAATTCCTCTTGAAGTTCTGAACAAAGCTCTTTCACTTCCAAGGCATTGCAGTGGCTCTTATGGCTCAAAGCGTCTGCAACGACATTAGCTTTACCAGGATGGTAATGGATTCCAAGGTTATAATCTTTTATCAATTCCAGCCATCTTCTCTGCCTCATATTCAGATCCGATTGAGTGAAAATATATTTCAAGCTCTTATGATCTGTATATACCTCGCAGCGATTACCGATGAGGTAATGACGCCAAATCTTCAAGGCATGCACTACTGCAGCTAATTCCATATCATGGGTGGGATAGTTCTCTTCATGCGACCTTAACTGCCATGACGCATAAGCGACAGCTCTTCCTTCTTGCATCAGGACACATCCTAATCCTTGACGCGAAGCATCGCAATAGATATCGAAATCCTTGCGAATATCTGACAAAATCGATCTTGAAATTTGAAGTCAAACATTTCTTCAATTCTTGAAAACTTTCTTCACAAGCTGGGGTCCAGGTAAACTTTTTCTCCTTCTTCAACAATTGCGTAAGAGGTTTAGCAATTGATGAGAATCCTTCAATGAAACGGCGATAGTATCCCGCCAATGATCATTGTGAGGACAAAAGAATGCAATTCAAGTTCAAAATATTCAATAAGACAATAAGAATGCAACTCAAGAACTCTCCCTCACTATGATCCTCAATTTTCCAAAATTTCAGTTTCTCCCCTTTGTACAAACTTCTCCCCCAACAAAGAAATATATTCTCATTAACACATCTTCTCTTCTTATTTAACACATCTTCTCCCCCTTTGACAATGGATTCATCAAGGAATCACGCCTTCCTCTCATCCAGAGATAACAAATAGAAAATAAAGGAAGAAGCAGAAACAAAAGAAGCATAAAGAGGAATATGCATGAAGTGCAATGGAGTGGCTTCAATTTTTGTATTTTTCAATTTTTGATTACAAGAAGCTTTGGAGATTACCCAAAAGAACAAGCTAGTATCTCTAATATTGCACAACAACATATCAAGCCCGACAAATAGCAAGATCATGGTAAGACATATATATCAAAGCTAAGCACAACGGCTCAAAAGTAAAGCAGTAGATTTGATCAATTTAAGCAACGCTTCAAATTCAGCAAGTTCATCAACAGGGATCCTAAAATGAAATTGGCCATGTCAAAATGTCAAAGTGATATCAAAAATCTAACAAAGACCACATTAAGAGTCAATCAAGTCCCGTATTGAATCATTTTGCTCAATATTTTGTAAACGCCCATTTGTCAACATTTTTCTCATTTGCATTGAATATTGAAGTTGACTTATGATCTAACTTAGTGACAAGATCCTGGACTAGGAGCCATCCACAAACTCATCCTAAGCTTCGACCAAAAGTTGATTAAAGGTATATCTTAGTAAAGAAGATCCTGGACTAGGAGCCATCCACAAACTCTTTCTAAGCTTCTACCGGGGCGACAAATCTTGAGGTTCATGTCATTTCGACAAGCAAATCCCCATGAGATCGTCTCGTTCATCAAACTATCTCCAAGTTCATGTCATTTGACAAGCGCCTCGTAAGAATAGTTTGGCACAATTTAAGCATAAGACAATCTTGATTTTCATTTTCACATCGCAGCTTTAGAATCTCAAGAACACAAAAGCTCAAGTAATGGTCAATTTTAGATCAAAGAGCTAACAAAGCAATTCTGACAGGGCCAATGTCACAAGAGGAGCACTAATTGCGTAACTCGCTAAAACATCCACAAAATGCAATTTCTTAGTTTGAGTTGTTTAAAAGATTCTAGCTCATATAGCAAAGACTTAGCTACACATGTAAAAGCATGATAATTCTAGCAAGTCAAAGAACTAGACATGACATTGAGCAAAAATTGAAATACAAAAAGCTCTAAAGGGTAATAGGCAAAGCTTCATCAATTTTAAAAGATAAGAAAAATCTTATATTACAATGCATCTTTTGGATTTTTCATACCACTTGTTGTAACCACTTGTTGTATTTTTCATATGAATGCAATATGACACAATGAGATGCAATTAAAAAGCCTAAAACCTAAAAAGTTCGAAAAGATCACTAAGTTCGAAAAGAACAATAAAAGATCAAAAGAACAAGGAAAGAAAAGAAAAGATCAAACTCCCCTCAAACCAACCCATAAGGATAAATTACCCCTAACTCGCTTCTTAAGGAGGAAAATCGGTTTGATCTAAAGGCTTGGTAAGAATATCGCCAATTGAGCTTCGACTCTCTGAAGTGCATCACAATATCACCTTTTTCAACATGATCTTTAAGGAAGTGAAAGCGAATGTCTATGTGCTTAGTCCTAGAATGTTGCAATTTGGGTTTTAGCAATATTAATAGCGAAGTGTTATCACGAAAAAGAGGAACACTAGCAAAGTTTAACCCATAATCTTTCAAAGTGGGCGTCATCCACAAAATCAGCTCTGACAACTAGCGTGACTACATACTCCGCTTCAAAGAAGGGATTGTGCAATGAAGACTTCTTTCTAGAAGACCAAGATACAAGAGAAGTGCCTAGGAAGTGACAGTGCACGAGGTACTCTTCCTATCTAACCGACGACCCAAAATCAAAATCAAAAACCTCTAATGGACAAAGTCAAGAGCACGAATACCAAATGCCATATAAGAGGGTAGAGTGTAAATACCGAATATGCGCTTAACGGCTTGGCGATGGGAAGTTCTCGGAGGCGCTGAAATCTTGCACAAAGGCATACCGTGAAGTGAATGTCCGGTCTCGAGGCCACAAATACGTAAGGAGCCGATCATCTTTGCGGTACTCGCGTTGATCCACGACTTCTCCTTCCTCATCCGGATCCAAAGCGATCGAAGTTGCCATGGGAGTGGAAATTGGCTTGCGATCACCCATGTTGAAGCGTTTTAGTAGATCTTTAGTGTACTTCGTCGATGGATGAAAGTTCCTTCCTTGCATTGCTTGATTTGAAGTCCCAAAAGTAATTAAGCTCTCCCATCATACTCATCTCAAATTCCACGGATATAGTGTCGGAAAAGTCGGAAACAAGAGCATTAGAGGAACCACCAAAGATAATATCATCCACGTAAATTTGAGCAAGCGTGAAGTCATTGTCACGTCTAAGAATAAATAGAGTTTTATCCACTTTACCCATCTCAAAATTATTTTTAAGCAAGAAGGTCTTAAGTCTATCATACCGTGCTCTAGGGGCTTGTTTAAGACCATATAATGCTTTAGATAGCTTGAAAACACGATTTGGATATTTAGGATCCTCAAAACCGGGGTTGCTTAACATACACTTCATCATCTATGAAACCATTTAAAAAAGCACTTTTAACATCCATCTGATATAATTTAAAACTTTTTGATGCAAAGAAATGCAAGCGAGAATGCGAATGGCTTCTAGTCTAGCAACAAGAGCAAATGTCTCATCAAAATCTAACCCCTCAACTTGGTTTGAAACCACGAGCTACCAATCGGCCTTATTTCTAACCACGTAACCATCCTCACCTTGTTTATTCTTAAACACCCAACGGGTTCCTATAACATTATGACCACTAGGAGGTTCTACTAGGTTCCAAACTTTGTTTCTTTCAAAATTTTCTAACTCCTCATGCATGGCATTTACCCAGCTAGAATCAGATAAAGCATGTGATATATCGCGGGGTTCAAAAGAAGCAACAAAAGCCGAATGAGAGTAGAGATTTGGATCATTATACCGAGCGAGTGACTCGCTCATGTAGATTACCTATTATACATTCCGGAGGATCTTTGTCTCTGAATCACGAAGTGGGCGCCCGGGTGAGATATCGTTTCTTGACCTCATGCAGTACTGCGATGATGAAGATGCAGAGAGCCTCAATCAAGGTGAAGTGGACATAGCGAGGTTCTTGTATCAATATGGGCGCTTCAAGAGCGGCGGATGAAGGAATGATATTAGCCGTCCTCATCTTCCTCCACAAAAATGCTCTCACACTGTAAATCATCTCAGAGCAATAGATCTAGCTCGTGGCTAGTCTCATCAAAAGTGACATTACAAGTCTCTGAATAATGTTAGTCTCAGATTAAAAACCCGAAAACCCTCGAATGAGCGGGATAACCTGAAATAACCCATCAAAAGTTCTTGATTCAAATTTATCTAAGTTGCTGTCTTAAGAATAAAACTTTTGATCCAAAAACTCGAAAATGTGAAACAGAGGGTTTTCTACCAAAGCGAAGCTCATAAGGAGTCTTGCCTAAAGAAGGTCTCAAAAGACACGATTTGCAATATGGCAAGCAAGAGCAATAGCTTCGCCCAAAATCTCCTCGGTGTGTTATACTCGTCTAGCATCGTCCTAGCCATTTCGACCAAGGTCCTATTCTTCCTTTCCACCACGCCATTTTGTTGAGGGCGTGTGGAGAGGAGAATCGATGCTCAATACCACGCCAAAGACAAAAATAAGCAAAAGAAGCATTTTGAACTCCGTGCCATTATCACTGCGAATCGCTCTCAAAGCACCGAAGCTCGAAGCCAAGCGAAGAACAAGGTCATGAAAATAACCAAAAGCTTCATCTTTTGAAGTAAGAAAGAACACCCAAGTATATCTAGAAAGATCATCGACTATGACAAGAATATACCATTTTCCACCGATCGATCGGACTCTAGCGGGAGACCAACAAAGATCCATATGAAGCAACCGCTGTCCGTCCGGTCCATAACCATAGTCCTGAGAAGGGTGTGAGGTGGCAACTTGTTTGCCATGCCTACTGTGGTGCACATCTGACATCCTTGATGACTTTGAGTTTGGGCAAACCTCTCATGAGATCAAGGTTACTAACTCGTGTCGATGATCAAAACCAATGTGCCCCAAACGTCGATGCCAAAGCCGTAAATCAAGAAGATGTAAGCAAACATTTAAGAGATCCAAAGAAGAGATTACGAAAAATCACTCAAAAATTCTACCAACTCTAGAGATTCCAAACACAAGCTCACCAAGAGAATCAAGCACACGACAAGCATTTTTCTTAAAACCGTCTCATAGCCATCATCAAGAAGTCGAGAAGCGAAAGGAGATTATACCTAAGCTTGTCCACAAGAGCGACATCCTTTAGAATGAATTTGTTGTTCACCCTAATTGATCATGTTCCTTCAATTCGCCCTTGTGTATCATCTCCAAAGGTGATGAAGTCATCACTGTTGCTCGCGTGAAAGAGGTGAACCATTTTGAGTTCCGGTCATGTGGCGTGAACATCCGAGTCAACGAACCACGTGTTCTTCCCTTTCCGCGATAATCCGAAAATCAAGGAACAAAAGAGCGATGTGTCTCAATCATCAAGTTAGATAAACATGATTTAGGAATCGATCTTCGAGACACACGTCTGCAAGGAGTATACAAACCAAGTACTATCCTTGATTTCATCTAACATTCGGTTATGAGCAATGTTTAAATTAAAATGAGACTTGAATCGTCCATGGGCGGTCGATCGCGTTGGATCAAGCGGTCGACCGGCGACCAAAGCAGTCGGACCGGTGACCACCAATGGCCGAGACCGCCATCGATAAACATTAGAATTAGGATATTTAGAAACATAATGATTTGCATGAGAGAAAATCCTAATCCGGGTTTATTATTTTCAATGTTACCATGTCTCATAGAAGCTCTAGGTTGCATGAATGAAATTCTATCAAAATTTTTCCTATCATTTTTCAACCTCACGCCAATGAATTCAATCAAATGCCCACCTTTCTTGCAATAAGTGCAATGGTACTTGGTACCACTAGAAGAAGCACCATTTGAATTAATACAAGGTTGAGCAAAACCTCTGATTTAAAAGATGTTTTTGCGAGGTTGGGTTTTGAATTCAATTAAACCTTTTCCAAGACTTGAATGACTTTTGGGTTTGAATTGTCTTGAAAAGAATTGAATCCTAAACCTTGCTTCTTATAAGGAGTTTTAGACTTGTCAAGAATCATGTTTAATTGTTTCTTACCTTTAGAAAATTTCTCTAATGTATCATGAAGGTAAGCATTTTCTTTTCTCAAGTTAACACAAGCATCACAAGTCTTATTCATAGATTTTCCTTATACAAAGCAATTTCAAGCTTAAGAGTGGAACAAGAAGCACAAGTAGTATTTTCAATATTGTCCTTAAGCTTAGCATATTTGACTCTAGCGACTTCTAAGATATCTTTGATTTCACGTTCTTTTCTAAACATGAAGTGCAAGGGCTAGAATCAAATACATCAAAAGCAATCAATTTACTAGATTCTAAATATTTTCACAAGGAGCACTTTTAATTTCATTTAGTTCAGATCTAGCATTCTCAAGTTGTTGTACTGAAATGTTATGAGCAGATTGTAACTTGGTAATTTAAGAATGCATAGCATGACAAGATAAACATTCATCGAGTTCAAGAGTCTTAGCATTTTAAGCTCTACTTTCAGTTTGCTAATCTTTGACTCTAATTTCTTATTTTTGTCATAACAAATTCTAGCGCTTCATCTTGACTAAGCAATTGCTCAACTATAGAATCATATTTAGCGTAAAGCTCATCATAAGAAAAAGATACCTCATCATTATCAATGTCGTCTTGTCGACCATGAAGCACATGCCGGTGAAGTCTTTGGCCTTCCCTTTCTTTTGCCTTGAGGATCTCCTCCTCCTTGTCCTCCTCACTCCCGGTATCCACATCGCTCAAGGATTGATCCTCAAAAGCGGCAAGGACCCGGTGGCGGCCTTCACAAGCTTATTAGCCTCATACCTTGATTTGTTGAAAGGAGGCTTCTTCCAAGTCGCTTTCCTTCCTTATAATTGCTCTTACCTTTCACTTGGGGCAATTTGCGGATATGATTGAGCTCACCACATTCATAGCATGTCACCGACCACCTCTCTTTTGTTTCTCACATTATTGTAGGCTCGTGTGAATTTTTTAGCTAGAAGAGCTAACTCTTTCAGAATACTTTCAAGCTCCTCTTCATGAATAGCGGATAAACAAGCAAATAAAAATCCGTAAGAAGATTCAAAAGAGCCATCAAAAGCCTTTTGAGAGGATCTGCTACCAAAGCTAAATTATCTTTCTTGGGATGATCAACTCTTTTAATTTCATGAGTCTTGAGTTTACTATAAAGCAATTCTAAAGTAAGACTTGAAAGATCAACATTTTCTTCTATAGCAAGAGCCTTCATCTCCCACTCCTTGGTGTTGATTGCGACCAAGAGATGGGTGGCATTTTCAGATTGAGAATATTCAATATCAACGACTTTCATTTGATTAATTACTTTATTAAAGCGATTGAAAATGTCATCGATGCTCTCTCGGGGCGCATCTCGAATTTATTGTATTCACGCTTGTAAGCAGTTTGGCGCACCTTTTTGATTTGGGACGAACCCTCATGATATGTTTCGAGAGTGTTCCAAATTTCATCTTGTGATTGAAAGATTACAAATTCGATCATATTCTTGTCTACCAAGTGCACCATATAAAAGATTCTTAGCCTTATTGTTGTTAGCCAAAAGAATTACGAAGCGTGTAGCAATTTCAGGAATAACCGGTGAGCTCTAACAACATCCCAAATAGCTTGTCCTCGCTCTCAAGAAAGACGCAGCGCACGATTCTTCCAATAGGCATAGTCGTGCCCATCGAAGATATGCGGTTTAGTAGAAAACTTATCCATCGCCAAAGTTCGGTGGACGGTTAAGATCAAGATTGAACTAGCCGGCTCGATACCACTTGTTGGACCGTAAAGGCGACTAGAGGGGGTGAATAGGAGCACGCTCACTTTTCACAATTTATGAACTCAATACAATTTCACTCCGGAGCTATTAGAAAGCTATGAAGATCAATATACCAAGATCTGTGGAAGACTAGTATTGAATCCAATTAAACCCTAAGCAATGCTACAAAATCAACTAAGATTGCAAAGACTCACGGCAGTGACGGCGGTCGACATTGGACCCAATCGGTCGGACCGATTGTCTGGCGGTCGACCGGCGTTATCTCAAGCGGTCGGACCGCTCCAAAATCGATCGGACGGTGATGATGGCGCGGTCGACCGGCCGACTCGAAACCGATCTGCCGCAATAAAATCGGCCGATGACGAAGTTGCAATTAGGTGAAACTTTTGATTCTCAACTCTAATCTTTATGAAACTTTGCACACACCTTCTATATGCTATTGAGGACTTATTCCAATCGAATATTATGATAATTCTTGGAACGATCTTGAGCAATTGCCAACTGATTAACAGAAGGTCTAAAACCGGGCAAGAACGAAAACTTGATCCTAAAGCTTGTTCGTGAGGATTGATGATCAAAAAGATGCTAGATAGATTCACACATATCACAGCAAGCTAATTCACGTGAAAGAATCAATCACAAACTCGTGGATCAAAGAAAGCCCTAAAAACACGAAATTGAAAGCAAGAACGAAAGGAGACTTATCTCAAGCAAACCTTGCATAGATTGATTTCGTGATCGATGCTGGATTACATCAACACCATCATGGATCAGTAGACAATCAAGGATCACAAAATTGACCACAAACCATCAAGAGCCCTAGCCTCCACCTCAACTCCCCTAAAGACAATTAGGGTTTGAAACACAAAGAGGCGAGAGAGAGAGAGAGAGAGAGGTGCAGCCACCATCTCCTCCTATTTATAGTGGAGGCCTAAAACTCCTAGGGTTTGACTTAATTGGGCTCCCGTTAAGGCCCACTAACAAACGGGTCACACACGCACGCTTCGCAAAGCGCCGTCTTTAACCTTTTGACCTAAACCGCTTCACCATGCGCCATGGATTTGCCAATAGGTCACCCTTGTCCATCTTGTGTCACGCTTGAGTCGTTGACCCCACCCGGCATCGTCGATCGTTCTGGACCTCAACTCTTCAAGTCTAGTCCCGATTCTCCTCGCCGTTGACCGTCGTTAACCACCAAGCTACCTGCACAACCACAGACAAGAAAACACGTATTCGGGAACAAGTTCTTCACAACTTGACCCATGTTAGTCAAAACATGCATCATGCAAACCATATGCCATGGAACCCATGTACTTGACCTAACAAAACAGCATCGCCACGAAGTTGGCCGATGATCAAGTCAATACCGGTCTGACCGCTCCAGGTGAGCCGGTCGGACCGCCCCTTGGCCGGTCAGACCGCTCCCTGTGAGCCGGTCGGACCGCCCCTTGGGACTTAGCCGAAATTCAAACTCCCAAATTCCGAAACCTTCTGGAAATTAAAAACGAATAGAACTTCTTACTGGAGACTCCAAAAATTATGAGACCAAGTGCATAAGGATCCCCTCACTTGCCTACAACACCTATTTTTGGCCCAGCTCGTTTTGAACACTTTTAGGTCACCGTCCGATCAGCCCCACATGGCCGGTCCGACCGATTTGGGACCGATCGGACCGCCGTCAAGGACCGGTCGGACCGCCTCATCCGTAATACACAGTAGCTTTGTCGAAAGCACGTGAAACTACAA
Source organism: Hsuehochloa calcarea (assembly GCA_036346395.1). NCBI lineage: Eukaryota > Viridiplantae > Streptophyta > Magnoliopsida > Poales > Poaceae > Hsuehochloa > Hsuehochloa calcarea. The sequence goes on along the minus strand of CM070601.1, from coordinate 26,619,179 downwards.
ACCGTAAACGCCATTGCCAATTGTCACATCTTCCTAAGATCTGTAACATATTCCCATGAAATCCACACAATGTAGGATTAACTACTGCACCCAAAAGCTTTTAAATAAATACTTGAATTAAGATGCAGTAATTTGAATTAAAATACTTTTATAAAACTGGGAAGCAAAATGGTCAAGGGTATAGCTTGCCTTGGAATAGGTTCAGGTGCTGGTCTTGGTCTTGGAAAGCTCCTTCTTCCTCAAACCTTCCAGAAGTATCGTCGAAGTCTACTCGTAACGAAGCAAACAAAAAGAATAAATAAATAACAGGAGCAAATAACTCCAATAAAATAATTAAAAATCTCCAATAGATAGATCTTGATTTTATACAAATTTAGAAATTTGAATGGATGGATTTGGAGTTAGGATGCAAAAGTTATAAGGTTTCAAAGTTTGAAACAAAAGAAAAACCCTAAAAATAGGATTTACTAGAATTCTGAATTATTTCTCAATAGAAAAATCGGATTATTGCGCAAGCATAACGTCAGCGAAGGATTTTCCAGGAATTAAAAGAATTAACTAACATGTGGGACCCGCATGTCAGTGACCCGGCTCACAGTGGACCAAGTCCACCGAGCCACTGGACCAGGGATGGGGCTGAGGTGGCGCTCGACGCTGCTGGTAAGCGACGCCAGCGCCACGAGGGATGACACGTCGCGCATGGCGCCGAGGTGGCAGTGACATGGGCGGCGGCGGGCGGCGCACAAGATGGACCCGAGGTCCCGCGAACAGCGGCGAGTTAACGGCGATGAGTGGTACAGGAGGTAGAGGGAACACGGGGTCTCGAGTGTGCTGCTCACCGGTGCTCAAGGACGAGCGAAGCGGCCGGGCGAGGCTTTGGCGGGGAGGATGTACGGGCTCGGCGGCGGCGTTAGAGGCTCCTCGGCGTGGCGAGGTGAGCACCAGCCAGCGGCGTCCTGGCGAATCCCACGGTGGCGGCTACGACGACGCAGAGCGACGCGAGGCGGCGCAATCGAAGCTCAAGCCTTGGTGTCGGTGGCGTTGGATTCCCGTTCGGCGAGCACAGGGCGAGAGAGGAGTGGGTGGCGGTTTGGGATGGGTGACGCGCGGGCGCCTGTGGCTGTCCTTATAGGGCCCGGGAGGTCCGGCGGCGTGGCGGCGTGGAGGTCGTGGGCGGCGGTTGCGGCCGTGGCGCATGCCCGCGAGAAGAAGGAAAGAAGGGGTGGGGTTCGTGGCGGCGGTGGCGCGAGTCGTGCGCGCCTGCACGCGGAGGAACGGGAGGTTGGAGGCGCCGCGTGCTAAGCTCGGCGTTGACCGCCCATGGCGATTCTTGTAGGCGTGTCCGCGCGGAGAAGAACGCGGCGAGGACGAAGGCGGTGGGGCCCACCTGGCAGTGAGACGGGGAGGGCGAGGCGCGCGCGTGCGGGCGAGATCGCCGTCCAGTCCTGATCGGACGGCTACGGAGAGATGGGCAGATGAGCGATCTTTGGGTCGAGAGATTCATTAACGATTGCTTGGAGATTTAAATTAGTTTTTCCTTTTTAGAAAATAGCAGAAATTCAAATAAGCAATGGAAAATAGCAAATGAACTTGAAAAAAATCTAGAAAATTCTAGAAAATTCTAGAAAATATATCCAAACATATAGAATCCAAATAAAATAGTTTTGACTATTGTTCATGTTGACTTTAGTCATATTAAATTATTTTGTTACACAAAGTCCATATTTAAGCTTTTAAATTTAATTCAAATAAATCCAAATGGTGAATTTTCTTCCTACTAACTAAATGAAGGATTTTTTTAAGGCTCTGAAAATTGGGATGTTACAAACCTCCCCCCCTTGAAGGAATCTCGTCCCCGAGATTCAGGCTAGCTGGAGAAAAGGCTAGGGAACTCGGCTTTCAACTCTTCTTCACGCTCCCACGTTGCTTCACCTTCTGAGTGGTGGCTCCACTGCACCTTGCAAAAATGAACTGTCTTGCTTCTGGTTCGACGTTCTGCGACATCCAAAATCTTGACCGGCTGCTCCTTGTAGGTGAGGTCTTCTTTTAGTTCAATCGAGTCCAACGGTGCTTGTTCTTCTGGCACACGAAGACACTTCTTCAGCTGTGAGACGTGAAAGACATCGTGTACTCCTGCTAGCAATTGTGGCAGCTCTAACTGATAAGCCACTTCTCCACGGCGTTCCACAATCTTGAACGGACCAACATACCGAGGGGCAAGTATCCCTTTGGCATGGAACCTTTTCACACCTCTGAGGGGCGTAACTCGAAGATACATAAAATCTTCTGGCTCAAAACTGAGATCACGACGACGATTGTCGGCATAACTCGTCTGCCTCGACTGAGCTATCTTTAATCTCTCTCTGATCATGGACACTTGCTCTTCTGCTTCTTGAATAATATCCGGACCAAAGATCATGACGTTCGGCGGTTTCGACGGTTCAGCGGGGTTCTCTGAGCACGACCATACACGGCTTCAAATGGTGACATTTGTAGGCGGCTTGATAACTGTTGTTGTACGAGAATTCTGCATATGGTAAACTCTTATCCCAACGAGTAGCATTTGCTAGCGCACAGGCTCTCAACATATCCTCCAATATCTGATTAACCCTTTCAGTCTATCCATCTGTCTGGGGATGATACGCAGTACTGAAATTCAGGTGAGTCCCTAAGGCTTCATGTAAACTCTGCCAAAATCGGGAGGTGAACTGAGATCCTCGATCTGACACAATCTTCTTAGGTACACCATGCAAAATAACGATCTTCGACATATGCGGCTCGCGAGACGATCTCCTGAGTAAGTGGTTTTGACTGGTAAGAAATGGGCAACTTTAGTCAGACGATCCACTATTACCCAAATCGAATCGTAACCTGATTGAGTCTTGGGTAAACCAGTAATGAAATCCATTCCGATTTCTTCCCACTTCCATTCTGGAATCTTCAAAGGTTGCAACAGACCTGCTGGCCTCTGATGCTCTGCTTTAACTTTTTGACACACGTCGCACAAGGCAACGAACTCTGCGACTTCGCTAAGATTTAGCCACCAAAATTTATTCTTAACATCTGGTACATCTTAGTACTACCAGGTGAATCGAATATTTTGAGTCATGGGCCTCCTTTAAAATTAGCTGTCTCAATCCATCAATATCTGGAACGCAGATACGTCCATTGATCCACAGTATGTCTTGATCATCCACTGTGAAGTCCTTGAACTTCCCTTCTGTCATCTTCTTCTTGATCTTGGGAGAACTCGAGTCTTTTGGTGAGCTTGGCGAATCGCTTCTCCAAAGTAGATTGCACTTCCAGTTGCCATGAATCCTTTAGATACTACTTCTAGCTTCAGATTCCTTCTGGAATTCCTCTTGAAGTTCTGAACAAAGCTCTTTCACTTCCAAGGCATTGCAGTGGCTCTTATGGCTCAAAGCGTCTGCAACGACATTGGCTTTACCAGGATGGTAATGGATTCCAAGGTTATAATCTTTTATCAATTCCGACCATCTTCTCGCCTCATATTGGATCCGATTGAGTGAAAATATATTTCAATCTCTTATGATCAGATATACCTCATGCCGATTCTCGATGAGGTAATGGCGCTAAATCTTCAAGGCATGCACTACTGCAGCTAATTCCATATCATGGGTGGGATAGTTCTCTTCATGCGACCTTAACTGCCATGACGCATAAGCGACAACTCTTCCTTCTTGCATCAGGACACATCCTAATCCTTGACGCGAAGCATCGCAATAGATATCGAAATCCTTGCAAATATCTGACAAAATCAGTACTGGGGCTGAAGTCAAACATTTCTTCAATTCTTGAAAACTTTCTTCACAAGTCAGTCGGGTAAACTTTTCTCCTTCTTCAACAATTGCGTAAGAGGTTTAGCAATTGATGAGAATCCTTCAATGAAACGGCGATAGTATCCCGCGAATCCCAAGAAACTGCGAATCTGAGTGACAGTCTTGGGTTGTTCCCAATGTAGTACTGCTTTAACTTTACTGGGGTCAACGGCTACTCCTGCAGCTGTCATCACATGACCAAGAAAATCCACTTCCTTTTTTCAGAAATCACACTTGCTAAACTTAGCATACAACTGATGCTCTCTAAGCTTCTCTAGAATTAATCTCAAATGTTCGGCATGTTGTTCTTCTGACTTTGAGTAGACCAAAATATCATCGATGAATACAACTACAAACTTGTCGGATACTCCATGAATACCTTATTCATCATGTTCATGAAATAGGCGGGGCATTGGTCGACCAAAGGACATGACTAGGAACTCATAATGTCCGTGCAGCGTTGAGAAAGCGGTCTTAGGTATATCCTTGGGACGATCTTCAAGCGATGGTAACTTTGATCGCAGTCGATCTTGAGAACACTCGGCTCCTTTCATTTGATCAAGCAGATCATCTATCCGGGCAATGGATACTTATTCTTAATAGTGACTTCATTGAGAGGCCGGTAGTCGATGCACATTCTCATGCTTCCATCCTTCTTTTGACGAACAAAGCTGGCGCTCCCCATGGCGTGAACTAGGCCTCACAAAACCTTTCTCCAAAAGTTCTTCTACTTGCTTCTTCATTTCTACTAGCTCATCGGTGGCATCCGATAAGGTCTCTTCGAGTGGTCTTGTCCACGGCACTAGATCAATGACAAACTCGATGTCACGATCCGGTGGCATTCCCAGTAACTCTTCCGAAACACATCCGGATACTCTTTGTGACCGCACATCTTCCAACGTGATGGTCTTGGTGCTATTGACTAACGAGATGTCCATTACGCACTGAGGTAGATAGGAACTCCACTTTGTTTCCTTTTGTATCCTCGATTGTAACGGCTCTTTGGCCACAATCTAGCACGGCTTTGTGCTTGGTTAACCAATCCATGCCAAGGATGACCTCTATGGTTTGGGTGTCTAGAATAACCAGGTTAGCTAGAAACTCAACTCCAGCTATGAGTAACTTCGCCCCTAAACAACCCATATTAGAACTTAGCTCTGCTCCAAGCAACTGGACTAATATAGTACGCTTAAGATGCATAACTTCCAATTTATTCTTGGTTGCAAAAACTCCAGAAACAAACGAATGCGAAGCTCCAGAATCAAAAAGAACGGAAGCAGGTACTGAATTTACTAGGAACTTACCGGTACAACCACGGTGCTTCTGGCTCCTTCCAAGGTGACGTGATTAACACGACCTCTGACCACTGACTAAGGCGTTCCTCCTGGTTGACTGGTTCCCTGAGAAACTCCGTGGTTGTTCTGCACTGGGGTCTTGGCAGGTGTTGCTCCAAGGTTGAAGCGAACTGGAGTGATAGTTCCCTTTTGAGAACACTGATTAGCGAAATGCCCTGGCTGACGACAATGGTAACATACTCTTGGTTCATTCTGTCGATTGTTGTTTCCCGGGGTGGGGTTGACTGGTGTAGGGTTACGAGAATTCTGAACAAAAGGACGAGGTGCTGAAGGCGGTGCAGGTGTCCTGAAAGAACTCTGTGGCGGGAAACGATTAAACTGCTGTGGCACTATCCTTGCCCTCTGCTGTTGTGGCTGATGGCTTCCCTGCTGAATCATCCTACGCTTACGGTGATCCTCCAGCTCCTTGTGTTTGTCCTCCATAACCAACGCCTTGTTAATCAACTCCTGGAAATCTGGGAAGGTGTGGGCAAGCAGATTGACTTGTAGTCCTGAGTTCAGACCCTTCAAGAATCGACTCTGGCGAGACACATCCGATGTCGTCTTACGGAGCGTGCGAGCTAGCCGAAAAACTTGTTCGTAGTCGATCACCGACATACCCCTTGCTTGAGAGCGCTGGAACTCGTCCTTCTTCAAATCCATAATGCCTTGGTACATGATATCTTGGCGAAAAGTCTGCGGAGAATTCTTCCGGTGTGATATTCTCGGTGCTCCATGCGGCTGAAGAAGTTTTCCCACCACTCGGCAGCCTATGCCCTCCATCGGATGGGTGGCATACAAAACCTTCTCATGATCATTGCATTGGGTGATCGCAGCTTCCTCTCAATCACGCGAAGCCAATCATCAGCTTCTACTGGCGAGACATGTCCGGAGAAAGTTGGCGGACGGGTCCTCATGAATTCAGCCAATTTGGATGGTCCCTGATGACCATGAGCAACTGGGGCTCCTCCTTGATGATGGTTGTGGTTGTTGTTGTTGTTGTTGTTGTTCATGGCCTGCATCTGGTTCATCATGGTGTACATCATCTGCGTCTGTGCTGCCATGAAGGCTCCGAAGTTCTGTAAGTCAATAGGAGGTGCTTGGGGTGAGTCTTGCTCCGTAGGGGTTTGCTCATTGTCTTCTGATCCTTGGGCTCCGGATCCACTTGCGGCGGTATGGCGAGTCTGAACCATCTGGTGAGGTTCCATGGGTTAGATAAGGTAGAGAGCACAAGGTGAGTTAAGAACTAGACAGGGGATAGATTAAACCCAACAAACACAGCTCAAGAAACTTCGAATGAAATAATCTTCATTAATAACTTAATAGCATGGCCGCAACAAATGCCTAAGGGCCTTTGCACTCATACTTACACATCAAAAATGAAGCGAACCTAAGCACACAAGCTACGCCTAAAGGGCGATTCGAAAAGGAAGCGGCTAAGCGACTAAGCTGGAACTTAGGCGAACTACTCGAGAAAGCCTCCAAAGCCACGGCGACGCTCCCGCTGGTGTAGACTACGAAGTGGTGGCATCTCGCTGGCCGGTTACGATGCCGGGGTAGTGCGGCGGGAGGCGAGCGTCTTTGGAGTGCAGTGCATTGGCTCCTCCATTTGTGCAACCTCTGCTGGATCCTCTAGAATCTCCTCTGGGTCTTCCTCGGCTTCTTCTGGCTCTTCCGGATCTTCCTTTTGATCATCTTCGAGCTCATGCTGACCGTAGTGAGCTTGCTCTAGGACAGCGATCCTTTCCCAGGCCTGATAGGCGCACCTCAGCTCGGTGGTGGCCATCTCCAGCGACTCCTCCTGGGCAGCTGTGAACCGTGCAAGATGCACCACTGTGGCATGGCCTTCCCCGTTTGTAGACGAAAAGCGCGCAGATATCTCCCCTGAAGCAGCTCTGGGATGATAGCGGAAGACGGTGTGTGGCAGCTCTTCAGCGTAAATGTGGCGGACTTCGGGCATGGCGGTCGTGGCGACTCTGGATTCCTTGCGTGAAGGTGATCCTCCCGGCCGAGATGTACAAAGGTCGGCCTCTAGTGTTCCTCTGGCGTAGATTGTCGGTGGCAGACTATACCACGATCCGTCAGTTGACCATGTACTCATTGCCACGGTACATCGGGCGATCGAAGCCTCAAGTGTCTGCAATGCGGCTTCCACACGGCTCTGCGGCAAGTCCTCCGTTGCGATCTCAGAAGGTCTCGAAGGTAAGGCATCCGCCAAGACAGACAGAGGTAAGAACCACGTTAAAGCAATGGGAGAGTAAAGAAATTATAGCAATAGATGAGTCAAGAGAGATATAAGAGGAGTTAAGCAATTCATTTAGTCTTGCAAGTTAAATTTTCTTTTAGAAAATAATTTGAACACTCGAACGGCCAATCTAACTAAGGTCTAGACCTACAGTCAGTATGGCTCTGATACCACTTTTGTCGGGACCCAAAATTACGATTCAGGACCCTCTGTGGTTAATGCACTAGCCCAGGATCACGCTAGTGCACACAGTGTTAACAAAGATGGAAATCGATCCATACAAGCGAATAGTAACATAAACGAATAACTTTGATTAATAAATAATAGTTTTGACCTTAAGGTCGAGTTACAATTACTGAGCTACGCAGGGCTAACAGAGAAAATAAACGACAGCAGAAACGAAAAAGGTAGTGGCACCCCATCGATTCACCACAGGCAACTGATTGGGATCAAGACCTCACGATTAGGCACCTTCAATGTACTCGTCCTCGAATGCTGGTGAAGACTCCTCCTCTGCTTGATTCGTCAAAACAAGCGTGAGTACACACCGTACTATAAGCCACACTCTGAGATGCAAAGCGATATATCTCGGCTTTTTACAAAGGAAGGTACTTTGTGGCTCTTTTGCATAAATGCAACCTTTGCAATTTAATACAATTAATAGATTGAAAACAGGTAAAACCAATAAACAATAATAATCTTAACAAGTTATTTCACAAAGACACACACAGTTTGACAGTTTATTCACATAGCTAGATGATTTAATCACATGGCTCCCTTCCCACACAGTTTTATGAAAAAATCTACCCCTAGTGTGAAATCCCCGAGTATTGTCCATGACCGCGGACGCGGCTATTCGAATAGATTAAATTACACTCTGCACAGGTTTGTACACTTTACCCACGAGATACACTTAGTGTAGCTAACGCTAAGCATAACAAAGCATTTCAGATACCTTATCTTACTATGCTAGGCCCGTCTCAAAACAGGCATGTGGTCGTACAGGAAGCTCAGTTCAATGATGCACATGGTGAGGTCCTTAATTGACCAAGGCAAGACTTCCAGCTAACCAAACCACATAGACACACAGATTAATATTATTCACACGATCCACACACCCACCCTTTCACACAAGATATCCACCCCTTGCCTCAGTCCAAATCCTTTTACCACCCTGGTTGATTTAAGTGCAACATATGCCACAAAGACACATAGTACACACAGTTTATTCACACAGTTTCATATTCACTTAGTCAATTTATAACAGCAGTATACATGATAAGTGATTCGTGGCATGGCTAAGCAATCTAATACGCAACTAACCAACCCACGTTGGTGCTACAATATTTACCAACCAAATACCAACGAAGGTGAGAAGGAATCAGGACATAGCAATTAACAAGGATGGCATAACAATGTAGGATTAACTACTGCACCCAAAAGCTTTTAAATAAATACTTGAATTAAGATGCAGTAATTTGAATTAAAATACTTTTATAAAACTGGGAAGCAAAATGGTCAAGGGTATAGCTTGCCTTGGAATAGGTTCAGGTGCTGGTCTTGGTCTTGGAAAGCTCCTTCTTCCTCAAACCTTCCAGAAGTATCGTCGAAGTCTACTCGTAACGAAGCAAACAAAAAGAATAAATAAATAACAGAAGCAAATAACTCCAATAAAATAATTAAAAATCTCCAATAGATAGATCTTGATTTTATACAAATTTAGAAATTTGAATGGATGGATTTGGAGTTAGGATGCAAAAGTTATAAGGTTTCAAAGTTTGAATCAAAAGAAAAACCCTAAAAATAGGATTTACTGGAATTCCGAATTATTTCTCAATAGAAAAATCGGATTATTGCGCAAGCATAACGTCAGCGAAGGATTTTCCAGGAATTAAAAGAATTAAAGAATTAACTGACATGTGGGACCCGCATGTCAGTGACCCGGCTCACGGTGGACCAAGTCCACCGAGCCACCGACCGAGGATAGAGTGAGGTGGCGCTCTCAACAGCGTAAGCCGACGACGCAGCGCCACGAGGATGACTGCGTCTTGCCACGCGCCGAGGTGGCGAGTTACATGGGCGGCGGCGGCGGCGGCGCCTTTGAACCGAGGGTCCCGCGAACGCGGCGAGTTAACGGCGATGAGTGGTACGGAGGTAGAGGGAACACGGGGATCTCGAGTGTGCTCACTGGTGCTCAGGGCGAGCGGCGGCCGTGGCGAGGCTTTGGCGGAGGAGGAGGTACGCAGGCTCGGCGGCGGCGGCGTTAGAGGCTCCTCCGGCGGCCGGCGAGGTGAGCACCGGCCAGCGGCGTCACGGCGAATCCCACGGTGGCGGCTATCCGCGGAGAAGAAGGAAAGAAGGGGTGGGGTTCGTGGCGGTGGTGGCGCGAGTCGTGCGCGCACACGGAGAGGAACGGGAGGTTGAGGCGCCCGCGTCTGGCTTCAGCGTTGACCGCACATGGCGGTTCTGCGGCGTGTCCATGTGAGAAAAACGCGGCGAGGGCGAAGCGGTGGGGCCCACTGGCGGTGAGGCGGAGAGAGGCGAGAGCGCAGCGTGCGGCGAGATCGCCGTCGATCTGATCGGACGACTACGGAGAGATGGGCGGATGAGCAATCTTTGGGCTAGAGATTCAGCCCAACGACTGTTTGGAGATTTAAATTAGTTTTTTCCTTTTTAGAAAATTGCAGAAATTCAAATAAGCAATGGAAAATAGCAAATGAACTTGAAAAAAAATCTAGAAAATTCTAGAAAATATATCCAAACATATAGAATCCAAATAAAATAGTTTTGACTATTGTTCATGTTGACTTTAGTCATATTAAATTGTTTTGTTACACAAAGTCCATATTTAAGCTTTTAAATTTAATTCAAATAAATCCAAATGGTGAATTTTCTTCCTACTAACTAAATGAAGGATTTTTTAAGGCTCTGAAAATTGGGATGTTACACAATCCTAGCTCCACCTCTACCATTGCACATGTATCAGTTGCTTGCAATCGCTTTGTCAATCTTCGGAGATCGTTGACACTAGTTGCCGGTCACTGTCTGTTTGCTTGGTAAGAATTGGTAAGAACTTGGTATGAGCTTGAGTATGAATGATTTTGAGCCTCTAGATCCTAGTAGTTGATAGGAACATATACTTGTGATTTATTTTCTTATTTTCTACTAACCATGGAAGGTTCACGGGATGATTACGAGATAGATCCATGTCTTTTTCGAGCCATTGAATGGGAGCGCAAGAAAGTTTGGGAGGAAGATGCACGTTTGAGTTAAGTTTCTTCACCACGGGAGGTATATGATCGTGATAGTACGCCCGATAAATCTAAAATTACTTTGCCATCCTTTGTTGGCAAATTTGATCCTGATGCCTATGTTGACTGGGAGATAGCATTAGATAAAAGAATTTGAATATTATGAATGGTCTGATAGGCAAAAGATTAGAGCTTCCACTAGTGTTTTTGTTGAGGATGCAACACTTTGATGGAAGTATTTACTTAGACATGGAAGAGTGCCTCAAACTTGGCATGCATTTAAAAAAACTTGTGAGAGATGAATTTGTTCCTAAATATCATGCTGATTATTTGTTAGCTAGATTACAACATTTCAAACAAGGTCGTCGAACTGTAAGGGAATACTATCATGAATTAAAAACATGTTTGTTGCGTTCTGGCTTAGAGGAACATGCTGAAGCTACAGAGAATAGATTCTTAGGTGTGCTTAATCAAGCAATTCAGGATATTCTTGTTCACAAAGAATATGATTCTGTCTCTCATTTGTTTATACTTGTCTGTAAGGTTGAACGTTAGATTAAAGAGAAATTGAGAAATCTTGATGATAGGGAACATAAGAATAAACCTATGTCTATGTCTTTTTCTGTGACTAACAACATGCAGGGAGTTGAAAACCATGCCAAAGAGGAGAATGAGCTTATTGAACCATCGACTGCATTGGTTGAGAAGAAAGATGAGGAGATGGATGTAACTACATCATCAGAGGAGAGCCAAAAAGGTAAAGATCATGGTGCTATCATCACTCAAGGTGAGTATGATTGTAAAGAACTATAATTGTCCACTGTTCATGCTATTTTAGAGCAAAAATTAGTGGAAAACAATTCTAATATGTACATATTTCGCGAAGAAAATTCAGCCTACATTGATTTTAGTGCACCATGTGATAAACTTGTTGATTTACTTGTTGACTTGAGTGCACCATGTGATAACATAATTGAATTGTCTGCTGTTTTGAGCGATTCATATGATGAGTCAATCGTATATAATGATCATGTAGAATTTGTTATACATAAAGAAGTTTTAACTAGAATGTCTCCTACCGATTCTTTATGTTACATTATGTTAGAGCCACTTATGAAATCGTCACATGCTATGGAGAAAGTTTCTAAAATTGCATGTTCGAAATCATTGTCTAGTGCGTACACCCTTGAATATAAGTTTAATTTAATTAGAGATTATGGTGTAGACAATCAATTTCTTGTATATCGAATATGCATAACTTGTAATCACATAGATGAATTGAAGATTACTGTTTTGAACAATAATTCTTGTGTGCCGAATCTTGTTCATTATGAGAGGAAAATAAACTTTAGGGATCATCCTACGCCTATGTGTTCATCTCTTATTGCAGCATCTAATATTGACAATTTGCACAATAATGTTGAAGTATGGAAGAACGTTCAAATCTTTTCACCCTTGCTAGATAAATTTGCTAACGCTCAATTGAAATCTAATTAAATGAATGAACTTTGTTTAATTCCAAAGGTTGTAGATTTGCCCATATGTGCTGCCACTGCATGTTTACAACTTCAGATATTTGAATTGCATAAATTTTTTACTCATATTTGCAAAACTAGTTGCAATAATGTTGTGTGAGAAATTTTATTTTACTCGTTAACATATATGATTATTCTTGGGCTAATAATACAATGAGCTTTTATGATCGCTGTTGTTTTATAATATTTAATTGTGCAACAACGAAGAACTGTTAAAACAGATGACATATACATATACCATCTATACACCTTGGCTTCTTTGTTACCCTATTTTCAGCTTATCAAAAGCCGAGGACGGCTTTATTTTCAAGAAGGGGAGGATGATGAGGACATGACCCCTATGGATACAACTATATTTTCTATGCTTCTATTCCAATCACAAGAGATCATACGTTTCACTTAAATTATTAGCTGAGCTCGTTTTTAGGAGTGCATTTATACTATATGAACTATGTGATGCTACCTAATGATGAAAATGTATATTTATGTAGTACCATGTCACTTTTTGTACAAGCAAAGCAAGAGATCATGTTGGACAACTTCTGGAATCCAATTCGGCCTCTGGAGATAGCCTCAACTTCAAATGAGCATAACTTTCACACACGGACTCCGTTTGAGGTCTACTAGTACTTGATTGAAAGCTTATCTCGTCCTCTTTTCAATGGATCTGACTTCACTTCCAAATTTTTTATGTGCATGTTGTAATCATCAAATGAAGGTGTTGTGTCACCTATTTAGGCCAATTTGGGCCTTTGTACTGGAATTGGCCCATACGCTGGCCGGTCACCAAAGGGAGCCCATACTGTTTATGTGAACAGTACCACCTCTATGAATAGTATTATGAATAGTACTATCCTATTATCTCTTAGCTACGTGCGACTCCCCCTCCCCTATTTAAGGAGTCCGCACCCCTCTAGTTTTATTGGATTTTGTTTAGTTAAAAGTTAGTTTCATTGCAACTTCGTGTATTGGCTTGTGTCGATTAGACCAACCATAATACCACTATAGAATCCAGCCTTTATCAAATATTTTAATCTTATTTGTAATTTCAGATTGCTTATTATTTTGTTCTTGTGTGTTCTTCGATTGCGTGCAGGAATAGACATTCGTGGTCATGTCAATGTGCTTCTAGCAAGATCGATAACGATCTCGGAGTTGGTTCAGCGATTGCTGGGTATATTGGCCGTGTGCGATTGGTAGCTGAATCGTGAGAGTCGTCTCCGCTAAAATCGAGTTATCCTTCTCACCGAAAGATCGGGACACCTATTGTCGCATCACAACCCCTGAGGTATTTCCCTTGATTCACTCGTTTCTTATCTACTTCTTGGACCTATCTCTTTTCTATGGTTTGAATCAAAATGTGCATAACTAAGTCAATTTCTCTTGGGAAAATTGTTACTAATTAGTATTTGATGACTTGTTATGTCAATTCCATGGATTCATTACTGTCAAACACTAGTTGAAATCCAAATCGAAGGAGAACCCTAATCTTTTTGGAACTACGGTACTACCCACCCGTGGTCGCCGGTACTACCGACTTGCGTTAATACTATGAAATCAACAACTGTACTACCGCTCTAGAAGAGAAAAGTTGATTTAAACATAATCTTTTGCATAAAACCTATCATAACTGTCTCTTCTTATCTTAGCAATCATGCCAAGGATGAAGACAACTTCTCTTCGCAAAGGGCCACTCCCGTTGGAGAACCCCAAGAGCGTTATGATCCTCCAGCCTCGAGCGCTGGACCTTCTCTCCAGAAAAGACCATCAAGAAAGGCAGCAACAAGAAGACCTCCAAGGGATGCTAGTGACTTAGAGACAGAATTCTTTCGTTTAGCTATGAGAAAGGGAGAACAAGGTACATCCTTAAGGCAGCCATTTGCAGAGTCTGGGAGTGAGCCACATGGAAACAATGAGGGGTCCTCTCAAGAAGAAACTGTGAGTGACGAGGAAATGGGGGAGGCCGAAGAGCCTCTAGTAGACCTCAGGTTGATTCCCAGTGAGAAATATGCTATACTTCGCCATGTTAATCAATATGAGAAGCCCAGAAATTCAACAGATGGAAGATTCCATACAAGATTTCAACAAGAAGTATTTGAGCAGCATTACAGTCCGAACCGACAATTCTCTAATCACAAGTGTGTGGAGTGGGCTCACTTGAACTCTCTCGATAAATATGATGGAGCCTACATGTTATTTCAGGACATCGGTCTGCATGACATCGTGGCTTTAAAGTGTGATTACAATGAAGAAATTATAAGACAATTCTATGCTACTGTGCATGTCTCAGCATCTTTTGATTTCTTGATATGGATGACGGTGACCCAAAGATATCAAGCATCCAAGGCTGATTTTGAACGAACTGTGAGAACTTATATGGGGACTCAAGAAAAACTGTATGACAGAGATGCTCTAAGAATTCCATCTTACAGGCACTTTTATGATGAAGATGTCAACTTTGTGCCTGGAAGTATTGGAGGCCATCTCCCCTTGCCCAGTTTGATCAACAGAATAATCAACCGCACTTTCTTTGCAAAGAGTGAAATTTTGTTGCCATTCGAGGGTATACTTGGAACATCATTTATAACATTATGAATGGTAGAAAGTTTGATGTGGTTATAAGAGAAATCAGTGCCTCCAAAAATGACAGGGTCAAGAGAATTTACTTTGCACCATATATTATGTCTCTCATATTGAGAATGACTCAATTTAGTGGAGCAAGGACAAGAGTGCACAAGGCTTACAAGCCTAGGGAAGGAGCCCTAGTACCCGCAGCTATCCCACCTCCTGCTCCAAAGACACCCCCCTCGACCTCCAAAGAAGAGGGTCCGAAGACCAAGTCTCCCTTTCTCAGATCTACTCGGCTATTCTCTAGCTTTGTGACAATCAAGCCGAGGGGTTTGCATCTCTTTCCTCTAGGATGGACTCTTTTGAAGGTCAAGTGGCTTTCCTCACTGAGAGAGTCACTTCCATTGAGCACACCTTGGCTCGTCCTCCCTCTCCAGTCCATTATAGCCGTCATCGCCACCATGATCCTTCTCCTCAGGGACCGCAGGAGTAACCCTTTTTGGTATTTTGATGCCAAAGGGGGAGAAGAAAAGGAGAGAAAGATGCGAGATGGGGAGAAGCAAAGCAGAAGGAAGACTAGAAATTTATTGTTTACTATATATTGTGGTGTAATGAAATTTATATTTTTATGATATCTTTGTAATATTGTTGTACTTGGTGATACGGTTAAGTGTTTCTCTATAAATGACAATCTCTATCTTGTGTATGTTTATGGTATTGTCAAAATTTCCTCAAGTTCAACAAACTATTTTTTTCCAAAAAATCTCTACATGTGCTTACAAAAACAACTTTCCATTTTGTGGGAATGGGTATGGTATCTTAATGCAAAATGTTTATTGGGGAGATTTCAAAAGCAAGTTTCCTTGAATGCATTTCAAATATCATTTCAAAAGTGAGTTTGTGATCTATTTCGGTTTTACCTCAAATATCTTGGAAAACAAAAAACTTACTTCAGAAAGGGGAAAATATTTCAATGGTCAAAATAAAATGAGTTCAATTTCCAAGTTCATTGTTTTGCCAAAACTCTATATTAGCTTAGATTTGGACTAGATTTTTG
Source organism: Hsuehochloa calcarea (assembly GCA_036346395.1). Classification (NCBI taxonomy): domain Eukaryota; kingdom Viridiplantae; phylum Streptophyta; class Magnoliopsida; order Poales; family Poaceae; genus Hsuehochloa; species Hsuehochloa calcarea. Next base: position 26,603,350 of record CM070601.1, on the reverse strand, counting down.
ATGATTATTGCCAAAAGGGGAAGAATTTTTATATGATCAATATTTCCACATTTGGATGAGTAATGTATTCTCTCTTGTGATTTAACCTTTTCTCGCATGTCTCATTCACATGCTTAAGAATACATTATGTGTATAAGTCTTAAATTGGTTAATGACATGCATTGATATAATTCAATAGCTTAAATTCTTATCTTATATTGATTTATATCCTAATGTTGTCATTAATAAAGGATTTGTCATCAATCATCAAAAAGTGAGAGATTGAAGAATCTAGACCTTACCATTATGAGTTAATGGAGTATTTTGGTGATTAATGATAAATTCATTTGTGAGACTAACACTTTGATTGTTATACCTATTGTTTAGTCTCAATTGGATGAAAAGGTAAAAATCAAAGAGATATGCACTTGACAACATATTCTTATATCTTGTTGCATTCATTGGATCTATAATATAGGTTTTACGAGGATCTATAAATCCTCATTTAATTATTTATCTGTAATCCTTATTATGGATAATGATGCCATTATATGGTTCTTGAGTATACCCATTAATGTTCATAAGGGAGAAGCTAGAGTCGTAAGATCTTCTACGACTACCTCATGATCGTAAGTTCTTCTACGATCACCTTATGATCGTAAGTCCTTCTACGACCAGGTCAGCCACGACCACCCCATAGTCGTAAATCCTTCTACGACTAGCACATGATCATAAGTTCTTCTACGATCACCTTATGGTCGTAAGTCCTTCTATGACTAGGTCAGCTACGACCACCCCATAGTCGTAAGTCCTTCTACGACCAACACATGATCGTAAGTTTCTCTACGATCACCTTATGGTCGTAAGTCCTTCTACGACTAGGTCAGTTACGACCACCCTATAATCAATCGAGCTTACACACAAGTAGACCTGATTTATTAAGGCATCTAAATAGTTACTATACATCATTATTCTCCGGAATTACTGCACGATTAATCTCTCTGTCCTAGTGATAACTGTCTGGCGATGTGGGAATATTACTTTTCCAGCAGTAATCTCCAGTAACTACGCCATCATCTAAAGCATTGATGCGCCCTTTGGGCTAAAGAGATTGTCACCCAAGAACGCTATAAAAAGAGGAATCACTAGCGGCAGACGTAGAGAGGAAGAAGAGGATCAGGAGCACAAGACATTGTATTTTCAGTCTTTCTCTTAATCCGTAACCAGCATACTCAATACAGCCACACATGAGTAAGATTGTTATTATCTCCGAAGAAGGGCCGAACCTGTATAAAAATCTATATGTCATTCTCTCTGCCTGATTTGAGTCTTAGAGAACCCCCGAATTAAACAATCATTACATAAGTTCAATCCTAAAACACCGATAAAGGTTGAACTTCACCAAAACTCTAACTTGAATATGTGCATATATTTGTATTACACATTCGTGTATGCACACATTTAGGCGGAGTTCACTCTATGTTTTGTGGTTTCATTAGTATTGATCCATATTCTTTTATCCACTTATATTAAGGATCTTTACTTTGAGATATATCATTTGAATATATAAAACTTGTGTAGTTCATATATACTCATATTGTTTTATATTCAATTATTTATAATTGTGATAGTTGTCATCAATTACCATAGAGGGAAAGATCGAAGTATCTTGATCCACCATTATGACTTAATGGTATGTTGTGGTAATTAATGACAAGCATATTGTGGAACTAATATTTTCTATGAGTGGGTGAAATAGGTTGAGTTCCATAATGATGATGACTTGGGATGACATCATGAGCTCATCGGCATCAAGTCAAAGTTCAAGAAGAGGATGCATCATGTGTTGATGCATATAAAGATCTTGAAGAGAAGATGATCGTGAGTTGATTATCAAGTCAAAAGAAGACCCATCATGTGTTGATAGAAGACAAGTGAAGAAGATCATGTGTTGATAGAAGACAAGTGAAGAAGACCCGTATAGGGTGAAGACGAAGGAGTTCCTGATCAGCAACAACCAGCTGTGGTGGCTCGGCAAGTACGAGGCCATTGTGCGGCGGCTCTCCAAGTACGACGCCATCGACCTCAACCGCGACAGGCAAATCTGGTGCTTCCCCCACGTCACCGTCGGGCTCCGCATGCACAAGGAGTTCAGCATCGTGCCGGAAATGGCTCCCAGTTGACAGAATTTCAAAGCTTCTTTAACAGAATTTCAGAGCTTCTGAAAGTTCTGAAATTCAGTACTTCTGAAAATTCAGACCAGGATTAGAGACTACAATGAATCACGGTGGAAAAAACAAAGCAACGAAATCACAGAACACTTTTTATGTTTGGCGCTGCAACCTTGTAGTCTTTTTGTGTTTTCTGTTGTTTGTATACACACACAATACTTTACTGTTTTGGATACGACACAGTTTCGGAACTGGACTCTGCTCCTTTCTGCTGTCTGTTTCTGATTCTATTGCTTATCCGAAACACACACAAACTGATGCAATACTCTCCTAATATGTCATGCAAAACAAAATTGGTATTGCCCAAACATATCGGCAATCCAATCCAAAAAGGAAAGTAAAACATAACTCCGAAATCAGAACGTTCTGAAAACAGTTTGTGACAAAACTGAAAACTGAAACAGACTAAAATTGAACCAACACAACTAGCTTAAATCAACACCGGTGGCCTCTCCATGGTTGACTTTACCAGGTTCCTGCACGAGATGTACGCGCTGCCTCGCGCTGCGCCCATCAGCCTGAAGTAGAACCCGGACAAGAAGCCACAGCTGCTGCTAATCCACCGCGGGCACTATCACAAGTTCGTGAACCTGCCGGAGATTGTGCAGGTGGTGGAGGTCGAAGCGGTGGTGATGGACCCGAAGTTCGACGTGCGCGTGGAGGAGTTCGCGCGGACGGTGAACTCGTTCAACATGCTGCTCGGCGTGCACGGCGCCGGGCTGACGAATGCGGTGTTCCGGCCGGCGAACGCGGTGTTGATCCCGGTTGTGCCGTACGGTAAGCTGGAGCACATGGCGAAGGTGGACTTCGGTGACCCGGTGGCGGACATGGGGCTGAGGTACCTCGAGTACAGCATCACGGACGAGGAGAGCACACTGCAAGAGATGCTCGGGCCGGAGCACCCCGCCATCAAGGACCCTAAGTCCGTATACCGGAGCGGCTGGGACAAGGTCGTCGAGTACTACCTCGGCAAGCAGGACGTCCGCGTCGACGTCAACCGCTTCGCGCCCACGCTCACGTACGCGGTGCCCGACGGCCTGGCGGGGTACGCGGGTCGGCCTGCTAGAAACTGCTAACATAAGCAGTTTTTTGCAGGCTGCTTTTGTGGAGCGGGTCTGCGGCTTAGCTGACTGCCCGCCCTACTTGCATCCCTATATACAATCCATCTTCTTGCTCGAACTATTTTCAGATAAGCAGTTCATTGGTAGGGTGGCGGGTCCTCGTGACAATTCAAAGATCAAGATGTGATTTACCCCCTCAAAAGAATGATGTTTTGCGATAAGTACGGTCAAACTTTATAGACTTTGGCTATCAGTATCTTTACGAGTATTTGGATTGACACATGAGAATAAATATTATAATTTTATTATGTTTTATAAATATATAACAATAGAAATCAATTGTCTAAATTACATTTTGACGATCATGCGATGTCCAAAGCGTCACTCATTAGTGACTTAGTTACTAGAATGAATGTTAGTCTTCTACACGTCTTAATGCTCATCTAACCAATCCGTTTGATTGGCACATACATGATATACCACGCCGATCGAACGGTTAAGGACCAGTTCTTTTCAGGACGATTCAAATGAAACCTACTATATTCTACCATTCTAACCATCCTCGACGTGGGAAGTACTCGTCGCGTGGCCGGATCACTTTGGAGTGGTGCCGCAACCGCAACACACAGCTACGAGTCTACGACTGAAGCTTCCACGGTGCCTCAAGTTGCGATCCAGCTGCTTAGAGATAATAAGCCTAGCCGTTTCGCTAAGTGGATTTGAGCGCGTAACGGATTTACGGTGCATGTGATAGTACCGTGAATGATTTCATATGATAATAAATTTTTGTTATGTGTAATAATATATATAAAAAAATCAGACATACAAAGAAAGCAAATGATTTTATTCGCCAAATTTTATGTGTCTTATTTGGAATACGAGTTTTTGGCTGAAATGTTACTTTATTAGTGCAAACAGTTAAAAATTACGACATATTTGTTAAGTAGACACTGATTAGACATTTTGACACATCCAACCCATCCAGTCCGTCTTGTACAAGACTGTCACCAAAAAACACAAGCAAATCTTGCATATTCGATATTACCTAAAGCTACAACAATCCAATGCATATGTTAAAAGCAATTCATCGTCTTTACTATACACAATCAAATAAACATATCGTACTATTTAATCTACATTTCTCTACCTCCCCAAAATATACACTATGGTAATCTTTATGTACAAATTTAACTTAATCTGTGCATAGTAAAAAAACTACTATTTTTTTTAAAAAAAAATAGCAATCTGTATGACTAATTTATTTAGACTAACTAAAGACGACTAATTAATTACAATTAATTAATTAATAATATTTAACTACGACTAATTAACTAAGAATATGTAACTACGACTAATTAATTACAAAAATTACAACTACTTAATTACAACTAATTAATTATGAATAAATTAATTTTAACTAATTAACTACAACTAGATAATTACAACATAACGCCCGGCACAACGCCCGGCACTGGGCGTACGGACGAGAGGGTGTGCGGACAAAGGAAGTCTCCTCCCCAAAGAGGGGGCTTGGGAGTGGCGTGTCCAGCCGCTTGGCGCACGGACTTCACACTTATCGCCTACCGACGAGTCTACGATGTCATTTTTGGATTTGATTGTGCAAACAGTGTCATTAAAACCAAAAACTCGAGTATTACAAGTGTAAATAAATAAGGTAAACCTTCCTCCAAGCTCACAGAAGCTTTATTATTAACAAGTTCGTAGCATCGCCAAGAATCACCCTGGAGTCCTGGAGGTAAAGTAACATCTGGTCTCGAGGTCTACATGGCCTTCAAGTATCAAATGGTGTACAACAGTTCAGACTATTAATGAACCAACTACAATTTGTAACCCCTCAGCTCTAAACCAAAATGGGTATCTCGTCTCTTTCTAAAAGACTGAATAAAACTTCAACTGAGCATTATTAAGAAGGATATTTTCGAACTCTGAGCATGTTCCTCACAAACTGAGCATTATTAAGAAGGATATTTTCGAACTCTGAGCAAGTTCCTCACAAAAGTTTACATCTCATAAGAACTGATTGCAACCCTGCAAGTAATTTCAAGAACATCAAAGGTTCCGAACATTCCTAGAGATCACATAACGCAGATTAGCAATATGTCAAATCATAACCTTCACGTTATATGTGGGTTCTGGTGGGCGCACGGCGAGAGCCCAAGCTTGGAGAGTGTAGAGCACAAATTGTGTGACGGTGATTGTCAAACACTCTGTTTCTCTTCCCATGGACGGTGGCAAAATGGTCGTTCCATCCTGCCCTCAGTCAGGTCTAACATTGATTCACATACCAAGATGCTATTCCTTAAGTCTTTTACTGATGAATTAATGAAAGCTACTCCGCTCATTTGGTAATTCGGAGCAAGGCAAATAAGTTTAGTGCTTTGTTTCTTAGGGTTTGCAGAGCCTTGTGCCGATTCCTAATACTTGTTTTCTGATGCGGTTGATAGAATACAATCTGAAGGAAATGGACCACCTTATGTCAGACGGTGCACACAGTACATCTAGGGAGAGACCAATTTAGACATGGAAGATCTCTACTCTCGATAAAACGATGATTTTATCTATCTGAAAGAACCACAAAGACTTCAGCTGGGTAGTAGAAAGAACACAGTTTGAAAATCAAAACTAACTTCATTCCTGTGGTATATTCGCAAATCACATATATTGGAATAATGTGCCTAACAAGCATAAACAATCGAATGAAAAGGTTCAACATACTAGATGTCCAGATCAAGCAACTTCGAGAACAGCACAACATCCTTGTTTCTAGATTTTTTATAGACCACAGGACGCAAAATGGCAACTGTTAAACTACAAATGTAGATGATACTGAATAAACACGGGCCAACAGTGGGGCAACACCGCTCTATGAAACAGTGTTAGAATCATAACATGCCTTGATCTCTCAGCATTGGCATTGGAAACATAGAGCCTAACCTAGAGTGATTTCATTCTAGAAGACTGGCCTCTTGGCTTCAGTAGAACTTAAATATCTCTATCCCGGAATCCTTCAAATATAATCTTACCCTCATATGCCTTAACAACATCTGGCACATCGTTAGCATACCTCAATACGTACCTCACCGAGAAAATCCTGGAACTGCCAAGCAATGCCGGAAGCAACTTGATATCTCGTCCAATCTTCCCCTCCCTCATCAACACACTCAGCACGGTGCACCTTGGCAGGATGGTCTTCTCCAAGCTATACCCTAGAATCACAGGGCGCCCCATTACATCACTTGATTCAAGCTTCAACTCGTCAAGGAAGAACCGAAGCTTCTTTTTTATGCTCTCATCGGCGATAAGCAGTATCGTGGGCTGCGTCTTGAAGGCCTTAAGCACCTCGCCGTCGGACAACCCGAAGCTCCGGTACACCGCCAGTTTCCGCAGCCATGTCTCCCTCTTAACGCTGCATATCGCACTGAAGCAGTAGAGGAAGCGATTGTCCGTGATGCACAGACCTAGCGCCTTGAGTTCCTCGAAGACCAGGCTGATGCGGGCCGGCGATATCATAAGCACGCCCATCTGAATGACGAGGAGTTTTGAAATGGCCTTCTCCGTGAGGCCGTGGCGGCGGAGGGCTTCCACGGCGGGGCGCATGTTTTTTTCGAGGTCGACCATGAGGGCGCGGGGGGCGCGGGTTAAGCCGAGGCGGATGTCGTCGTCGGTGCCAATGATGCCGCGGAGGAACTGGATGCAGGGGACGAGGTGCTTGTCGAGGCTGCGCGCGAGGAGGAGGGGAGCGGAGGCGAGCTTGCGGAGCTCGAAGCCCAGGGAGGCGAAGAGGTCGAGCTTGGGGCGGATGATCCGGTCGGGATCGACGGAGAGGAGCAGTGGGGCACTGCGGGCCACCCGGGCGATGTCTGCGTCGGAGAAGCCGTAGCGGCGGAGGAGGGCGCAGACGGCGTCGGCCTTGGCCGTGGACCGGATGCGGAGGTTGCGGGCAGCGGCGGCGGCGGCGGCGGGGGAGAGGCCGCAGGAGATCAGGTAGGAGATGGTGGTGGAGCAGGGCTCGGAGTTGGGGCCGCCGGCGACGGCGATTGAAGAGTAGCTGCGGGAGAGAGTAATGGCGATGGGGTTGGACTGGAGGGGGTTTGGGCCGCCGCTGCCGGGGATTTGGCGGAGGCCGAGGACGAGCCGCCGCCGGCTGATGGAGGCGAACATGGTGAAGGGCTGTTGGACTGTAGTGTCAGAGGGAACCGGAAAGGGTTTGACCCTTTGATGTCTACAGATTTGTTATACGAACTATACAGGTTTTAGCAACTATAGTACAAAATTCAAATTTAAGGGTTACATATATCACAAAATTATATGATAAAGATATCTCTACCATTTCAATTCCTAGCCCTCTTCTTAGTACTATTGCACTAACTGACCCTATTACTTAGGCAAAAGCTAAACTTCTTAACCAACAAATGACTCTTCTCCTAACTGAGTTTCCTTTTGATTTTTATGAGAATTGACTACTACCTAAAGTATTTAATCTTTGTGTAGTTAGGTTTGACAAAGAGGAGACATAGTTGGCCGAAATGAAGAGAGACAAAGAAAGAGAAAAGCAATATGTTGATTTTAGCCCAACCCTATCAACAAGAAGTAGCACTTGTTTTGGCTGAAAACAAAGAAAGCATGAAGAAAGAAATAGACAAACGAAAGAAGGAAGAAGCAAAGAGACAAGAGGAGAACCCAACATCCCAATTGCAGCCAAATACAAGAAGAACAAAAAAGAGAGGAAATCCGAAAACAATCCGGATTTGGAAATCAGCATGCATCCGAATTTGAGGCTGATTTCCAATCCGAATTAAAAGAGGATTTGTAATCCGAAAATAAGTAGGAAATAATTTCCAATTAGAGTAGTTTAAATTTTGAATTAAAGTAGGAGTTTGCAATATGAGTTAATTTTGGATTACTATTTATGAGGGACTGTTCATCCGGCTCGGATTACTGTTCGCATGTGCACGGTTCACCAAGACTACATATTGAGGGTTAGACCCTGTTGTAACCTCAGAACACGATTAAAGATTTTGATTACTTTTTGCATCAACGCTTGATTCTTTTAAGAAGTTTGGTGAAGGCCAACGACTTGAAGGGGAATAGTGCATTTTCTTCCAAAGACCGTTCTGTCTTTCCATTGGGAATTGATGGATCGGTAAAACTCCACTTGGTGGTCAGGTGGAGTACACGTGAGATTGGATGAATTAAAGAGTTGCAAGTTCATGCATTGGCATCGAGTGAGCAACTATGATTTGTCAAGTCAAGCGTGCAAGTTATCTTCGATCCCACGTCGAGAAGATCGGGCACCTCGTATCAGTATAGGTTTTAGAAACCAGCCGCGCATACCCATATCTGATGCACTGGGCTCACCTGGGAGCTGCTATACCACACTCACGTCCCAATACGCCCTGTCCATGTCACGCGCCACACATCAGCTACGACTCGCCCTGTTATTTTTCTCACGTGCCGATTGACGTTGTAACAACCCCAATTTTAATAAACAGTAATTATATGCATTTTATATTATAATTGTTATTTCTGAAGCATTGCATAGATAATTGTATTTGTAAATATTCTAATCAAAGTCTAACATGTAACTCCAATCAAAGCTCCAAAGAGAGACAACAATAAATACTTATGAAATTCTCTGGAAAATAATTTAATTAAACCTTACAATGTTTATCATAAATAACAATCTTCTCAATACAAGTAACACAAGAATTTATTTACATCAGATCATATTATGTTTTACAACTTTGAGTAATTTACAAAATGTTAAAATAAAACTTGCTTTGCATGTCGCCAAAAGTTTTCCTTGAAATCTTGCCCGTCCATCGTTGTCCAGTCAAACCATCTTCCTCGACCCAATCCGAAACACCAATTGCAGCTCCATAGTCCGCCAATCAGTCCAAAGACAATTAGTTGTTCCTAAAGCAATATAATAGAGTTAGAATAAAATAAATTGCCATCAGTGTACCATAAGAATTATCACGGTTCCCTGATCTACCTAGATTAGTCGGCACCCTGAGTATCGAGACTACCCGCACCAACCTAGATTAACCGACATCTTGATTTTCAAGTCACCTAGGCTAACCCAGATTAGTCGGCATCGGGATACCCATGATACCTAGACTAACCTAAGTAAATCGGCACCGTCTTATTTCCGTAGGTTTTCATCATTCGGCATTTAGGGAAATCCAAAACCTACGTACACTGAATTGCCTCAACTGTCGCAAATCCCTTGCATAATGAATTGCTAACCAATGGACCAAAAATGCCCAGCCCAAAAATATCTTAAGGAGCCATTCGGATAAACACAAATGCATGAGCGTCATTAGCAGATTGCAATGACAGCACATGCACCTCACCAACCAAACACCACCGCAAGCACCAGCCAGGGAACCACCGAAGGCAAACAAGAGCAGAGCACATGCACCTCACCAACCAAACACAAATGCATGAGCGTCATTAGATGATTGATTTTGACTGTAGGATCATCGTGGATGTATGCATAGAATGCCTGGAGAGAGTGTTTGTGAGTACTAGATGTCCTGTTAAGGAAAACAATATCACCTAAACTCTAGGTATCGTCAGTCACTATGATTCCACCCGAAATTGAATTAACTTTAACCAGTCCATAAGAAATTGAATTTTTATTAAACTACAATCTATACCTAAATGCATCTAGAATCATAACCTCATTAATATGTAATTATCATGCATTTTTGAGCATTTTGGATTTCTCGATTTTATTGGTATTTATTCGCTTTCGTATTTTGTCTCTAGATTACGAATTGCGGAGTGAACAATAACGCATCCGAGAGTGAACAAGTGGACATCCATAAGGCAAGCATCCTCTCTGCACCATGTTGATCCCAATTTTTGAACTGTAGATTTACAAAACACAGTGATACTGTTGCATGCTAATTTCCTAAAAATTAATTGTGATCTGTAAATAGGTAGTTATAACCTGACATTTGTGGCTTACCTTAAATCTGATCATACACTCAACTTAAGGTAGTGCTTTATATTAAAATATTTAGTTTTAGAGAATTTGCTTAGCCATGCAGTCCATAGAACGTTAGTGTGTGGCAAGCTTATCTTGTCAAACATGAGCAATAAAAGAATTTCATTTATTTTGGTTCTTTGTTCGGTTTATTTAAATCAGAAAGGAATTTAAATCTTGTTGATAAAATGATTTTAAATCTGGACAAGTGGATGCTAGTGTTGGTGCCTTAGTGCACGAGATTGGGAAATATGGTTGTCTTGTCTGGATTGATTAAGGACTGAACATCGGCTCGATGATTCAAGCCCCAAAGTACTTCCACACGCAGTGTATGGGCGCTGTTTGGTTAAGTAAAAGGTTAATGCTATTGAGTTGGAAAACAGGAAAGTGAGGACATATGTGTTTGATTTCGTATCTCTATCATATGTTCTTAGGAGGGTGAGGCCATACATGCGTTCCATCACATGCGTGTACCTTAAGGGCTCCGATTGCGAATTAATATGTGCAGCTAGCACAGCTCTACTTTCTGTCATTTAATTTCTGTTTTTCGGATCGGCATTCCCGGCACAACATGTGGGCCCCCGGTTGGCAGGTTCTACTAGTAACTTGTCTTGGCGGGATCACCACACATGGGTATTCCAGCTCAATAGTGTCAACTTGTTAAAAATACCAAATCTTAATTTACCCGGCCGGCATACCAAAGGCAATGTGCTATTATTCCGGAGGCTTACGGGCTAACTAAGTCGTGTGGGTAAAGATGTACACCCCTGCAGGGATTAAAACTATTCGAATAGCCGTGTCCACGGTTACGGACAACGCTTGAATTTGAATAGCGCTTTGTATAGATTTTGAAAATAAAATTTTGTATGGGAATTCTTTCAGCATGATAGGTAATCATGCAATGTATTGCTAGTGGTTGTAGCCACTTGATTTTGATACCAATTATGATCATGCTTTCATTTGTTTACTGTTTTAGTCCAAATTGATTTATAAAATGCTTTGTTGAAACCTAGCAAGTGTAGGGTAAGATGTATTGCTTTCTTCAAAATTTAACCATTATAACCTTCCTGTTGTTAACCTTATGCATCTATAAATTCTAATCCTTTGTATAGGACCTCTCAAACACTTTATTTTAAATAGTTTGTGTAAGTCTTGCTGAGTACCTTCCGTACTCAGTGGAATTGTCCACTTGTTGCTGGTAAAGAACGTCCTAGTTAATCCATCAAGTTAAGGCGATTACGTTGGTACCTCGGCTTTAATCCCAGTCAAGTTGCCCTTGGGTTGTGGCGCTCCACTGGGAAGTTTATTTTTTTTACTTACTTTTGCACTCAGAATTTGCTAAACTGCAATCTGCTCATGATATTGCTTTGCAATAACTTGAAAATGCTATGACTGAGCTTGTTGAGGTTAAATTTGCTCCATGTGAAAAATGCTTAGAGTCTAGAAAGTTAGTTGCTTCTGGTGTGGTTGATTCCAGCCTTTACACTTTTTGCTTAGAACGCGAACATGAAGTCAAAGATATCTTAGAAGCAGCTAGAGCTAAATATGTCAAGCTTAAGGACAGTATTGAGTCTGCTACATGTGCTTCCTGTCCAGCTCTTAAACTTGAAGCTGCTTTGTATAAGGAGAAATATGCTAGAGTCATTAAGGGTAAAACCTGTGAATCATGTGTTAATCCTGAAGAAAAAAAAAGCTTATCTTAAGAATACCTTAGAAAAATTCTCTAAAGGTAAGAAATAATTAAACATGATTCTGGACAATTCTAAAACTCCTTATAAGAAGCAAGTATTAGGATACAATCTTGTCCAAAATAATTCTAACTCAAAAGTTACTCAAGTATTAGAAAATGGGTTAATTGAATTCAAAACCCAACCTGCCAAAACTATTTTTAAATTTGCAGGTGTTGACTAACCATCTGTTAAGTCTAAGGGTGCTTCTCCTAGTGGTATTAAGTACCATTGTACCTATTGCAAAAAGGATGGACATTTGATTGAGTTCTGTTGGTGTAGGTTGAAAAATGATAAAAAATTTTTTGCTAGAATTTCATATGCCAGCGGTCAGACCGCCCAAGGCCACCGGTCAGACCGCCAGGTAATCAGTCAGACCGGTTATGACCCAGCGGTCCGACTGCTAGTGCATTGAATTGCTTTAATCTTTGTTGATTTTATCGTATTGCTTAGGGGTTTAAATTGGATTCAATATTAGTCTTCCACTGCACTGATATATTGATCTTCATAGCTTTCATAGCCACTGGAATGAAATTTGTGTTGAATCCATTATTTGTGAAAAAGTGAGCGTGCTCCTATTCGCCCCCCCTCTAGTCGTCTTTTCGGTCTAACAATAACAAAGCCTTGATTTCATTCACATTGTTCATTTAAATTTGTTTATGATCTTTCACATAAATTTAATTTTATTTGTAACACATGAATTTCACATCACAAAAAATAGTTCGATTCCCGGGAAAAAAGCCGGGGAAAAAAAAATCAAAACAGAACCTTACTCTAAAAAAAAAATCAAAACATAACTTTTTGTTGTGTTACTGTACTATCACCGTTCATTATCTAGTCATTGTTATGTATGAATTTTAGGTTTTGGGCCACCATCGTAGATCCCCTACCGCTTCCATCGCTTCCTTGCACGGTTGCTTGGGATAACCGGCATCGCGACCTATGCTATGACAACTTGATTGGACCTACCCACGTCATCTTCCATGGTCGGTGGCCCTCACGGTCTTATTGTTGTCTTCCTATGTGAACCTTAAAATCAAACTCAATCATCTCAACCATGGAAAATATATGACTGTATGTTTAGAAATCTAGAAACCCTTATTAGAGAACGTATAACCACTCAAAACTTTACACTGAAACTTAAATGACTTTTGGAAGAAATCGGTGAGCTGGCCAAACGGATGGCCCGGCCCGGCACACCACGGGCCCGGGTAGGCACGACCCATTATGGACCGGCTACTACTCGTGCCATGCCAGGCCGGCCCATGGGCTAGGGTGGTGGCCCAGGCATGGCTCGTCGGGCATTCGTACCATGCCGGACCGGTCCGAGCCCGTTTAGCCCGTCGGGCCAAGTGTGGCCCGTTTGGTCTATCAGAATGAAAAAAACACAACAAATAAAAAACCCAAAAACATTAAAAAAAAATGTGTAGAATTCAGAAGTACACATAAAAATTAAAAAAATGAGACAATTATATTGAAAATATAATAAAGAGCTTTATTAATGTCCAACTGGCTACCTCGTTAAAACTTTCGCCAAGTACAAACTCAAAATGAGAAAACCTTGACAAAGGAAAAAAGTACAGCCTATAGCTCTACAATTCTACATACATGATACATCCTTGTTCTATGTGTCGTATCATTGTCTAAATACAAATTTTCGAACACCTCCGATAACTCTGAATTTTTTTACAGAGTATTGTATTCATGAATCAGCCTGTTCCCAGTCCTTCATAGTTAGAAGGATCTTAACTATCTCACTTGTGAGACTTGTTCTTCTCTCCTATAATATTCTTCAAGAAAGACTGAAAGCAGACTCGGAGGAAACCGTAGAGATAGGAATAGTTAACACATCACGTGCAAGTATGGATATCACAAGATATGTTAACTTATGAGCTTACCACCATTGCAAGATGTCGAAACCTTCTAAGTTGAAATCCACCATATCGCTGTCTAGATAGGTGGATAGTTCTCCGCTCCTTGTGGGTCTTGACTGAGTAGACGTTGGTGTATAAGAACAAGAAGAAGTCCTGTACCTGGATTTGGAGGAAGAGGCACCAAAGATCGCGCCTCACATATTTATCTTCCCACTTGAGGTGGAGGCTACTGGAGGTCGTTGCGAGCGGACTCCCTGGAACTTATTTTCATACCTTTGGTAAATCTCGTATAACCGAGAACGAACTTGTGCAAAATAGCGAATATAGTATAGCCTCGTAGCATCACTAAGAAGATCAAGTATAGTACCAAATGCATCAATTTTAGCCCTAGGATCTAAAAGAAATGCAAATGCATATAGGTAAGGGATTTCTCTCCAATATTTAAGGTATTTAGATTTCATGGAAACAACAACATCGCATAAAACTAAGTCATTTTCATACATTTTCAATTAAGTAGCAATCCGTAAAATAGTATGCACAATAATAGGAGATGTTGGATAGTAGACAGCGGACAAAGCAACAGTTGCCTCATAAAAAATTTCTAAAAATGACAGTATCTTCTCAGCAACGAAACAATGTTGCTCAGTTAATAGTATACTACCGTCAGTGTTATGAAAGTGCGTTTGAATAAAAACAGAAAAATACTCTTGTATGGTAAAAGATTCTTAAGCATAAGGTAAGTAGAGTTCCACCTTATCTCCATGTCCAAACCGAACTTTCTTGGACGTACACCCATTGCCCTGCAGAAGTTCTTATATTGTACTATTCTTACATTAGAATTATTCAAGAAAGAAATCGCATCGTGAAAAGCTTTAATATACGGGCTCAACCTCTTCAAACCACATTTGACTATAATGTTGATAATATGACAAGCGCATCATTGATGTAGCAATAAGGAATCGACATATGTACTCACCACTGGAGTAAGAATGTCCATGGTCTTAGAGTTTAAAGCGACGTTGTCTAAAGTAATTGTGAATATTTTGTCTGTAAGACCAAAGTCTTCCACGACTTTGATAATACAGTTCGCAATATTCTCCTCGTGTGTGCTATACCAATTAATTTCAAAGCTATAATCCTTTTCTCCATTATCGAGTCGCCATTAACATAATGCACAACTATACTAAGGTAATCCTTTTTAACCCGACCACTCCATATGTCCGAGGTCAGGGCCACCGAAAATGTGCACATACTAAATAATTCTTTTATTTTATTACGACATTCATTATAGTATTTCACTAGATCCCTAGTTATTGTCTGTTTAGAAACAGACGAAAATCTTGGATTATGCACAGTCATAATGTAATTTTGGAAAGAAATGACTACAAAAGCCTAACAAAGAATCCTCAAAAGTAATTAAATGATAGAGAGATTGGCGGGCTACATGAGGATCGTAGTCCCAGCTAGATACCATACCGTCGGGGTTGTATTACAGCTGCGTCTGCCTCATCACCAATCCTTGCTTGGTTCAATATTTTGTAGCATGTCTAAGCAAGTGTCTCGTTCCACCTGTAGACTTTGCAGAAATTCATGGTGATAAATTTTACAAATAGCATATGGTACCTCATTTCCTGCTGCGTCTTGTTGGGTTGTCCTGTCGAAATTCTCCCACACTACAGATGTAGACAGTCTCGACCTCTTTGCTCTGGTTGCCGTGGAGCCTGAAGATGTCGTGGAGCCTGATGACGAAACTCCACCTTGCTCCTCCGGTGAAACCTCCGGTTGGTTTGAGGCAGACGCAACCACCTCCATGGACGCAATTTCCTCCGGTGAAAGTTTGTAATCACCAAGAGCAAAGCTGTCGTAAGGACTGTCCATAACGAAAACTGTAAAATTGAAACTAAACTTTCATCTTAGCATAACAAGAACTAACAATAAAAGTAATATTGTACCTCTTTCGCTGGCTTACTGCTGAAAATTAAAATTTTTAAATTTTGGCACAATTTTTTTTTGAATTTTGCTAAATTAGCTCAACACAGATTTGAATTTGCACAACACAATTTCTAACAGAGAATGGAGAATAAAGGGGTACTGAATGACGGGGGTTATTGTGGCTATTTATAGGAAAAATTTCAGAAATTTTTGATTTTTTTTTGCTATTTTTAAATGTATCAACGGTCAAAAATGGTAAAAAAGGTCAAAATTCACTAACGGGCGAATTTTTCGGTCGTGTTCTCGCCAGCCCTGACCACACGAAAGCATTTAAGGCTCATTTGCCGGCCTTGCCCCGCCGCCTGCCCGCCTATCCTGCCCGCCACCTACCTACCGCCTGCCGCGCTTTTTGCCCTTCTACTTCCTCAACGCCTGCCGCTGCAGCCTCCGCCACGCCTCCTCGGTCCTCGCAGACTCCGTCTGCGCCATGCGCCGCCTCCTCGCCTCCTCTCGGCTCAACAAGCCGCCGCCTCGTCTCCTCCGCGCCTCCTCTTCCATGCCTCCTCGTCTCCTTCGCACCGCCTCGTCCCACGCTGCAGTCACTTCCTTTCCTCTCGTCTCCTCCGCGCGCCTTGTCAGGTGCCGCGCGTCGTGAACGGAATGGAGGCGGCGGCCAGAAAGCTCATTGCCTGCACGCCGTGTGCATCATCCTCCTCGGCCATGCCTCCTCCTCGCCTCCTCGTCTCCTCCGCGCCGCCTCGTCCTCGGCTCCTCCCTCGTCTCCTTCCTCCTCGGCTCCTCCTTGGCTGTTGGCTCCCTCCCTCGCCGTCGCTGCCTCGCCGGCCTCCCTCGGCGCTGACGCCTCCGCCTCCTCCTCGACGTCTCCATGATCGGGTTGTCTTGGACTACACGACCGTGCACAGGCGTCTCTGCCGTCTTGCCGCACAGGCCAAGATCAATTCGTCTTTGAGTCGCCCACCATCAGGCTGAGTGTCAGCCCAAGCACGGTACGAGCTTTCGTGTCGGGCCGACACGGTCTATAAACAGTACAGAATGATGCTTGGATTGGACCTATAGTGTCGTATCTCGGTCCGATGCGGCAATCACGCACGTTTGACCAGCACTAACTTGAACTAGATTGTTAGAAAAAATACATCAAAAAAAAAAAAAAAACATCCCGCCGGACTCCCGGTCCCGGAGTTGTCTTCTACCCCAACCCCCGCCTTCGCCATCCGCACGCTTTCGCACTACTGCCCTTCTCTACCCCGAACTCCATCTCTTCGCCCCAAACCTCTCCTCACCTCCACGCTTCCCACCCCGCCTCACCAAATGATGAAGTCCCTCTTCCTCTTCTCCGCCCACCCCAAGCCCCCTCTCCTCCCCTCCCCCTACTACCGCAAGCTTCTCCGCCTCCGCGCCTCCTCCTCCGACTCCGCCGCCGCCACCTCCTCCCCGCCCCGCCCCGCCCGCCGCTCTCCCAGGCCCGCCCACCCCCGTCCCTCCTCCTCCCTCTACGCCCGCCCCAGCCTCCTCGACATGGAGCGCGACCGCGCCGCCCGCCGTGCCGACATGGACGCCTCCCTCGGCGTCGACCCGGGCGAGCTCGTCGGCCACCGTGGACGTCGTGCGGGAGCGCGTCGAGTTCCTCGGCACCCTCGGCCTCTCCCACGACGACCTCGCCGCCTACCCTCTCAACCTCGGCTGCAGCGTCCGCAAGAACATGGTCCCCGTCCTCGACTACCTCGGCAAGCTCGGCGTCCGCCGCGACGCGCTCCCGGACCTGCTCCGACACTATCCGCAAGTGCTCCACGCCAGCGTCGTCGTCGACCTCGCCCCCGTCGTCATGTACCTCCAGGGGATGGACGTCAGACCCGCCGACGTGCCGCGCGTGCTCGAGCGCTACCCGGAGCTCCTCGGGTTCAAGCTCGAGGGCACCATGAGCACCTCCGTCGCCTACCTCGTGGGCATTGGCGTGGCGAGGCGGCAGGTCGGCAGCATCATCACCCGTTTCCCTGAGGTGTTGGGCATGCGGGTGGGGAAGATCATAAAATCTTTCGTCGAACACCTTGAAGGCATTGGGATGCAGAGGCTGGCTATTGCAAGAATCATTGAGAAGAAGCCGTATGTCCTTGGGTTTGGGTTGGAAGACAAGGTGAAGCCTAACATTGAGGCACTTCTAGAATTTGGTGTGAGGAAGGAGGCGTTGGCGTCCATTGTGGCACAGTACCCTGACGTTATTGGAATTGAGCTGAGAGACAAGCTTGTTGCACAGCAGAGCTTGTTCGAGTCGGGCATTTTGGTCAGCCGCGATGATTTTTGGGAGAGTGATCGAGAGGATGCCACTAGCCATTAGTCTTGGGCGAGCTGCAGCTCTAAAGCATGTTAATTTCCTCACGGCCTGCGGGTTCTTGCTCTCGCAGGTGAGCAAGATGGTCGTGGCGTGCCCGCAATTGCTCGCATTGAACATGGATATAATGAAGATGAGCTTCGAGTACTTTCAGAATGAGACAGAGAGGGATTTGAAGGAGTTGGTTGAGTTCCCTGCATTCTTTACATATGGCCTCGAATCGACTGTAAGACCTCGGCATGAGATGGTGGCTAAGAAGGGGTTCAAATGCTCTCTTGCATGGCTATCATCAAATGAAGTATGATACAATCGGGGTTGAGGAAATGGAGGCTGAGAATTCTTTTGACATGAATTTGTCAGCAGAGCAAGTTGCGGGTAAGGAGGAGGAAGAAGATGTGGATGAGGATAGCAATTATGATGACACTTATGATGAGTTCGTTGAATAACTTGCTTCCTAATATCAACTGTTAGCTGACGAACTTGCATTTAGGTCTTCAGCTTGATGCTCTGTTAGTCTGTTGTATATGATGCAGTCACTTGATTGTCATTTTTGAAGGATGTGCTTGATAAACCAAATGCTGGATACAATCAAGTTGCAGCTTAGAGGTCCAATATATTCAGATGTTCTTAAACATTGCGTGTTTAACTCTGTAATGATGTATCATTCATCTTTGTTACTGACATATTTGGCATTTCCATTTGGAAGCATATTTTCGAAATATCTTTCTCATGTGTGCATAGAGTTACGATAAACTTAATTTATACCATGTAGACAGTTCACACGTTCCTGAATATGAAACTACATTACACCCTGCACATATTTTTGGTCCAGTGCATTTGCAAAAACCTGAGCAGACAATGATAAACTGCGTATTACTGAGCCCACCATTTTTCGTCAGAACTGTAACGGATATGATGCTCTTCTTAATGCCTTTTGTTGGTCTTGCAATCTAGGAATTAATTTTTGTCATCTCGTCATTTTTCATAGAATATATACTTCCTCCATGATTTGAGTTTATTTCAGTGGATTATGACTATGTATTGGAGAGAGATCTTGGCATCAGAATTATAACCATGTTCTGTGAGAATTGACGCAGATCGCCATAATTTGCCTTTATAGGTGTTAGGATTTAAAAGCTGATCTCAAGGAGAACAACAAAGTGGCAGCCTTTCAGCATTTTTGGGAAAGAGAAATTCAGGTAGAAGGTACTAAGACTACTTAGTCAGCCCTGCATGCAAAGTATGGTTTTTCTTCTTCTAGGAATTGAAGACTACTTAGTCAGCCCTGCATGCAAAGTATGGTTTTTTTCTTCTTCTAGGAATTGAACTGTTTTACGGAAAATTCCAACAGGCAATATCTGAGTTCTGGAGCCACTTGCAGCACCCATAGGAATTCAGAGCACACAAGTCCCTGAACCTTATCAGATACCACCACCAGAAAACGAACAGGACACTTGGCACTACAGGCTGCCTGAGAAGGAGACGAAATAAGCCAAGAAAATGGGCATCCAGCATCTGCTGAAGCTGAGGATGGCGTCCCACTCCCACCCCGCCGCGCCGCCCACCACGCGCCCCCTCTCCGCGCTCTCCTCCCTCCTCCTCACCCACTTCTCCACCGCCGCGCCATGCCCCGCGCCCCCTCGGCCCGTCTCCCTCTCGTGCTCGCGGCCGTACTGCAACTCGGCCGCCAAACCTGCCGCCGGGCGGTGCTGCAGGACGGTGGGCCGTCGGTTACCGGGCTTCGTGGCGATGTCGTCGTCGGCGCCGCCTCCGCCGGGGCCCGTGCAGAAGTCGGAGGAGGAGTGGGAGGCCATCCTCACGCCGGAGCAGTTCCGCATCCTCCGCCTTAAGGGCACCGAGTAAGAATAATACAAGACTGCCTTTTTCTTGGCCCTGTTATCTGCTTTATTGCTGGAATTATGCAATATATGTTCGTGTGCTTTGATTGATAAAGAGAGCCTTCTTTGTTGATCGGCAAAATAGCCATGCACTTTGGCTACATAAAGAATAGGATGGAATCATGGCTATCGGTTTCTGATCAACAACGAAGGTTCTATTTTTATGGATTTGCAGGTCAATTCCTTAGTGTGTTCAGCAAGTGCAAATCTGTATATAATCAACCATACATGAACATGGTGCATTTCGTTGCAAGACCTGATTCGGAACTGACTTGCCAATGGTTCCTGAATGGACAGCCAACTATCCATCGCTTTACTAACCTTCTCAGACAAGTACTAATCCTTGTTGTAATGCATAAAAATTCCACATGTTACAAACACTGATTTATTTGCAAATACTTTTAAAGCGCTTATGATTTTATCAAAGCAAAGGCCAACTAAAGCTAGTAAAATCACCCTCCTTCATCGTAGTAGAAGTTCATTAAGGCTTGCACTTGTTTTTATTTTGCGTACTATTGTAACACATACTGATATTTGTTCACAAGATTGTTCATAAATCAATAAGCTGTCCTATAGTTATCAATTGGGAGAACTATAGGTTTAACAGTATTTGATCAGATGCTTTTGGCTTCAAGTATTGTAGTATGTTTTCTTACACCCTCTTCAATCCCCACCATGAGTCTGTATCTTGCTATAGTGCATAATTTCGTTAGTTAATTACTAAATCATGTACTTCAACCAACATGTCATTGGGCACAGACACATAACATAAAAGTGTAAAACGTGCGGGCCAATAGCTGAGCCACAGCCACAGGTGCTATAGTGAAGTTAATTGCAAGAGAGTGTTGGCTGTTACCATCCTGTGAGGCTCGTTTTATTCCAAAACCACAACCATATCCCAGACAATTTGAGTAAGGGGGCAAACTAGAAAATTTTGCACAAAGTTGGTGTCACAACCTTAGTTCATCTGGTAGAAGGGAGATGGCACATGGAGAGAGAGGCACACAACAGCTAGGAAGGGAAAAGATTGAGGGAGACGTGAGCAGGAGATAGTATTTTGGTTTATTCTTTGCTTGATTAGAATAGAGTACATGCCCTCCCTTTTATCGGGCAGACGGGACGTGGACTTGACCTATACGAAACTAACTCATCCATAATTCTATCTGGACTCTCTTAACTGATTACTTGCCTAACTAATCTAATCTTCCTCCTAGATTACAAACGTGATTGAACATGACTCCTACTTGAACATGACTC
This sequence comes from Hsuehochloa calcarea, assembly GCA_036346395.1. Lineage (NCBI taxonomy): Eukaryota > Viridiplantae > Streptophyta > Magnoliopsida > Poales > Poaceae > Hsuehochloa > Hsuehochloa calcarea. Next base: position 26,582,029 of record CM070601.1, on the reverse strand, counting down.
CATCTCTAACTAATCTAATCTTCTTCCAGCCGGTGCTTATCCTTGAGCCCATACCGTAAACACACATGACAGTTGGAGTGCCTATTGCACATACGGGTGTATGAGTCCATAATAGCAAGAGAGAAAATGCTGTCTTCTGGCAAAAGTATATCAGGAGGAAGAAACTCCTTTCCATTAAGAAATACTTGGACTTTTTTTAGTTTACTTGCAATATCTCAGTAGAAACTAGAAATTATGGATTGTATTATACTCTTAAAACTTTAGTCCATAATAGCTACAGACTATCGGATTTTTTAGTATGGATTGTACTTTTTTAATGGACCCATTATTTGTACTGTCAATAGGATCAATATAGCAAGTCAACATTTTACCTGCCCTTGAACCATAAACAAGTTCCTTGGTTGCACTATCAGAATATCTACTTATCTAGCATGTGAATCTTAAGAAAAGTGGATAGGTACTTTATGGCGAATTAGCTTTTACCCTACAGTAAGTTTATTTTTAAAGTCATGAAGTTGATTATTATAAACCTTTTTGCAATTCAACCTAATACATTGACGTAGTTCTTTGATCGTAGAATGACCTGTGAACTGACTCTTTCTAGTTCCTGTCCTATTTCCATTAAGCATTTGTGTTCTTTGTTTTTTTGAGTGATGTGTTGTCCTATTTACTGGTCTATGGCATGGTCAATCTTGTAGTCTGTTGAACTAATAACAGTGTAACTTGTGATAAATTTTCATTCCATCTTCTGTTTTTCCAGGTATCCTGGAACAGGTGAATATGACAAGTTCTTCGGGGAAGGTATTTATGATTGTGCTGGGTGCGGAACCCCCTTGTACAAATCATCTACAAAGTTCAACTCAGGGTGTGGTTGGCCAGCATTCTATGAAGGATTTCCTGGAGCCATCAGACGGACGGTACGGTTCTCTCATCCACTTCCGATAGTTTGGCTAGGAACGGATATAGTTCTTTTATTTTCGTCCCTTGTATTCGTTCCATGCTCTGATACTTACGGCGACATTGTTTTGCAACTTTAGTCTGATCCTGATGGCAGGCGAACGGAGATCACATGTGCTGCTTGTGGAGGGCATCTGGGTCATGTGTTCAAAGGGGAGGGGTTCAACACGCCTACTGATGAGAGACACTGTGTCAACAGTATCTCACTCAAGTTCATTCCAGCCTCGGAAGAAGCAGCTAGCGGATGAGGATCAAGATGAGATCTGAAAAATAAAACAGTTTGTGCAGTTCTCATAGTGACCAGTGAGGACCGGCAATCGTTCGGATGATACTTCTCAGAAAGTTTTTGAACTAAATCTTAAGTACTGATGATTGTCGATAACTTTTGGCAGTAAACCATTACGTGTGTAATTCCAACCGGTGGAAATGAATAGAGTGAGAAGCCTGTATGATTCGATCATGAAGTCTGAATAATTACAGGAAATGGCGTACGCAGACTGCAATTACCGTTGCGCTGCCTGAGCGCAGCTCGCGTGCGAGATAGGGCGGCTCGCGGGCGACATTTCCCGTTGTGCCCAAGAAAATTATCGTTTTGTTTGATGATATGTTGTCCTCGACAAACCAAGTACGGCACAAAACAAAGCCAAAACAGATAGGTAAAAAGCTACGGCAATTCTTGTGCAACGATAATATCTTACTCACATTAGTAGAGCTCTAAGCCCGTGTACAATGTAAGGGGTGTTTGTTTGTTCACATCATTATCATGTCATACAGGTGCTAGACCTAACTTCTCTCCAGTGGTCAGCACCTATTTCACTTTTCGCGTAAGACCCAAAAAAAAAAAAATGAACTGCTTTTTCTTCACATTGTATATGGCCTTATAAGTGAGCATGCACTTTTTTTTTTTGGAGCTAACACCAATGCAACTACTTACACTGATGCCAACATTTTGGTTGGTAGCATCGCCACCTGAAGCGGCTGGCACCAGCGGCCGATGGGTGCTAGAAAGCTTCTAGCACCAGTTTGGCCAAACATTGTGCATGGCCTAAGTGAAAATGTTGATAATGACCCATTTTTATCAATGTTTGAATAAATAGCAAGTGCTAGCAGAAACATTCAATCAAGTTCAGTTACAGTTGCCGATAAAAGCAAACTGCTCCTCTATGTCTTTTCAGCCGAAAGTAAATAATAAGTCGTGATGTTGCAGATCTTCTCCATCAATAGCTAAGAACTCCAACACGTTGCTTGTGCTCTTGTCATCGTCAACGAAACTATGAGATACCTTCCATACGCAGACTGGTGAAAGCAAAAGATACAGTTTCAGTTTGATACCAACTGCCAGAGCAATAACATAATATTTGGGGGTCAAAATAAGAGAAACAAAGTAACTGATTTCAGAAGCTTGAAAACATTAGTAATCTGTGGTATGTCTAGTTACCTGATATTAATGCTGACAAGTATACACACAGCTAGCCGCATGAAAAAAAATCATGTTTGTTCACTTTTGTTTCTCTTTGATTCACAAGCTTTCAAGGCTTGAACATCTGTTATAAAACAGAAGTGACAAAATGCTGGTTACAGTAAAATGAGAGAATGGCATGTGATGAAAAAGTTGAGAACAACAATTCTGCTTATGAAAGACATTTTATACCGAAACAAAAACATTGGCTTATACAGATATGAATATAACCATCATAACAGTGGTAATCTTATTTCCTCAAATAATTGTTACATTTGACTCAGAGCAGAATGAAAGGAAACTGAAATTGCAACATCTCCATTCAGGTCTAACCCCTTAAGCGAACATTACCTTATGACAGCAAATCTTCTACCAAAAACAAAATAAACTGCGGGTGCAAGTCTTTTTTTTTTAAAAAAAAAAAAAAATCTAGGATGTGAATGTGAGGTCAGTGGATAGGTCAGGGCTAATTTGGATCTGAATGTCTGATGTTGCTGAGAGGTAAGTCAAATGGGTACTATCTACCTCATGGATTAACAGCTTTCTTTAGAAAATAAACCAGTAATACTGCACATGTGAAGAAGCACCAAACGTGATGAAGTTAAGCTCATGTCATGATATAACCACAAATGACAGAAGATCTACTGTCCATACATCCCGATTTATATGGTTCCCAGTCCCATTCCAACACTTTCTATGCTAGTGCTGGGCCTGCTGACCATAGCATGACATTAAGAGGGTAATGTGAAAAGCAAGTTAAACTTGTCAAGATAACTTCTACTCCATATTACATTGTCCAGCTATACACACACATCTTATATTAAAAAAAAATCCTAGCATTGGTTGAGAAACGAAAATGATTTTGCTTCAAACACAGGTAATTTGTAACACCAAGCAGTTGAAACTCAATCTTCAACATGATACTTGAGAATCCAAAAGCCCAGGTTTCCTAATTCCAAACCAAGGCAGCAGAACTCAATTTGGTCCACCATGGATGCAGCAGCGCAAGCAAGATTTTGATTCTTATAAGCATACTTGTACTCCTAGACAGATCAAACTGCGTAAATAATTTTCTGGGACAAGAAAACAACCTAAACTACCATCCTTATTCAAGATATGCTACTACTTCCGATGTTCACCTAGGCACTAGTCAGGTGGTGGGCCGGTGCACTCAGGCGGAGGCGAGGCGCGGATGCGAAGGGGCGCAGAGGCGAGGTGTGGAGGCGAGACGAAGAGGCGAGGGGGAGTAGAGGCGCGGTGGCAAGGGGGAAGAAGAAGGAGGCGAGGGGGCGAAGAAGGAGGCGAGGGAGAAGAAGGAGCTGGCCATCCAATCTAAAACAATCTCGGCGGTCCGATCTAAAAAAACTATCTAGTTATCTCTCTCTTCCTCACTCGCAGCTCTCTCTCCCTCACTCGCAACTCTCTCTCGCAGCTCTCTCCCTCTCGGAATCCCCTCTCCCTCTTGCTCTCCCTCTCCGGGCCAACCGCCACCGCCCAAATCCGCCGCCTCCGGCAGCCTCCCATGCCGCTGGCAACCTCCCCGCGACAGCGGCGATGGCGGTGACGGAGATATCTATCGGTGACAGCGGAGAGATTTAGCGGCGACTACGACCTAGCGGCGGCAGCGATGGCAATGAAGGTGCCATGCTCCCCCTCCCCCTTCTTTTCTCCCACGTCCCACCGCCCAGCAGTAGCCACACCTTGCCCGCCTTGGACCGGTGTTGACTGCCTAGGTGGCCAAGCGCCTAGAGCACCGATTCAGCCCGAATCACGGCGGCTGGGCTACGCCCAGCGCCTAGACGGCCAAGGCAGCCGCCTAGGGGAACGCTGACTACTTCCTTTAAGTAACGACTAGAACCTTAGGAGCAGCAATGGTAACAACGCTACCTCAAGATCTTCCTACCGAACAACATATTTTTGTTCCAATTGTGAGAAAGCTAGCAGGACAGTTTACCACCTCATTCAGTTAACCGCTAATCATGAAACTAATTTGGTATACAGACCGGCAAAGAACCAACAAAAAAAAAAGAACAAGAAGAGGAGATTTGCAGCGATGCTTACGCGCTTGACATGCCTTCCAGTTGCGATTAGAATCCGCGAGGCAGTCCTGCAAACGAAGCAAGGGAATAGCAGGATTAGTGATGGTAATGGAGGAAAGAAGAGAGTTGCGTGCGGCAGCAGAACAACAAATTTTTGTTTTTGAAACAAAGCAGAACAAGTTAGAACTACGAAACAGGAGAAGGCGCATTTGGGAGTGGGGAGGACGACGATGCCTGGAGGGAGAGGTAGAGGGCGGCGCACTCGTTGAGCTGCTTCACGTTCTCGTCCTCCTCGTCCGCGTCCGTCGCGTGGAGGGGGCGCGGCGGCGCAGATGGTGGCGGTGGCGGCGACGCAGCAGGTGGTGGTGGTGGCGGCGGCGGCGGCGCGGGCGCGTCGCGGGTGTTGCTCACGGAAGAGCCCATGAGAAAACCTGGTTTGGTCTGGTGCCCTGCCGACTCGGTCGCCTCCGTGTTACCAAATCGGCCGGTCGGTCGGTTGAGTCCGACGGCCTTGAAAACGTAAAGCAAAAGTGCGTATTTGAGATGCGAAGAGCCACTCTTATCTTGTACTAAAATACGCTCGCGTTGTTCTCAGAGCGGGGAAGGTACAAGTGTGTTTTCAGGAAGGACTACTATAATCTGCTCTGTTCTAATGGTTCAACAAATTATGAATGAGCAGCGCCACTTGGGCAAGAGAACCAAATATGCAAGAGGTATGCGCAATTTGCTCTTTCTTCCATGCAAATATGTACGTCAAAATCTTAGGGTTGACTTGAACCATACATATGTTTTGAAGTTGCTGCACCTGCTACATTTGACTACACAGTAGGTACAATTTTCAGAATAAGCACAGTTATTATCTAAGAGATCTATTGCGGGGAAATCATAACCGGTTTAGAGCTGCCTAGTTCCTATTCAACATAAATGTTGACAACTTCAGGTACATCTATGTAGCACTTTAATGCCAAAAGCCCGTTTCTTCGTACTCCATGGATATACACAAAACTTGAAAAGTTAGACTCAATCTTGGGATAAATTCATCGTCCTGTGCCTTCCAAAAGAACCCAGCAAAAATTGCAGTTCAAATGCGCCTCACATCAGAAAAATCTTCACTCAGACCTTTCTAGCCATCCAAGCTGTGTACAAAGAATCTGATTAAACATATGACAAGAACGGAATCTTGAAGGAGCAGACATCGTTAACATGAGGAAGTACCTTCCATGCGTACATCACGAAGAAAGTAACCGTATCTGCTGACCAGACAACAGCGAATGATTTCACGAAGAATGGGATGATAACGTTGATCAGAGGGATCAGGAGAAATAAGTAGTTGAGAGCCTCTTTCTCCTTGTTTGAGCAGTCACGGGCCCGAAGAGAAGGTATGGCTGCGGAAGTAGATAATTACTACATAGCAGGAAATAAGGTTTTTTATGCATCAATATTGAACCGAAGTCGTCTCATAACTCATGCATATACTTTCGAATTGTTCCAACATCAGCTAGAGGCTGAGTTCATTGGCTAATAGCCACTTTTAAATTTCCAGTGCACTACATACAAGGGATACGTCGTGTTCTATTACAAAAGACTGTCCAGAACAGACCCAAGAAATGGTTCTTGAAGAATTTTATTTAATGGCCTCTGAGTATATCCAGATCAAAATGTCAAACTTGCAAACCAAGATTTGATTGTAAAATAAAAAAAGAGTTTGAAAACAAGTGTGATATTCCACTTATTACTGAATCAGATCAGGTTCACTATATCTAGAAATTCAGACTAAAGAATTGACATTGAGCTACAGCTAATGAACTGACAGCTGATATGTCATATGACAACCTCAAGAATATCTTAAGTTCTCATGACAAATAATATTCAGGTAGGATAGTCCGCGACAAGGATTGACTAAAGAAATGACATTGAAGCAGTGTTTACAAATGCTATGCAACATTTGGTATGCCAATTATCAAAGGCTGATGAGTGATGACAAAAAACAAGCTGGACGAACAGCAACAATAAGGCTTATTGCTAGTCAAACACCCCTTAACTCAGCTGATTCATAATGCTGCAGCACTAGTCATAGTCAGTTTGTCACTGTTGCTGACCAAAAAAGAGTTATGGCTAAGGTTAATGGGATTACTAAGAATGCTATTTTAAGTACTGCAGGTTAGCATGGATATATAAATCATAGTCCTTGCTGCTGATGGGAGCAACAAAATACTTACTAACTGAACAGCAATAAGTACCACAAATTCGCTTCAAAATATAAGTACCACAAATTAAGCTCTTACTGAGAATAAAACTTTCACAAAAACCAAAAATCTTACTGAACATCCAGATGGACCACATTCCCATCAGCCTCCAAATGTCCGGCTCGTTCGAGGGGAACACGAGATTGAAGGAAAGGGCTCCACCCATCAGCATGGAGGCATATCCTGGACCTCAAAGACGGTGTACAGAGCGGTTCCTTGGACGGCAGGGTTCTTTGTGGCAGTGGACGCCCTCGGCGCAAACGTTGCCGCGGTCTTCTGAACTGCCTGTTCAGAAACGCAGGGTTAATCACCAGTGCTACCAGTAGACATAATGTGAGTTGGGTTGATTTGGTGGCGAGTTCGTGCTGCTCGTTGTATCAGCAAAAGCTTCAGCATTTCTTTGGGAAAATGGGTCTAAGACTTGAACTACATATGTACTAAGGTAACTACAATAAATTCTAATAGCTCGATTTTCATGTCAGTTCCTGCTTGCTATTCATACTTGAAAAAGAAGCCCTTATTGCTAAGTCAGTTGCTGTCAAATTCATGCAGTTTTTGAGTGTTTGTGGAAGGCTAAGACCAATGTGAAGAAAAGCAGCCAACCTTCTTGAGCTCCTTCTCGATCTTGGGATTAACGGGGGGCGGCTGCTTCTCCGCCGACGACTCGGCCGAAGCACCGCCCGGGTCGGCGCCGGCGCCTTCCTCCCCTTCCTTGCTCTGTCCCACGGCGGACGCCTCGGCAGCTACTGCATCAGCAACAGCACCATCAGAGCCATCCGAGCTCGCGCGCGCTGAACTGAGCCACCTCCTCCTGCAGCTGCCCGCGCTTCTCCCGGGAAGTGTGGCCGCCGGCAACCGCAGCGCGGCTGCAACCGGCGGGAACGCGGAGTTGGCGCTCGCGAACGCGCAGCCGCCGCTGAACGGATTGTTTAGCAAGGGATGCATCGTTCTTGAGGTTTTTGCGGGAAGGAGGGAGGGGAAGGCGAAGGGATGAGGAATGGAGGGTCCTCCTCCCGCATTCACCTTCTGAGCGTGGCCGCCCCTTGAACACACTGATATTTCCATTTTCCACCCGTTGGATTTCCTGTTAGTCACATGATAACAGTAAAAATGCATATTTAAAACAGGAATTTTGAATGAATTTTACGAAAAACAGTTTAAATTCTCTGCAAATCGGAAAAAAATTCGCATTCCAAACAAGACGTAATAGAGAGATACAGTGCATTTTCTATGCTTGGATGAGTCACTAGCTGGGTGAAGTGGTGATAGGAGTGAGGGTGTTTTTTTCCAACCCACACGGGTTCGAGATTTATACTGAGAGACCTTGTGGTCGTGTCTCCATGAGAGTGATGAGTATTTGACAAGGGTTTCGGTCAGTCGAGTTTGGTTTGTGTGGTCGGACCATGTCGTTCGCGCGTTCACGCGTTTCGTGAAGTCTTTCAATTCTTTGTCGGGATAATCGGATCGTCCGTGTTATGGTGGCTGTACGACCGCATGAAGCGGTTGTACTGATTGGTAAATGGCGGTTGAAGAATTCGAGAAGTTGTTTTTTTTCGTTCGGTTTTCATTGGAAATCGGAACAACCGCAGTATTGGGCCAGACGACCGAGCGCGGTTGATCCATTGGTAACATGGCGGTTGTACCGATTATATTGTGAGGTTCGCCATTTTGGTGATTTGAGTTTTGGGATAGGTCATATCCAAGTGTGTTCATGCATATGTGTTGCATATTGCATGTTTGAGCTAACGTTAGGTCAAGTTGTGAAGAACTTGTTCCGGTTTGTGTTTCTTTATGCGTGTGGTCGCAGGGGCGTCGAGTGGAGTCGTGGCGAGACACGGTGGACCGGACTAGGTGCAGTGGCACCGAGGTCGAACGGTCGGGATGTGTCAAGAAGGCACGTGGACTCGAGGTGGTTGCGAGGCGTGCGAGACGAGGCGTGGAAGCTTCCCGGAAGGTGCGGGAGGCGGCGGGAATTTCGCAAGGTCGCATGCGGGAGCGGGCTCGATTAGTTTTAAGCGGGCGTAGCGGGTGGAGACCCGTTAGCCATGGGCTATAAATAGGATGGATGGGCCGCTGCCCAAAGTGAGCACTTGGGTGGAATTAGGGTTTTAGAGTCAAAAGAGGCTTTGTGAGGTTGTTTCTCTTTTGCTCTTTAGTGGTTGAGAGTGGAGGAAGGCGCAGAGTGTGCTCCTGCGTGTCCCCTCTTGATGAGTTCTTGAGTGGTTCTCCTCCTCTCCGAGCATGTAGTGTGAGTGTGTTCTTGTGTTGGGAGAGTGAGGAGATGGATTGAGAATCTTGTAATCATCCCTCTGGTTCTAATGTCCATGCGTATGGGGATGTATTTATTTGTATTTCGCTCTTGATTCAAGAAATGAAAATCAAGTTTGCATTCCTGTTCTTATTTTTCCTTCGATTCTCTCTGTGATGGACTTGTGAGTTTTTCTTTTTCTTGTTGGTTCTTGCTAGTGAGTGCAAAATGGATTGCTCTATGTTGGGATAGTGCCCCAAGATCATTTGATCGATTTTTCCAAGAGCTAATCTTGTTAAATCTCGATTTCACTTTTGGCATCCTCATTCTTCATTTCCTCTTCTAGGGTTTTGATGAAATTCTTGATTTCCTTGAGGATTTGGCCTAAGACTCATGCTAGCATGTCTGAGGTTATTACTAACCTTCTTGCAAAATCTCATGAGCCAAGGTTGAGAGATTGTGGAGCATTTCGGTTTTGCGGTTTTGCATCCTTCTTCGTTCAAATGCAAGAAGATAGGAACTTTGGAATGGATCTCTGAAATATTTGTTTGGAATAGGTTCCTAGTGTCTTTAGGGAGGTGTGGTTCAAATCTCGTAGAGTTTGGCCAGCGGTTCAAAAGTTACGTCGATTTTCGTTTTGAAACCCGAGAGGTTTTGCTGCTCGGGACAATCGGATGAACAGGCTTAACACTGTGGTTATCTGGACTGCGGTACAACCGCCATTTGCTCGTGGTTGTACGGATCGTGGTACAACCGGCTTTTTTCTGTGGTTGTACCGATTGTCCCGATTTCTTGGTTCTTCCTCGTTTTTGTTTCTTGAGCTTTGGGGGTGAGGATGGATTCAACATAAGACTTCCTCTCGTGCTTAATCATTGATCTTCATAGCTCTCATAGCTATTGGAGTAATTTACAAGTTGAATCCATTCTTTGCGAAAAAGATTAGGTGCTCCTATTCACCCCCTCTAGTCGCCTTCCGGTCCTTCAATTGGTATCGAGCGAGTTAGCTCTTTTCAATAGATCTTAACCGGTCTCAAGAGCCGTGGCGATGGACAAGTACTCGACCAAGCCGCCCGTTTTCGATGGCATCGATTACCCTTCGGAAGAGCCGAATGGAGACATACATCCGAGCCTGGGGTATGCCATCTGCGAAAGGTCAAGGTTCGATTATTGTTCTGCCGATGAGAACATCAATGCCGGAACATGGCGATGTTGAGGCAAATGCAAAGGCTAGGAACATCATCATCCGAGGTTTGAGTCGTAGTGAGTTTGACCAGATATCTCACTGTCGTCCGCCTATGATATCCGGGTGACCCTCGGCGCATACCATGAGGGCACCACCGGATCAAGGCGGTTCGACAGGACCGGTTCAAACGAGAATACAACAAATTTGAGATGCTTGTGGTGAGTCCCTAGATGAGTGCCGCAGCGTTTTCACAAGATCTTGAGCAACCTCCGGCGGTCGGTCTCACATACCCCGACTCGGACAACGCTCGTCGATACTTACGGCACTCGATCTGCGTGTGTGGGAGATGAAAGTGACCACCATCAAAGACACGACAGACCTCTCGACCTTGACTCTTGATGCGTACTCACGCCTCAAGACTCACGAGATTGCGTTGTCTCGTAGGTCGAAGTCACGATCGATGGCCCAGTCACCGATCCCGCTCAACTTCGGTCTCTCTTACGAGTCCTCTTGCAATTTCTCCTTGTCGCTGCTCTCGTGACATAGCGATGATCGCTTAGAGCGACTTCGGGATGAGCGACTTGCCCTCCTTGCTCGTAGATTCTCCCACGCTTACAAAGGGAGGAGGGACGAAAGAGAGGAGGACCGTGATTTGCTTTGAGTGTGGTGGCCCCAACCACATCCGGCGAATCGCCCTGCCGGAGAAGGGCAAGAACGACTACGGCGGTTCGGGCAAAACGACTACACCGACAAGAACCGCAACAAGAAGCCTCCAAACTCGGGCGCCAAAGAAGAAGAAGTTCGCAACTTTGGCAAAGCCAAGAAGCTCTTCCACAGCGTCCTCACCGCCTTCGACGACCTCGACCTCGGCGAGGTGGAGGATGGAGCGACGATGACGGACGGGTGACCAAGAGCCCAAGGATGGCGGCGACGACTTCTCCAAGCATGTGCTTCATGGCCCTCAAGAGCGAACTCGGCGACAATGAAATGTACTCAGACACGGACGAGGTAGATCCCACCTACGAACAGCTCAATCATGCTTTTCTTAAGCTAGGAGGTTTTCATGCTAAAGCTAAGGCTAGGTGTCTTTGAGTTAGAGAAGGAAATAGATAGACTGTCACTAGAGATTATTGCTCTTACATCCGCTCCTTCTAGTGATGATTGTGATACATGCTCGCTTTCTTTGGTTGATATGGAGAAGTTAAGGACCTCACATGATAGTGTGTCCTCCAAACTTAATAGTGTTAAGGTGGAGAATGTTAGTCCGCTCTTTGAGTTAGAGTTGAGTAGAATGGCTGTTACCCTACTTATTACTGATGAGACTACTTCTCCCACCTCATGTGAGGGTAAGGACATTGCTGCTAGAGGATCTTATGCCATGCTCCTTGATCTGCCCGAGTCTTGTGAAAATTGCAATAACTTGAAGATGAACTTAAAGCGGCGGATCATAAAATCATTTGAACTACAAGCTTCTTTACTTGAGCCGATTGTTTCATGCTTAAACTGTCCTAAGTTAACTGCTGAACTTGAAGCTGTCTCCAAACAGTTTCAAGATATGATTGATCATGAAAGGAAGTTGGCTAAGTTTGCTTCTAAGGACCCTGTTAGCTCACCATGCATTAAGTGTAACAAACTAAAATCTGACTTGATTGCTTTGGATGAGAAATGTGTGAAGCTAACTAAGGACCTTCTAGAGAAGCCACATTGTGTTTGCAATATGATTGTGGAGAAGGGAGAAGCCCCAGGGTAAGGATGAGACGCTTAGCAACGTGAACCAACTGGCTAGCAGTAGGACTGTTCCTTCAGAGTCGGCTGTGCTTGCACAAGCCATTCTTTCCTCTGCTGCTGGTTCTTCTTTTGCTCCCTTACCTTCTGCTGTCTCTTCTTCCCCCTGCTCTTCTTGCACCTCTCTCTTTCGGGAGTGTCAGTACCTTATGAACACTCTCGAGAGATTTGTAGGAGGCAAGAAGAAGCTCAATCTTATTCTAGACCAATCTAAGATCTGCAGATTTAATCAGGGTCTAGGATATGACTTCTTTGAGGGCATGAGGAAGCATCCACCTGCCGTGCTCAGACCCATAGCACCAGGTGTGATCGAGACTGAGCCCAGGACCGAGAAAGTTCATTTCAAGTCAGCGGGCTATGTCCAGGGGATTTACGACGGAAGGTAATTTCACATGCTGCTTCTACCTCTCAGAAGGTGAAGTATCACTTGCACCTTACGCCGGAAGGATGGACACACAGTCGATCGATGCTTGGTAGCGCCAAGATCGTGCGTAGAGACCATGTTGAGTCTCTTAGGCGCATTCAGGGTCAGCCCCAGACCTTGAGTGCACCTAAGACCAACACGAGGTCTAGGCTTGTTTCTTCTGATGGGTTTGTGCAGCATCGAGGACTTGGTTTTTCCGAGTTTTCCGGTTTTCGTCCTCATCTTTGCTTTCGATCGTGACTTCCGCCGTCACGAGGGTAGATCTCGTTTTCCCCATCGAGATAGCTACTCGCGGCGTGTTCAAGATGTTGCGAGTGCTCGACTCGCTCCTTCGTGAGCGGGACCCGGCAACACCTTCGGTCTACTCTTAGACCTTCGCTTTGAGTTCTGAGAGCGTAGGGTAGATAGATGTCGATCGTGCTTGACTACTTCATCCGCTCGGCGTGTTATTCAAGATTGGGTGCCAAAATCATTGTTGATTTATCCCATCTTGAGACTTTACTCTGTTTGACTCAGTTCGCGGGTAGGGAAGGAGAAGGTTTGGCTTGTAGACTCGGTTGTTCTCGTCATATGACCGGAGACTCCGTTGGTTCTCCTCCTAGCCCGCGCTCCGGTGATGAGACGATCACCTTCGAGACGCTTCGTGCAGGCGCGTCATCGCCAAAGGTCTTGTCGCGTATTAATGCTTCTTTTATTCTTAAGGATGTTGCCTTGGTTAGTAAGGCTGCAGTACAATTTGCTTTCCGTTTCTCGACTTCTGATGAGCGGTTTGAGGTGAGCTTTAAGAAAACAATTGCAAAATTCTTGATTCTTGGGTAGTCCGGTTTGCGGGATTTCTCGTTATGGGAGGATCTTTCGTCTTTGAGTTCTCACGAGTCTTCCGCGATCCTCTCGTGTGTTTAGTTGCTTCGAGTCCCGCGATCTCTCTTTCGGCATAGGAGACTTGGTCATATTGGATTTGACCATTTGACCCGAGTTAGCGACCATGATCTCATTCGTGGTCCGCGAAACTCAAGATGGTCAAAGATCTTGTTTGCACTCCATGCCGCACACGGCAAGATGGTTGCCGCTTCTCATCCTCCGTCACAATTACTATGACCGATGCAGGGACACCGCTCCACATGGACACAGTTGGACCACTCGAGTCTGCAATCGGGGAGGAAGTGGTATGTTCTTGTTGTGGTCGATGACTTCTCGAGGTACTCTTGGGTGTTTTCTTAGCCTCGAAGGACGAGACATTTACACATTTCCGAGGTCTTTTTAGTAGGATGTCCGTTGAGCTCCGGGTGCCTTACGAGCGATCCGCGATGACAATGGCACGGAGTTCAAGAATTCCTACTTTGAGAGTTTCTGCGGTGAGGCAGTGTAGAGCACCGTTCTCTTCTCCATCGTTCCTCGGCAAAATGGCGTTGTGGAGAGGAAGAACCGTACCTTAGTCGAGATGGCGGGCGATGCTTGATGAGTACTCTACACCGGGAAGTTTTGGGTGAAGCCATTGCATTGCGTGCCATGTTTCAATCGAGTTTTCTTGGGCACTCTTGCACCGCACTTCTTATGAGCTGAGATATGGGCGAAAGCCCAGCGTCTCTCATTTTCGTGTGTTTGGTTGCAAGTGCTTTATTTTGAAGTCTGGGAACCTAGATAAGTTCGAGTCACGTTCCTGTGACGGTATCTTTCTAGGCTACTCGACTTCTTCGCGGGCTTATCGGGTTTGGGACTGCGAGTCTAGCAAAATGGTAGAGTCCTGTGAGGTGACCTTCGATGAGGCGGTCAGGGACTAGGCACGATATCTCGAGTTCGTTAGAGCAGTCCGAGACCATCTTCGTGGATGACGAGGACGAAGGAGACGATGGTTGTCTACCTGATCCTGTCCCTCACCCACTCCTTGAGGTACCATCTTCCACCGCACCTCGAGGTGATCAGCCCTTGCCCTCCGTTCCCTCTGGAGCTAGTGGCTCTGTCCCTGCCTCGTCTGCACACGAGGTAGAGGCCACTTCTTCTTCTCATCCAGACCTCCCGACATATCCAGAGAAGGCATCCTTGAGAGGATCATTGGAGATCTTTTGAGCGTGTCACACGCTCAAAATCAACACTTCTCTTTTCATCTCCATTCTCGCTTTCATTGCCTCCTTCGAGCCCAAGGATGTTGATCATGCTCTTTCTGATGAGTCTTGGGTCAATGCCATGCATGAGGAGCTAGAAAATTTCGAGAGGAACAAGGTCTGGTCGCTTGTCGAGCCCCCGCGAGGTCACAATATTATTGGGACTAAGTGGGTGTTCAAGAACAAGCAAGCGAGGATGGAGTGGTTATCCAAACAAGGCTAGATTGGTTGCTCGGGGTTTTCCTGGTTGAGGTCTAGATTTGAGAAACCTTTGCCCTCAGAGCTAGACTTGAAGCCATTAGAATCCTGCTTGCCTTTGCAGCTTCTAAGGGATTCAAGCTTTACCAGATGGACGTCAAGAGTGCCTTTCTCAATGGCCTTATTGAGGAAGAGGTCTACGTCCGGCAGCCTCCTGGTTTCGAGAACCCCAAATACCCAAACCATGTCTTCAAGCTTTTCAAAGCATTGTATGGACTTAAGCAGGCCCCCAGGGCTTGGTATGAGAGGCTTAAGTCCTACTTGTTAAGTCATGGTTTTGAGATGGGTAAAGTTGACAAGACCTTGTTCATCCGCCAAGCATGGCACTTGCGCCTTACGCTTCGTCGGATCTATGTCGATGACATTATCTTTGGCGGCTCTTCCCATACTCTGGTTTCCCAGTTCTCGGATGTCATGAGCACCGAGTTTGAGATGAGTATGATGGGTGAGTTGACCTTCTTCCTTGGCTTCCAAATTAAGCAGTCTCGGGAGGGTACATTTCTTCATCAGGGAAAGTACACTCGTGACCTCTGGCGCCGACATGAGTGATGGTAAGCTGTGTGCGACTCCCATGGCTTCTCTGACCTATCTTGACCCAGATGAGGATGGCGAGCCAGTTGATCAAAAGGAGTTTCGCAGCATGATTGGCTCCCTCTTGTACCTCACTGCCTCGAGACCAGACATACATTTCTCTGTGTGTTTGTGCGCTCGTTTTCAGGCTTCTCCTCGCGTTTCTCACCGCCAGGCGGTGAAGCGCATCTTTCGGTACCTGCGAGCTACCATTGACTATGGTATCTGGTACTCTTCTTCATCCTGTCTTTCCTTGAGAGCCTTCTCGGATGCAGACTTCGCTGGCTGTAGGATAGATAGGAAGAGCACTTCTGGCACCTGCCAATTTCTTGGCACTTCTCTTGTTTCCTGGTCTTCGAGGAAGCGATCCGGTTGTTACCCATCCGCAGAGGCGAGTATTCTTGTCGCGGCCGATTCTTTGTAGCCAAGTGCTCTGGATGGCTTCGACCCTGCGGGACTTTGGGTTAGTTATCGATAGTGTTCCACTCTTTTGTGATAACACTTCTGCGATTAACATTGCCAAGAACCCAGTGCAGCATTCCCGGACCAAGCACATCGATATCCGGTTCCACTTCCTTAGAGACCATGTAGAGAAGGGCGATATAGTGCTTCAGTTTGTGGAGAGTGACCACCAGTTGGCTGACATTTTTACCAAGCCTTTGGATAGTTCGAGGTTTTCAGCTCTGCGGGGAGAGCTTGGGGTGGTTTGTCCTTATGGACTGTAGTGAGGGGGAGCTTTGTGCTTTACTGCTTTACTATTTTGATTATGCTTCATCTCATTTACATGCATTGCATTTTATGGGTGCATTGGGGTTTAGTCCTTCTAGCATAAATTAGAGTGATCTTCTCGACTAGTTGTTTAGACTCCTTGCTCTTTTCTTGTGACCTAGGGTTACGCTCTCATTAGTCGCTTCTCTTCTCTCACTAGGTTGAGCCCACTCACCGCTTTGGTGTTCTAGCAAGGGCCGGGCCGCCCTTGGGTAGACATGGTACGTGTTTGCTCCCTAGTAAGGTAGATTACCGGTCTAATAGTCCTAGTGTCATATGGGGTAGATGAGAGTCAGTCTAAGCCATAGTTGCCTCTATATCTTATCTATGCTTTAAGGACTGCCTACTTGCTGTTTTCTTTTCCAGCTTCTCGATCTTATTGCTTTGGTTCAGGGGGAGTTCTTTTGGGAGCTTCTGGAGCTTAATATTGACTTAACTCAACTTGAACTAAAAGTTGCATCTCATGTTGAGGGGGAGCTGGATCTTCTGCATTTCTAGCATTCTGCATTGTAATATAACTACATTGAGCCTTGATTATTATCCTGCTATGACATGTTTACAATGCTTTACACCTTGCCATGACTTGTGCTTATTTGCTAGATTTATCATGACTTCATATGTGTAGCCTAGCTTTTGCCATGATAAGTTAATTAAAATTGCTCAACTTAAACTAAAACTTGTCGTGTTAGCACTCGAGATTAGTCTTTCTCGAGCTATCCTTTTATGATTCATGCCATGTCAAATAGGCTGGGTAGAGTGATGAATCTATATTGAGCCTTAGAAAGAGCTGTTTTAGTCTCTTGATGATGCATGAGTTAGTACAACTTGTTAAAAAAATCTCTTTTGTGCGAAAAAACTGATCTCACCAATTCTCTCCTATGAGACGGCTTGCCATTGCACTTGGCATGAACTTAGGGGGAGTTTTGGATGACCTAGACCACTCTTTTAAGCTTTTGTTGCTTGGGATGGTCGTAGTGAGGCTTGAGATCTAGCACATGGCTAAAAATGCCATTTGTCAAAATTGGTTGAAGCTTAGGAAGAGGTTGTGGATGGCTCCTAGTCCAGGACCTTCTTTACTAAGATAGACCTTTTATCAACTTGAATATTCATTGCAAATGAAAAATAGTTGAAATTTGGGCTTTTGACAAAAGTTGAGCCAAATGATTCATTCTTGAGCTTATAGCACTCTATTCGGACTCAATGTTAGCTTCCTTGTTACGCTTAGCTTATTGACATGGCCTGCATCATCCTTGGATATCTCTAGTTAGACTTTGCTCATTGATGACTTGACTTGCTCTCTAAATGCATTACATTTCGATTGTCATCTATGTGCTCTAGCTAGCTTATATGTATGTTGTTATGATCTAGATAGCATTTTATTGAGTTATGGCTTGGTGTATTACATGTTGGTCATTATGGATAATTCTCATGGCTCAAAATGTTTAAATAAACAAACTTGACCATTTTCATTCATTAACATGTCATATTCTCTCTATTGCATCTTGATGCGTTTATTGCCAAAAGGGGGAGAATAGAGAAGAAAAGTCTGTTGGGAACAGTTTAGAGCTTTGAGATCAATTTGCTCTTTCAGTTGTTGCTCTAGCGTTCATACATCGACATGGTCATTAGCTTCATTTCATTCCTTGGACCATGTTGGATTTTTCAAACTCAAACTCTTCTTAAAGCTTTTACGAGTTTGTCAATATTCTCATCAAGGGGGAGATTGAGAGACCTTGTGGTCGTGTCTCCATGAGAGTGATGAGTATTTGACAAGGGTTTGGTCAATCGAGTTTGGTTTGTGTGGTCGGACCATGTCGTTGCGCGGTTCACGCGTTTTCGTGAAGTCTTTCAATTCTCTGTCAGGATAATCGGATCGTCCGGCGTGTTATGGGCGATGACGATCATAGGCGGTTATCTGGATTGGTAAATGGCGGTTGAAGAATTCCAGAGAAGTTGTTTTTTTTCGAGTTCTGGTTTTCATTGGAAATCGGAACAACCGCAGGTATTGGAGCGGTACGACCGAGTGCGGTTGATCCGCTGGTAACATGGCGGTTGTACTGATTATATTGTGAGGTTCGGCCATTTTGGTGATTTGAGTTTTGGGATAGGTCATATCCAAGTGTGTTCATGCATATGTGTTGCATATTGCATGTTTGAGCTAACGTTGGGTCAAGTTGTGAAGAACTTGTTCCGGTTTTGTGTTTCTTTATGCGTGTGGTCGCGGGACGTCGAGTGGAGTCGTGGCGAGACACGGTGGACCGGACTAGGTGCAGGTGGCACTGAGGTCAGAACGGTCGGGATGTGTCGAAGACGACGTGGACTCGAGGTGGTTGCGAGGCGTGCGAGACGAGGCGTGGAAGCTTCCCGAAGGTGCGGGGAGGCGAAACGGAATTTCGCAAGGTTTGCACGGCGAGCGGGCTCGATTAGTTTTAGCGGGCGTAGCAGGGTGGAGACCCGTTAGCCATGGGCTATAAATAGGATGGATGGGTCTTTGCCCAAAGTGAGCACTTGGGTGGAATTAGGGTTTTAGAGTCAAAAGAGGCTTTGTGAGGTTGTTTCTCTTTTGCTCTTTAGTGGTTGAGAGTGGAGGAAGGCGCAGAGTGTGCTCCTGCGTGTCCCCTCTTGATGAGTTCTTGAGTGGTTCTCCTCCTCTCGAGCATGTAGTGTGAGTGTGTTCTTGTGTTGGGAGAGTGAGGAGATGGATTGAGAATCTTGTAATCATCCCTCTGGTTCTAATGTCCATGCGTATGGGGATGTATTTATTTGTATTTCGCTCTTGATTCAAGAAATGAAAATCAAGTTTGCATTCCCTGTTCTTATTTTTCCTTCGATTCTCTCTGTGATGGACTTGTGAGTTTTTCTTTTTCTTGTTGGTTCTTGCTAGTGAGCTGCAAAATGGATTGCTCTATGTTGGGATAGTGCCCCAAGATCATTTGATCGATTTTTCCAAGAGCTAATCTTGTTAAATCTCGATTTCACTTTTGGCATCCTCTGTTCTTCATTTCCTCTTCTAGGGTTTTGATGAAATTCTTGATTTCCTTGAGGATTTGGCCTAAGACTCATGCTAGCATGTCTGAGGTTATTACTAACCTTCTTGCAAAATCTCATGAGCCAAGGTTGAGAGATTGTGGAGCATTTCGGTTTTGCGGTTTGCATCCTTCTTCGTTCAAATGCAAGAAGATAGGAACTTTGGAATGGATCTCTGAAATATTTGTTTGGAATAGGTTCCTAGTGTCTTTAGGGAGGTGTGGTTCAAATCTCGTAGAGTTTGGCCAAGCGGTTCAAAAGTTACGTCGATTTTCGTTTTGAAACCCGAGAGGTTTTTGCCTGCTCCAGGACAATCGGATGAACCGGGCTTAACACTGTGGTTGTATGGATCTGCGGTACAACCGCCATTTGCTGTGGTTGTACGGATCGTGGTACAACCTATTGCTTGCCCGTGGTTGTACCGATTGTCCCGATTTCTTCTGGTTCTTCCTCGCTTTTGTTTCTTTGAGCTTTGGGGTGAGGAGTGGATTCAACATAAGACTTCCTCTGCTTAATCATTGATCTTCATAGCTCTCATAGCTATTGGAGTAATTTACAAGTTGAATCCATTCTTTGCGAAAAAGATTAGGTGCTCCTATTCACCCCCCCCTCTAGTCGCCTTTCCGGTCCTTCATATACAGTGTGCTTTATTTAAGAAGAGTATACATGTATATATGTCCAGTGAAAAAAAAAATGTATCGCTCCATGAAACCCTAAAGCTCCACAAAAATTCTCTAGCGTGTGTATTGAACATGCGTATGTGGCGAGCGGGGTGTGGCCTGTGCTTATAGTCTTTCATATACTCTAAAAAAACGAGGACTACCAAAAAAAAATGCACCCCAAAAAAAACTGAATATGAATTTTAAAGGCTGCTGTAAATGCAACCATCCACTAACCCATTGCTAACAGTACTACTTTAAGATTCGTGCAGTCCTTAGGAGGGTATTCATCAACCACCCGCAACAAACTGGATCGATGTCACGCATGTTCGTATCACTATCCTATAAATCACATTTCACATCCCATATAACCCCATTTTTAAGAAGCCTAAAAAGCAAGTTTAGCTTTCTATAGCTTTATAAACTGAAGCTAATACTGAAATGGCCTATGCAGAGCCCGTAGACTGTAATTTTTCTTCACCATATGCATACTCGTACGTATCCTCCATGCACCCCTCGTTGGTAGACGCACACACATAATGTACATCGCTACACTCGCCTGTCTATATATATATATATATATATATATATATATATACACACACACGTGCTCCCTCCCCCTATTATAGCTAAGAATTTTAGGAATGTATCGAAACCTTATATAGTGTGGACATGCGCTTTCCTACTACTGAAGGTGCACACGTGTGTACTCTAAATAAATTGGTGAGCACACGCACCGAATGGGATTCAGTGCAGGTGGGTAGGATGCTTGATGGCCTCCCTTGCCAACTGAGCTAAGTAGGTTTGTTTGGTAGAGCCCATACTCCTGATTCTCAACCGGAGCAGTAGGAGTCGAGCCAAACGCACCTACTCCTCCTTTATAATCAAGAGCAGCTCAAAATCGGAGTTGTATTACAATAGAAAATTATGAGTGATATTGGACGAACTCCTAACCTCTCAATTACCAAAAATACCCCTTTATTTACGCAATTTCGCGACTCGGTGTAAATACCTTTTTTTTTCCTACTCTTGTCGTTCCCTCCCGTCCCAAGTAGACAATAGCTAAGGAAGGTAATAGCTAGTTGGTTGACAATTTGCATGACTCATTGCTCCAACATTTTGTTAGGTACTTTCTACTGGTAAGTAAGATACACTTGCATGAACTGAACCCTTTGGCCAAGTTCCTTCGGAATGGTTGCTGAGGATCTCACCGTGCCGGCCTATGTTGCTCCTGAAGATGGATGGAAACGGGAGGGGCATAGGGAGGGGGCAGAGTGATACCTAGAGATGAGAGAACTTTGGCTTTGTGACTGCCTTCATAAGCTGAACACGCAGAGTCCTTCACTTGTGATATTGAAGCCCTTTGCCCGCCTGTATCAACAAATTTACATTAAGTATTTGTACTTCTAGTTCTAGATGTAAATGTACAAGCAAAATTTAACCATGCCTTGAATATTGCGAAATGTTAGCTAATAAGTAACACTAGAAGAAAAGAACTCCAGCAGCATGACAGACAATAAGAATAAAATGGATCCCAAGGCATGAGATAAGGCAAACCTGCATCCAGAGCTCCATGAACCACCAACGATTCAACGGGATTAGGATCTTCATCTTCATTGCTGATTTCAGGGGTCAAAGAGTGCATGTTCTTCTGTATGTTCCCCAGATCATTTCTATCTGGAAAATTAGGAGTATGCAGTTAGCAAGCAAGATTAAAAGTTTCACATATTATTGGACTAGAAATGGACATATTATTGGCATACTAGGGCTTATATATCTCCCTACAAAGTCTAACTTTTTGTAGTGGCCTCTATATCTTGTTAGGAATAGCAACTTATATTCTCAGGAGACCAAAGAGCCAGTATATATAGACAAGTACAGGAGGTGAATATGCAAATAACCCCTAATAACAATTGGGAATAACACAATTACACATATATCTCTAACACCCCCCTCAAACTCATGGTGGATCAACAACACTGGGTTTGGAGAGGTAGAAGCCGTGTTGTGCTCGAGTCTGAGCCTTCGTGAAGAAATCCGCTATCTGAACCTTGGAAGGCACATACTGAAGAGCAATCACCTGATCATGCACACAAGACCTCATAAAGGAAGCATCAACATATCTAAGATGTTTATTTGTTGTTTTCATAAACAGTGTCTGCACTAGATGTCGAATTTGTTGGATATGAAAACATTCAGTTTTGTGATTGAATGAATCATATTACTGAAAAGAATCATATTTGCTGGAACTACCATCTCATGCATTTTGTTCATGTGAAACAAACTTTTTATGTGGAACGCCATATTGCCCATTGCCAATCTTGTCTTGTCAAATTGAATGCTAAGGGCCTGTTTTTATGTGGAACGCCATATTACCTATTGCCAATCTTGTACTATCAAACTGAAATAAACTTAATGCTAATGGCCTGTTTCTACTATCAAATGACCGATAACATGTCTTGTCAAACTGAATACTGTAGCTTGCACACTAATTACAAATGGCAAACGCTGAGTGGAGTGACGAGAATCTTAGGATAGTTTGTGACTTTTTCGCACAAGTGAGCTGGAAATCGTCCAAACACCCATTTGAACTAGGTTGGATATGACATCATTTGAGGAGAAGAATGGCATGCAGTACAAAAAGATACGACTTAAGAACAAATGGGATAAACTGAAGAATGAATATGCCATATGGAAAAGATTGAAGCTGAAGGAGATTGGATTAGGTTGAGACCACCAAAAGAACACAGTTAAGGCCGACCTTTCTTGGTGAAAGAAGAAAAATGAGGTAAGTAGTAATTATGCAATGCACTAGTTCTTGCTTGTGAAGTTTTGTCCAAAAAATACTAATATATTTTAATTGCTTTTGACAGAAATTCCGGGATCTATAGCAAGTTTCAGAAGGCGGCATTCAAAATAAGGACTTGCTAGAGGTGATGTTTGAAGACATTCATAACATCGGGTGACCATTGGTATTTGGCCAGGGGGGGGGGGGTAACTTACCTCAAAGCCCTGCACATCCATCTGTTGATATAGACCTAGAGGAACAAGAAGATGAGAATGATGATTAGTACAGAAGTGAACAAGAGGATGAATCACCTGCCACCAAGAAAGGAAAAAGAGTTTATGGTTCCAACAATGACAAGGGCAAAAAACTAAGTGGCTCACAGTTTGTACAAGACCAGTTGAAGTGCATGGTTGATTTGAGTGAGGAACAAGAAGATGAGAATGATGATTAGTACAGAAGTGAACAAGAGGATGAATCACCCGCCACCAAGAAAGGAAAAAGAGTTTATGGTTCCAACAATGACAAGGGCAAAAAACTAAGTGGCTCACAGTTTGTACAAGACCAGTTGAAGTGCATGGTTGATTTGAGTGAGAGATCACATGTATCTTTTGAAGCATTTTCCAAAAAGAGAAATGAAGACTCCGTGTGTAGCATCATGGAAATCATGGAGTTGGTTTGTAAGTGCGGTGCTATTAGTGGGAGTAATGAGCACTACATTGCAACTGAACTTTTCATCAAGAAGGAGCACAGGGAGATGTGGCTTACCATTAAAGATAATGTAGGGCGGTTTGAATGGCTTAAAAAAGTACATCGCAAATATGACAATTAGAGATATCAGTTTATTTGACTTGTTTGACTATCAGTTTATTTATCTTGTGAGTCTGTCAGTTTATTTCGCTTTGGAGTCTGTCAGTTTATTTAGCATGTTAAACATTATTATCATGTAATATTATTTGTCTTGTAAGATATTATATATGTCGTGTGTTGCACTTTGCATTTGTCTTTTTTATTGTATGCAAAGTATATATTGTTGTCATGTTGTCTCATTTTTTTTTTCCTTTTGTTATATACAGATGTCGTCAAGTAGTGATGATAGTGGTGACTTGGATGATGAACATGCATTTGATCTAGAGATGATGCGTAGACAACAAGAGGCGATGAGTAATCTGACTATTGTTGCATATCTTGTGGAGAATTATTTCTCAACCTATCTAGAGAAGCATGAGACTAGGACTTCACAACTCAGTGGAATGGGATTTGTGATGGAGACTTTGTCCACTCCTGGGGAAAGTCACAACATGTTTCGTATGAATACAACAATCTTTCATAGTTTGCACGATCTTTTGGTAAGTAGATACAACTTGATATCAACTAACCATATCAGTTCGAGGGAAGCACTAGCTATGTTCCTATACAGATGTGGTGGTTGTGAGTCCAACAAAAGAGGGCAAAATCGGTTCAAGCATTCTGGTGAGACAATTTGTAGAAAGTTTGATGATGTTTTGGAATGTGTGGTAAGCATGTCTAAAGATTATGTGCAACCCAAGGACCCTAACATCTCAACTGTTCATAGTAGAATTAGAAATGATCGGATGATGTGGCCACATTTCAAGGATTGCATCGGTGCTCTCAATGGTACTCACATCCTTGCAACCGTCCGCCTAGAAGATCAAGTTAGATATATTGGCAAATCAGGAAGTAAAACTCAAAATGTGATGGTGGTAGTTGATTTTGACATGCGCTTCACATATACATCGATTGGTCAGCCAGGGGCTATGCATGATACTAGTGTGTTATACCATGTGTTGGATGTAGATAGAGATGTCTTTCCACAACCCTGCGCAGGTAATTTTCTTTCTTACTAACATTTCACAAATTTCTCCACTTGTACTACTCATATGATTATTGCATCTTATGTTACAGGAACTAATATCTTGTCGATGTCGGTTATTCGAATCGGCCAAGGTACTTGGCGCCATACAAGGGCCAAAGATACTATGGTCCTGATTTTCGAAAAGGTCCTGCACCAAGTGGTGACAAAGAGAAATTTAACCAACTGCACTCAAGTTGTCGTAATGTTGTTGAGCGGTCCTTTGGTGTATGAAAGATGAAGTGGAGAATTTTGTAAAGATACCGAGCTTTCCTATGACAAAACAAAAGATGATTGTAGCAGCAACCATGGGACTCCACAACTTCATTCGTGAGCATGCTACGACGGATAGACATTTTCGTAGGTGTGATCGAAATCCAGATTATGTGCCCATGGTACCGTCCAGATATGCAAGATATGTCATTTCGTGAGATGCATCGGATGCATCAACGCCACAATCGAGTGATAGGTCCATGAATAGGTTTCGTGATGACCTTACAAGGGCAATTGCTCAATCTAGATGATTGCGGACCGGTTGATACGACATTTTGCGATCTTTTGTAAGCAATTATTTATCTTTGAACACTTTTATATATTTATGTGATCGATAAAATCATTGATTGCTCGTGGAACCTTTCTATATATTTATCTTTGAACACTTGTATATATTTCTATTCATATTATGTGGAGCCAAAACTGAAACAGAACACCAGCTTTTGTTGCTTATCATTGTATCGATATGATGAACTCGGCGATCAGTGAGAGTTCAATTCCGTTGCACAAGCATGTTGTTCTACACTGTTCAATTCCGTTGCACAAGCATGCTGTTCTATGCTTATCTAGTGCATTAGCATCTGATTAGGGTTGGTCCACGAATGCGTTTGTATAAGCATGCTGTTCTATGCGGATGTTCTATCAATTGTCGCCCAATAGTGTCTCATGATTCACGTAAACGATGATTTTCTATGCCCATTGGGTCGTCATCTTTAGGAGATTACACATCAAACACAATATCAGTCCGTGCTCGGCGCCGGGGCGGTGCTCGGGGCGGGCTCGCTCGGCAGGGCGTGGCGCGTCGAGGTGCGGCGGAAGTGGGGTGGCAGCGTAGAAGGCGCTCCTGGCACGCGGGTGGGCGGAGTGCACGCGCGCGTGGCCGCGGCGTCAGGTGGTTTCTCCTGACCAGGCCATGAGAAACTCATTTGGCAAAATTTCGGCAGTTATGGGCGTTATCAGTGAGGTCCGATAAAATTTTATTTCGAGTAAAAAAATTAGGATTTATCAAATTTTTATCTAAATTCAGATTTCAATTCAAAACTTTGACGAATTCCGTCTTTGCAACTGTAAAATTCAAATTTTAATTAAAAAAAATTGTCTAAAATTTTGCTGACATATCTGCTAACCGGCGGTTACCGGTCCCATCGGTAGGGTCTGATAAAATTTTCGAAACGATATAGTTTTCTGGTTGCACGAATGGCGCGGTGTGCTCTCCATCAAGACGTTCTACACAAGCCTATGCCTCAGGGAATTCTGCAATCCCTGCGCAGGTATCCTGAGTTAAACAACCACAGCATTTCAATTGAACTACTGTAACAATATTTCAATTGATTAACAGAAATTTTTTCATACGCCCAATTTTCATTTTTCAGCATTAACCTATTTGAGTAATGTGAGTAGTGCTTCCGTTCTCTCCGACCCTTGACTAATTTGCTAGTGTTGATGCAGCTATAACACTCCTCAATAACTAGTTGTATTGATTTGAGAAAATTGCAGTGCCTGCAGCAACTTTTCTATGCTTCATGCACAGGTTTCGAAAGCAAGAGCTTCGTAGCCGCTAGGAGGCCACAGACACAGTTCATCAGAATTCTCCTCCCTGGATTCTCCACAAAGCTGGTCTGCAAACCTCACTGCATTGTTCGGTTCAATGTTCTTGCAGCGAATTCCTCCCAAGTATGCGCGAAATCACATGACAGAAGACAATGGCAGTTAAAACGGCCATGGTTTTCAGCCCCCTCGGCAAGTTTTGGCGCGTTGAGCTGGAACGAGATCAATCCCATATCTTCTTAGGGATGGAAAGAGTTTCTGACGGCTCATGATCTTTCTCGAGGCAACATCCAGCTGTTCAGATACGAAGGTTACATGGTGTTCACTGTCGAAGTGTTCTATCTGGCGGACTCTGGCCCCTGTTTGTTTAGACGTCGCAGTACTCTAACCCTGTTTGTTTAGGTTTTTTTTTTTGGCTTATAAGTAAAAAAGTCTAAGTCTAAACAAAAGGGTGGCTTTTTTATGCAGCTTATAAAAAACTTAAATCTATTTAAGGCTAAAAGCCATAAGCCGTGGGAGAGATGTTTTTTTGACTTTTTGTGGAATAGACCCCCCTGGTTCCCTTCAGTCCCCCCTGCCCCGACGCTGCAGCCTCCTCCCCTCCCCCCGTCGTCGCCCCCTCCCCCAATGCCACCGCCGATATCTTCCCATCCCCCGACGGCGCCGCCTCCCCTCCCCTCCCCCAACGCCGCTGCTCCCCTCCCTTGACGCCGCTGCCGCTGCCGCTCCCCTCCCTTCCTTCTCTCGCTTCTCACCAACACGAGCCGGGCAGCGACTTGGGTTTTGCTCCCGAAATCTCCTCCCGAAGCCACCGCCGCCTCCCTCCCACACCGGCGGCGATCTAGCCCTCCCCCTCCCTCCCCCGTTCTGGCCTTTTTATCTCTGGATCTCGCGCAAGATGGTACGTCTCCCCCCTCCCCTCTCGATCCCCCAAAGTTGGAGATGCGGTCATGTCTAATTCGGAGTTTGTGTTCTTGCGCAGCTTCCCCTCTCGCTCCTCAAGACCGCCCAGGGGCATCCCATGGTAAGATCCTAACAGTGGCTGGATTCTTGGTTTAGTTATTCATTGGTTTCTAATCGGTTTGGGTTTTGATCGATTTGTGTGTGTGTGTGTTCTTAAGCTTGTGGAGCTCAAGAACGGCGATACTTACAACAGGCA
Source organism: Hsuehochloa calcarea (assembly GCA_036346395.1). Taxonomy (NCBI): domain Eukaryota; kingdom Viridiplantae; phylum Streptophyta; class Magnoliopsida; order Poales; family Poaceae; genus Hsuehochloa; species Hsuehochloa calcarea. The sequence continues at coordinate 26,554,666 of CM070601.1, read as the reverse complement.
CTTGGTGAACTGCGACACGTGGATAGACATCCACCTCCGGGAGGTTATTTGCACCTCGAAGGTGAAATCTTGCGCCACCATATTCGTCTTGTGATGTATTTCATTTTAGTAAGCGCAGATTAGTTAAAGGCGTTGTTTGGTTGGGATTGCACTATTGCAGGATGGTGATAAGTTTTGGAGGATGCCCGAGTGTTACATTCGTGGGAACACCATCAAGTATCTTCGGGTTCCTGATGAGGTATGGATTTCTGACGTGATGAATCTTATTTGCCTTTGTAGTTTGCTTGGTTGTTTAGATACGTCTGTTGTGTGTGTGTGTGTGTGTGTGTGTGTGTGTGTGTGTGTGTGTTTGTGTGTGTTTTGCATCATCAGGCAGTGTATTTCTGCTCAGGTTTCATTGTCGAAATGATTTTGAATATAATTGTATGATCATGGCTAGCAAAATCACTATAATGTCATGTAATTCTGCTGTGGCTATCCTTTAGTTTGAAGTCCCGTGTTCTTTTCAAATATTTTTGGGTGGCTAATCTCCAACATCACAGTTATGTATAAGCCATCATGTGCAATTCAAAATCTTACACAATAACAAGATAACACAATCGACAAGTGCATTCTTGTTCAAAGGTACATTCATTTGCGATTCAGAGCAATACTTTGCATGTTGTTGGTATCCATTTAGCTGATATAGCCTTAGTATGTGTTGGCTAATAGGTGTAAAAAATGTCCAAATATGGCGGTGTGTAAGTGCAGTACAGTAATTACAATAATGATTAGCTGCGTCTCCTCCACCCGACGGCGCCACCTCCCATCTCCTCCCCCACCGCCGCCGCCGCCTCCCCTCACTTTGTGGAATATTTGAGTAGATACTTTCTTTAATAATTCAACAAGAGCTCACTTTTGTGGAATATGTGCTAATTGATCAGTGTGCATCCATTTGTGCCTTTTGCATTTGATATTTTTCCTACATGGTAGTTACTACTATGTTGAGTTGCTTCCTTCTGCATTTGATATTTTTCCTGCATCCTTCCGTTTTTTTATTATCTATCTCACATATTCTTTGCCAATTCATAATTCAGGCTTGCAAAAAGCTCAGAAAAATTGTTATGAACCGAAGAGCCTTTCACTGAGGAGCGTAACCAATAGCGATGAGTAGCCAGAACTTGGACAGAGGAAGGCAAGAACTAGAAGAAGAAGATTACTTGTATATTTCTTTTCCTCCCTCCCTAGTTACAATACTATAGCCCTTTTATACAAGCAAAGGCAGAGTTCTAATTCAATACCAAAACCGAATTGTACTCTACTGTAACAATAAACTTCTATATGTAAACAATAGCTATGCCTTATTTGATTTCCGGCACTTGTAATGAGTCCCAATGAAACTATCCATAACACTTCCCCCTTCCTTTTGAAATAGCTCGTCCGGGAGCTGATAATTTGGAAATTCCTTGTGAAAATCATCACGCTTTATCCAAGTTTCTACAGGCTCGTGCATTAAATCCATCTTCCATTGAACTAACAATTCCCACACACCTCGATTTAGCCTGGCACGAAGCACGCTTTGCGAGTTGAAGTTGAACTTGTCCATGATGAAGGGAGGCAAAGTCGAAACATGGTCGCGGTATTCCATGAAAAGGTTTCAAAATAGAAACGTGGAACACATTATGAATGCCGTTCTCGCGCAGCATCTCCAAACGATAGGCAACTGCACCAACTTTTGAGATCACCTTGTAAGGACCGAAAAACGAGGGCATAGTTTAACATTGAGACCGAAACCGGTGAGGGAATTTGGCGATGTAACCGTAACCATACCCAATCTCCTTCTTGAAATTGTAACTCTCACGCTTGGAATCACCAAGCTCTTCATATGTTTGTTGAGATCAAGTAAACGTAAACGAATTTCTTGGATGAATTCATCGCGTTTGCTTAACAATTGCCGAACATCTGTATGCGCTTCAACGTCACCAGAACATGGTATCAAGGTAGGAGGTTGACGCCCATAAACAACTTCGAAGGGAGTAGCTTTGAGAGATGAATGATAGGATGTGTTATAGCAGAATTCAGCCCATGCGAGCCACTGAGGCCATGTTCTCACGCGATCCCCACACAAACAACGGATATACATCTCAATCGTCCGGTTAACCACCTCAGTTTGGCCATCTGACTGTGGGTGATAAGTAGTACTCATTTGCAGTTTGACATCAGCTAAGCGGAAGAGATCTTTCCAAAAATGACTAGTAAAAATTTTGTCGCGATCACTAACAATAGACTCCGGAAACCCATGTAAACGGATAATCTGATCAAAAAATACTTGGGCCACGGATTGAGCTGTATACAGATGACTCAACGGGATAAAATGAGCATATTTTGAAAACCGATCAACGACCGTTTTGTGAGCCACTTTAGGTAATCCATCGATGAAATCCATACTTATGTCGGCCCAAACACGATGCGGTACTGGAAGCGGTTGGAGTAACCCCGCCGGATGTAAGTGCTCGGACTTATATCGTTGACAAGTAACACATTGACGATAAACGCCGGTAGACTACGCCGTTCGAATATAAAAGGTAGCCTGCACCCGATGCCAAGTTTTTGCCAAACCTTCATGACCTATGGAATGTGCCACCGAAAAAATACTCTGAAGGCCAGGAAAATCTTCAGGGATAAATATGCGATGACGAAAAAGAAGCAGACCATCCGAGAATTCCCATTCCGCTGATAATGTACCCGCCATCCACTCGGTATGCTTGGCCGCCCAAGAAGTATGGGACTTCAGTTGACAACGTAGGTCGTCATAATAAGCGAAATCGGCCGATGAAATTGCATGTACACTGAGGTCCTCATGGCGACGTGAGAGGGCATCAGCCACAATGTTGTCTTTGCCCGGTTTGAATTCTACCGTAAAGTCATAGCCGAGTAACTTGGTAATCCACCTGTGTTGCGGTACCGTAGTTAATCTCTGATCCAACAAGTGTTTCAAACTATAATGATCCGTCCGGATGCGAAATTTACTGCCCCAAACGTACGGCCGCCAATGTCTCACTGCATAAACAAGCCCGATCAATTCCCGTTCATACGCTGGTAGGTGAGCTTGATGAGGCACAACCGGTTTGCTAAAGAATGCAATAGGTCGTCCTCCTTGGTGTAATACTGCACCGAAGCCAGTCCCGGACGCATCACAGTCAATGATAAAATCTTTGGCAAAATCCGGAAGTTGCAGAACAGGAGCGGCGGCAATAATCTGTTTCAATGAGTCAAAGTCAGCCGTGGCGTCCTGAGTCCAGCGAAATCCGTCCTTGCAAAGAAGCTTGGTTAAGGGCGCTGCAATATGTCCAAAATCTTGGATGAATTTGCGGTAGTATCCGGTGAGTCCTAAAAACCCACGCAGGCTTCTGATATTGCGCGGCAAGGGCCACTCAAGCACGGCGGATACTTTGTCTTGATCCATGGCCACCCCGTGGGATGATATGACATGTCCCAAATAAGCGATCTGCTGTTGACCGAAAACACACTTCTTTTGGTGGAGATGTAAGTGGTGTTCAGTCAAGGTGATAAATACTTGTCGAACATGACGCAAATGCTCCGCCCACGAGCGACTGTAAATTAAAATGTCATCGAAAAATACCAAAGACGAATCGATTTAAGGAATGGTTGTAAGATGGAATTCATCATGGCCTGAAATGTCGAAGGAGCGTTGCATAAACCGAACGGAAGCACTAAAAATTCAAAATGGCCATGGTGAGTACGGAAAGCCGTTTTGAGCACATCATCGGGGGACATCCGAACTTGGTGGTAGCCGGACCGTAAATCCAATTTAGTGAAATAGCAAGATCCTTCCAATTCGTCCAAGAGCTCTTCGACGTGTGGAATTGGAAATTTATCCTTGATGGTGTGTTCATTCAATGCTCGGTAATCGACGCAGAACCGCCACGACGCATCCTTCTTACGGACGAGGAGTACCGGAGATGAGAACTGGGACGAGCTCGGCCGGATGATCCCCTGAGTCAACATTGTTGTACACTGTCGTTCAATTTCATCTTTCTGAATATGCGCGTATCGGTAGGGCCGAACCGATATAGCGGGCGCATTAGGGAGCAGACGAATGTGGTGATCGCAAGATCGAACAGGAGGAAGTCCCGATGGTTCCGCGAATCGGTGCGCAAATTCGGCCAGAAGAATAGTCATGAGGTCATCTCCAATAACTGTCCGGAGTCTGGCTGCTGTGAGGGGAGGCTCCTGCAAACCGGTCCACGTGATCCGTCGGCCATGCTCCCAATATGAAAACTGCTGCTGAGCGAAATTCCATAGGACGGGTCCCAATGTGCTTAACCATTGCATCCCTAAGATCACATCAAAACCGGATAAGGGAATGATATAGAAATCAACCGCAAACCTGGAGGGATCGATGGACATTGGTGTATTTTTGCACAACCCCCCACACGCGAGCCTGTCACCGTTTGCCACTTTGACCAGGAGACCGCTATGGGTTTGGACAGCCACGTTGAGGCCAGGCACACACGCTTGATTGAGGAAATTATGTGTAGATCCCGAGTCAAACAACGCAATGCCCTCAAAATTGCCAATGCGTACCTTCACTTGCATTGTCTGGGCAGTACAGATACCTGTAACGGCGAGCATTGAAATTTCCGGTTCGGTCACCTCGGTCTGTTGGTCGTCAACTGGATCCCCAGAATCCAAGTCCACTTCGGTTTCTAACCAAAACAAGTGTTTGCAGCGGTGGCCCCGGGCGAACTGTTCATCGCAGTTGAAACATAAACCTCGTTGTCGCCGATCAGCCATCTCTGCGGTCGTGAGTCGGCGGAACACCCCCGTGCGAGTCTCAGGGTGTGTTGGAGCCGGTATCGGTGATGAAGAGGTAACCGTTGTCGCAGGAGGGCATGAGGCCGGTGGAACTACCGTTCGAAAACCTTGCTTCGATCGTGTTCGTCGACCGATTATTGCTCGGTGCCCAAAGATGCAGTAGTTTGCAATCGGTCGTATGCACGCGCCAAATTCATTGCGTGTTGCAGGGACGTAGGCCCGACCAATTCCACATGTGTGCGGACAGGTTCGGCGAGCCCGGCCGTGGAAAGCTCCATCTGATGAACTCGGGATAAGCCGACAGTGTGGCACAGCAAATCGGTAAATTCCTGCTGGTATTGTGCCAAGGTGTCGGTTTGTTGTAAGTGTTTGATTGCTCCTAATGTGTTGGTGCGGATGGCCGGCCCAAAACGCATGGAGCAGTAGTGTTTGAACACCGGCCAGGAGATCATGCCCTCGTCGCGCTCCAATTGATAGAACCAAGAGTGAGCAACCGAAGATAGATGAAACGAAACCATCCATACCTTATCATCATCGGGTGTTTGATAAGCCCGGAAGTAGTGGTCGCATTTATTCAGCCATGAGAGAGGATCCTCGGACCCGTCGTATGTTGGCAGTTCAAGGCGAGGCAGATGGGGACGATCCAGATGCACGCGAGGGAAGTCGGTCTGCTGGCGATACCCTGGTGGAACGTCAAGGATTTCCCCGTGAAAACGCTGCTGGTCGGGATGTGTCTGTGCCCGAGTCGGATTGAATCTGTTAGGTTGCGAAAGCCGTGTCTCGGCAGTAGACAGCGAGCCTTCCGCGATCAGGGTGGGCGCTGGCAGTAGTCCTGTACCGGCGGATACGGCGGGAAGCTGTCCGGTGGGTGTCGCCGGTGGACCGCGATGTGCATCGAACAATTGCCGCATCTCCTTGGCCAGCGTGTCCAGTCTTTGATCGGCGGCGAGTTGTTGAGCGCAGAATTTCTGTTCGGTGGAGACCTGTAGATTGGTTATGGCTCAAGGAGTTCGATTGAGCTCGCTCCAAGCCTTCCAGTCGTGCATCGGATGTAGGATCTGTTTTGGGTGGCATGGTGGGCGGGATCGGTGAATCTGATACCAAATTGTTATGAACCGAAGAGCCTTTCACTGAGGAGCGTAACCAATAGCGATGAGTAGCCAGAACTTGGACAGAGGAAGGCAAGAACTAGAAGAAGAAGATTACTTGTATATTTCTTTTCCTCCCTCCCTAGTTACAATACTATAGCCCTTTTATACAAGCAAAGGCAGAGTTCTAATTCAATACCAAAACCGAATTGTACTCTCTCAGAATAATAAACTTCTATATGTAAACAATAGCTATGCCTTATTTGATTTCCGGCACTTGTAATGAGTCCCAATGAAACTATCCATAACAATACTTTCTTTAATAATTCAACAAGAGCTCACTTTTGTGGAATATGTGCTAATTGATCAGTGTGCATCCATTTGTGCCTTTTGCATTTGATATTTTTCCTACATGGTAGTTACTACTATGTTGAGTTGCTTCCTTCTGCATTTGATATTTTTCCTGCATCCTTCCGTTTTTTATTATCTATCTCACATATTCTTTGCCAATTCATAATTCAGGCTTGCAAAAAGCTCAGAAAAATTGAGCTCTCGGATTGTGAAATTTATGTGTCCTGTGAGCCATGCCCAATGTGCTTCGGCGCACTTCATCTGTCCCAGATCAAGGTTCATTCTTTACTGTTCTGTTGCCTAACATCATAGAAATAGCTTATGATGTTGTTTAACACTCCTGCGAATTCCGCAATGCAGAGGCTGGTGTATGGAGCCAAAGCAGAAGCTGCCATTACAGTTGCGCTTTGATGACTTCATTGCCGATGCTCTGAGAGGCACTGGGTACTATCAGAAGGCCAACATGGAGATCAAGAAGGCTGAGGGCAATGGTGCCCTGATTGCTGAGCAAGTCTTTGTGATTTGAGTGTACAGAGAAGTGAAACATGTTATACAAGTTACTACGGTATCAATCAGGTTGGGAAATGAAGTTGTCGATAGCTGCGCTATTTGTAACATCTCTTGTATAAAATGTGCAAAGAAACATGCACATGCTAGTGTTGGAATTATAAGTTGCAGGCTTAGTTTTTTTTTTTGTGTGTGTGTTCTGATCTCATTGCTCAACTTTTTGAGCGTGTCAACATTTAAATCAGAATGTACTTACGAAATTTTGTGATTGAAATATTGCACTTTATTTTATGCTATGATTTAGACTATTTTATGCTATTTTAGAAATCCTATGCAAAAATAAGTTTAAATACATGCTTAAAAAGATCATTTAACCCTTAAAGGGTAATTCAGACTTTTAATCCTTCACACAAAACACAATAAGTCAACATCCTATAAAAAACAAGATTACCAAACACCAAAACTTGGCTTAAAAGCTAAGATGTTTATAAGCTGATTAAGCCAAAAAGCTGGCTTTAAGCTATAAGCCAAAAAAGCTTAAGCCTAAATAAACAGGTCGATTCTTTGCGACGCAAAGACCTTCATCCATATTGTCGATGAGAAGGCCCCGAGTGCCACAAAGACAAGAAAGTGAGCTATTTCTCGACCAAACGCGTTTGAATCAATTGATCTTGGAATAATCCTGTCATATTCACAGATTGTGCATGTTGTACACCTTCTGTTTGGTTTTTGCAGAAAGGCAGCAGCCTGAAGTATCATTGGCCGGTACAAAGACGAAACGCGAGAGTGGGAGTAAAGCCATGCAGGAGACAAGAAACCAGAATGCTCATGCAACATCACAAAATTTCAAAACCATCAAAATAACCATTTATGCATTTTTGAGGTTTGTCAAAAAAAATTTGGTCATTGAGTTTGGTGAGCTCCGGTTTGACTCGTTATGCTTACACCATCTCTGGTCATCGAGACAACTAATGCACACCTCCTTGTAGCCTCTCCTTCACCATAGCTCGCTGCCACCGCCGTTCGGCCGCCCCTAACCTTCTCTGACGTCGCCAACAACATCGGGGTACTCGTGGTAAGCCGTTGATGCCCAAGCGCTCCTCCTTTTCGCTCAAGTGAGTCGTGTTCGCTATTGTCACCGTCACGGTCTATGTTGTCGCCTCTCTGGTGACCATAGGTTTACATGTTGGTGTTGTTAGCATCGTCGTCACCTCCTTGAGCCTTGGTGCGTGTGCTTTCACCTTTGTTCTGCTTCGTGTGCCCATGTCGTCACAACTGTGCTACTGTTGGTGCTTCTTATCGCCGCAGGTGAAGCTTCGGCCATCTCCTTGCCTCACAACCGCATCCGGTGGTCTCTCTTCGCTCTCTCCTACCTCAGTGTGCAGTTTGAGCCAATGTTTACGTTGTCGTTCGCTGCTGGCGGGCTCACCGGAGCCGCTCGGCCGGCCTCCTCTGTTCCGAGCCACTGACACACTCACATGTCATTAGGGATGGCAATTGTACCCGATTACCCGCGTGCCCGCGGACAAATGCCCTAATGGAGCCGGACATGGGGGCTTTCTTTGCCTATAGGCATGTGTAACACCCTGGCTATTCGGAAGCCAAAATGCTACATAAAGAACTAACATACAACCAAATTGCGGAAGAATTTAAACTGAAACTCTTCTAAGTACATATAGGGACCAACTTTGATAGGAGCATTGCAGGAATAACGACTGAATTCATCAGAACATAATCAAGGAATAACTAAAACGAACCACTAGTATCATATAACCCGGAAACATAACATCGAGAGAAATATCATGTAGTAGTAAATTTATTTATTACAGTTCATCGATTAACAAATGAAAGTCCTTCTCGACATTATTAATGAAAGTAAATTATAGTGAACTGTGTGAAATGTGCTGGTCGACTCCCTCCCAACAGAGTAGTCATCAACGATCACCTAAATAAATACAGAAAATAAGAATGAGTCGAAACTCAGCAAGTACAGTAAACAATTGAACATACAAGGTTATGAACAAGTCCATCTCAATACGAAATCTGAACTTATCTCTGAACACTTATGAGTATGAATGGAATGAATGGATGCAATGAAAGGAAAGGACCGCACACGTGCTCATACCGGTATAGCGAGTGACACACCCGTCGGTGCTCACCTAAGCATGTACTTAACAAAGTCCAGTGTAAGATCGAGGTGGCCGACTAGAGGGGGGTGAATAGGCGGTTTTAAAAATCTTTCGCGCTAAACCAATATATAAATGCGGAGGCTAATAGCGAATTGGTTTTGCACAATTAAAAGCTAAATCAACTAGGCTCAACTAAGTGCACCAACAATACAAGAGAGCAATCACACAATGATATATAAACAATTAAAGCATGTAATGTAAATCGCTCAAAGTAAAGCACAAGATAAAAACAAGATGGACACACTTATGTTTTACCGTGGTGTTCGGAGACTTGCCGGTCTCTCCTAATCCACGTTGAGGTAAGCCCAACCACGTTGGACCGGCTCCTCAAATGAGCACACACCTCCGAGGTAAGTTCAACACTTGGACCGGTTCCAAACTGAACCAACACCTCGCTCCACTATGGTTGCTCTTCCTCCACTCCGGAGATGGCGAGCACCAAACCACTCACAACACGCCGGGCCTTCTCACAAGCTTCTTGAGAAGATCACCGGGCACGACGCCTCCACGCCGTCTAGGTGTCGGCAAACACCAAGAGTAATAAGCCAAGCCCTTTGTTTGACTCTCACCACGTGCAACGAATGCACAAGCTCAAGTGGATACAAAATCCACATCTAGATGCAACACATGCAACTAGAGACCTCCCTCCTTGCTCACAAGGTGCAACACATGCACAATTGAGAGGAGAAGCTCACACTAGCTCAAGTGAGTGAAATGGGATGCCAAAGATTGTCTCTCAACCGGCCAAGGTGGGTATTTATAGCCCACACACAAAAACTAGCCGTTGAGAGCAGAAATCCCCAAAAATCAGGATAATCGAAAGTTCCTCCGTGCAAACTCCGCAACTTCCGTTTTATACTGTTCATGGGCCGTACGGGTGCATAACGGCTCAAAAAATAGCCGTTAAAACTTTTGGTGCGGAAGTTCCGCAGTACAAATGGCGGAACTTCCTATTATCGGAAGTTCCTCTGTTCTCGGGTGGAAGTTCCGCAGCCTAATTTCAGCACAGACAATACTCGATAAAAATATCATAACTTTTGACTCCGATGTCGGAATTGAGTGATCTTGGACTCTATGGAAAGATTATTCAGAGGGCTACACAACCCACCTATTTGATTGATCTCAAACACATTTGATTAAATCAAAAAGCACAACTCCAAAGAGCCACTACAATGATCTAAGTCCAAATAAATAACAATAAGCAATCTTAGACCATGCCAAGGGAAAATGCATGAATCCCAACAATTTGCAAAACACATTTGCAAACTTAGATCATGCCACAAGGTGTAGGTACATGGACTTCAACCATTTGCAAAACACATTCGCAAAAGTATAGTCACATGCTACAAGGATTAACTGCATAAACCTCAACTATTTGCAAAACACATTCGCAAATAATAGCATCATGCCATGTAGAGCTAGAGCAAGCAAGATTGAGCTATCAACACATGATGAGACTCAAGCTACTAGACAAGATCCCTCTTAATAGTACGGCAACCTATACTAGCAATCCGGTCTTCCAACCAAACACCAAGACCGGTAAAAGACTAGGAACACATCCTTAGCCCTAGCTAGTCCTACCTTTGCCGTGAGCATCTTCTTGAAGCTTGATGACGCACATCTTCACTTCAAGTCCGGGTCATCGTCTTGACATGCATCAACCCATGATGCATCCTTTACTTGACCTCCATCAACACATGATGGGTCTTCTCTTGACTTGACGATCAACTCATGATCATCTCCTTCTTCGAGATCTTGTTATGCATCAACACACGATACATCCTCTTCTTGAACCTTGACTTGATGACGATCAACTCATGATGACATCCAAAGTCTTCGTCACCCTAGAACATAGCCTATTCATCCAACTCATGAAAAATGTTAGTCCCACAATGATAAACAATAATTATCAAGATATACATGCAACAAATGCTTCTAAACAAGCTATTGTAGAAAGGTGTGGTACTACCGCCAACTATCATGCGGTAGTTCCGATTATCGGAAGTTCCGCTCATATCATGGCGGAACTACCGCGCTTGCGGAAATTTGGCTAAGTCCCAAAAAGAGTGCTCTCTGAAAAAAACGTTCCGCGATTTGTCCGGAAGTTCCGCCCAGCGGTAGTTCCGCAGATACAATGCCGGAACTACCGATGATGTTCAGAAAACAAATTTCAACAGATTTTGAATGCATGACTCCTTTGTCTTGAGCCATGTTGATCTTTTACCATCTTTGCATTTCCTTTTCATGTCTTCATTCAGACTCCGGGACTAAGCCTTGAACACATCTTAGCACACACATTAGTCCCACAACACAATTGCAAATAATTGAATATAAAGCAATATGAGTATATATGAACTACACAAGTTTTATATACTCAAAGGATTTGTTTCAAAGTAATGATCCTTAATATATGAGGAGAATGGAATATGGATCAATACTTATGAAACCACAAAATATAGAGTGAACTCCCCCTAAATGTGTGCATACACAAATGTGTAATAAGAACATATGCACATATTCAAGTTTAACTTATGGTTGAGTTCAACCTATATTTTGGATCCGAGGAATGCAACAATATATAAGATTAAGATGTCGATTGCATACCTCGTTGAATTTCACCTTCATATCCAAATGAGACTACACAAAATAATACTAGACAAAAGAGTTAGTCTCATATTTAGATTTGTCATTAATCACCAAAATATTCCATTAACTCATAATGGCTGGTCTAGATCCTTCATCCGGGGATACAATCACCGTATGAAGAGCGTTTCATACGGGTGTCCGAAATTGCCCACATTGGAATGGTGGGTCTTACGTGCCCATACTGGAATTGATGGGTCTTAACAATTCCACTCCTGTGGACAGAACACGAACAATGCAAGAATGGAATGAATATATGCAATAAGTGTCACCTCTTTTATTCACATGGATTATCAACTAAGAACGAATAAATATCATGAAGTATGAATCATAGATCATAGAAATAACATCACATCAACAACATTCAACTGTATAACATGAAATATGAACATGGATCATAGATGTACCATCGCATTACAACATTCAACAGAAATCAACATGTCTTAACACATTGTACTTGCCTTCCGCGATGTGACGTACTAGGAGGCAACGAAGGTGCTTCTGCACTCGCCGCCTACACGAATGCGTATTCAAACATAAGAACACATGATATGATGATGCTACCGGCAATCTACAATACCCCCTTGACTATCCAATACAACGGTTAGACCCGAATTGACAACATACAATTCACCCATCTAAACAATTCTAGACAGCGACACAGAAGAATTCATAATTAAAGATCTGAAACTCGGAATGACATGAAACCAGTGCCCAATGAATCTTAACGAACCAGACTACGAAACTCTAGTTGATATGATTCACTAAATCTGCCAAAATATTCGGCTAACCAACAGTTGAAAATGAATGATGATATCTGTCTGCACAATGATCGAGAGTAAAGAACATGATATAACGTTCACTCTACAGATCCAATGGAGGTGATCTTTATCAATTTGGAAATATTGTTAAATAGGCTACAATAACCTAGTTGGGTGGAAGTTCTGAATCTTACATTAACAGGGTCAAAATTAAGGAACAAACAAACAGTTCCTTCTCGTCAGACAGACAGAATATCGCACAAAGAATAATTCATATCTCCTAAACTGTACGGAGGAATCTCGTGATCTCGGTGGCCATGGAAATATAAAAACTAGGGCTACAAAACTCTAGGAGATGAAAATACTAGATTCTGCTTCTAAGACACCGAAACTAGGCGCACAACCTACTGTACAGATTGAATCTAAAAAAACAGAGGCAAAACGATGCAACTAATCGAATCAAATTCTCATCTCTTATGAATCAAACAGCAAGGGGAGGCCATTGTTACCCTTGTAGCACCTCAAGAACGATGTGGATCGACCTCTCAAAGAATTTCCCTCTCCTCCCTTCAATGGCCGGCCAAGGCGAGGAAGACGAATGGCCAGCGGTGACGGCAGGAGAGATCGGCTTCGGGGAATACCTTGGGGCAGCGCCGGGGATCGCCGGAGGCAGCACCAAGGGGGAAGGGAGGCTCCAAGGGGCAGGGGAGATGCTGGAATGGGGCTAGGGGGTGGCGGCTCAAGGGGGGAGGAAATGAGGGGAGGAAGAGGGCAAGGGGGTGGCCGGCTAGGGCTGGAGGGAGAGGTGGGCGGCATGGGCTTGGGCCCTAGGGGCGCATTCCCCCTTTTTGGCCCACCTATGGCCGGCCACTAGGTGGCTCTAGCCTGGGTCGGAGGCCTAGGTTCCAAAATTCCCCTGAAAACCCTGAATTTTCGATTAATTATATCTCCCAATTACTAAACTCTCAAATCTATATACAGAGTATTACAACATGGAAATGGGAGCAATCCTCTGCCCAATGTGCAAACGGGCACGAGCATGGGTGAGCTCCACCCGTGCCCACTTCACCCGTTTACCCAACAGCTACCCTGACAAGTGGGTCCTTAGAAAACGTAGTCCACTAGTACTCCACCCGAATCCCCCACTAGACCAACACCTCTCCAATCCCCCCTGAATGCGCCACTTCCCTCCCGCATCCCCCTCCTCACCCCTCTCCAATCGCGCATCTCCCTCCTCACGCCCATCTCCAATCTTGCATCTCCCTCCTCACGCCCGACTGTCGTCAACGATTCCTACCTCACACCCAGCCACCCTCCTCACACTCGGCCACCGCCTTTCTCACGCCCGCCTCTACCCTCATTCTCTCGCCGGTCGCACCACGCCTCTTCATGCCCGCCACGCCCCCTTCCTCCCGCCTGGTGCACCGCCTCACTCCCGCCCGCCGCTCCCAGAATCTCCTCCTCATGCGTGTGGTAGGTACACAGGCATGCCCACAGGAGACGGGTACTCACGAGCGACTGGCGTGGGTGTGGTTCTTTGCCCGTCGCCCGTCACGGGCATGCCCATGGGGGACTTTTGGGCTGGCAAGCATGGGTATGGACGAGCACTACTTGTACTCGCCGCGCCCGATTGCCATCCCTACCTGCCAGGGCACCAAAACCTTTTGTTAAAAAGTAAATAATGTGATTAACTTTTTATTAAGCCTAATTCATGTTTACATGCGGACCCACTTGCTAATTCTGTAATTAACACATGTTTTTAAATCTAAGAGACTGACATGAGGGACCCACCGATTAGTAGACGCGTCCATGAACCCGGTGCACCGTCAGGGGAAACTAGGCGACCATCTCGTCCACCTAGGCGTTGGGCACAAGCCAGCCACCGTGTCTTGGGCTCAATTGGCCCCTAGGCGCTCGGCCCGCCTAGGCAGTCAATGCTGGTCCAAGGCGGACCCAGACGGACCAAGGAGGTCAAAGCGCGGCGGTGGTCCGAGGTGGTGTCGGGCGTGGTCGGATGGAGCTGGGCGTGCATGTGGGAGAAAAAGAGGTAAGTGAAGAGGGACTCACCCGTGGTCCCAAACCTTAGATCCATGATTTCTTCCCCTCTGCCTCCTCCCCAGCTCCCCGTCGCACGCCACCTCCTCCCCAGCCAGATCGACATCGCTATCCCTTCCCCACCGTCGATTCTGCTTCCCCGTCGCTGGATTTTGTCTCCTCACCGCTGGATTTTTTAACTGATGGGAGTGAGATGAGGCGGCGGCGTGATGGGAGAAGGGAGAGCGAGAGCAAGAGCGAGAAGAGGGTAGACGTAGGGGGCAACAGGATAAGGATGGGCGACAAACTGGACCAGGCCAGCTTCGATCGATGTTGAGCGTTGTGGTCAAATTGGGCTTGGGTTGGACTAAACCAAGCCGACCAAGTTTCTTTTTTTTTCTTTCCCTTTTCTTTTTCTTCTTCACTTCCTTCATGCTACTTCTGTTGACCGCCGGCTACATAGACCGCCGCTTAGGCGTGCTAGGCACTAAGCGGCAACTCTGCGCTTGCCTTCCGCCTAGCGCCTAGGTGAACACTGTGCACCGTGGATTCGGCCCCACTTGTCAGCTTAATGACGCAATAAATCCCTATTTTCCTTTAGGAAGAAAATAGAAATTAATTTTTTAAATCCGAAACCCTAATTGCATAGTGTTTTCCCTTTCCCTTTCCTAGATTTTCTTAACAGAATTAAATTCAAATGCTAATAATTTTTGCATATGAACACAAAATTGAGTGAAACTTGTTTCTAATTTTTTTCTAAAATCATGAACTTTCTTAGTCTGCAAAAATTTGATCCCTATTGGATTGTATTTGGTATTTATTTGTGTTTCTTGGCTTTTACCAATTAGATACCAACATACCGAAAGTGATTCGATGTTGATCCAGAGTAAGAAACAAGTGTTCAATAGCAAGGCAAGCAACCCCCTTGACCATGTTGATCCTATGATTTCAAATGCTATGTTGTTTTCATTACAATCATTTACGCATGCTTACTTTGAATAAAGTGATACACTCGCGCTTAGAAAACTAGTTATGTCCTATATTGCCATGAAATATTCCTTGGACTTGAATGCCACTGCCATTTTCACCTTAGGAATATTTACCACTGGTTTAGGATAACTTAAGTGGAATTTAGTTGCCATATGTAGAAGATGCTTAGTCATGCTTATATCGACACTAATTCTGCTAGGGTGGAACAACTTGATAAAATTCTTTAATTATGTGAAACACTTGTATATATGTCCAGAGGATCATCTGCTAGCTTGGTTATCAAATGAAAACTAAAAACTTATTTTAAACTTGGGCGAGTGGTTGTTGAGACCGGTGCATGTGCACGAGATTGTGATTTGTGGTTGTCTTGCACAGGTCACTAAGGACCAATTTATTGTGTTATTGACCTAAGTAAATTCATACAACCACATGTGCCTTTATGGAAAGGACCTGACTGAATAATTTACGAGTCCAAGCATTAAGCTCACAGGTTGTAGTCAGTAGGTGTTATCTGGGACATTCAGATGATGGTAAAGGACCTTCATGTCTGTAAGGCACTTGCATTAGACGATGGTACATGACGTTCACGTTCATGCAAGTGTTACCAATACAACTATGAGCCCTCTCGATGATAGTAACTAACGTCCATATCTTGAGGAGTTAACTCATAGGGCGGGCTGATGCGAGGGTGAGGTATTGTAAATGTCTTATTGTGATCTATTTCGTCGCATGCCTAAGAAAGCGTATCATGACCGACTGTATAAGTCAATCATACCGTGGGGGTAAAGTTGTACATTCTCTGCAGAGTGAGATCTCAAACCTATTCGAATAACTATATCTCCGGTTATGGACATCACTTGGTTATATCTCACAATAAGTAGTGTTATGTTTTGCAAAATGGGCTGGGTAATGTATGTATAGGAAATCCATGCATAGCTTGTTTGGCAAGGAGCTTGCCACTATTTTGAGGTCATGGCAGCAACTCACTCGTTTAATTGTGTTGTTTATGCTTTATTATTATTTGATTTTCAATGTCAAATGGTTTTATATTTATCAATTGCAATATATTACTCTCTATTACAAAATTGCAATTTCGCTTTGAGCAACAAAACCAGATACTATAGCCTTCCTTTGACATTCACATAACGAATTATATATCTAATAGCATTTGATGTAAGTCTCGCGGAGACATTGTGTACTCACCTTGTTGAAAATTATTAGTGAGAGAAGATGAAACCACGAAGATCGGTTTCTTTCACATTGCAAGTTAGTGATGACGCCGCATGTGCTAAGGTTTAACACTCAGTCGGTAGCCGGTTGGCCTTTGTGTAAAATGTAGTCAATATGACATATATTCAGCTGCTTCATAATGTGTAATAATTTATTGTATTTACTCGTATTTGAATGTGATATAACGATGTAATATGTATGCTAGCTACCAATCCTAGGAATTCGGGATTCGGATATTATACTTCCGGGTCCGACAGCTCCCCAGTTTGTGTGATAACAAGAAGACACATTCAGAGCCACGGCATTTGCTCACAAAGAATATTTACTGCCACGCTCTTAGCCACAATTTTGTGAGCATTACTACTTCCTTCCAACATCATGGATACATAGCACTTGATTGTTCTCACTGCACCGAGAGATTCCTATCACAAAATGCTTCCTGATTTGCTGCTAAAGCCTCGTGCGATTCTAATTCACAAACAGACTGGGACGCGAGGTATGCGCCTCCAACGGCATTCCTGCAAGCTGTACAATCACACTGAAAACATCTGCGCAGAGCAAAAGATCATGGAAGGTGACCTTCAGGATGGCCAACACCAATAGCTACTTCAAGTCTGGCGGGAAGGAGTTCTGCCAATCTGCCGGGATGACAGAAGGCGACTTGTGCACTATCCACGTTGTGGATACAACCCTATGGCATGTTAGCATCAGGCCCAGCGCACTCAGCTAGTCTTCATATTTTGTTACTGAATGTTCCTGGTCTGGAATTAGTTTCTAATCTTCTAGATGTGATACTATATGGATGGCCATGTTAGAATCTGCTGATGCATGATGGGTGCTGTCATCTAGAGGTTTTGAAATATTAAATGGAAACCAAATCCTTGTGCATCAAATCAAATGGCACATAATTATTCTGGTAGGAATACCCAAGCTTGGACAGAGCTGATCTACTATGCTGCTTTCTAATGAAATGTCCATGCATAGTTATGTACTGAAAGACAAACCTGGGAGATCCTGCATCAAGCAGGCAGATAACTGATGGATATGTCTATAACTAAAGTTAGTTAGTTATGAAAATAGATACAGCCCTTCTCAACCATCTCAGAAATTTCCCAGAAGTTCATACATAAAAAGAAAAGGTACAGTGCATTAGAGTGCTCAGAGTAACATCACAGAGATAAAACTGAATTACCCTTATGGTAGACGAGGGAGCATCATGAACCTGAATTGAGCATCACCTGACCATAGCACAGGCATAGTTCATAGTTTCTAAGTAATTAGTTGTTGTTGCTTGAAGCATTTGCCTTGTCCTGCTTCTTAGCCTTTGCAGCCTTCCACACAGAGCTGCGAGAAACAGTCTCCTCAACAATCTTTGGTGTTGCAAAGCTAAAGCTTTCAACTGATAAGCGATCTTTGTACTCTGGATTTGCCTCAAGGAACTTATCCACGTCCCCAGTACACCTTGCACGCTTTCCATTTGGCATGACATAGTAGGTATCCATTTTAGACAAATCACCCCTCATAATCACTAGTCTCTCGGTTTCAGGGGGAGGCTTTGGTATGTTGGGCTTGTCGATGACCCAGATGCAGCTGCTGTCATACTCAATATCTGCAGGGTCTTCACACGAGCAGTCAGGTCTTCTACTGCAGAACCATGGCTCCTCAGTGAAGTTCTCACGGACTGTCTCAAATTCATCTTTCGTTGGAACCATACGCCATTTATGACATTTACAACATTGGACTGCGTACAAGCCAATGGATTCTGCGGAACCTCGTTTTCTCTGTCGAAACCAGAAGGTTACTTGTTAACTTCTTATTATATCAGGCAAGTTTAAAAAAATCAATTTGAAGTATGCATTTAAAGCATGGGATTTAAGTATATCAGGAAAACACAATTGGAAGATAGGTGTTAGTGACAAGGATACATACTTCTTGAGTAGAATAACGGAACAACCTTTCAACAAGCAAATAGCAAAAATGAAAGCTGCTGCCACTGGGTTTTTTTTTCACTACAATACTGTTCTGGGTAGTTTTATTTCGCATAGTGTCTATAATCAATAGCAATTTTGCATACTATAGAAGACATGTATAGTTCACATAGAAGAAAGTGGCTAGGCACACTTATTTTTGCATGCACAGAAATAAACTGCAGAAAAATATATTGAACTCAATTTTAAAAACGGAAATGATACACACATGATGTTTTTTTTGTTACTACACCTGTACGGCCCTCTCTCCTCACGTGAGCAACTCCCTTCCGTCATGGCACACCATTGTAAGCTCATAATCACCATCAAGTTCCAACTACTTATATACTACTCCCCTTTCTCTCTAATCTCCAAAGCAGACATACACCAAAAATCCCAGTACCACTTGCCATTTGTTCTATTTAAGCCTTAACCACAGATATCTCTATGGCGTAATGTTTTTGCCCATATTCTTCAAACCAACATCATTCTTGGATCAAATGGCAAGTGCTTCATGAACTTTCTAATTTAATGAAGCAAATAAGTTGTATGTGATATGAACTTCTTAATCCTTTAGATGAACAACTCCTTATTCAAATTACATCAGCAAGATTAAGAAATATGCAGCTAAGCTGCAGCTCGCGGTTCTTAATCAAGGAGCTAAAAAGGTTCAATCCAATACAAGCGATTAGAGAGGGTAATGGCCGCAAGTGCATGGGTTTGCCCGACGATGCAAGAACAATCAAGTTGGGTCGACAAGGAGCACCTCCACCACGCACCGCCGGCTACCGAGGGAAGAGGGCTCGCATATGAATCACTTTGGTGCGTGGAGATGCTAGTTGACTAGTTGTATGCCAAGAATTGAACTGGGAAAAGAAGACGTATGTCGCATGAGTGCGATGTTCTCGCTTGAGGAGGAGGCTGTTGTAATGAAATCGTACATAGAGTATCGTATTTATGGCAGGATTCTTTTTAAAAAGGGTGGAAAATCCCTAGTTTTGTCCAGCATTGTTCAGTCTGCTTGGAAGAAAAACATACAGTAAAGTAGATGGCTATGGTACAAATTAACCACAAAAAACTTTCCCAAATTTTTCCTCCCCTTACAACCCTTGCCACTCTCCCTACTTCCACTTGTAGGATGAGTATTGGGTGGTGGAAAAAGTGTTTGTAAACTGTTAAGTACACTCCTACAAAAGTGCATGCCCAATTTATGAAAATGAAAACGAAGTCAAAATCTAACAAGGTGAATTTGTTGAGCAAGTACATTTATCTTCCATGGTGGCAATTATCTTTGGCTGAAACATGTCATAACACAGCCATTTCCTATACTGCTGTCCTCAGCAGAGCCTAAAAAAGCGATTCTTTTAATCTTATCTAGCCAATACACCATAACAGGATCTAGAAGAGATGATCTAATCAATAGTTTTGGTGGATAAGGTTGCCATACTTTTGGTCCAATCTATTGGTAAGAATGAAGAAGGGTAATGCTACTTTTATTTGGATCCATTACTGCTAACTACATAATGGTGCATATTGGTTCTAGAACATATATTGCCATAAAATCTTAAAAACTGCAAATAGACTAGCATTGTCACAATGGCAGGGACACATGGATCTTTGTAACAAACCTACACTGATCTAGATTCTAGATTCTAGATCATTTAGCTTATTTGACAAGAAGTACAAATGGTGTAACCCCTTTTGCTATTGGACAAATTGCACAATTCTTCATGCTTCTCTTCATACTCTTTGATTCCAAGCCTGATTTCAGAAAATAACACAAAATGATTTGTTGTTCTTTTAAGCTCTCCTAGTACAAACCTCCCTATAACTGGTAAACAGTCTTCAGATGTTTACAGTTACCATATACAACAGCCCAAACTCCAAACCAAGGCAACATGGGCTTTAATTTCTATACTAACAAACTCTGAGTTCTCATCTGTAACCATTCACCTAACAAAATCTGTGCTTGGAAGTAAAAATAGAATTGTGATCAAATCTGTTATCCTGCGGAGGAACCTATCTGCGGAATGACCAAACCCTATTCTGAAGCCATCCAAACCAATATGACAGCCAGCATTATTTTTCAAGGATCCAACATGTGGTCATGTGGACATTACCATCTCACGCACACAATCCACCCAGCCCTCCCAAACCAAACAGCCAGATGCAACCAAACCCACCACTACAACGACCAAATCAACCGCTGAGCATGATATAGCCGTCACCGAAACCAACCCGCACCAACAAGAAGACCAAGCAGATCGGGGAGGAGATCATAGCTTCGGGAAAGATCAATCAACCGAACATGGATGTCGATGATCGGAGCAAAGTAAGGCGGACCTGGGCGGAGGACCCCGAGGGGGGCGAAACCGGCGGCGGCGCTGAGGTCATGCTCGACGGTGAGGCGGACGGCGTTGGGGACTCGGAGGCGGCCACCGGCGAGGGCGTCGGTAGGGACCGGAGGGGCGCGACGGGAGGAATTCGCGGTCGGTGGTCCTGACGGGGATGGGAAACGGGAGTGAATCCCGAGGGTAGAGAGGGATGCTTTTTTTTTAATGTTTACTTTATTTTCAACTCTAACCGCAATTAACGATAGCTTTCTGAGGCAATACGCAATCGTTTTTGAGTTAAATTCTGTCACGCCAAAAGAAATAACATGACTACGTGTTTTTATCATATCACCATTGTGGCGTGACCACAGGAGTTAAACTTAGAAATAAAATTAAAGAGTTGTTATTTTTAAAATATTTTTTAAAAATAGTTTAAATAATAACAAAAGAAGTTCGAGAGGGATGTCAAGGGCTTACGGTGGTCAGCCATAGTTGCCTACCCGTCCCATGATTTTAATGGCCAACAAAGCAAGCATCCGAGTGGAAGTCACCAACTTGCCATGTTTCTATGGTACCATGCTGACGTGACTGGTTGCGTGGCACTTTCCCCATTGGATAGCCCGCGTTGAACAAGGCCACGTACGATAGGGTGGAAAACTGGTGCTAGAAGAGAGGAGATATCGAGGACCAGTACTGCACGTTGTAGGGGAGGTTTAGAAATGAGATTGTAGAGTTAGTCAAACGAGGGTCGTGCATGTCGGGTCGATTCGAAGCACGACACTGCTGGTATAGTTCAGGTACGGTACGACCCACATTATTTACGGACTAAGCCGGCACGGTATGGCATGAATAGTGCTGGGCTAGGCCCGATATGATCCAGACACGACACGACCCATTAGGCACGACACTATTTTAATATACATATATGTTTTTATTTATTAATTAATATTTATTTGATTTTCTTTCATTTTTTAATACTTATATGGTTTTATTTTGTAGTTTTTAATTTTATATAGCTCATTTTATAAGTATATATAAATTTATTTTGGTTTTTTAAATAAGTAAATAAATAAATATATTCTAGGATTGTTTTACATATTTTTCAATTTTTCATGTATTACGAGCTAAATGACAAATGTTTTAACATTTTAACGAGCAAGCTATTTGAATATTAATAAAATTATATTACATTTTCAATATGCTTATATCATTTATTACAATCTTCATATGTATTTTTGAATTCTACATATTTTTATAGTTTTTTTGGGATTTTTTTGGATTGGTTTTGTTCTGGAACGGGTCAGACTTGGCCCGATGGGCCAAACGGGCTCGTGCTGTGCCGACTAGCATGACATGAAACTCCAACGGGCCAACTAGCTAGAACTTTAAGATAACTTGAACTAAAAAAAATACAATTTATGGATCTTTTAGCCAATTGCACAATTAGTGATCTTTTGTGATACTGTCCATGTCAAAATTGCTTTGTTGGCTCTTAAATCTAGGATTGAACATTCCTTGAGCTTCTTGTTCCTTTGTCAATCTAAAATTGCTCTTGTGCCAAACAAAAAAAATCAATCAAGTTTTAAGGTTCTCATATGTGGTTAAATTGTGCCAAACTATTCTCACGAGACTGCATGTCAAAGACATGAACTTGAAGATAGTTTGATGATCTAGACGATCTCATGGGGACTGCTTGTCAAAATTGACATGAACCTCAAGATCTGCCGCCCCAGTTGAAGCTTAGGAAGAGTTTGTTGATGGCTCCTAGTCCGGGATCTTCTTCACTAAGATAGACCTTTAATCAACGTCAACATTCATTGCAATGAACACTATTGTTAAAAAAATAGGTGATTGAGGTATCTTGAGCAAAATGATACACTTTAGGACCTTTTGTCTTTAAATGGTCTTTGTTAGCTTTTTATTTCACATTGACATTCTAAAATGACCATTATCACTTTAGGATCCCTTTTGATGAACTTGCTATTTTTGAAGCTTTGCTTAACTTATGAAAATTTCATTGCTTGATTTTGAGCCTTCTAGCTTAGCTTTAATATACATATTTTAACATGATCTTGCTAGCGCTTTCATGCTTGATGTGTATTTAGTAATAGTAGAAATGCTAGCTTGTTCTTTTGGGTAATCTCCTAAGCTTCTTGTACTGAAAATTAAAAAATACAAAAATAAAGTCACTCCATTGCATTTTATGCATACTCTTTCTTATGTTTTTTCCTCATTTCTGCATTTATCGTCTATGGATGAGAGGAAAGTGTAATTCCTTGATGACTCCATTGTCAAAGGGGGAGAAGATATAGCAAAAATGTTAAAAGGAGAGCTATTTGGAGAAAAAGGGAGAAAATGAGAAATTTTGAAAAATAATGATCATAGTGAGGGAGAGCATCTAATTTGCATTCTTATGATCTTATTGCCATTTCTGAACTTGAATTGCAATTCTTGGAATCTCATAATGATCAAAGGTCAAATTGAACTATTGCTCTTTCATATGGACCTTAAGTGAGATTTTTACTCTTCTTTGGAAATTAACATTTTCTTATTTTATTTTGCCTTATCTCACTTGCTTATGCTAATCTGAATCCAACTTGGTCATTTCTATTGCGTTCTCTTGCTTTTGGACCAAGTTGTGCATTTGTGCGAAAACGTTAAATATTTTTATTTTCAAACTTCAAACTTCTATTTTTGGAAA
Source organism: Hsuehochloa calcarea (assembly GCA_036346395.1). Classification (NCBI taxonomy): domain Eukaryota; kingdom Viridiplantae; phylum Streptophyta; class Magnoliopsida; order Poales; family Poaceae; genus Hsuehochloa; species Hsuehochloa calcarea. The sequence continues at coordinate 26,531,054 of CM070601.1, read as the reverse complement.
ATTGTCAATGTGTTCATCAAGGGGGAGATTATGGATATCATGGGGGATATGCTCATGATTTTAGAATGATGATGTAATTAGCAATGGTGTTGAGGGTTTGTCAAAACACTCGTTTTTGATGAAATTAAGGTTCTGTCACGTAAGTAGGTGGTCAGACCAGCCAGGGCGGCGGTCAGACTGGACTTTGTGGCGGTCAGAATGGCCAGGTGATTTTTGAGTTTGGAGCTGGGCCAAAACTAGAGGGTGTAGGTAAGAGAGGGTGTCCTTCTACACTTGGTCTCATATTTTTTAGAGCTTCGAGTCAAAAGTTCTATTCGCTTTAAATTTCTAGAAAGGTCTCATATTTCTATGGAGGAATTTTGGCTAAGTCCCCTTGTTGGGCGGTCAGACTGACCAAAGGGTAGTCAGATCGGCCATGGTTGGCGGTCTGGCCGATTTTGCCCTGTTCGCTGGCCAACTTGGCGGCGATGTTTGTAGGTTAGGTTAATCTCATAGGTTTCAGTGCATATATATTGCATGATGCATGTTTTGGCTAACGTGGATCAAGTTACGAAGAACTTATCCTCGGAATCGATTTCTTGGTCTATTGTTGTGCAGGAGACTTTGAGGTCAACGACGAGAATGATTGGGACTAGGCATGGAGAGCTGGGGTCCAGAACGATCGAGAATGTCGAGTGAAGTCAGTGGACTCAAGCATAGCGCAAAATGGACAAGGTTGACCGAACAGGAAGTTTGGTGCGACAGGTTGTATCAAGCGGCGCGGGGTCAGTGCAAGTGCTATGGTGGTTTCGGTGGGAGCCAGATGGGAGAGAGTTGCCAGCATGAGGAGAGTCGTTGATCAACCTACACATGGCGAAGCATAGGATTGCTTCGTGAAGATTGGACTCGGTCTTCGAAGAAGGATCGAGAAGGGGTATTTTGGTAATTTCACAAAAATATCGCTTGATGGCTTTTGGCTAAACCGTGGAGCAAGACGGCTCAGAGAGTGCTGGTTTAGGTTAAGAGAAGACGAAGATAGCGCCTTGAGATGCGTGCGTGAGTGAAACCTATTTATGTGTGGGCTTAATAGGTGTCCATTTGGGGTGTCTCTCTACAAGCTAGCCTCCGCTATAAAAGGGGAGGGTGTTGGTTGTGCACCTCCCAACCCTTGTACCTAGAAACCCTAGTTTGTATTTTACGGATAGGAGAGGAAACTGGACAGGTTAGGGTTCTTGAGAGTTGTATTGATTGTGTGCTCAAGTGTTGAGCTTTTGGCCTCCATGATGGAGTGGCTGTAAACCATCATCAATCTCAAATCAATCCAAACAAGATTCCTCAAGATGAGTCTCCTCTTGTTCTTGCCCTCTCTTTGGTGACTTTTAGATTTTTGATGATCCCCTGGTTTTTCTTTGGTTTCTCTTTGGTTTCTTGTGGTGATCTTGCTTGCTATGACATGTAGGAATACATCTAGAATCATCTTGATCATCATTTACCCACGAGCAAGATTTTGCATCAAAGTTTGATTTTTGCCCAGTTTTGGAGCAACCTTCACTCAAAAGGAAAATATTGGAACTTTGGCAATGATCTACACGATCTTTGATTGGAATAAGGTTTCTGACATCCTAGAGAAGGTATGTTTCAAGTTTCATAAAGTTTGGAGTTGTAGATCAAAAGTTGCACTAATTTTGGTTTTGGACTAATTTTCCTGTTCATCGTGCTGTTTTTTTACTGTTCATCTAGCAACACTGCTACTGTTCACTAGTATTATCACTCTACGACAATATCGCTACTGTTCACCAATATACTATAGTATTGTTCATCATTACTGTTCATGGGCGCTGTTTACCATCGTTTTTTTTTTTTGCATTTTTAGTTATTGTGCTTGGGGGTTTGGATTGGATTTAATACAAAGTCTTTCGCTATGCTTGTATATTGATCTTCGCAGCTCTCATGGCTATTGATGTGAAAATCGTGTTGAATCTGATAAAAGTGAAAAAGAGATAGTACTCCTATTCACCCCCCTCTAGTCGTCGTTTCGATCCAACAGTCTGCATCCTAAAACCTAATATGTACATCTCAATTTTTTAGGGGGTCAATTCCCACTCCCATCTTTCTGTTCTTCAATTCACACGGACGTCTTTCGCCTATCCTACCCAATTCTTGAACCGGGGTAATCAAGATCAAGAAAACCTTGACAAAAGATGCCCAGAAAGGAAGATAACTAACTCCGTGGACACAGCAATTCGTCAACATCTTAGGATAGAAACAATAGCAGGAAGAAAGATTAGCAGAGTTTTCTCGCACTTAGAACTCGTTCTCCATGTCTGCAGCCTCCTAAAGTCTCGCGTGCTGCAGTGAACATAGAGAGGCGAGAAAGGGGCTTTGTGCACGGGGAGACGGAGAGGCGGGGAGGGGGCTTCGGGTCGTTGGGCCGGCGGGGACAGAGCTTAGGGCGGCAGCTCGACCAGGGCCGAACAAGGTGGGGAGGGGCCGAATGGATAAAGCGAACGAGCTTAGAGGAGGTAGGGCTGCAAAAAACGAATGGCTGGGACCCTTCAACAAGTGGTATTTGATGTGTAAATATGTTAAAATTTCAATGGCAAATATGTATACCCTTTCTACAAAAAAAAAACTGGTCCAGACTTGCTTCATCTGTTCTTGTATGCTTTGGCTTTGGCTTGATCGAAAAGTAACTTCGAAACCGTGCTATCTAGTGGAGCTTTCGCCTTATTCCTTTGCAGACTCCTTGAGCCCTACCCAAATCATATTAAAAGTGCCACTACAGTACACAAAAGATTGAGAGACCACTCACCACACCTCCACAACGCATCATCATTTTTTATCATCTTTCTTGCATTTTGTAATCATTCCTCTTTTTTTCTTTTTTGGGGGAGAGTACTAGTTTGCCGTAAAACTCTGGTCTCTTGTAAACCGAATCATTTTTGTCTCATTTCTTCACTATTCATTCCCTTTTAACATGCGTGAGTAATTTACTATAGGCTAGGGAACAAGCAGTTATTGGAGCTTCAAGCGCTTCACTACATTTCTTCGTAAGGCCCAGTTTGGAAAGCACGGATTTTAATGAATTCCTGTGGGAATTATACTATTTCCTATAAAATTCCTGCATGCTAAATTGAACCTAAAAATTGTCCAAATGCATTTTAGTTTAAGCATAAAAATGTCTCCCTATTTTTTTTTTTTGTGTATTGTACACGCGGGAACCTATTTTTACTTACTAATATAAAAGACTCGTGTCGTATTGATGGTTGTAGTGGTATAAACAACTTCTAACAACAAGACTGAAAAAAATCTTCTCCCCAACGAAACAAACGAACTTCTAACGAAGTGCTTGCATTTCGCCACGAGATAGTTCTCACCGACACGACGCACCCCATACGCATCCTTCCGTACCTGAAGCATTGCCCTCCAGATCCACTGGCACTTGAAGCGCCGTTGAGGGGCTCTCCAGCATGCTCTTACGGTCTTACCTTTGTCACTGTTAAGAGTGTCAGTGCATTGGTACTTACCAACCAACCAACCACCTTGGTTTACAAATTCGGATGAATCAAAAATACTTTATACTTCACTTTCACTTGCAACTCAGAAACAGCATCGATCAAAAGAAGAAATGCAAGCACTTCAATCGGTATCACAGGTAATCGCCACATTTTATTTGATTTCTCTTCGTCGTCATCGCTGTTTGGTACACAATACCATGGCAGTTCAAGGGAAATGCAGGAAACTACCCATTTAGGCTTACATGCGCATAGGCAGACCACGTACAACGGCCTTTGTCAGGCAGCAGAGTTTCCACAGTTCCATGGCTATGTATTATTACTCTTCACCAGATGCACCAACAGCAGGCGATCCGGTTGCTGGTAAGGGGGTGCCATTAGAGCAACACATGAGCTGCGGCTAGCCTAGCAATTGGGACCCTGCAAAAGAGGTTTCACAACGAACTGTTAACGATTGTTCCATGTTTAGCACGACCTAGTCAGGTAAACAGATAGTAACTAGTGCATGTCTAGTGCTAATCTTTCGAATTTCCATCATCACTCAACCAACCTGAAAGGGGAGCAAGAAACATAATCCAGCCCAGCCTTTGCAAAGAAAGCCACAGAGGAAGGCTCCCCACCATGTTCACCACAGATGCCGACCTGTTGACAAACAAGAAGTCAATCAATTAAATAACCTATGAATTCTATACAACATAGATAGTATCCTCCAGAGCAAGACTAACCTTCAAGTTAGGCCTGGCTTTGCGGCCCCTCTCTGTAGCAATCTTAACCAGCTCCCCCACTCCTCTCTGATCAAGTACCTAATATATTCATCAAATAGGCTTAGAATTCAATCAGATTACGCATATATGTCAAAGTCAAGAGAAGAACATACAAAATGCCTAGAAAATGTGAGGTGCACACATATGATTTGATGGAAATATAGGTGCTAATTAAACTTGAAGAGGGCTACAGTTTCGTTTGCAACAAATTTACCTCAAACGGGTCATGCTGGAGGATACCCTGAGCCAGATAGATGGGGAGGAACTTCCCCACATCATCCCTGCTGTAACCAAATGTCATCTGAGTGAGGTCGTTCGTTCCAAAAGAGAAGAACTCAGCCTGCTCTGCTATCTGTCAATGAATGTGCAGCCAACAAAACCATGTCAGATTATAGATTTTAAGTAGAGGGGACGCATGTAGCTTCCCTTGAGAATTAGGATAAACATTATTGTTTGCACTTGGAATAATCTTATCATCATTCATGATTTCAAAGTCAAAGTGTGTTTTAGGGAAATGTTGAGTGTTTTATTACTAACCAATGCATGTACTGTTTGGAATGGCAATGTCCGTATTTTAAGGTTTTTGGAAAAGAAGGAAACTATCAGTTGTTTCTTACCTCGTCTGCCACTAGAGCTGCCCTGGGAATTTCAATCATAGTCCCAATTTTGTAGTCAATGGTTTTCCCCATATCGGTGAAAACTTTGTTAGCAATTTGACGGATAAGAGTCACTTGATGCCCAAATTCCTGGCACAGTCAAATGTCAGCTGTCTCAAGGAAAAATCAAGTGACTGAATTAAATCTAGAATATCAAAACCAAGTAAATTTGAAGAAAATGAAATGCCAAATTCGTAGGTGAAGTCGGTGTTTTCATAAATATGTGTTGTATGCTTGTATTATTCCAGAGAATTTTATATTACACATGCATGGAAATTATTACGCAATTTTCTCATCAAATGGATTTTGTCATTTTGAACGGCATCAACTGCACAGATACCCATCTACCCCAGCGAGATAGCATGCACGTAAAGAAGAGAACAAAGATGCATGCCTGAGGTGTTCCAACAAGAGGGACCATTATCTCTGGAAAAACTTGAATACCCTGGTTGGTCATGGCTATAGCAGCTTCAAAGATGGCACGGGCTTGCATTTCTGTTAATTCAGGATATGATATACCAAGCCTGCAATATTTAGCATTCCCAACATTAGTAAAGGTATAAGAAAATGCAGATATTACTTTTTTAATATTTAACTAACAGATAGGCTGATATACAAGAACAGAGGAGAATAGCCAAGCAACTGATCAGGACAAGAACAAACTGATTCAACAGTGAATATAAAAGCACAAAAACCAACCTGCACCCACGGAAACCAAGCATTGGATTTACTTCTGAAAGTTTTTCTATTCTTGCAAGGGCATCCTCCTGATCGGCTCCAGTTTCAGAACATAGCTCACGCACAATATCCTCGACATGGCCTTCTGGAAGGAACTCATGAAGTGGAGGGTCCAAGAGTCGAATAGTCACTGGAAGCCCTGAAATACAAATATTGATGTTCAAACCAGTTCCGAGTGACAAAATGTATAGTCTGGAACAATTATAATTTATGTTGGATGGGTCAGCCATCCATTCTAATTGTTTATTTTAGTATCCATTTCTTGTTTATTTTAGTATCCATTTCCATGTAAAATGTCGTTGCATATACCACTTTCTATAAAAGAATGGACAAATCATAGAAGAATTGTATGCTGTTAATATGGACAAATCATAGAAGAATTGTATGCTGTTAACTTACATGAATCATTTCAATATTAAGGCTATAGGCACAATTCTTCTGAAAGTATGTTGCATCCTAATCTTGAAAATTTATCTACCTTTTGTGTCCACGCTTAGCAGTCAATGTTCGCTTATTTAAGAAAGTAAGATTGTTCCTGTTATTTGAACTCTCTATTGCACACAATTCATTAAGACAGCATATATATAAATATATAGTGATTTTCACATACCATCCATAGCACGGAAAATGCCTTCAAAGTCAGACCTCTGATAAGGCAGAAGACGATCTAGTGCTTTCTGCCTCAGATCGACTGTTGCAGCCATTATCATCTGCCTCACAGCCTTAATCCTCTCATCTGAAGCAAAGAACTGCGAAAGTACACAAAAAAAGAGAACATAAAACTTTTTCATTGTCTAGAAGAGGAGACTTGCATCCATAAAGTTAACTTTTAACTGTTGAACTAAAAAAAGAATTAAGGTAAGACTTCAAGTATCCTGGCCAAAAAAAAAAAAACAAACAAACAGTAACTAGAAGTTAATACCGACCATGTGTTCTGTCCGGCATAGTCCAATTCCTTCTGCCCCATTGTTTCTTGCTGTCAATGCATCCTCAGGGGTATCTGCATTAGCCATAACCTAGGACACAAAACATAAGCATAATAAGCATTTTTCTGAAGCTAGTGTAATGGGACTGATTAGCTTTGACCTAACTGAATAAATTAAAATCTGCCCTTTTTTAGTTGATTTCAACTTGAAACATTTGTTGTTCCTGTTGTGAGTTGTGACTAACAGTACATATTCGTCATGTGTAGGAATTTTACCTTGAGCTGCCTAACTTCATCCACCCAGGGCATGAAAATTTCCAAATCACCACTAAGGGCTGCTGGGGTTAGTGGCTGCCTGCCAAGGATCACTTCACCAGTTGATCCATTCAGTGATAACCAGTCACCTTCGTGGAGAACCTTGTCTCCAATTGCTACCACCTGTACGTATAGACATAGCAAAGTAAGCAACTGTCTACAATACAAAAATGATAAACATAAAATTTTCACAATCTAATTATAAATTTCAAGGCGGATTTGTTGTCATCGTGTCTAACAAAGCATTTGTTAAATATGTGCCGCAACAAGTTCAATCACCTTCTCAGCATCATTTACACGGATGCTTGAGCATCCTGACACGCAACATTTGCCCCACCCGCGTGCTACAACAGCAGCATGAGAGGTCATACCACCTCTTGCTGTAAGAATTCCAGTGGCTGCGTGCATGCCACCAACATCCTCTGGGCTGGTTTCTGTCCTCACCTTTATATTCAGAAAGTACAAAAGAAAAATGTCAGGATACAATAATTCAAGCATTACAATATAGAGCTTTTCATCTGCAGTTCAAAGAGAGTTGTGAATAATGGGGATTTTGCCTATAAGCAACTATTCTAACATGGACCGGGAAACAAATAAATCTTTCTATGATAATTAGCAAACTATTTTGGATGAAAGTACAAATCTAACAAAAATAACATAAACAAGACTTCTTGCCTAAAAATGGAGAATGAAAAGGACATGTACCAGAATAACATCTTTCCCTTGAGCGTGCCATGCTTCAGCATCCTCAGCAGTAAATACAATTTGGCCCACACCAGCCCCAGGTGATGCAGGTAGGCCTGTGTCAATAACTTTGTCTTTGTACGCTGATGGGTTCTCAAACTGGTTTTCACAAGATAAGAGTGAAACAATTGTGTCAATACATTGCCATTAATTTATTTGTGAACTGAATCTCAATTCTCAAGTAAGGCATGTTATAAGTCCTATTTGAGCAACCAGCAAGTAAAATAAGGATTAAAATAAAGTTGCAGGAAAATCTCCTGCCTGTTCGTTTGAGAACAAAAAAAAAAAGAGTTGCCAACACCAACATATATGTGATTAAGCTTGAAATCTGTCAGTTAAATAAATGGTATAGAAGTTGATCATGTATGAAAGAAATGAGGTAATCTGCACAATGTTTTTTTTTGGTCACAGATCAATTTAAATAATTTGCAATGCTCTGAACACAACCAAGTAGCATATACATCAAATTTTAGTTACAGGTCAGAAACACAGACTGATACATTGGTTCTCCTATTTTCCTTAGTTATGAATGTATTCTTAGCATGCAAGTCATGTGGTTCTTGTGTGACATCAATACAAAATTCAAAATATATGTTCAAAGAGCGGATAACTCTTTGGGATAATAGAGGTGTTAACAAATTATATGGATGTATGTACATGCATGAGTTTATATGCCATTGGGGCGTCTTGGTTATCTTATATGGTTATACCTGAGGATGAAGAAGCTGGTCCAAGTGTCCTGGCTCCACCATCTTAATCGCTGTACGGCGATCAACAAGGCCCTCATTTACCATGTCTACCGCAATCTTTACAGCGCCTTTGCCTGTACGCTTTCCTGTTCTGCACTGTAGCATCCAGAGCCTATTTTCTTGGACAGTAAATTCAATATCCTGCATTATACATGACAAGTCAAATTAATGGCCAATGGAAATAATGGGGATACAAGTTAATCATGTTGATGAAACATATTGGGAGCATGTGCAGGATCAAAGAGAACTTATGTGTGCAAATTATTGAACAGATCACTGTAATGGTTCTTGAATATGACCAAAAGATAGTGCTGGGATTGTCACATACACTAATTAGGTAGCTAAGTTCTTCATAATCTTTTCAAGACAAGTTCTATCGCATTATGGGTCAAAAATACTGTTGTGTTAAAAATTACAACAATGGCAGGCCACTCGCTGCAGCTTCTTGCAAATCTTTGAGTGCATTAATTCTTTCATAAGTACAAAAGGGCAACTGCAAATCCCACTAAAAATAAGGAATGGAAAATGAAATTGAATTAGAATGATATACCATCATTTCTTTATAGTGGCTCTCCAGTATTTTGCAGTTCTCAACAAGCTCCGCATAAGCCTCCAGCATGTGGTCCCTCATGGCATCAAGATCTTCTGGGGTTCTGATTCCAGCAACCACATCCTCACCCTGCATAAGAAAAACTCTTCTAATATGGCACAATCATTGAGTATATATGCAATATCCATAGATTGTATTATCATGCTTGCTGCTGTTTGCGTAATGTAATTTGACCAAACTGGGCAACATACTGCCCATTCGGTGTGCATAAATACATAGCACAACAGCTGTAATTCAAATGCAAACAAGAGAGACTAGAACTAGTCATACCTGAGCATTTACAAGGAACTCGCCATAAAGTTTCTTCTCTCCGGTGCTAGGGTTCCTAGTGAAGAGAACACCAGTGCCAGAGGTGTTCCCCATGTTGCCAAACACCATGCACTGCACGTTTACAGCAGTGCCCTTCAGTCCAGTGATCTTATTAATGCTTCTATACTTCTTTGCTCTTGGGCTGTCCCACGAGTCGAACACAGCCAACACCGCTAACTGCAGTTGCCTCTTCGGATCTATGCAGAGACAAGAAACAATATATATATATATATGTGCATATCATTTGGATACAAAAACACAACTTTAATTTCAAGATACTACCTTCAGATATAAATAAGGGTGAAACTTTATGAACGTACCAGAAGGAAATTGTTCTCCTTTAGCTTCAACATAGACATCCTTGTACTGACCCACCAGTTCTTTGAGGTCTCTGGCAGTCAGGTCGGTGTCATTGTGCAGTCCCTTGGCTGCTTTCATGGCTTCAAGTTTCTCTTCGAAAAGTGCATGAGGAATGTCCATAACCTGGTAAAAATAACCACCCTCCTAAGCAACAATGATCTTGGTACGAAGTAGTATACAGAAAATCTGAACTCATTTTTTGGGGGGTAAAAAGAGCCCATTTAGTGAGGAATGCCCAGCACAATATGCATTGCAAATCCAATTTTCAGATAAACTTAGCTGAACTAAACTAAAAACCCTTTTTGTGGGAAAAATGTCTGTTCTGCCAAAACTAAAGCAGTGACAAACTAACAATCCATGGAATAAATTCTGGCATAAATGGAATGTATAACTTCTAGTAAAATATTCAATAGTCTTGTAAAATCTTTTGCGTCCTAAAGATCCATTCCTTCCTCTTTTACCAGGGCATCGCGGCCAAGACAATCGAAACCGATCTAGCCGTTAGGGTTGGGCTCCAGCCTCCATGACGGGCACAGGGGCTGGGTGGTCTCCTCCGCGCAGGCATCGCCGCCGCCGTCCCGCTGCGCTCGGCGATGAAGTGGAGTCGTTGACGGGAGAGACAGAGAAGAGGAAGCTGAGGTCTTGAGGCGCTCAGCCCATCTTGGACTTCAGCTCCAGGTACCGACCGGACCGTGGGACCGACCGGTGTGAAGCTACAAACTTGTGCAGGCCGTTGGGGATTTCACTTCAAAACAACCCTCCATGCTAGATTTTTTTTCCTTTCAAAAACCTCCCTGCAAGCTTATTTTTCACTTTTTTGTTTCTTAAAAACGTTGATATTTTTCCAAAAAAAATATGAAGATTCAAGTGGGATATTTGAGGTGTTTATTACATTTAGATCCAATTATCATCTTATAAATTTAAGTCCGTGTTTTTTTCTTGCGAGGAGAAATTAAGCCTATGTGAATTGATCCTGGTTAAAGAGTAGGAAATGTTTTTTTATTAATATCAGTGCTCAATCAATGTTCCTAACCAAAACAAAAAATTGAAAATATATGGTTTTTTTCGGCTTTACAACCTCAAGGAAGAAAATGAAGAATACATAACTTTTATCATAGAATTATGCATATATAATTAAACACGGTTACATAAAACTTCAAAAGGACGTACGATGGTTGCATTTGTTGTGTTGAAACAAACCAGTCATGATATTCGTCATCTCAAATTACCCAGGTGACAAAAACCTCTGGTTGGTAGTGTGTCACTTAACTTTATTTGACTCTAGAGATGGCAAAACCAACTTGGTAAATTGTGAGAATTTCTCCAAAAGAGACAAAATATTGTAGATATCATCACTTCGTTTAGGAGTATAGTTTTTTTCCCTCAGCCCCCAACTGATGGACTAATTTAATTGTTTCATGACATTAAACGTGATGGGCCAAAGGAGAAGATTCCTCCCTCTTTTTTACCATCTTCGTTTATCAGTGAAGTGCGTCAAATTCTACTTGTAAAGACAGACGTCGCCTTCATCAGTTATTCGTTCCGAGAGAAGAACTGTGGTCAAAACACGGCACTGAGTCTTTAAAATACGTATGATTCATATATGAGCGTAAATATTGGCAGGAATATACATATACTCGCATTTACAAGCTATGATAGCATCTTTTTTATAATCAATTTTCTTCTTCAGATTCAGCACAATCACGTTGTAGGAAAACAAGAGCGCCTAGCCCAATCATGCTACCACTGTATATTTAATAACTCCAACGCGTTAGAAATTTAGAACGATTCCGCAGCATCATCGATCGCGCACAACAACTGGCTCGACGTCCCGAATAGCCCCGGCCAGTTCACGAGTCGAACTGATCGTATTTTTGACTTCGACGATTTTTCAAGGGACTTTATATAATACGCCCCTGCCCGCAACAATGATACATCGATAGATGAACGGCGCCAATTAAGCAGTCTAGTCGGACAAGTAAGCGAGTAAGCAGAGCTGGGTAAGCTAGCGCGTGCACAGGATATGTACGAGCTGGTGGTGTCAGCTGAGTCAGTAGTACTCACCACGTTGCCAAACATGTCGAGGAACCGGCGGTAGGAGTCGAAGGCGAAGCGGTCGCCGCTCTTGGCCGCCAGCCCCGCCGCCACCTCGTCGTTCAGCCCCAGGTTCAGCACCGTGTCCATCATCCCGGGCATCGACACCTGCATTATCCATCGATCACGCGCAGCACCGGTCGCGCGCGCACGAGAAGAGAACTAACGTGAGACCGACGCGCCGACCACGCACGCACGCACGCGCGGAGAGTTTACTGACGAATAGACGAGGCGTACCGCGGCGCCGGAACGGACGGAGAGGAGGAGCGGCCGCGCGGGGTCGCCGAGGCGCGCGCCCATGTACTCCTCGACCCACCGCAGGCCCTCGAGGGTCTCCTCCCACAGCCCCGGCGGCAGCGCCCTCCCCGCCGCCTGGTACTGCTGGCACGCCTCCGTCGACACCGTGAACCCCGGCGGCACCGACAGCCCGATGCTCGCCATCTCCGCCAAGTTCGCCCCCTTCCCGCCCAGCTACATCCATCCCATCCACACACGTGATCAGCACAGCATATATATCACCCATGATCCATGCACATATGCTTGTCAATAAGCTTGTAAGATTGATTACCAGGTCCTTCATGGCCTTGTTGCCCTCGCTCTTGCCCTTGCCGAAGTGGAACACCCTCTGCACGCGCGCACATTGAGCGGGCGCCATTAGTGAGTGCAACGCAAAACTATGATATCGAGCTTGTACAAGTTTGGGTGTGAGGCGATCATGGAGGGGAGGCCAGGCCCCTATTTATAGCAACTCAGGTGAGGGGCCGGGCGCCGCCACGAATGACGTGGCACTCCGATGTGACCCACCGGGAGACGTCATCGCGCACGGGTGGCGCGTGTGGGGGAAGGATCAGCCCGGGAAGGCTGTGTGGGTGGGTGGAAGCTAGAGGTGTAAATTAAGTGCAGAGAGCCAGATGGACTTGAAAAATATAGGTCTTTTCGAACCCAAGGGAGAAAAAAAGCCCTTAAAAAATTGTAAGAACAACATGAATAGCTGAATGTATAGATGCGTACACGAAATTTAGCGAAAGATAAAGTGAAAATCGGACGTGTTTCTTGATGTATGCTTGCTAAGAGATGAGCTTGTGAGCTTGATGTGGCGGGTAAAATTGGATGCATCCATTTCGAAACCGGGGGAAGAGCCCCTCGTATATAACATAAGTATAGCGAGGCATGTGGTGTGGGATATATAGCCATATATGTGTACAAAATTGAGCCAAAAATAAAGTGTAATATTGTTTGTACTCACGGCAGAAATTTCGAGCATAGATGAGTCCTACACGCATTTTAATATTGTTAGAAATGGTCCAAAAGAAGTAAAAAAAACATATACCAGCATATTAACTTACCTTTCTGTTTCACTCATGAAGTAAAGCTGTTCGTTGCTTAAGTGGACTCTTTTATCTTGTTGCGAGCAGCACCTCATCCATTATTGTATTTTTCTGCTACTCACATTTATTTTCCATGCAATGGAAAATGCATCCAAAAAAAGGCACTAGTGGCTAGGTTGTCTTACCACAGGAACACTATAAATGTTTTGGTCAAATTGTCATTCAAGAACAAAAAACTTGCAACAGAAAGTGGCCAGATAAAAACAACACTAGGTAGCTGTACACTGTTTGATAGTGGTGTAGGTTCAATTGAGAACCCAGACGTCCAAGAAACAGAGTTGCATGTACATCATTTGCCCTATGTTTGTGGTCATGGCCTCATGGGCTTCGTGAGACCAGGAGGGAAATGCCAATAGCGGAAAGTAAATAATATAGAAGTTTTTTTGGGATGTCCTGACTTAAACACTAAAAAAGTGATGTTTGTTCGAATTCTATTTAAAAAAATATTTTTTTGGGCATTCTAGTGCTCCTTATGCGCATATATTTTGTGCTCTCGTTGTTAAAAAAACTGGCTTCTTGCTAGTACAAAATAATTAGGATTCACATGTCAGCTTGTTGCATGCATTCTACTGAAAAGCGCACTTTCTTCTTAAGGGTATGCAACCTTGCAGTCACCAATTTAAGTTCAGTTGACACCAGCTCAAGTTGCGAACCTGCAAAATTCTCCGAGCATGCGGATACTTTAGTTTACCTGTAAAGATAAGGAGTCGAGCGCACGCAGGCCACGCGCGCGGAACGGATAGCGATGTCCGTCGTGGCAGGATTTGGGTCCCGTGCGTGGGAAAAGATGTTGGCACATTGCAGGTGCCTAATGCAGAGAAAAGGTATACTTTCATTTTTTTAAAAATGGTTGGTAGGGATTCGGAAAAACACGCGGAAGCATTACTTGGGGTCTAGTAGTCCCTCCATGGAGCATTGAAGTCACATTTTGCAAAGACTGGAGAAAGTTCAGAGGCGCCCTAAAGGTTCGCACGTAAAACCACCACCGGTCAAACGAAGATAAGACCGGGGGGCAACACGACAAGCTGGAGCTGAGTGTGTTGCATCGAACGGTTGCTTCAGCGCTTGCGTTTTGTGGTTTTGGATTGCTCCTCTGCGGTGGTTGGATCGGCTCGACACGCGGCCGCCGTTCCGTGCGGTCACGCTACAACCACAAGTCCGCGTCGGAGCATCAGGGATGAAAACAGATCAGTTAGTTTCCGACTGATCCGAACAAAAACAGATTCAAATTATTTCGGATCGAATTTTTGTTGGATAATTTTCGCATTGGAAACGGATTCGAATTTTTCGTCGGAAACGAATACGGTAGGCATGCTATCCGGCGGATATGGATACATATACGGATTATTCGGATAGGACCAAGTCCGGATATTCGGATTTCGGCCCAAAAGAAGTGGATTTCGGTCCAAAAGAGAAAATAAGATTTTAATTGATTTTTGAATTTTAAAAAATGCAACAGATCAAATAGCCTTTTGAAAAAATAGCAAATAGAGTTAAAAAAAATTCTAGAAAAAATCATAAAAATTTCTTGAATTATTTTGAACTTAATAAAATTAATTCCAAGTTAAAGTTGGTTTTTATTTTTGCACATAAATTATTTTTAATTTCTTAAAAATAGGAAAAAGCTTTTTAAAATCAAGAAAATTCAAGAAATTAATTATTATTTTCATTTTCACTTTAAATCCAATAAAATCCTAGAAATCTCAATAAATTTTATTTCTAACATTGAAAACTAGGAAATTAAATAACTGATTTTATTTTATTATTTTTCCTTTTTAACCAAGAAAACTCTTTTAAATCTCAAAAAATCTAATAAAATAATAACTTTATTAATTTTATTTTTAGTAACATACTTTGGGATGTTATAGTCATTTATGTATAGATTAATTATCTAGTCTGATCAATGTTAGTGTGAACTAAGTTTTATGTATGTGATGAACTAAGTGTAAATGTGTGATAATTTGTGACTTTGTGAGTTATAACTTATGAGTTAAATATGGTAAACTAAGTGTTATATTTGTGATGAACTAGTTAATGCAACTGGCTAGTGTTAATGTTATGTGCGGTTGCTGAAAATATGAACAATTCATGAATGTTTGCATCAAATAAATTAGTTATATGTTTTCGTTAATTTTTAGCATACAATTTAAAGGATTTTCATATGCTGAAAAATATGTACGATCGTATTCGTTTCAATTCGTATTCGATATTATTGGTATTCGAAGAATTCAATGTCGTATCTGAATCTGTTTTCCCCCTAGCAGCATGCTGCGCTTCGCAGCCCTTTGCACGGCCGCGCGCGCCTGGCATGGCAAGCGAAACCGCGGCCGCGCGGGTGGTATTCCGCTCCGCCACGGCGCGCGCAGCCGCGTGCGGCCGGGGGAAGAGGCGATGGCTGTTTTGCCGCACCAGTGCGATCGATCGCGGTCGGCGGTCTGGCGCACGGAAGCGTTACGTTATCGAGTAGGTGATCTTGGTTCAAGGCTAACGTTAGCATCTATCTGTGAGGCAGCATGGATAGTGTTTGAAAAAACGAAGGAATAAAGACTAAAAATATATGAGTAGTAAACTTCATCCACGGTAGGTAGCCGAGCTCGTATATATATGACAACGACGTGGTCTCTTCTTACATATGACAAGGAAAACGGCGTGTATTTGTTGAAAATTATGCCCACTAGATCATGTCAAAATCTTACCTAGGGAAAATTCTCTGCAAAACGTGTTCCATGTTTTAATTAACTGGGCAACTCAAAATGAACTTCTAGCTTCAAAAAAACCACAGCCTCAGTTGATTTGCATTGCCAAACTGGAACCAGTCCATCATTTCCATTATCGGTTTTTTCAAGCTTTCCTAGCGCAAAAATATACTAGACAGTAGACAGCTTAAAGTACTAAAGTAGGTTTTCTGTGTAAAAGAGTCTAAATCCAACGCACCTGTATCAATAATTCAGTTTGTCGGTGTTTTAGAACCGAATTTACGTAGTGATTGTTTGATTCGGGGGTCTCCAAAACTCAAATCACGTTCGGAGAGAGAATGGCATATTGAGTATTTTTATACAAGTTGTCTTATGCTCTGATTGTGTCTTTCTTCCTCTCTCTCCTCCGATTCCTCTTTTATAACGAGAATAACAACCAAAGGGCATATCAATCTTGGATGATGGCGCGATTCGGAGAATAGCCCTATTATCATGACAGAGATTAATCGTGCAATTATTCTAGAGAATGAAAGCGCATACTAATCGTTTAGATACCTAATCAATTGGGTCTACTTGGGAAAGGATCGATTATAGATGATCTTTACGACCATGATGTGATCGATGGTGCTAGTCGTAGAAGAACTTACGACTATGGGGTAGTCATAGGAAAGAATGACTTACGACCATGGGTATTTCATTTGACTCCAACTTCTCCTTATGAACATTAAATAGACTTGGTCAAAAAAGTTTAAATAAACCCTTCACGACTACAAGGTGATCGTAGAAAATCTTACGACTACAAAGTGGTCTTCGACTAGTATTTCATTTGACCGAGAAATAATTGGTCAAAAATGTTTACGAAATCTTACGACTAAATCTTTTTACTAGTATTTTATTTGACCAGAAAAAGACTTGGTCAAGAAGGTAATTTCGTTTGAGGTATAAAGACAGACTCGGTTTTCCGAATATACAAATTTAAGAATCTGAATCGACTCTCATAGACTTATCTGTTGGAGCGGTTCTCGAAGAGATAACAACTGTTAGGTTTTCACGTCTTTAACAAAAGTGTGCGGTTTTAAAAACTTACCGTGGGTGTGATTGTAGGGTTCTTATTTTTCCCCAATCACTCCAACTGTTCATCAAGCGTTCGCATTCTCCGCCACCTACCAAATCATACGCCTCCAAGCCTCCTCCCCTTGAGAAAGATGGCCAGAGCCGCTTCCCGGTGGGCCGAATCGAAGATGGACACGACCAAGATGAAAGCTCTAGTCGCCACCGAGAAGATCCCAAAGAAGGAGTTCGTGAAGTGGATTGAGACTTCTGGGCAACATTGGTCGTTGGGGAAGATTGGGCAGATCCCTGTCTTCCAAGCGTACTGTGAGTGTGGCCTTCGATTGCTTGCTCACCCTTTCCTCACGCTCGTACTCGAACACTTTTGGGGTGGAATTAGTGAACCTCGTTCCCAATTCCATCACAATGTTAGGTGTGTTCGTATACTTGTGTGAGGCCTATCTGGGATTCCGGCCAACTTGGAGTTGTTCCAGTATTTCTACGGGATGACCCGGTTGGCAGGAGTCGCCGGTAGCTGTAGTCTGAAGCTCCACGACGGGAAGTCGAAGGAGTACATTCAGATGTTTATCCGGTCGTCATGGCCGAGATAGAAGAATAGGTGGTTTTACTTAGGAGACGACCAGTGAAGGCAGCCTCTCTTTTGCCAGGAACGCCGAGAAGATTTCTTCATGGGATTCGTCTCCCAAGAATCTTGGCCGGATCACCCCCTACATTCAAGCCATCAAGGACTTGATGGAGGAGGAGCTCACCGGTTGGCACGTGGTGAAGGATTTTATCACGCGTCGCATTAGCCCTCTGAAGAAATGAGCATATCCCATGTGGAAGTACTCGGGGTCGCGAGACCCAATCAGAGATTACGAGCAAGGTAAGTAAACCTTCAATTTAGCTCTATTTCTATTAATTTCAAACTTGGTTATTGAAATTTTATTTGCTCATGCATATCTCACACAAAAGGAAATTGACGCTCGATTCAAGCTCGTTTGTGAGAAATCCCCACCACCAAACGTGGCGGCTCCTCAAATCCTTGCGGTTTCGACTGCAGAGGATAGGAGGGAAAGCCTAAAAGTAATCAAAGACTGATTTCTTCTTTAGGATCTCATAGACGTAGAAAAACTTACGACTAGGTACTAGTCGTAGAAGGACTTACGACCGGAGAATGGTCGTGGAAAAACTCACGACTAGAGGGTTGTCGTAGAAAAACTTACGACTATATTCTGGTCGTATAAGAACTTACGGCCGCTTGGTAATACTTCTTTTTCTAACTTCTACAGAAAGTAGGCATGGAAGACCGTCGAGATGACAAAGAGATCAACTTGATGGTCGTTGGCGCGGCGATGGAGTAAGTCGAGACTCCACTGGCCAAAAAGCGTTGGCTCGTGAAAGTCACCGACAAGGAAGGCGCAAGCTCGAGCTCTGCAGCTCCGACCGAGCCTTTTGCATGGTTCGCTACAGAAATAGCTGCCGTAGAGAAGGCAAAGGCGGCCGAAGCGATTGAAGTAAGACTTTCACGGTTTCTGCCTCCCGTGGCTTTGTCAAGCAACAATTAAAGGAGAACTGGAAGAGTTTTATGTATTTTGTGAAGAAAACCGTGGCACAAGCAGTGTCTGTGGCCGAGGGCAGTGCTGCCCTTGATGTGGTTGAGACAGGTCTCGATCCATCCGGAGAGTCAGGAGGCTCAAGGAGCGGTAGTGCTCACTCAATACCCACGACCAGACATGGTCGTGGTTGAGAAGAAGGTGAAGAAATCGTCTTCAGGGAAGGTTTCTTCTAGATTCAAGATCAAATCTAACACACGAAGATATGTTAAATGATAAAAGTGTAAGAACAACATTTACCTTTTATTTTTTTTACCATTTGATGCATTTTCCTTTTTGTGATCTTAACCTGACTCCTCGAGTCCTCAAGGACATTCTTATCGAGGAAGCAACTGTTATTTCTCCGGTAGTTGGAGGAATGACAGTGGCGGTGGTCGAAGGGTCATCCACCGTCTCGAGTGGTGGAAGAGGTCGTTGCTGCCGAAGCAACTGCGACAACAGGAGTACTCGTAGAGGTTGTGGCAAAAATAGCGCATGATGCAGCGGAGGCATCAAGCTAATGCGATAGATCATTGGGCCACCGCGCTGGGAAGGAAGTCGTTGTAGACGTTCCTCCCTGTCCCCAAGAAGCTATCGTCACCGAATCAGAAGAAGAAGAATATGTTAACTTCTTTTCTGAATTCTTCAGCCCAGCTTCTGTTGTGGGGTCTTCTGCTTTCAGGTCTCGTACCCGAGTTCCACGCCCTAAGGATATTCCTGGCAGGGGGAATGTTTCGATGACGAGTGTCTCGAAAAGGTATGGTGGAATAGGGTTCAAGAGCTTGATGAACTGAAGAACCCTGCATATGTACTCTCCATATTTGCTCGAACGAGCATCAACGTAAGTGCTTGTTACTCAACATTTATATATGTGGCTTTTCTCGCCTCTCACTGTCCTTCTTTATGCAGAGAGCTCTAGAGCAAATTGTCACTATTGCATAGTACAACATACAACTTGTACAGCTACGACAAGAGAAAGCGGAACTCTGTGAGCAGGCAGAAAGATGGTAAGTCACTATTACTTGTAGTCGTTTATGTTTCGACTGCTTGCACGGTGCTTATAGGTACGACTATGTGCTTGTCGTAGGAGAACTTACGACTATGTGCTTGTCGTAAAGAACTTACGACCAGGAAAATATCGTAGAAAAAACTTACTATTAGATACTGGTCGTAGGAGAACTTACGACCAAGGATTATTGTAGAAAAACTTACGACTATGTGTTGGTCGTAGAAGAACTTACGACAAGAAAATATCGTAGAAAAACTTACGACTGGATAATGGTTGTAGGAGAACTTATGACCAGAGGATTATCGTAAAAAACTTACGACTACGTACCGGTTGTCGAAAGACTTACAACCGCTTGTCCTATGCTCATGTCTACTCTTTTCCTCTGTAGGTTCAAGAGCAACGAAAAGTCCTTGGCCGATTCGCTCGACTACAAGAAAGTTGAAACAAAAAAGCTAAGGGAAAAGAAAGAGTTCCTTCTGAAGAAGTTTCAGGAGGCAAACTCTGCAATTCAAAAGTTGCAGGGACAAATAAACGGTAAGTGCTAAACTTAAGATTGCTTATAACCTTCTTTTCTTTTTCTAACCCTCATTCCTTTTCAGAAAAAGCGGTCGAAATAGGGAAGCTCGAAACCGAGGTCAAAGACAATACCATAGTTATTCACAAGATTTCCCGTATCGCCAAAGAAAAAGATCAGGAGGTTAAGTCTTGGGAGGAGCGCTATGCAAAATGCACTGCCTCTCATGGCGATAAAGTCAAGAAGTTAGATTCTCGACTTTCGGGTAAACAAGTTTTTTCCTGCTACTAGTTTTGTTTTCTTTAGGGGTCACTTTATCCGACTAGCCTTATTCTTTTCAGCAAGCAGTCAAAATAAAATAACTCCGTGAGGTTTCGACTTGTAATCAGGAGGAGATGAAGTCGATGAGGATCAACCTTTAGGACAATATTTCTCTCCTTAACATTGTACTCAGTGGGCTACATGCCAAGGAGGTCACTACTCGTGAAGGCACGATAATTGCTCACTTGAGTACCATTGAAAAACAAGTTGGGACTTTGCAAGAGTTGGTGACCACTCTGAAGACCAACCAAGCTGATTCGATAAAGGAGGTGGTCAAAGGTGGAATATGTTTTGTTTTGGCAAAGCTTAAAGCTTATGACCCCAACTTTAATCTGCACCAGTCAAAGCCAACTTTGACTGCTCTGAAGCAGAATTGGAGCAGTTGATGGAAGATATACAGTCGATCAGCAAGGAAGTCACAGAGGAGATGCAGATAGGATCTCCTTCGTCAGAGTAGTTTGTAATAAGAACCTACAAAAACAAGTTTGTTGATATATATAATTATTTCTTCTTCCTAAAAAATTATCTTGTCGAGTAGTTAGTAACTCATAAGATAATGAATGGAAAAAGATATTAAGACTAAGAATTGAAGTCATATTAATAACTTTGTCCGAACCACTGACTATTTGCTTAGTTTATTTAGATAAACTAAGTAAATAGTGTTAAAAGGGTTTTATAAAAAAGAGAGGTTTGGCTAACTTATAGTCTGTGATCCCGATTATTATACTGGTCGTAAGAGTAGTAACGAGTTGACACTAGGAAGTTCCTTCTAGTGGGCAAGGCCACGTGCAGAAAGGAAAAGCTTCGACTAGGTGATGTTACCATCTCCGACTAGATTAATCAAATCAAGAGCGACAACTTGAGTTAGACAAATGTCAGGACTTCCTTTAGAATTCGCCGACCTTTTCGAGTGTACTCAATAGGTTTGTCCTAGTAACAAGAGTTAGAAATAGGACGACGCTAGGAAGTTCCTTCTAGTGGGCAGGACCACGTGCAGAGAGAAAACACTTCGACTAGGTGTTGTGTCTTTCTCTGACCAGTTAGAACTAACCTAGTTTACCAAGAGTAGTCGAAAAAATTACCAAAGTGTACTCTGCTGAGAGTATTTTTCAAAACGAATGAAGAAATAAACTAAGGTACTAAGAGTTGGCTTGAACATATTTCGACCATGTTTGTTGAACCCGAGCTCTTTGTGTTGGTAGGAAAAGTGACGAATGAGTCGACACTAGAAAGTTCCTTCTAGTGGGTAGGACCACATGCAGAAAGAAAAGGCTTCGACTAGGTGATGTTCCTATCCTTTTGACCAGTGTAAAGAAGAGCTGGGTACTGGTCATAGAAAAACTTACGACCGGGGATAGTCAAAAATTATCGAAGCGATACTCAAAGTAAGACAATAAAGATAGAAAGAACATGATACTTTAATGTCGGGGTGGTTGGTTACGCATAAAATTTGTGTAACTGGTCGATCTTCTAAGAGTTCGAGAGAATCCGGTCGTCTTCCATTGATTGTCGTACCAAACTTGGTCACGTAACTTTGACCACTGTGTAAGGAACTTCCTACTTGGGAGAAAGCTTATTCTGATTAGATTGGGATTGAATTTTCTTCAATAGCATATCACCTACAGCAAAGCTGCGAGGTTGGACCTTACCATCGTAGTATTTGCGCAGGACTTGTTGGTAGACTGCTGAACAGATTAAGGCTTGATTTCTCTTCTCTTCGAGTAGGTTGATGTTATCTGCTCGAAGTTGTTCTCGGGTAGAGTCGTTGAAAGTTTCAACCCGATCTTTAGTTCTTGTGGAAGCATGGCTTCGACACTAAAAACTAGGAAAAAGGTAGTTTCACCTGTGGCCTGACTAGCAGTCGTACAAATTGCCCATAATACTGAGGGTAATTCTTGTATCCATACCCCCGATCGCTTGACAAGCTGGTCGAAGACTCGAGTTTTGATTCCCTGCATAATTTGGCCATTCGCTCTTTCGACTACCTCATTGCTTTGAGGATGGGCAATAGAGGCATAACACACTTTGATACCCAACTCGTCGTAAAATTTTTGAAATTTTGTGCTCGAAAATTGCTTATCATTATTGTGATTATTCGAGTTGGGACCCCAAACCGAGTAATCACACATCTCATCATGAACCTTTTTGCTGCTTCTGTTGTTATCCCAATCACAGGTTCGGCTTTGATCCATTTTGTGAACGTATCAATAGGCACAAAAGGAACTCGAAACCTCACAGAGCCTTTGGGAACGGTCCTAGGATATCAAGACCCAAGGTCACAAAAGGCCAAGATAGAGGAATTATTTACAATGCCTAAGGTGGTTGTTGTATCTACCTACTATGAAATTGACATTGTAAACACTTCTTAACCAACTCTTTGGCATTGTAGAGGGCTGTTGGCCAGTAAAAACCTTATCGAAAGGCCTTTCCGACCCGCGTTCTGTAGGAAACATGAGTTCCATAGATGCCCCTGTGTATGTTGTGAAGGAGGTTTAGTCCTTTCCGACCCGCGTTCTGTAGGAAACATGAGTTCCATAGATGCCCCTGTGTATGTTGTGAAGGAGGTTTAGTCCTTTCCTCTGCGATATGCATCACATGAATACCCCTTGAGTGCCTTGTTTGTAGAGGACTCCTTCGACTAAAGTATACATTTTGACCTTTCGGGATAAGCGATCGGCCTCAAGATCGTCATCGGGTATTGTATCCTTCTGAAGATACTCGTAGATGGGATTCCTCCAAGTATCCTCATATTCTAGAGAGGCTATCTCAATATGAGTTGTCTCTGGTGTTTCAACAAGAGATGACTTTTGGAGTTACTCCAAGAAAACTCCTTTTGGTATTTGCGATCGGAAAGAAGCCATACGAACAAGCTGGTCTACAAGGAAATTATCCTTTCGAGGGATAAATTGTACCTCAAAACCAAAAATGTTTTCTAGATTTCGGACCTCCGATAAGTATCGAGACATGGTCGGATTAGAGCACTGGTACTCTTTTCCTACCTGATTCATGAGATATAGTCGGATTAGAGCACTAATACTCTTTTCTAAACTGATTCATGACTAGTTGAGAGCCTCCTCTCACGAGTAGTCATCAAATCGCGAGTGCTTTCATAGCTCGTATGCCAGCAAACAAACCTCCGTACTCTACCACGTTGTTAGTGGCCTGGAAGTTTAATTGAATGACATACTTGATGAGTCACGGCGGCCCGATCTTCCGATAGGTTCAATTTGGTTCGTCGTGAGGACGTTGACACTTTGAGGCTTCCGACCAACAGATCGTCACCTCGCAATTCGCTACACCCTTACGCTGTCGTTATCGACCACGCTTGCACGCGATCGACCTTACCACGAAGGTTATTGTTCCCGCAAGCAATCGAAGCAACTCACAAGAACAAGGTAGATGCAATCAATTGTATTGCGGATATGGATGAAGTTTACAAGTGGGGTTCCTCAAACCGATAATCGCTAAACCGCAATTGGCGAAATAATCTAAGAAAAACCCGCCTCTAAACTATGGCGGCTCTCGTATATATATAGGAACGTGTGGAGGTCGACCTAGGGTTGTGCGGTAGTGGGATAAAGCGTACACAACTGGACTCACCTCTTTACGTTTACAAAGTCTTATTAGTTTCCAAAGCGGTGACGCAACACCTTGTGTTGCGTATTTCGTCGAAGATCCGGTCGTAGGATCGGTCCTAGGGTGGTCTTGAGGAGTCCACGCTATCTTTGGTCGTAGGTTGTGTCCAACGAGTCATCGTGCTCGCTTTTACGGTCGTAGATTGCTCCAATCGAATCAACTAGTCGTAGGTCTTCTTGTAGTGGTCGTAGATCTTCTTGCAGTGGTCGTAGACCTTCTTGAACTGGTCGTAGTCCTAGATTCCTGAGTACAAGTAAATCATCTCCATTAGGCGGCATCATAGAGTTCTCAAATAATACACTCAGCCCTAGAAACGACTTTACCTGATCGATTAAGTGACGTGCTCTAGCTCTTGTCATAGGACCGTGTAGTTCAGCACCCAGATCTGGAGGGTCTTGTGTCGTGCGTGTATCCGAAGGAGGGATGTCCTCATCATACTCCCCCTCTTGAATTGGAGTCGTCCTCGACTCAAGCTTATCTTCTTCTCCCACGTATGATTTCAAATCTGAAATGTTAAATGTGGGGCTAACCCCAAAATCTGCAGGTAATTCTAATTGATATGCATTATCATTTATCTTCTTAATTATCTTAAACGGTCCTTTAGCTCTAGGCATCAACTTTGATTTTCTTAATTCCGGAAACCTATCCTTTCTTAAATGAACCCAAACTAAATCACCTGGTTCAAATTTGACAACTTTCCTACCTTTACTTCCAGCAACCTTATACCTTTCAGTCATATGCTCTATATTCTTTTTAGTGGTTTCATGTAACTTGAGAATAAATGCAGCACGCTTCTTAGCATCTAGATTAATTTTTTCAGAGGTCGGTAAAGGTAGTAAATCAATAGGAGCACGGGGTTAAACCCATACACTACCTAAAATGGACTTACCTTGGTGGTGGAGTGTACTGACCTATTGTAAGCAAACTCAACATGCGGTAAACACTCTTCCCACATCTTCAAGTTTTTCTTTAAAACAGCCCGCAACATGGTGGATAACGTCGCGTTGACAACCTCTGTTTGTCCATCAGTTTGGGGATGGCATGTAGTAGAGAACAGCAGCTTTGTCCCCAATTTATTCCAAAGTGATCTCCAAAAGTGGCTCAAAAACTTCGCATCACGATCCGAGACAATAGTATTGGGCACTCCATGTAAGCGAATGATTTCCCTGAAAAACAAATCAGCTATGTTTGTAGCATCATCGCTTTTGTGACAAGATATAAAATGTGCCATTTTAGAAAATCGATCCACTACTACAAATATACTATCTCTCCCCCTCTTTGTCCTAGGCAATCCTAAAACAAAATCCATAGAAATATCCTCCCAAGGGGCGCTAGGAATAGGAAGAGGCATATAAAGTCCATGTGGAAGGAGACGGGACTTAGCTTTGTTGCATGTAGTGCAGCGAGCTACGTAGCGCTCGACATCACGCCTCATCTTTGGTCAAAAGAAGTGGGTGGTCAGCACATCTTCTGTCTTCTTTGCTCCAAAATGCGCCATCAAACCTCCCGCACAAAGCGCCGATAGAATCCAGCAAGGCCATGGAAGCTCCGCACTTGTGACACAGTAGTAGGCGTCGGCCAGTTTTGGATGGCTACAATCTTTGTCTCATCCACCTCAATGCCCTGTGGTGTCACAACATAACCAAGAAATGCAACTCGATCGGTGCAAAGGTGCACTTCTCGAGGTTACCAAACAAACGTGCGTCTCTCAAAGTATTAAAAACAGCACGTATATGATTTAAGTGTTGCTCCCGTGACTTGCTACAAATCAAGATATCATCGAAGTAAACCACCACAAATTTTCCAATGAAAGGACGTAAAACCTCGTTCATCAAACGCATAAAAGTACTAGGTGCATTAGTTAGACCGAAAGGCATCACTAACCACTCATATAATCCGAACTTAGTTTTAAAAGCGCTTCCATTCATCTCCTAATTTCATTCTAATCTGGTGGTAACCACTCCGCAAGTCAATCTTTGTGAAAATAATAGAACCACTCAATTCATCTAGCATGTCGTCTAGCCTTGGGATAGGATGACGATACCTTATAGTAATGTTATTAATGGCTCTGCAATCAACACACATACGCCAACTACCGTCTTTCTTAGGAACCAAAAGAACTGGAACAGCACAAGGGCTAAGGCTTTCTCTTACGTACCCACGGTCCAAAAGATCTTGGACTTGTCGCTGAATTTCCTTAGTCTCCTCTGGATTGGTCCTATACGCAGCACGGTTTGGCAAAGTCGCTCCTGGGATCAAATCAATTTGATGCTCAATTCCTCGAATAGGTGGTAATCCCGGGTACCTCAGTTGGAAATACATCCACATACTCCTGCAAAATGTTAGCAACAGCAGGAGGCAAAGAGTTAGCTATGTCCTTAAGCGAATATAAGGCATTTTTGCATATCAAAGCATAGCATGGCAACTCATTATTACAGATTTCAGCAAGTTCAGATTTAGTGGCAATCATAACACATCCCTTCAATTTAATTCCCTCGGACTTAGGACTAGACGCCACTTTCTCCCTTTTGGGTGGGAAAACACGTTTGCTACTTGCGATTTTCGTAATCATGCTTATCGGTGTTTCTTTCATTTTTAGCGCGCTCTTCTTCATCTTTCAGAATCTCAGCTGGTGTCAAAGGCAACAACTTAATCTTCTTACCCTTATGTGAAAATGAGTAGGTATTAGCTCTACTATGGTGTAAAACATCATTGTCATATATCCAAGGTCTACCGAGCAACAAAGAGCATGCTTGCATAGGGACGATATCAAAGTCAGAACTATCTTTGTAATTACCTGCTGAAAATGGCACTTCACAACTTTGTGTACCTTTAATTTACCACACGAATTGAACCATTGGATGTAGTAGGGACGTGGGTTTGGTTGTGTGGTCAAGCCAAGCTTCTCGACCATCTCGGAGCTTGCAAGGTTGTTGCAGCCCTCCATCAATGATGACTCTGCGGCTCGTCCTTCACGAAATGCAGTGCGAAACAAGTTGTGCCGTTGATTTTGCTCCGCTCTCTCCATTTGTGCGCTCAGCACTCGTTGCGCAACAAGGCTCACATGATACTCGGTGTCAACAGCAGCTACTTGTTCCTCTACATCATCGACATCACTGTCTATCTCATCTCCTCCACCTGCAATGTTAGCTGCAAGTACATATTCGTCCTCAATATCACTAGTACTTACATAACCACCGTCTTTGGTGGCAAGGTATGCTCACGACCGGGCGATCCCTCGTGGCGTGCCCCATTCCCTTGCAACGGTGGCACACAATCCCGTGGTACGACCGAGGGAAGCAACCGACGAAGAACTCTTGGTGGTGCACGCACACTAGTAACTTTACTTACCTCGGGTGCATGTGATGTGGTCTGAGGTGTCTTCTTTGACGCGCCCTACTCGTGGAGGGGGCAACAGACCGTGTAGCTGAAGGTGGGGCTGTTTTGGCTTGCCCCGGTACTGGTCGTGGTGTAGACATGCTCCCAAAGTTGTTTCTTGGCCTCTGTTGTCGTCCCTGCAATTCCTTTTCTACCAAACATGCAAGTTGGAACAATCTAGGGACGCTATCGTATTCTTTGTAATCCACTATATCCTGAATTTCACGTCTTAATCCTCCATAAAAACGTGCCATTGCAGCTTCTTCATCCTCAATAATATCACAACGCAACATGCTAATTTGTAGCTCCTGATAATATTCTTCTACGGATCTATTACCTTGGTTTAAGCGCTGCAATTTATTACGTAAATCATGTTTAAAAGAAGGTGGGACAAATCTGTTACGCATAGCAACCTTTAAACCATCCCACGTAGTAGGCGCTAATCCTTCGGTACATACCCTATTCCACCAAATGATGGCAAAGTTTTTAAATTCACTTGTGGCTTGCCTAACTCTATGCACTTCGGGAACTAAGTGAGCATTCAATTTCTGTTCTACCGTCATTTCCCAATCTAGATATATTTCTGCATCATAAGCACCCGCAAAAGATGGTATAGTGAACTTGACTTTAGCATATGGATCATCATAGGCATTATGTTGCTGAAAATTGTTACCTCTCATACCTTGACGGTTGAAGTTCAGCAGGTTCCGTTGTCGTGCTTCAAAGGTGTCGTGGTCGTGCATCTCATTATCAAACTCATGGTCATGGGCTGCACCATGAGATTCCACACGACCAGTGTTTGGTGGTCGGTTCACCATTCTTTCGAGGTGTGTAGTGAGCGCTGCAATACTATCGTTGATTGAGCGTTGTAATGTGATCGTGGTAGCTTGAAGCTTCCTGTCGATGTCCTCATTAACAGTAGTGCATTGTTCATCCAAGAGCGTAATGAGCTCTTCCCTCAAAACACACTCTTGCGCATCCAATCCTTCACCTGACATGGTTAGTAGTAGACAAAAGACAACACAAAAGTATTATTCCTATCACTACTAGGTGGTCGGAGGATGGAATCACACACTCACAAGCGTCTTACCAAGCTCTTATGAGTTTCTTACCAAATTACAACAGGTGGTCTGATCGGAAAAGGTGGGATGTATGACCACGGCGGAGGCGAATGCGAGGATCCAATCTGAGGGCCGAAAGTATGTGGAGCTCGGATAGGTAATGTTTAGTAGCAAGGAATAGCAATAATGAAATCAGATTAGCAAAGCTGAATAAAAGTCCACAGTACTCGTCACAGTTGCTGGCCCAATCGCGTTCCTAGAACTAGCTCAAGCAAACGGAAGGATAGGGTAGATACAAACACAATCGGATCCAAAATCATAAAGCAACTCTTTCTTTTTTATTCTTTCTTTTTTTCACTCTTTGCATTCTTTCTTTCTTTTTTTTTTGCACTCTTTGCTTTCTTTCTTTCTTTCTTTTTTTTTTCTTTTTTTTTTTGGACTGCAAAAACCCAACCTAGGGTTTCCTTTTTTTTGCGAATGTGACCTTGACTCAAAACTCTTCAAAACCCTTCTCTCTCTCTCTCTCTGAACTTTAGCTACGGGAAAAATCCGACCAGCCGATTGTTTCCGACCAGGTGGTGGGGCGTCCGAGAGCAACAAGATAATAAATAGGGTTGTCGGACACGAGTGGTCGGTCGAATCGACCAGCGTTCGTTCCGAGCCAGTGGAGAAGCCGAATCCGAGTAGGTGGTCGTATGGGGGTATCTAGATGATCGAAACAGCAAAGACTCGGCGCTAGAAACTAGATTACTGACGACTAGACCAAAGAACAAAGACACCGCGATGGACTCGAATTCAACAACGCTAAACCGAAAACACAATTGCGAAGGCACAAAGTGGTTTGGACGGTGGAATAATTACGATCTAAAACTTTTTGTAGGGCAATTTTCCGGACTCTAGGTGATGGAACAAAACTCACAAAAGGGATAAGCGAAATTACCTAACGGGCAACCTTAGCTCGATACCACTTGATGAGTCACGGCGCCCGATCTTCCGATAGGTTCAATTTGGTTAAATCGTGAGGGCGTTGGCGCTTTGAGGCTTCCGACCAGCGGATCGTCACCTCGCAATTCGCTACACCCGCGACGCTTTGTCGTTATCGACCACGCTAGCACGCGATCGACCTTACCACGAAGGTTATTGTTCCTGCAAGCAATCGAAGCAACTCACAAGAACAAGGTAGATGCAATCAATTGTATTGCGGATATGGATGAAGTTTACAAGTGGGGTTCCTCAAACCGATAATCGTGAACCGCAATTGGCGAATAATCTAAGAAAACCCGCCTCTAAACTATGGCGGCTCTTTGATATATATAGGGGAACGTGAGGAGGTCGACCTAGGGTTGTGCGGTAGTGGGATGAAGCGTACACAACACGGACTCAGACCTCTTTACGTTTACAAAGTCTTATTAGTTTCCAAAGCGGTGACGCAAAGACCTTGTGTTGCGTATTTCTGGTCGAAGATCTGGTCGTAGGACTGGTCCTAGGGTGGTCTTGAGGAGTCCATGCTATCTTTGGTCGTAGGTTGTGTCCAACGAGTACTATGCTCTATTTTCTGGTCGTAGATTGCTCCAATCGAATCAACTAGTCGTAGGTCTTCTTGTAGTGATCGTAGATCTTCTTGCAGTGGTCGTAGACCTTCTTGAACTTGTCGTAGTCCTAGATTCCTGAGTACAAGTAAATCATCTCCATTAGGCAGCATCATAGAGTTCTCAAATAATACACTCAGCCCTAGAAACGACTTTACCTGATCGATTAAGTGACGTGCTCTAGCTCTTGTCATAGGACCGTGTAGTTCAGCACCCAGATCTGGAGGGTCTTGTGTCGTGCGTGTATCCGAAGGAGGGATGTCCTCATCAATACTTTAAGGTCACTTCAGTAGATGATTCTAGGACCATCCCATCCTCTGAGCCACTTAAAGTAGGTGACCTGTCAAAGTACATCGTCCACTGGTCCGAGTATCGTACTGGGGATCCTGAACAGGTTCAGTATTTGTCCATTTGGTGATAAAGTCTGCCAAGATCTGGGAGTTAATGGCCGTTCGAGACACAAAATGGAGGTCGAACTCCCCAAGTTATACTGACCATTTTGCCATGCATCCCGCTGCTTCCCTGTTCTTGAGAACTCCCCAAGATGGCACAATTTTCTTGTGCGCCTAGAAATAATACCGCAGTTTTCTTGAAGACATGAGGAGGGCATAAATAAGTTTTTGTACCTGAAGGTAGCACTCCTTAGGCCCATGTAAAACTTCACTTACATAGTAAACTGGTCGTTTGACGTTCTTACGCTCTACGACCAGCACTGCGCTCACTGCATGTGGCGTGGCAGCTAGATAAATTAAGAGCGTATGTTCTAGCTTCGGAGAAACCAAAATAGGAGAACTCCTAAGATCCCTCTAGACATCCTCAAATACAGTGTTTGCCTCTTCTGACCACTCAAAATTCTCGTGTTTCTTTAGAAGTTTGAAGAAAGGTAGCCGCTTTTCTCCTAGTCGTGCGATGAAATGACTTAAAGTCGCCATATATTCGGTGAGTTTCTGGACTTCTTTCTTCGTGGTCGTAAGGTGCATTTGCACGATGACCTTTATCTTTTCGAGATTTGCTTCGACTCCTCGTATAGAGACAAGGAATCCAAGCAACTTTCCTAAAGAGACACCGAACACACACTTCTCAGGATTGAGTTTCAAGCAGTGTTTTCTGAGGTTGTCGAATGTTTCTTGCAAGTCGAAAACATGATTAAGTCGTTTGATACTTTTTACGACTAGATCGTCAACATAGGCTTCTAAATTTTGGCTTAGTTGTGGTGAAAAAGACGATTGCATCAAGTGTTGAAAAGAAGGGCAAGCATTTTTGAGACCAAATGATATTTTATAGCAAAATATTCCAAATGGAGTAATAAATGCGGTCTTTTCTTCATCTTCTTGATGCATATTATTATGATGGTAGCCAGAATATGCATATAGAAAACATAATGTTTCACAACCAGCAGTAGAATCAACCAACTGATCGATACGAGGTGGAGGAAAATCATCTTTTGGACAAGTTTTATTGAGATCAGTGAAGTCTACATGCATTCGTCACTTGCCGTTAGACTTCCTAACCATTATAGGGTTGGCCACCCACACTGGGTGGTCGACTTCTCTTATAAATCCTGCTTTAAGTAGGTTGTCCAATTCTGATTTGATAACATCTTGTCGATCAGGGGCAAATTTATGTACTTTTTATTTTACGGGTACTTTGTCAGGCCTTAAAGCTAGTCTGTGCTCGATCACTTCCCTGGGGACTATGGACATGTCGGATGCTTGCCACGCGAAGATATCTGCATTTGCTCGGAGGAAAGTGATGGGGCGTCTTCCTATTTGGGGTCGAAAATATCCCTAATGTGAATAGTCTTCGAGGGCTTCTCTCGATCCAAAGGAACCTCTTTGACCAGGTCGTTCGGCTTCGGTGCAGCTTTCGACTTCGACTGCTTCGTCGAATACTGATTCTTGTTTTCTTTCTGAGTTGGTATCTAGCCAACCATCTCGAGGGATCGACGGCCGCACGTATGCGCCATCTTTTTATCACAGTGAATTGTGATTACTCCTTTGGGGACTAACATCTTAAGACATTGATACCCATAATGAGTAGCCATTAAGAATTTTGCCAAAGTTGGTCGTCCGAGTATGACGTTATATGCCGTATCGAAATCGACCACATCAAAGGAGATCTTATCTGTCCTGAAATTACTTGGTGAACCAAATGTTAAAGGAAGAGAAACTTGACCAATAGGTTTGGCCGAAGACCCCGGTACAATACCATGAAAAGAGTATCGTACCAATCTTACCTTGGTCCTCGGTACTTACATCTCATCCACGGTACTCGTAAACAAGATGTTTAACGAGCTTTCACAATCAACTAACACTCGATTTACTCGACAGTTGTTGATGGTAGGCTCAACCACGATAAAAATGACCTGGTCAAGTGGAAGGGATCGAGCAGTCACTCTTCTCGAATGAGATGGCGACTTCCGACCACTTTGGCAACTTATTGACAAGAGGAGGGTCAATGGAGTTTACCTCATGTTCGACAGCCTGAAGCTATAATTTTGACTCATATGCCGATGACCCCCCATAAATATACTCGATGGTATGCTCAGAATCTTGGAATGACATCTCCTCGTTGTCATCCGACTGCGTACGACTACTCGCTTGCCCTACCCATTTGAACGTAGGAAGTGGTCCTTTGTCGTTGTAGTAGTCTTCGAGTTTTCATAAAAAACCTGGTAGTTGCGAAGGTCATGTCCTTTTTTATGGAAAGGGCACCACCTAGGCTTGTTGTTCTTCCGCTCGGGGCGCTTACCTTTGTCTCGATTGGGATATTGCTTAGAACTTCATGGTTCCTTATCGCTTATGATGAAGACCTACTTAGAACTGTTGGCTTGAGGTTTTTGGCCCTTCACCTTTTTCTTGGATTTCTTGGCCTTTTTGTCCTTCTTGCTACTTTCGCCTACTTCTTGAGGATTCTTATCTTCTCGATCGATGCTTTTGTTCCACTTGACTGCTTCTCGCAGCTCGCATATCGATCGGTCATCTCGAAGAGTTCAACGATGGTAGCCAAAGGATTTAAAGCCATGTCCTCTATAATTCTTCTACTGCGGACTCCCTGCTTGAAGGCTCTGATAACATATGAGTTAGAAAACTCAGGAATTGAATTCCAAACCTAACTGAAGCGCCTGATGAATTGGTGTAAGATCTCGTGGTCGTTTTGTCTTATCCTGCGTTGGTCGTCCTCCTTTCCAGGGCGATTGTAGGTACCCTGAAAGTTGGCCAGAAGGTCACAAAGGTCTCCACGAGTAGATCGACTTGAGTGGTTGGTTTTAGCAACCATGATTGAGCAGACCCTTTGAGCACAGTCGAAAGGTAATTCAACATGACTCGCTCTCCTCCTTTTGCTGCTCGGACAGCGGTGTCGTGTAGGTAACTCGATGAGATTTTGAGACCCGTCGAATTTCTCCATGTTCACTGGTTGAAACTGCGGCGGCCAGCGAACTGCTTGGAGGTCAGGCGAGAATGCCCTACATCTGGTAATTACTTCGTAACACCTCCTTTGCAGAAAAGAAGGGTTGTCGTCATAAGGTGATCGTACACGACGATACCCGGCAGATGGTGAACCTGACTTATGATAAGTCTTCATTCTACGAGGATAATACTCCTTGTATCTTGTCTGCTGTTGTAGACCTCTGTGTTGGAGTGATGAAGGATCACATCTTCTGAGAGCTTGTTTATCTTTAGGCGTTCGAAGAACCTTTCTCCGGTTAGGAGAATGACATACCCTATTGTCGCATCGATCTCCGTGAGAGTTGTTCAAACGACTGGAAGCTAATGGAGTTGTGCCGCTATGACTTCCGGAATGATGATGATAAGGGTGCTTGAGTCTGGTCATCGCGCTTCAAAGCCTTCGTGCGATCTCTTGCACGAAGAGGTCGTAGCTAGGAGCTCGGGCAAGCTCTCGAGTTGGGTTCTCGAGTAGATTACTGATATGTTAGAGTTCGTGAGCTTCCTCTGACTGATACCGAAAGTGCTTAAGTAGATTTCTCTGAGCTGCTATTCTTCTCTGTTGAGTTGTCTCAGGATCGTCCATGTTTGATCCTTGAGTTTGCCTCAATGAAGTGCGATTATCTCAAGGATTTCTCGCACTCTCATTAGATTGTTGACCTGTTCATCACCGGAGGTGTTCTTACCATTGCCACGAGGAGTCGCAATGTGTGATTGTAGGGGAGTGTCCTCAGTCCTGTCTCTAGAAGAGTGATCATCACCTGAGGGATGGACGAGGACCTCCCGTTGATGACCTCCACATGCGGTTGAGGCCTCCTCGCTTGAGAAGTAGTCAAAGACACTGTCTGGTGACTTGGAGAAAACCCCTCCAGGAAAGAGAATTTCGGGTTATAACCGTCTCCAGCCGCAAATGAGCCCTGCGATGGGATGGTAGAACTCACAGGAAAAGCATATCGACCCCATCCTGTGGGGCTAACCGGAGAGACGGTACCACCAGGTGCTGATGAAGCTCCGGAATGATGGATTCTAGGACTTGTCGTGCCAGGTCGGACTGCCTTAGGCGGACTTGAATATTTGAAGGGGGAGGCCTCGCCATGTCTTGGGTCTGCCTCGGGCATCCCCTGATTGTGGTCGGATCAACCCTTGCCCTTTGAGGAAGTTGGTTCCTCATTTGGACGTAACGTTGTGGGGGATAAAGATCTCTCCTCAACTCCATTGGTGGTATGGTCTCCTGGAGAATAATCTTCGGAGGCAACATCTCCATCGAATGATACAATACTCGGCTCGTAGTCGAAACCAACATCCATGTTAGTATCTGCGTAGTCAGCTAAGTCGAGCTAGTTCTCATCGTTCCACTCTCCTGCCATGGAAGTATTAGAGTTGGGAGAAAATGAAGGAAACATGATGACCAGAAGGTCCCCACGGTAGGCGCCAATTGTCGGTGTTTTAGAACCGAATTTACGTAATGATTGTTTAATTCGGGGGGTCTCCAAGACTCAAATCATGCAAAGAGAATGACACAGGGTTTTTAATACAGGTTCGGGCCTTCTCCGGAGAGAATAACAACCATACTTCTGGGTGGTTATATTGAGTATGCTGGTTACGGATCAAGAGAAAGACTGAAACACAATGTCTTGTGCTCCTGATTGTGTATTTCTTCCCCTCTCTCTCTCTGCCATCTGGTGATTCCTCATTTTATAGCGTGCTCGAAGTGGACGATAATTTCTCCAGTCCAAAGGGTGCAATACCCTGAATTGTTTTAATCGGGCATTTATAAAAGAATTCAGGAGGAGAGAAACCAGTTAAATAATAGAATTTCAGTGGGTTGGAGGGGGTTTACGCATAATCCCGCCAACCTAGGCCACAAGCTGCGGCCTAGGAGGCCCAAGAGGAGCCGACCATAGAGGCCCAAGGCCCATGAGTGGGCTGGCAGCCCATTAGAAGGCAAGGGAGGAGGGGAACCAAACCCTAGCACTGTTTGCTATAGTAGCCACCATGCTACTGATGAGTGCATACTCAAGATGCCTCCCCACAGTCGCTGGCGTCGCCATCGCTCCACCTCCCCACGCCGTCATCTCCCGGAGCCGCCGCTTCCTCCGTTGGTGGCTAGTTGAGCGAGGAAAAGGAGAGAGGAAGGACCAAACCCGCGTGAGATCTTCAGCGAGCCTCGGTCACGCCTTCAAGGGGTAACGATGATCTCCCCACTGGTTGAGGCCGGTTTGATTTGTAGTTTTTACCGATTACATTTTCGTTGTGCTGTTGCACGTAGTTTCAGGATCTGTAGTTGTTCTTGTGCGTCTGTTTTCGCATAGTTACAGGCCGAATTGGGAAATCTTGTCTCTTAGAAAGTTGTAGTGCTCATCCTTAACTTCTTATAGGTGTAAAGGTCACTCAGTTTGGAGTTGCGGTTTAGAAGATATAATGGTTTCTTTGCGACTGTCTAGAAGGGCTGACGAGAGTTAGCAGTTACCTTGTCTGGCCAATATGACTTAATTAGAGATCGAATCAGAAAGTTTACTAACATGAATTTTGTAGGCAATCTAGTAAGCTTTCCATATTGGTAAAGAACACAATTTTTAGTTATGTCAATCAAAAGTTATGGATTTTATACTACCGTTGCATTTCTGACTGACAGATTGAAGGAACATAAACTTCACCTGATCATTAGATTTATTAGTATGCCGAATCAGAGGACTTTACCAACTAGGTTATCGTAGACGGTTTTGTTGTGTTTCCAGAGAGTCCAAGATCACTCCTTTTCGAGTTTCGTAGTAAAAGTTATGATTTATTTTGTACTTATTGTCCAGTTGTAGTCCTGTTAGAATATTGGTTTATGTGAGTAGATCGACTTTGTGATCCTTGGGTTAGGATGATGCGATTAGATGGTTCGAGCGATGTCCTTTTCACGTGGTTCATCATTCCAATATATTTAATTTATGTAGGTTGGGAAAATTCGAGTGTAGGAGCTTCCGTGTTGCCTTATAACGCTTCGCAGAGCGGAAGACAGGTACATTGAAATTCTTTATGTTGATGAATCATGAGTGCTTGTATTCATACAGTTATTTCTATGATCCATGATTACATTCAATGCTTCATGTTCCTTTCATATCCGTTAATCCGTGTTGAAAGAGATGATGTATTTCATTACTCATGTTTCATTCCATTCATTCATTTGTTCATGTTTCCTCCACGGGAGTGGAAATTAAAGACTCATCAATTCCAGTATGGGAACGTATGACCCACCATTCCGATGTGGGCAGATTTGGATCCCCGTTTGAAACGTTCTTTATACAGGCCTTGGATCCCTGCATTTTGTTAAATGCAGGCCTAAGTGAACACTGACGGGTGTGTCACTAGCTATACCGGTATAAGCAGAAGTGTAGTTAATTCATTCCATTTATTCATATGTTCCTGTCAGTTATATGTTTATATTCTTAATGATATTGTATTGTTCATGTTCAGTGTAGTTCAAATTATTCTTTGTACTTGCTGAGTCTCAGACTCATTCTTGCCATT
The DNA here is from genome assembly GCA_036346395.1 of Hsuehochloa calcarea. Lineage (NCBI taxonomy): Eukaryota > Viridiplantae > Streptophyta > Magnoliopsida > Poales > Poaceae > Hsuehochloa > Hsuehochloa calcarea. The sequence goes on along the minus strand of CM070601.1, from coordinate 26,494,097 downwards.
GTTTGTCTATTCTAGGTGATCGTTGATGATGGCATTCTTGGGAGGGAATAGACACATATAATTCATTCAATTCACCATATTCGAGTTTCAATAATATGATTTGGTTCCTGTCTTTCATTCGTTAAGTGATGAACTGTATTAAATAGAGTTAGATGTTGGATTGTGAGACCCCGGTTTACCTAGCTTGTAATGTTTAACCATCCACTTGGTCCTAGCATCACAAATCAAATAAACCAAGACTCGAGATATGTATACTTCCCAGAAATGTAGTATACACACCCCTTTACAAAATTCGTGCATCAATTCTATTCATTCACATAGATCCGAAACACAGCAATAAACCAGAAGTTAACATAAATAAAGGATAGTTATTACAAAAGAGAGAGACCGACCAGCCAGAAATCATACAAATAAAAAATAAACAGCGGAAGCGAAATGCCATAATATGGCGATAAACAAAAGTGCCAATCAGTGTGCCTTTACCCACAAGGCAACCGACCGGACCGCCAAGCTAGTCGCCGAACCCAAAGCACATTTCACAAAAGTGAGGCCCTTGGGGCTCACCTTCCTCTTCTGCAACAAATAGTTAAGCAAAGCAAATGAGTACAAAAATTGTACTCCGCAAGACTTACGTGTAGAATAACAGACCTATACATATGCTACATGCAAGCTTATTTGAGTGGAGGCTGTAGGTTTTATTTTCAGCATAAAGCAAGTTTTGTTTGCAATAATGTAGTACATTTAAAAGCAAGTTTACAATCTGTTTTTATTGTTCAAATAACAGCTGACAACAACAATAACGATAGATAGATAACAACAACAATCCTAGAAGTGACTAAACCCATAGTCACCAAAACAATAGCATGAATTACCCATTCATGCCAACCATGTCAGATTTTAATCAAAAGGTTGTAGTCTAACTCTTGGAAGACCTCCCCAAGCATGTCCATAACCTAGGACGAGGCTATTCGAATAGTTTGAATACCTGCAGGGGTGTGCCAATGTACCCACACGCCAGACCGCCTTTTTGCCAAGCTATTAAGCACACTTCCTTAGGTATGCCGGCACAGCTAAGTCCTACGAGACATTTCCAATATTATGTATTAACTGCGAGTCGCCCGTATGGATAGAAACCCATACGTTGTGTCGGAGTCATCGTAAAGCCTCGGTCAACTGCCCCCCCCACAGGCAAAGCCTTGGACAACTACGATGCCCCTCGAGGTGGAGAACCTACCCGGAACTCCACCACCGCACACCCAACACAATAACACATATCATTTTTCACACCACAGACACAACCCACCTCCTGCAACTCGGGGTTAACACACGCCAAAGTACTCAGTCAAGAGAGGTCCCATATCCCTCTCGCGTGGTTAGCACGCAAAAATGCTTGGTTTATTTTAACAAGATGTTCGGTCCCTGTTGACCTGGGCAAGACATCCACAAACCCAATAACCCACCATCCAACCACTTGCCCAAGTCTAAATCATTTCATTTGCACTTTTTGTTTTCAAAACAATTTAGCACAAGGTGCTGAACAAAGAGTAATAAAATGATTTGTGTGATCAAGATCGATAACCGCCTAATTCTACCGGTAGCTAAGCATTGCTAAGCATGATATCGAAAAGACAATAAAAGAGCATAATTAAATCACTAGGCTCTAATTCACCAGCGATATTAGTAACTTATGTTTGTGGCAGGGGATAACAATTTGAGAGCAACAATGCAATAGGAGTAACTACCTCTAATCGGGAAAATTAATTTGACACAAAAGCATGCATACATATGATTTGTAAATAAAATATTAGACTTGCAAGTAATAGGAAATTTATGATCAAACTGCTTGCCTTGTTGCTGCTGTTCAAGATGTTGCGGAGCATCACTTAGGTGATCAATGTGCTCTTCGGAACCTAACGAGAAAGCGAAAAAAAATCAATAAGAACTAAGGAAAATAAAAAGACTCAACAGCAAACCTTCTCCGAATGCCTTGAAAATTTTATAGCAAAAAGAGCATGATTTATAAGGAATTTACCAACAAGAACCAATTGATTTGGATTCTTAATGCAAAAGATATGAGCGAAACAATTCTGCTCAGCCTTATAAATCACAATTGCTACTATTCATTACAACTAAAATCTTCACAAAAATTTCTGGAGCTATAATGAGGTTAGAACCATTTTTAGATTAAAGTTTAGTTAAAAACATAACTAAAAAAATTTGAATCAACTGAAAAGGAGTTAAAATGGAATAGTTATGCATTTTACAAGTTAATTGTATTTTTCAGTTAACAAATAATCCTCATCGGGAAAATCCAAAATCCAAAATCGACGTGGATGAACTTGGGCGGTTGATCTTGGATCCAACGGCCCAAATCCACGGGACAAGGCGCGCGTGCACGCGGCTCACAAACCCCATCGTTGGATTTAGATCCAACGGTCCACATGGATGGGGACGTTCGGATGGTCCGAACGTTCACACGCACATGAGTCGTTGATCTTGGATCCAACGACCCACGTTGATCGAAACGTTCGGACGGTCTGAACGTTCACAAGAACCTGAGCCATCGATCTAGAATCCTACGGCACACATGGATCGACGCGTTCGGATGGTCCGAACGTTCACACGATCTTGGGCCGTTGATCTAGAGATCGACGGTCCGCCGGGAACGACAACAAATGCTTGCGCACAGTTCGTCCGGCAAAACCCGATGACAAAGGGAGGCTCATCGCCGGCGACCCTAGTCACGGCGGCGCAAGCTAAGGCCCAAAACGGGTCCGCAATAACCTTGCGCACACACCGGGGCCATTTACTACGGCTGCGGCGGTCTAGAACACCGTATAGCCGGAGTTGACAGAGGTGGCCAAAAACGGTCGAAAACGAAAAATACAAAGAAGCTCCGCTGCGGTCCAAGTAAGCAAGTGCCAAGCATCTAAGGACTAAAGTGGAGCTACCTGAGCACGGAAGAGACACAGAGGAGGTCGGAGCTGCTCCGGCGACGAACGTAGTGCTTTCGGCCGAAAATTGGAGAATCTCCAATTCAGCCAAGCCCTGGGGAAGATAAGTGAAATTGAGCGAGGGTTAAGCTCAAGAGAGTAAAGGGGGAGCAGAGGGAACAAGAAATGGAGAGGGAGAGCCACTGCGGTACCGCCTTCACCGTGAGCTTGAAGCTCGGCAATGGCGGCCGAAATGATTTCGGGTGAATGCAGCTCAAACAAACACTGAGGTGCTAGCTAGAGTTGCGGAAATGCTAAAGGAAGCCAAGAGAGGTAACAAGGGAGCTTAAATAGCCGAGATGGCAGAGAGCAACGACAAGATTTCTCCTCGGTCGGACACGCCATGGGAGCCACGAGTGATGGGGCGATTGAGAAATGGACGTTTGACGGCGGTGCACGACGGGCAATTAATGCGAGTAGAAGGAGCCGTTGGCCATGACACGGAGTGGACAGGGCACTGCCCCATTCCACTGCGCACGCCATAGCTTCTGACTCGGCCGACGCCAGCGCGAGAGCGAGGAAGGAGACGATGAGACTGCCGTTGGATTCCGATCAAATGGCTTCCATTCGGATGGTCTGAACGTTCACTCCAGCAGGGGCCGTTGATCTAAGATCCAACGACTCTCGTTGATTGAAACGTTCGGATGGTCCGAACGTTCACTCCAGCATGAGCCGTCGATCTAAGATCCAATGATCCACAATGCTCGCACCCGAGCGACCGCACCGGGTGCAGTTAGTTGATTGGACCAAGTCACTTGGCTCGAGCCTGAGCCTGACTCGTGCCCAAGGAACAGTGAAAACCAGCTAGGGTTTGAATTAAACAGTGAAAACTAGCTTGAAGAATCATGAAATTTTAACTGGATGTTGCTGACTTAAGGATTAACCTTACATAAAATTTCCAGAGATTTTCATGCAATGCATTCTTCACCAGGAATTCCAGAAGGTTTGAGTTAGGGTGTGTACAAGGTTTGACTTGGTTTGACTTGCCTCCCAAAATTATCAAATAATTTCTATAAATTATGAAATAATTCAGAGGTTTCACATACCAGTCCTAGATCCAGGGAAAATTATTTCCAGGGGGTTGGACACAAGATTTTTACCAAGGAGGTTTAGGACCTGAGGGAATTGGGGATTTTGAGTTTGATTTTTCCACAATCCCTGTACAAGAATTATGGAACTGGTAAAAAACATCCAGATATGAGAAAAATTTTAATTTCTCCTCATTTTTATACATTTGAAACACAAATCCACATTTAGGATGTTACATGGATGATATCTTTCTCTATGTTAAGGATGATTAAATAACTGCTTGTGATTCTTGGTTATTCCTTCGATATAATTATCTTAGTGGATTCATTAGACTTGAATAGTTGGAGTTTGTGAACTGTCGTTGGATTCAGACTATATTCCTGCATTTGTTATATTATATGTTGATCTCTTTATGTCATTATATTAGATATTGTTTAAATTTTTCTGAATTATGATTGTATGTTAGATCCCTTAGGTAACATTTTGGCTTCCGAATAGCCAGGGTGTTACAGTTGGTATCAGAGCATCAACCTTCGCTACACGGGCGCATGCGGGACCGAGGCGCGGGCATATTGCGCATGGCACATGTGGGCCCGGAGTGGACACATGGCATGGCATATGTCTTACACAGGGCGCACTGGACTGCAAGGGGTGGTTCTGGGCATTTGCCGCATATGCGGTATGCTGCCGAGGGCGTTAGCCCTTAAGGGGGCTGAATGTAATACCCCAGCTTGCTCATAGCATGACCCACGTGGCCCATGAGGAGTTGTGTGGTGGGATTTAGTCCTACATTGCTTGTCTCAAGTGAGTTGTAGTAGTATATTGTGGATATCATGGGGATATACTCCAGATCTAAGGATGATGTGACAATTGGCAATGGCGTTTATGGTTTATCGTTTCACGTGTTTTCAACAAAGTTCAGTGCTGTCAGGTCAGAATCGGTATGATCGGCCAGGGTGACCGGCCTTGGTGGCAGTCGGACCGGCCAGTTACAGAAAGTGAGAATTGATCTGGGCCAAAAATAGAGTGTGTAGGCAAGAGAGGGGATTCTATTGCACTTGGTCTTATAATTTTTAGAGCCTCCAGTCAAAAGTCCTATTGGTTTGAAAATTCCAGCAGGTTTCGGTTTTTCAAAGAGGAAAACAGCTAAGTCGGTGGCGGTCCGCCGCCCACGGTGGCGGTCGAGGCGACCTGGGCGATCTCGACCGGTGTTCACTTTGATCGTCGGTCTTTGAGGCGGCGATATTCGATTGTTAGGTCAAAGTCATGAGTTTCAGGGCATATATATTGCATGATGCATGTTTTGACTAACATGGGTCAAGTTGTGAAGAACTTGTTTCCAAATTCGGTTTACTTGTCTATTGTTGTGCAGGTTGCTTGGTGGTCAACGACGGTCAACGGCGAGGATGATCGGGACTAGGCTTGGAGAGCTGAGGTCTAGAACGATCGACGATGCCGGGTGAGGTCAATGAACTCAAGTGTGACGCAAGATTTACAAGGGTGCTCTTTTAGCTAATCCGAGGCGCAAGATGGCGCAAGGGTAGCTAGTTAGGTCAAAGGGATTAAAGACGGCGCATTAAAATACGTGCGTAAGTGTCCTGTTTGTTTTGGGCCTTAACGGGAGCCCAATAGGATCAAACTTCTAGAAGGTCTAAGCCTCCACTATAAATAGAAGAGGGTGGTGGCTGCACCACCTCTTTGCCTCTTTTTGCAATTGTTGTAAACCCTAATTTTCTTAGGGTGAGCTTTTGTGGAGGCTAGGGTTCTTGATGTTTAATGTGATTTTTGTGCTCTTGGATTAAGCATTGTCCTCCATTGATGGAGTGGCTATAAGCCCTGATCATATCAATCAATTAAAGGAAAGTTTGATCAATGTTTTGTCTCATTGCGTTCCTCTCTATTTGATGATTTTAGGTCTTTCTTTGATCCGTGAGTTTTTTCTTGGTTTCTTCACGTGATCTAGCTTGCTGTGACGTGTGGGGATCTATCTAGGATCATCTTGATCATCAATCACCCACGAGTAAGAGCTTTGACCTAGTTTTCGTTTTGACCCGTTTTTGAACCCTTCTTTGATCGAACGAAAAAGGATCTTGATTTCTCCAAGAATTATCATAATCTTTGATTGGAATAGGTCCCTGATATCATAGAGAAGGTGTGTTCCAAGTTTCATCAAGTTTGGATTAGTAGATCAAAAATTTCATCTATTTGCATCTTCGTCATCAGGGCTGTTCTTCTGTTCTGGAGGAAATTGGTCAGACCGCCCATAGCCACCGGTCAGACCGGTCGGAAATTGGTCCGACCGCCAGTTAGGCATCGGTCCGACCACCAGTAGATTGTTTCACTTCAATCTTTGTTGATTTTGTTCTATCGCTTTGGGGTTTTTATTGGATTCAATATTAGTCTTCCGTTGTATTGATATACTGATCTTCATAGCTTCTATAGCTACTGGAGTAAAGTTTTATTGATCCATTATTTGTGAAAAAGTGAGCGTGCTCCTATTCACCCCCCTTCCTCTAGTCACCCTTTCGGTCCAACAAGTGGTATCAGAGTCCGGTTATTTCAATCTTGATCTTAACCGGTTACTAAACTTGGTGATGGATAGATACTCCACAAAGCCGCACATCTTCGATGGGCATGACTATGCCTATTGAAAGAATCGCATGAGAGTCTTCCTTGAGAGCGAAGGACATGCTATATGGGAGGTTGTTCGAGTCCCTCTTGTTTTGCCCGAAGTTGCTACGCTGGCTTCAGAAGCCCTTTTGGCTAATAACAATAAGGATAAATATCTCTTGTATGGCGTGCTTGGGAGACAGGAGTATGGATTTGCAATCTTGAGACTGCGCATGAGATTTGGAACACTCTCGAAACTTACCATGAGGGTTCGTCCCAAGTCAAGAAAGTACACCAAACAGTATATAAGCGTGAATACAACAAATTCGAGATGCGTCCTGGAGAGGGCATCGATGACATTTTCAGTCGCTTTAATAAAGTGATAAATCAGATGAAAGCTGTTGGTATTGAATATTCTCAATCTGAAAATGCCACCCATCTCTTGGCTGCAAATAACACCAAGGAGTGGGAGATAAAGGCTACAGCCATTGAGGAGAATGTAAACCTTTCTTATCTGACTTTGGAGCTGCTCTATAGCAAGCTCAAGACTCATGAGATCAAAAGGATTGATCATCCCAAGAAGGAAAACATGGCTTTGGTAGCAGACCCGCTCAAGAGAGCATCTGATGGGTTTTTTTAGTCTTCTTCTGGATTTTCACTTGCAAATTTATCTACAATCCATGAAGAGGAGTTTGAGAGTCTCCCTGAGGCTGAGTTGGCCCTCATAGTCAAAAACGTCACACGGGCCTACAACAATATGAGAAACAGAAAGAGAGGAGGTCCCGGGACGTGCTATGAGTTTGGTGAGCTCAATCATATTCGGGCAAATTACCCCAAGCTGAAAGGTAAGAGTAACCATGAGGAGGGAAAGCCAGCTTGGAAGAAGCCTCAATGGAACAAGTCAAGGTTTGATACTGCCAAGCTGACGAATGCCGCTCACCGGGTGCTTGCCGCTTTTGAGGATCAATCATTAAGCGATGTGGACTCCGGGAGCGAGGAGGACAAGGAGGAGGAGATCCCTCAAAACAAGAAGAAAGGGAAGGACAAGAACTTCACCGGCTTGTGCTTCATGGCCGACTCCGTTGATGACGACAACAATGAGGTACCTCCTTCCTATGATGTCCTTTCTGATAGGTGTGAATCTATGTTTGAGCAACTTATCAGTCAGGATAAGGCCTTAGAATATGTCATGGCTAGGAACAAGGATTTAGAGTCTCAAATAGGAAATTTGACTTTAGAACTTGAGAATGCTAAGAATCTTGAATCTGATGAATGTTCATCCTGTCATGCTTTGCATTCTGAATTTTTTAAACTGTAATCTGCTCATGATATTGCTTTGCAACAACTTGAAAATACCAGGACTGAGCTTGTTGAGGTTAAATCTGCTCCATGTGAAAAATGCTTAGAGTCTAGCAAGTTAGTTGTTTCTGGAGCTGTTAATTCTAGCCTTTGCACTTTCTGTTTAGAACGCGAACATGAAGTCAAAGATATCTTAGAACTGCTAGAGCTAAATATACCAAGCTTAAGGACAGTATTGAGTCTTCTACATGTGCTTCTTGTCCTGCCCATAAACTTGAAACTGCTTTATATAAGGAGAAATATGCTAGAGTCATTAAAGGTAAAACCTGTGAATCATGTGTTAATCTTAAAGATGAAAATACTTATCTTAAGGATACCTTAGAAAAATTCTCTAAAGGTAAGAAATAATTAAACATGATTCTGGACAAGTCTAAAACACCTTATAAGAAGCAAGGATTAGGATACAATCATGTTCAAAATAATTCTAACCCAAAAGTTACTCAAGTCTTGGAAAAGGGGTTAATTGAATTTAAAACACAACCTGCGAAAACTATTTTTAAGTCTGCGGGTATTGCCCAGCCATCTGTTAAGTCTAAGGATGCTTCTTCTAGTGGTATAAAGTATCATTGCACCTATTGCAAAAAGGATGGGCATTTGATTGAGTTCTATTGGCTTAGGTTGAAAAATGATAAGAAAATTTTTGCTAGAACTTCATCTAATCAATCTAGAGCTTCTATGAGACATGGTAACATAGCAAAGAAGAAATCTGGTTTATGATTTGTGTCACATACTCATCATCATGTTCCTAGACAGGATAACTCTCATGTTACTTTAACCATTGCTCATAATAGAACTTCAAATAAATTCAAGGATAGCACTTCTGTTTTGCATACTACTTGTAGACGTGTGTCTCAATACTGGGTTCCTAAGTCTTGTTTAACTAACCCCAGTATTGAGACACGTCGTTCTTCTGTTCCTTGATTTTCAGGATTACCGCGGAAAGAGAAACGACATGTGGTTCGTCAACTCCGGATGTTCACGCCACATGACCGGAGACTCAAGATGGTTCACCTCTTTCACGCGGTTGACAGGTGGTGATTTCATACACTTTGGAGGTGATAAACAAGGGCGAATTGAAGGAACGGGATAGATCAGGGCGAACGACAGTTTCATCCTCAGGGACGTCGCCCTTGTGGACAAGCTAAGGTTTAATTTGCTTTCTGTGTCTCAACTTCTTGATGATGACTATGAGACTATATTTAAGAAAAATGCTTGTCGAGTGCTTGATTCAACTGGTGAGCTTGTTTTTAGAATTACTAGAGTTGTTAGGATTTTTGGAGATGACTTTTCTAAATTTCTTGCTGGTTCTCTCAAATGTTTGATTTCATCTTCTTCTTCTGAGTTCTGGCTTTGGCACCGTCGTTTGGGGCACATTGGTTTTGATCATCTGACGCGAGTTAGCAACCTTGAGCTTATGAGAGGTTTGCCCAAACTCAAAGCCGTCAAAGATGTTGTTTGTGCGCGCCCTGTAGGCATGGCAAACAAGTTGTCGCCTCACACTCTTCAGTGACTATGGTCATGACTGACAGACTAGGACAGTTGCTTCATATGGATACTGTTGGTCCTGCTAGAGTTCGGTCAGTTGGTGGAAAATGGTACATTCTTGTCATAGTCGATGATTTTTCTAGATACACTTGGGTGTTCTTTCTTGCTTCGAAGGATGAAGCATTTGAGTTTTATCATGATCTGGTTTTTCGTTTGGCTTCTGAACTTCCGGGTGTCTCGAGAGCGATCCGCAGTGGCAATGGCACGGAGTTGAAGAATGCCTCATTTGCTTCTTTTTGTGCTGAGCGTGGTATTGAGCATCAGTTCTCTTCTCCACACGTCCCTCAACAAAATGGCGTTGTGGAAAGGAAGAACTGGACCCTGATCGAGATGGCTAGGACGATGCTAGATGAGTATAGCACACCAAAGAGATTTTAGGCCAAAGCTGTTGCTACTGCTCGCCATATTTGCTAATCGTGTCTTTGTGAGACCTTCTTTGGGCAAGACTGCTTATAAGCTTCGATTTGATAGGAAACCATCTGTCTCGCACTTTCGAGTCTTTGGATCCAAGTGTTTTATTCTCAAAACAGGTAACCTAGATAAATTTGAGTCTAGAACTTTTGATGGTTTATTTCTGGGTTATCCTGCACATTCGAGGAGTTTTAGAGTTTTTAATGCTGAAACTAACCTTATTCAGGAGACATGCAATGTCACTTTTGATGAGACTAGCTCTGGAGTTATATCATATATTTCAGGTGATACACAGGTGACAGCGAGCATATTCATAGAGGAAGATGATGAAGGATTTGATGTTCTTCCATCTGCTGCTGCTCATGCTCCTATTCCAGCACAAGAACCTGCTGTGACTACTTCACCTTCAGATGAGGCTCCTGCTGCATCTTCATCATCAGCAGTACCTGCGGAGGTCGAAGAGATGTTTTCCTCTCCGGGTGCACCATTTCACATTCAAAGGCAGCACCCTCCGGATCAGATAATTGCTTTTATGAGACTATGTCCAGGGAATTTGAGATGAGTATGATGGGAGAGCTCAATTACTTTTTGGGGCTTCAAATTAAGCAATGCAAGGGATGGATCTTCATCCATCAGACGAAGTACACTAAGAACTTGCTCAAACGTTTCGACATGGGTGACTGCAAGTCAATCTCCACTCCCATGGCAACTTCGACTGTTTTCGATCCAGATGAGGAAGGAGAAGCCGTGGATCAACGCGAGTACCACAGCATGATCGGTTCCCTTCTGTACCTGACAGCCTCGAGACCGGACATCCACTTCACGGTCTGCCTCTGTGCGAGGTTTCAAACGTCTCCGAGGACTTCCCATCGCCAAGCCATTAAGCGCATATTCAGGTATTTACACTCTACCCTTCTGTATGGCATTTGGTATTCATGTTCTTCATCTTTGTCCATTCGGGGTTTTCGATTCGATTTTCTTTGGTCATCGGTTAGATAGGAAGAGTACCTCAGACACTTGTCACTTCCTAGGCACTTCTCTTGTATCTTGGTCTTCTAGGAAGCAGTCTTCTGTTGCACAATCCACTGCTGAAGCTAAATATGTAGCTGCTGCTAGTTGCTGTAGTCAGATTTTATGGATGGTAACCACTCTTAAGGATTATGGGTTAAATTTTGCTAGTATTCCTCTTTTCTGTGATAACACTTCTGCTATTAATATTGCTAAGAACTCTGTGCAACACTCTAGGACCAAGCACATAGATATTCGCTATCACTTCTTTAGAGACCATGTCGAGAAAGGTGATATGTGCTACACTTTGTGGAGTCCGAGGCTCAACTGGCTGATATCTTCACCAAATATTTAGACCCAACTAGGTTTTCCACCTTGAGAAGCGATTTAGGGGTAATTTATCCTTATGGGTTGGTTTAAGGGGAAGTTCGATCTTTTCTGATCTTACCTTTTTCTTTTGATCTTTTCTTGTTTTTTTTCTGAACTTATTGATCTTTTTGAACTTTTTTAGGTTTTTAGGATTTTTATTGCATCTCATTATATCATATTGCATTCATATGAAAAATACAACAAGTGGTATGAAAAATCCAAAAAGATGCATTGTATTATAAGTTTTTCTGCTTATCTTTCAAGATTGATGAAGCTTTGCCTATTACCCTTTGGAGTTTTAGTATTTCAATTCTTGCTCAATACCATGTTTAGTTATTTGACTTGCTAGAATTATCATTCTTTTACATGTGTAGCTAAGTTTTTGCTGTATGAGCTAGAACTCTAAAACAATTCGAACTAAAAATTGCAATTTGTGGATGTTTTAGATAGTTGTGCAATTAGTGCTCCTTTTGTGAAATTAGCCCTGTCAGAATTGCTTTGTTAGCTCTTAAATCTAAAATTGACTATTACTTGAGCTTTTTGTGTTCTTGAGATTCTAAAACTGCTCTTGTGAAAGATGAAAAATCAAGATTGTCTTATGCTTAAATTGTGCCAAACTATTCTTACGAGACTGCTAGTCAAAGATATGAACTTAGAGATAGTTTGATGATCCAGACGATCTCATAGGGACTGCTTGTCAGAAATGACATGAACCTCAAGATTTGTCGCCCTAGTAGAAGCTTAAGAAGAGTTTGTGAATGGCTCCTAGTCCAGGATCTTCTTCACTAAGATATACCTTTAATCAACTTCTGGTCGAAGCTTAGGATGAGTTTGTGGATGGCTCCTAGTCCAGAATCTTGTCACTAAGTTAGATCATTAGTCAACTTCAATATTCAGTACAAATGAGAAAACTGTTGACAAATGGGCTTTTGAGAAATTTGAGCAAAATGATTCAATACAGGACCTGAATGACTCTTAATGTGGTCTTTGTTAGATTTTTTTATCTCACTTTGACATGGCCAGTTTCACTTTAGGATTCCTGTTGATGAACTTGCTGAATTTGAAGCTTTGCTTAAAATGATCAAATCCACTGCTTTACTTTTGAGCCTTCGTGCTTAGCTTTGATATATATATCTTATCATGATCTTGCTAGCGCTGTCAGGCTTGATATGTTGTTTGTGCAATATTAGAAATGATGGCTTGCTCTTTTGGGTAATCTCCAAAGCTTCTTGTAATCAAAAAATGAGAAATACAAAAATGAAGCCACTCCATTGCATTTCATGCATACTCCTTTTTATGCTTCTTTCTTCATTTTGAATTTGTTCTCTCCGGATGAGAGGAAGGCGTGATTCCTTGATGACTCCATTGTCAAAGGGGGAGAAGATGTGTTAAAATGTGTTAATGTTGTACATAGGGGGAGAGAAGATTTTTTGGAGAAGATGATTATTTCAATGTTGGGAGAAGATATATAACAATGAAAAAAAGGGAGAAATTGAAAATTTCACATTTTCTGAAATCTGTGGATCTTAGTGAGGGGAGTTTTTGAATTGCATTCTTATTGCCTTATTGATTTTTCTGAACTTGAATTGCATTTATTAATCCTCACAATGATCATAGGTGAATTGAACAATTGTTCTTTCATATGGATCTTAAGTGAGATTTTTGACTCTTTTCTGGAAATCAAAGTTTTTATACTTTCTTTTGCCTTATCTCACTTGCCTATACTATTCTGATGCCAGCTTGGTCATTTTCATTGGTTTTTCTTGCTTATGGACCAAGTTGTGCCTTTATGTGAAAAAAAAGTATTTTACTTTTCAAACCTCTAAATTACATTTTCTGGATTATTGCCAATGTGTTCATCAGAGGGAGAGATTGTGGATATCATGGAGATATGCTCCAGATCTTAGGATGATATGACAATTGGCAATGGCGTTTATGGTTTATCGTTTCACGTATTTTCGACAAAGTTCAGTGTTGTCAGGCCAGAATCGGTCTGACCGACCAGGGTGGCCGGTATGACTGATCCATGGCCGGTCTGACCGGCCTTGGTGGCAGTCGGATCGGCCAGTTACAGAAAGTGATAATTTAGCTGGGCCAAAAATAGAGTGTGTAGGCAAGAGAGGGGATTATATTGCACTTGGTCTCATAATTTTTGGAGTCTCCAGTCAAAAGTTCTATTGGTTTGAAAATTCCAGCAGGTTTCGGTTTTCCAAAGAGGAAAAACGGCTAAGTCGGTGGCGGTCGAGGCCGACCACGAAGCGATCGACCGGTTTTCACTTTGATCGTCGGTCTTTGAGGCGGCGATATTCGGTTGTTAGGTCAAAGTCATGAGTTTCAGGGCATATATGTTGCATGATGCATGTTTTGACTAACATGGGTCAAATTGTGAAGAACTTATTTCCAAATTCGTTTTACTTGTCTATTGTTTGTGCATGTTGCTTGGTGGTCAACGACGGTCAACGGCGAGGATGATCGGGACTAGGCTTGGAGAGCTGAGATCCAGAACGATCGACGATGCTGGGTGAGGTCAATGAACTCAAGCGTGATGCAAGATGGACAAGGGTGATCTTTTAGCTAATCCGAAGCGCAAGATGGCGCAATGGTAGCTAGTTAGGTAAAAGGGATTAAAGACGACGCATTAAAATATGTGCGTAAGTGTCCCATTTGTTTTGGACCTTAACGGGAGCCCAATAGGATCAAACTTCTAGAAGGTCTAAGCCTCCACTATAAATAGGAGAGGGTGGTGGCTACACCACCTCTTCGCCTCTTTTTGCAATTCTTGTAAACCCTAATTTTCTTAGAGTGAGATTTTGTGGAGGCTAGGGTTCTTAATGTTTGATGTGATTTTCGTGCTCTTGGATTGAGCATTGTCCTTCATTGATGGAGTGGTTGTAAGCCCTGATCATATCAATCAATCAAAGGAAAGTTTGATGAATGTTTTGTCTCATTGCGTTCTTTCTCTCTATTTGATGATTTTAGGTCTTTCCTTGATCCGTGAGTTTTTTCTTGGTTTCTTCACGTGATCTAGATTGCTGTGACGTGTGGGGATCTATCTAGAATAATCTTGATCATAAATCACCCACGAGCAAGAGCTTTGACCTAGTTTACGTTTTGACCCATTTTTTAACCCTTCTTTGATCGAACAGAAAAGGATCTTGATTCCTCCAAGAATTATCATAATCTTCGATTGGAATAGGTCCCTGATATCATAGAGAAGGTGTGTTCCAAGTTTCATCCAGTTTGGATTAGTAGATCAAAAGTTTCATCTATTTGCATCTTCGTCATCGGGGCTGTTCTTCTGTTCTGGAGGAAATCGGTCAGACCGCCTATAGCCACCAGTCAGACCGGTCGGAAATCGGTCCGACTGCCAGTTAGGCAGCGGTCCGACCGCCAGTAGATTGTTTCACTTCAATCTTTGTTGATTTTGTTCTATCGCTTTGAGGTTTTTATTGAATTCAATATTAGTCTTTCGCTGTACTGATATACTGATCTTCATAGCTTCTATATCTACTGGAGTAAAGTTTTATTCATACATTATTTATGAAAAAGTGAGCGTGCTCCTATTCACCACCCCCCTCTAGTCGCCTTTTCGGACCAACATATATAATGCCTGTTGGATCCAAACGTAGCACCTCCGGGTTAACCCTTTTACACGAAGCGAGGACGAAAGTGTAAGTGAGGTGCTATGTGTGCGCGGGTCCGCCCCACGGTGGCCTGGGCATTGAGCCAATTTTGGGTCGGGGTGTTACACATTTTGGCTTCTGAATAGCTAGGCTGTTACAAATGGCGTATCAATGCTTCAGATGATGGCGCAGTTGCCGGAGATTACTGTTGGAGAAATAACGTTCCCACGTC
Source organism: Hsuehochloa calcarea (assembly GCA_036346395.1). Taxonomy (NCBI): domain Eukaryota; kingdom Viridiplantae; phylum Streptophyta; class Magnoliopsida; order Poales; family Poaceae; genus Hsuehochloa; species Hsuehochloa calcarea. Next base: position 26,478,918 of record CM070601.1, on the reverse strand, counting down.
GTCAGGCAGTTATCACCAGGATAGAGAGATTAATCGTGCAGTTATTTTTAGATAATAATATCGTATACTGACTGTTTAGATGCCCTAATCAATTGGGCCTACCTGTCTGTAAGCTCGATCGATTATAGGGTGGTTGTAACTGATCTGATCGTAGAAGGACTTACGACCATGAGGTGATCATAGAAGAACTTACGATCATGTGATAGTCGTAGAAGAACTTATGACTATGGAGTGGTCGTAGCTGACCTGATCGTAGAAGGACTTACGACCATGAGGTGATTATAGAAAAACTTACGATCATGAGGTAGTTGTACAAGATCTTACGACTCTAGCTTCTCCTTTATGAACATTAAGGGGTATACTCAAGAACCATATAATGGCGCCATTATCCATAATAAGGATTACAAATAAATAATTAAATGAGAATTTCTAGATCCTCATCATAGTTATTCAAGAGTTGCATGAAACTTGATTTCTATTACCATGTTTCCTGCGTTTTTAATTTTTATTTTTAAGGTAAGGGGTGTTTAGACGAGGGGATTACTTTTGGAACTTTTAGGATTATTTCAAATTCCAACTAAATCATAAGTATTTAATCCCTTAGCTACGAGGGGGTCTGGTTTTAACCAATCCGAAGCTCATGTGGGTTGGATGGGAGGTGTTGTCATTCTCTTAGCTTTGATGTGTGTGCGGCAGAGCTGGTTGGTGTTAGGGCATTGTTAGAGTTTGCTAGCTGGTGTCTCTAATTCTGGCGTTGTTGATAGAGTGTTGCAATGCGGGCCTCAGTTGCAGTTTCCCTCCCGCCGGGGGTATTTCCCCTATCAGGGTGTATCTTTTTTATCTTGTTTTATCCTACTTTATCGATGCAAAGGGCGGCTCTCCTGCCTCTTCTTAAAAAAAACATTTAATCCAAACCCCGCTATCGAAATTGGCTCCAAGTGATAATGCAAAAAAAAAAAAATAGGAAGAAGAAGAAAAATCCCTACATCAACCACAAGAAGAATCCATGCCCCATCTTGTTCAAGTTGAAGTGAACATTCTCATCATCTAAAGAAAATTTACTCACATAAATTTAGATGGATATGCATCAACAGCTATACTTGTCTACACTTCTAAACATCTGTCAAAGTAGACCTCTAAACATCTGTCAAAATCAACGATATTTATGGGTCTCGTGATCTAATCTCAAGCACATATTTAAAGTTGAAAAATGCAAGCCCTGCGTGACAAACATTGGACAAATTTGAGACAAGACACTCGTGGAAACTTGCATGCCTCTTAGCATATTTGTCTGCCGGTCGCTAGCGTTGCTAACCAGGCCGCTATCCGACGGTGTAATGTATTTACCGCTAACTATTCTCGGTAGGATCTGTGGGGAATTGAAACTCTGGTTTTCTATGCAAAATGACAGTTTTTTTTTTTTTTGCAGAAAACAAGAACACATGATGCGTCAGAGCTCCAATGCAAAATAAACTAGAGTATAAATCGTCCCTGTTCTATTAGGAAGGGCATGAAACCGGCAAATTCCACCATATTTTGAATAGAACTGTCCTTAGTACGAACGACAATATTTCGCACACGTATGTCTTGTTTACGTGGCCTGAGCTTCAGGTGTACCTGGATGCACGTGTCAGTTATGATCACTGTTACAAAACTTGAGTGTTTTATGGGCAAAAGAATAAACTGTTCCGGGATGACATCTGAGACCTCATATGTAAGTTACACATAGATGAATAAAGATTACTGATCCTCTTCTATACGTTTGTGTTCATTGTCTCTCTTTGGTATTCATCATTTGATTACTCATGTATAGATTGATCTACGAGTCAACAACATGACTACTAGCGCTATTTCTCAACCGTCACAACTCACAAAGTTACCAGAGAGGGGCGTTGGTACGTATAGCAGCATTCATTCATAGACCAATGGTCTATATTTACTTACCATAGCCTGATTACTGATACCTCCGTTAAAAAAGTGACGCTGTGGATAATGGCAAGGTCTAAAAATACAAATTTGACCATCAAAATCTAACAAAAATATAGTATCACCTAAATATTCATAAAGATTTTTTTTTCGAGGATAAAGATTTTGTTGGTTAAACTCAAAACAGATTGATTGAATTCATTCTAGGACATTACTTTTTAAAAATTAAAAAAAAACTGTAGGGAGTACAAGCAAAGGTTCAAGCGTCTAACTAGGCCTCGCTGGATATGGCCTGAACTAAAGGCAAATTCAAATACTCAACCAAGCATTGTCAGCCAGTTGGAGGTTTGCACTGAACAAGATAACTTTTTTAGAGACATTACACAGTATGACTAGCTAGTTCAAGAAACATCTAAGATAACACCCACAATCGAGCTAAACACCACCACATAATAGAGATGTTTTGCGGTGCTTGGGAGGTATACCATGGCATGAATGAACATGGAAAGCATTGCTACTACCGAGCAATTATTGGACCACAGAATCCATCACGGTTGATCCATGAACACTAATAAAATCTAATAATGCTACTCCCTTTGCAACTTACCAGTTAAAATAAATAAATACACAAGAACATCGAAAGAAAAATGCGCCGTATGTGTCCTTACTTGGCTTAGGCTCGTGATGGTGTCAGAGTGAAATGAACCTCTGCAACCGGGGGGAATGCCATTCATGCATGCACTGATGCACCTTAGTGCTGATTGGCTGCTGATCTTGAAGTCCCGGCGATTTCTTGTACCTAGCCGCATCAAAAGTACTTTGAATTCTTGTTTTTTTACTTGCGCGGTCACAACCATGGCCACTTGCGTAATGGTCGAGCTTACTGGCTTAATCAAATTGCTACATTGCCAAAATGCAATTGGTCCCTGTCTCACCATGGATTCCAGGCTCGATTCCTTTCACATTCCTGATGTACTGAGACATGGAAAAAATTTCTTTGCCTGGAGCTGTATACGTTTTTCTGGTTTTGGTGAAACCATGGGCTTGACCATCCGGAAAGCAGAGCTGCCCCGAATCTAGATACCTCTGATTAGTACAAGAAAAAGTGGGTAATTATCTTATCTATGGTGATTAGAACGCCTACCAAATTAATCGAGTCACTCTAGTTTGTCTTACCTCCAAGATTCGAAATGATGGGATGATTCAGCGGTTTGGACCTACGGGCCTGTTGAATTACATTAAAAAGATCACCACTAAGATCCTTACTTGTTATTTCTTTTTCCCCATTGATGATCCTTACTAATAGGATGTAAATGGGGATCGAAACGATATTTAAACTTGCAGAGATGGCTATTATTAGGGGAGATAAAGGGGTATCCTTTCTGATTGCCAGTAGGTTCATTTCATGAATCATTTTGTGCAGGGAACATATTGAATCATAAGTCTCATCTTCAAGCTTGATTTAGGGTAAATACAAGAAAAGGTGAATTAGAAGCTAGATTCATTTACATAATGAACAACAATAAATTCAACCCCGCAGTATGAATTTTTCTACTTTTTGGGATTTACTTCCGCATTCGACTCAAGTCAGTTTTATACCACCATATATACCCTTGTAAGCCGCACGGAAAGAGTTGATCGACGACTCGTGAAAATCCATACGTTTTGTAAACACTTTTTCTGATATTGTGAAGATCGTCGTCGTGCGTGTGTGGTTTTTTTCCCGAAAGAGTTTTCATGTAAAAATCTGTATCTCTTTGTTCTTGATCTACTTTGTTATTTGTTTGTAGACTTCTAACACTACATTATGTGCTACAGTACAAGGATGGATCTTGTTCGTCGTTTTTTATTTGGCTACCCAGATTTATTAAGGCACCGTGCCTTTGAAATGCTAAGGCAAAGAATGCATTTCCCAAAAGAAAGCTACAGCAAGAGTACCATACAGTAGCAGACTCAGATTATTGTAGCTACGATGCTTCTCAATACTTATTTCTGCAAATGGTCAAGTCCCCTGTCCCATATACACGCCAACACAACACCGTAGGCATACTTGAATTAATCAACCTCACTTTGGGCGGGTACACTGCACGCCCAAACTGGATGTCAGTGCTTTGTTGGCATTGGCGTACTGAGTTGTATAGCTCGTGATTCGACTCGTTTGCACTAAGCCATGAGTAACTACCAGTGTTTTAGGATATTTTGGTTTACTTAGGGAGTATAAAAATGCATGTGATTGTACCGTTCCGTCGCGCTGTGTCGGCGTGGCTAGCTAGCTAGTACTCCTATGAGCTGGCCCCGTGCCGAGTCCGATCCCGAGCGGATCCCGATCGGCGACCGGAGGCGGCTTCTCTTCTCCTGCCATCCGTGTGGCCTCCGTCCTGATCTAGGCCGAATCCAACAGCCCATGGGCACAGAGCTCGCGGCCCGTGCGCCCGTCGTCACCGGGGCGGCCTTGTTCCGTCCGTGTCCCTGCAGTCCCCCAGCAACGCGGCCCGTGCGCCGCGCGCAGCTTCCCTTCTTTTTCTTTGCCATCCGCAACGGAAAAAACGAGCGGTGCGCGTGCTCCCCGAGCGCCGCCAACTCCTCTCCTTCCTCCCCGCGCCTTCGTCCGTTCTAGTATTCTACGGTAAGCGAGAAAGCACACGCCTTTAAAGCAACCACCACCGTTGCGCGCCGTGCAAACCGGACGATAAGCGGTAGAAGCAACCGGCCAATAAGCGGGACGACAGGAGAGGTGCCATGGGGACGGAGGTGCTCCGCCCGCACGACTGCCTCGCCCGCGTCCGCGCCTACCCCGTCAAGCGGTTGCAGCGCTCGGCCGCGAGGCCCGCGGCGAGCCACAGCACCGCGCAGCGCGGACAGGCGGCGCCCGTGCGGCGGGAGGTGGCGGCCGCGGACGCGTACGCCGCCATGTCGCCGTCGCCGCCGGCTTCTCCACGCGGGAGCTCCGGCGGCTGCTGGGGCTCCAGTGAGATGAGAATTTACCGCGCGAGCAATCACCTGAATCCTGACAAATTACACTAGTTAGGGACTCAACGATCACCTGAATGAATGGCAGCTGCGGCATCCCAAGATCCACCCAGGCCATAGCGATCAGCCTCTCCACATTCCCATGGCACGCCGTCGTTTCGACATCGGACTCCGCTTCGCTCTCCCCCTGGTACCACATTACGGCCTCGATCTCGCCACACTAGGCCACGGTGCGCGTTCGCCGCACCATCTGGTCGTAGAGGCGCTCCCCGCGGGCCCACTCCCGGATGGCCGTGCCGCCGACGGCGCACGGCACGAGCCCAACCCCGACCCCGACGCCGGGGGCCTCCAGCCTCGGGAGCACGGCGCGCGCGAAGGCCATCCCCGAGACGACGCTGCAGGTCTTGTCCGTGTCGATGTCGGCGTGGAGCGGCTCCAGGGCCTCCTCCCAATCGAGCTCGGCGGAGGTGGAGCTGGAGGCCAGCAAGCTGCGAGCGTCATTGCAAGGCGGAGATGGGGTGCACGCAAGGAGAGGCGATGTGACGGGGAGAGTTTTCCTGATTTGGGTAGTCAAGGTTTTTTCCCGGTGGAAACGGTGGTTGGCGGCACTTGACAGCTCGCTGTTCACCCCGTGGATGGGGTCTCTTATGCTCCTTCGATTGAGATTGATAGTGGAAAGGGAGGAAGCTGTGTTGGCTCTGGCTCGTCATCGACACCCATAGGCATCGCTGAAGAATCGCAAAAACTAGGATCCTTCTCGCTGCGAAGGGAAATTGATTGAAAAACTCAGACCTCGGCGACAGTAGATTACATGTGGGGGCGTAAAAGGACGAGGAAAGAATCAAGATCTTACAAGAGACCACCTCCATGGTCGATGGTGTTAACTTAAGTTCACATGGAAGTTGTGGCGGGACTAAAATTTTGGGAGACTATGCGGCGCCCGTGCCGTTGCTCTGGAGGGTAATCACACTTAGACATATGAATTACTATTTATCTGCCCGGTAAAACACCACTCCGATGAATAGTAAGCAATTACCAGAGTCAACGCAGCGGAATAATAAGATAAAAATTATACATCTTTATTATAGCAGTAGCCACACAAGGCTATGATCTTTATTACAAGTAAAATAAAACTACAAAATGCTGCTTTATGCAAAATAGACCCTATCGACCTCAATTGTTTACTTATGCATGCATCATATTCTTTTATTGGGTGTAACTTGTGAGCACGGAAGTTGTGATCACTCTTGCTGAATAATATTTATTCAGGTGAAGAATTCTATCAGGACGGTGAGGATCTTGACGACTAGGCCTACGCCCTAGACAATCGCATGTGGCGCATCGTGTGGCTCACCTACTATTTTATTTATGTTATGTTATTTTATTTGGTCTCATACCCTATTTTGTAATAAACTCTGATTTATATTAAATAAATGTATGATATGATTTTGATGTCACTTTTGTTTGGTTGTACACTAACAATCCTGGACTAGTGTATGAAACACAGAGAATTCAAGATCCTTCATTCCCGGATTCGACATATGTGCTGCACTAGTGGCTATACTTGTTGATTTGTACTTTAAAAGCAACATAAACTTAGATTTAATGACCATGGTGACATACCTGTGTAGGTTCCACTGAATTCTAATTATAATTATACCAAAACGGAACAGGGTAATAAACCTATATTCCCTAAAGAGGGCCGCACACAACTTCGTAATTGTTCGATAACTAATCGACGGGTAAACAAATTTCCTCCATAGATAACTATATTGTGGTCTTTCCTTCCTTTGCAATGGCTAAGGCTAACTTCTTGGAATCACGTAGGTCGTTCGCCGAGTACTACGCTAAATGAGGGAAAAGCAAGGGAAGTATTATGTGATACGATCTAAATTTCCCGGTATTCGCTAGTACACATTAATCCTATATAACATTTTGTAGTAATGCCTCTCGAACTAACCAATTCTATTTTTGTAATGCCACCAGCAGCCGTCGGCCTACAACATCTATGGATATTATGTTTGCCACAACATGAAACTACTCATCGGTTCCGTGATGACCAATGATCCTCAGGTTTGTCAATCTTGCTATAATTATTTCATACTTATCAATTTATATATGCATGAATTTAATCTTCCTAGCGACAACTTGCGAGCATCGATACAAATGCGTTGGAACATGGCCAGCTCATAAACATTCAAGGACAGTTTGTGTCATTCTTGAACTGTGAGGTCATAAATCTAAATAGGAAGTTCCACAATGTAGATTGAACTTAATGGTACGTGTGTGTAAATATACATGAATGGTTAATTTTAGTTAATTAATTTGTAAATTGGATGTGCTTATTTCTGAAATGAATGTAAATTGGATGTATACATGTACTTATTGTGTTTCAGCTTGTTTCAAAGAGCATGGCTAAAATTTCCTGAGGCTAGCTAATAAATAAAAATAGATTTAGCAATACAAAAGAATATAACATACGGTTCCTTAGGACAAACCGTTTGTGATACATCAGCTCTCACAGACGGTTTCATATACAAACCGTCTGCGATACATTATCTATCACAGACGGTTTCAACTACAAACCGTCTGTCATAGTCAACTATCACAGACGGTTTTGAGTTAATAACCGTCTATGATAGTATGTATCACAGATTATTCAAAAATCGTCTGTGATGACTTTATGTCATTACTGACCCATAAACTCAGACGGCTCACGAAACCGTCTGTGGTGACGTTTTTGAACCATCTGTAAAGACTTTTTATGTAGTAGTGTCATCTTTTACCTCTAGATGCACCGAAGCCTGCTGCCATGATACCTAGGCATGGATGGAGAGGCTAGGGGTACCCACGTGGTAGCAGGGGCTCTAGCCCATGCTGACCGCCCAGTGGTCCGCCATTGTATGAAAGCTATGGATACGAAAGAACGAATTTTCATCAATGAATTGTTGAAACCCTAATCCGTTCTATAATTGAGCCCACCGGCCTATTGCTCTATATTTTTTTATCCTTTTTAATAAGGTATAATAAATTAATTAGCAAGCCAAATAGTACTATTATGTTATTTTTTAGGGAAAGGTGACAATTTAGTCCCTAAAAAAAGGTGACAATATAGACTTAAAAATCCACTAATGCACCTAAATAGGTGTGAAAAGACGGAGTGTGCTAGTTGAAATAGCGATAATGGGCTCGGTTAGGAAGTAGAGCCACCAAGCTATAATGCCATATGGGCTTCTGTTACGGCCTCTGGAGTCTCAGCTCAGCCCATATACCACCCCCAGTGGAGTGGAGCGATTAACGCACCAACCACTTCGAGTTCCCAGTTTTGCGGTGAAGTGGTTGAGGCTTCAACTATGTTTCGAATGTTTTTTTTTCTCTCTCAAAACTTCGATTAGGTTCTCATCAATTACACGAAAAAAAATGTTGCTAGATCTCCCGTTGTTACAAAATAGATGGGTGTTCTAGGCTTCTAGCCTAACTTCTAGAATAGAGCAGTACGGGATGGCATTTGATTCAGATAGCTCTTTGCAAATAGAACAATGAAGAAATCCATGCTTTATCTTTTACTAATATTGTCCCTATCGATTTTATGTCCACATCTCTCTAATGCCGCTTACAATAAACAGTTAGTCAACCGACTCTAATGCACTCAAGCTTACTCGAGCACCACTTCTTTTCAAGTTGAACTTGGCGTGTGTGTGTTTTTTTAATGGCAATTGAAGAGTCCAAGTAAACCACAATTTTGGAACTTTGGCAGAGTGCTATTGCGATTCTGAACCATGTTTATCCTCTAAACCGTATTTAGCATCTAGTCAGCCTCTACCCCCGCATGCATGCAGTTGCGTCCCCCTCCCTCCCGTCCCACGTCCACACGGCCGCACCCACCGCGCGCGCCTGCGCAACCGCAAGGCGCAACCCCGTCCGCCCACGCTAACCGCGCGACCCCGTCCGCCCGATCCGCCCTCACGCGGCGCTCGCGCGAACATATACGGATATACCCCCCGAATCGCGAGGGTGGCTTGCTTGGCTTGATCGATGTGGGCACCTACCGAACAGCCGTGATAACTAAGGCAGAGAGGCATTAGCCGGCGATACAAGCTTGGTGGTGCTTAATTGCTTGCAGGTCGCAAGGCTGCAACCAACCGTAAGGCATGCTCGGCTAATCATTTGCGTTTGCATTAATAAATACAATTTTGGGTGTGTGGACCTGAAAAGTTCAGTTCGTGGCTGCCACAAACTGGTGAACAGTCACCAGGCTCGTCAAATTTAGCAAGGTCACACGTTTGAGGGGTCGCATCGCACCTTCAGTGGAGATTTTTATATATATAGAAGTTCTCTAATGGAGAAATTGGTTATATGAAATCTTATTAGCACTTCTCATAAAATCAACAGACAAACTGTGGTTGGTAGCTAGGCCTGGGTAAACTGGTCTGGTGGGCTTTGAATCCAAGCTCTGTCAGAAGCAGCCCGGAAGCTGAAGCCACTTTTACACGATGTAAATAGAAGACTTAAGCTGGGTGTCAGGCACCGTTTTAATTGAGCGTGATTTGTGGAGAGGAAGTCTTCTTTTTCTGCTAGTCGTCACCAAAAGCTGCAACCAATCGCCATAGTTCTCGCTAGTCCATGTCTTTTCGTCAAAAAATAGTTATCGCTAGTCACCTTTGAGATCCTCATAGGGCTCCATAGTTGATTAATCACTGTTGGTTGTCGCTGCTTGGTGCCATTCGGAATGACTTGTTTGGATAGACAGATATATATTAAATCTAATCCCTTTGGATGGGTAAGAATTTTAGTTTAATTTTTCTATCCACACGAAGGATTAGGCCTAATCTACACTCATCCAACTAAGCCATGATTGTGTGTTGTTTGATTCACCACCGCCACTGGGGCTGATGGCCATCGTTAAGGCTTGAGAAAAGCCAATTACCCGCTGATCAGAGCCCATCTACTCATCTGAGAAAAGATTGCTTAAAAATAGAGTGTTGCTATCCACACGACGTTCTCACCTACTATGCTTATACAACGCAGCTCAACTTGTCTGTGGCCCCACACGGCATAAAGGAACCCACTCGAACCTCAAATCTAAATCCAAGTCAAGCCTTGAGACCACATCCACCTCACCTCAGCATCTTCTCTTGCAGACCTGTCCTGGACGCCACCGTTTCCAGCGACTGTCGCCGTTGCTGGATGCGGAGTCGCGGAGGTCGAGGTGGAAGCGGTAGAGGAAGGGTTGCGAGGGTCAGGACAAGCACCTCGCCCAACGGGCCAGCAGTGACAATAGCTAGCCTTCATGCGCTCGCCCCGGATGGTGGTGGACGGGTACGAGAGGAGCGAGTCGAACACGCGGAGGTCTCCATGATCCGGCGGCTTTCCAAACTCTCCATCTGTCGGCAAAACTAGCTACTCCCGGCTGGCCGCTGCGGTGCCGCGCCTTTCGCCCACGTCCGCGCCATCTGTGGCTGCTTGCGTTTCATGCGATTTGCTAGCTAGGGCTCTAGCTATTGCGGCGGCAGTGGGATTGTAGAATTTCGGGGATTGATTGGATGACTTCCTTAAGATTTTTACACCTTTTATTTATAATATCGAATATTACAGTCCGACTTTAACACGATTTGTATTTTTATCTAAACTTTAGACTCTTTTTAATTTCTAATATCTCTACACTCCTCCTCAAGATGGGTATGAGATAACAACCATAGTTATCTTGTTACATAATGTAACACCATTACTAGAATATAGTAAAACCCACTATCCATCGACTCCATAACTAATATCACAAAAAAGTTGCTAACCAACAATACTACTAGGACGTCAACAAATCTATCCCTACCATCTACCAGTTACTAGACCTCAACCTCATCTTCCTCTACCCTCATGCCCCCAGCCACCCCCCGGCCTCCACCACTCTGCCCACACGCCCCTAGTCTTGGCATTCACCACCTCTACCTCTGTTACATACAATTACGTCTGACTCTAGTCCTAATCCTCCTGGACATCTCCAGCAACACAATCTTCAGCACTCGTACCAACACTACCGCACGACACCAATACCATCACCGCCAACTGACATAACCTCCACTGGAGCTACCACCAGCTCCAACTTCATCCCCACCATCGTCCAATTCTATCATTAGCACAACCACCAAAGCACCACCCGGACAGTCTTCCCCTATATCTTCCATACCTTCTGTAAGCACCACCCGGACAGTCTTCCCCTATATCTTCCATACCTTCTGTAAGCACCAACCGGACAATCCTCTCCCATGTCTTCCACACCTTCTGTCATAACCTCCGATACTGTCACCACCAAGCAATACATCCTCTCTCTCCTTTTCCTACCACGACAAGCGCAGCCATACCAGATCCTACCACACCAGATCAGATCCTCCTCACCGGATCACTACATCGGATCCTCCACACCGACACCACACCAGATCGAGACCTACACCCCACACCAGATCCAATCACCACACCGAGATCGAATTCACACCGGATCGGACCACACCCACACCAGATCCAATCACCACACCAAACCGGATCCACACCAAATCGCACACAATATCACCACATCGGATCAGATCACCAGATCATCACACTGGATCAAATCACGAGATCACTTCCCTTTTTTCTTCTCCTCGCCTCTCTTTCTTCCTCCCATGTCCTCCTCTCTTCCTCTCACCTCCCTCCACCGCCATGCCTCTCGGCCTCGACCCAACCTCGACGCAGCATCGCGTCCTTGCCTTCCTCACCCTTTGGTCGGCCCACTCCGCTTCCACCTCCACCATTAGATCTCCTCCCACCATCGGATCTCCTCCCCGGTGAGACAGCCCGAGCATCTTCCTCCCTGCCTCCTTTCTCTTCCTCTTATCTCCCCTTCATCTCATCGCCAGCCAACTCCTCCTCCGAAACTCCTCCCCCAAGTCCAAGCACCAGCTCCTCCTCCGAGCGCTTGTCACCAAACTCCTCCCTCGAGCGCCTTCCCCACACCACTCCAGCCACTCCACCGAGCACCTTCCTTCCTTTCTTGCCCTGCCGCTCCTTCCTTCTCTCCTCTTCCACCTTGACCATGCGACAGCGAGGCTCCTCGACTTCTCTGTCGCGCCACAGCTCGTCGCCTAGGCGCTAGGTTGTGCCTCCACACGCCCCTGACGGCCCATGTGACCCATGTGTTCCTTCTCCCTGTCCTCCGCCGCCAGCCCAAGCCGGATCCGGTCCCTCCTCAAGCCACAACGACCGCACCGCCGGATCTCCTCCCTCTGTCGCCAAAAGGCCCTCCGCCGACGCGGCCTTCTCCACCACCGGCCCGATCTGCTTCTCCTCACTGGACCCCAAGCGCCCTTATCTCCTCTCCTTCTCATGTCGGTCCGGCTCCCCACCTCCACTACCAACCTGAGCGCCCCCGATCTCACGTGCCCGCGCGCTTCGTTCTTCCCTCCTCCACCTCCGGTCGTCGGATCCCACTATCTCTGGTCGGATCCCGCCAGATCTCATCGCCTCTAGTCGGATCTCGCCGACTCCTGCCTCCTCAAGAATTTCCGCAACCACCGGTACCTCCCCGGGACATGCAACTCGGTCGGCCGTCAGTTCGCTCTCGTACGACACGGTCGCGAAGGACCATGCACAATAGGACAGCGGCGGCGACAGTGGTTTCGAGGTAAGGGTTTTTCTTGGCTTAAGGTTTTGGGTTGGCTCTAATACCATGTAGAATTTCAGGGATTGATTGTGTCCTCTTGGGATCCCCACACCCTTTATTTATAGTGTTGAATATTACAGTCTGACTCTAACACGACTTGGACTCTTACCTAAACTCTGGACTCTGTCCTAATCTCTAATATCTCCAATAGGGATCAACTGAGGCTTCGTTCATTCATGCGATTGGTTAATTAGTTGGGCTAACAAGCTAAGGGCATGCCAAGCAAACTTTCTCTTTCGCTTTTCACTAGAAAAAGGCGAAAGTCGTCTCAAACCGGCAGATTTCTCCAACTATTTTTGGAAAAGCCGGAAGCCGCGTTCAATGTGGGGAAATTGGAAGCTGGCGTGTGACGGCTTTCCACGACTTCGGTGGGTTGGTTTTGGAACTTTGCTACTAAAGTTGGGATGAAATTACCCATCAATATCATCATATATAAAACTCCAAAATCCCCAAACCACTCTTCGGGCCGAACCAGCTCGTCCTCGTCACCGCCGCTCCGACCTCCTCCTCCTACGCTGCCCCGACTTTCCTCCACCTCCCCACTCATTCTCTCACCCAACTCTCTCTCTCTCTCTCTCCCCCACCCGATTTTGCGACCGACCAAGGTTACAACGTGGCCATCGATGATGGAGGAGGTGGCGATGTGGCGATCGGCGGCGAGCGGGGTGGTCGCAGCGGCATACCGCCCTAGATCGATGATTGGCGAGGCAAGTGCACGCGGCGACAGAGAGAGGGTGGCGGCGCAGTGGTTGGCAATGGAGGACGTGGCGGTGCAGTGGTTGGCAATGGAGGATGTGGCGGCGCAGCAGTCGGAGATGGATGGGACAGCGTGCGCCCCTGGGTGTGGGGAAGCGGCTTGGGGGAACTTTGTCCATCAAGTTCGCTGAGATCCTCGTTGTCCTTGCCAGTCTAGCGTCTCCCTCCCCTCCGGCGGTCTGATATGTCATCCACGAGCAGCCATTCTTTCCTGATTTTCAAAATTTTCCATGACATTTCTTCTACCCGATGAAGTTCTTGTGAAGAGGAAACTTTCCTACGAAGATGAATTTTTTGAAACATTTTTTCTTGAAATTTTGCATATTGGCTACAACTTTCTTGAGATGGAAATGGGTTCGATCCAGATGCAACATGTTGGAATGAACTCTTGAAAACACACTCAAGTGACTGAGCAGTCAGCTTGGTGCACTCACAGGGTGAAAGAAGGACGAAGCATACACAACCGAAAAAGCGAATGTGACTGTTCTCGGGAGCCCGACCGTAGAGATTCTTGACAAGAGTAGAACCCTGAAGAGCGGTGGAAGGCTGCATGTTGATGAGGAAAACAGTAGTGGAAATAGTCTCAGACTAGAAGTGAGGTGGAATAGAAGAGGCAAGCATGAGAGCACAAGCTGTCTCAAGCAAGTGACGATGCTTACGCTCAGAGACACCGTTTTGAGCGTGAACACCAGGACAAGAGTACCCTGCTTAGCGAGAAGCATGACACAAAGTAGTAGATAGGTACTCGCCAATAGAATCAGCACGAAAAATATGAATGAACGAATCAAACTAATTATGAACCATGGTGGCAAACCTATGGTAAATAAAGAGAACATGATTGCGAAAGGATATGAAGTAGATCCAATAATGACGAGAATAATCATCAATAAAAATCACATAGTATTGATGACCTCCTTTTGAAACGAAGGGGGCCAGACCCCAAACATCGGAGTGAACAAGACCAAAAGGATGAGTAGAAACAGAATCACCAGAGGGATAGGGGAGTTGCAGCTGTTTGCTAAGCTTGCAACCCATGCAATGTAAAGAGGTGTCCCCAGAAACAGACCCAAGAACACCATGACCTACTAGTGACGATAGATGTGATCCACAGAAATAACCCAGACGATGGTGCAGTGAGCGAAGGAAGTAGTGGAGAACGCAGCAAGACCAAAGGTAGTGGTAGTGGCTAACTGATTGGTGGAGACATCGAAAGGAAGATGCAGCCAGTCGAGCTCTCAAAGACGCTGCGAATCACGGTGCTGAGGGCCAGCAGTGTAACATCCCAATTTTCAGAGCCTTTTCAAAGTTTTTAAAAAATAAAAGGAACCATTTGCAATTTATTGGTTTAATTTAAAGCTTAATTTGAAATTTTAGAAAATAAAAAAACATTTTAAATGATTAAAATAAACTTCAATTAAATTCAAAATTATTTTATTCGGTCTTTTTAAATTCTAAGGATTTTTGTGGAATTTTCTTAAAATTATTTTATTTTTGAATTTTTCTAGATTTTCTTTTCTTTTCCCTCCTTTACTCTCTCTCTCTCTCTCTCTCTCTCTCTCTTCTTTTTTTTTTCTTCCTGCTCCCTGTTCTTCTTCTCCAAGCAGCGCCACCTCCACCTCCTTCCTACTGGCACCGCCCTCCACCGCCGTCCTCACCGCCGACATCGCCCCTCGTCACCAACCTCATTGGTCAGATCACGCAACCTCACGCGCCCCAGCCGCCACGCCGTTCGATCACGCTGGCCGCGTGGCGAAAGCCCTCCATCCCCATTCTTCGCACTCGAGCGTCCATTTGCAATTCCGTCAGAAGCATTGCGACCCCGTCATCATCACCCACAATCCACCACCATCAATTGCATGCCACCCCCATTCCTTGCAATCAATTTTACATTTTCCCCATCGCCATTCAAGTGAACCCGAAAACTATCCCCTTTTTCTTGCAGCGTTCCCTGTCTATTCGAGCACCGCCTTCGCATTACAAAAGGAGCACCGCGTGTCCCTCGCTCCCCTATTCATTTCGCCCCCAAACCACAAAGTCCAACTCTTCTCCAATTGCTTGAAACACTCGACTCCATCCCATCTCTTCTCCAAGTCCGGCCAAGACGTCTTCGCATTGATCTTCTTCTCCAGCGATCCTCCAACCAAACCAACCACGTCACGTCGTGTTCCTGGTACTTCTCTTCCCATCCCCCACCTCAATTCGGTTTTTCCCTTGCGAGGAGCTCCGCCGCCGCGAGCTCACCATCCCCGCCGCCGGCCACCATGTCTGCATTTTCTCGGCCGCTCTCGAGCCGAATCGACTGATCCTCTACCTTCCCCATGTTGTGCCCATGCCCGTGCTCCCTTCGTCTCTCATCGGACGCCACCGGAGCGCTGCCGCCCCTAGTGCCACCCGCCGCCTGTGTGCCTCCACCCTTGTGCGCGCCGCCACAGGGTGTCGCAGCCCGCGATGTCACCTCCTACCTCTTCCCCACCCCGCCGGTGACCCATTTTTCCCGTCGGCTACTGACGAGGATTAAAACTTCGATGTATTAAAATAATACGTCTTCATGGTCGTAACCCCTGAGGCTAATGACCTTACTGGTCGTAAGGATTCCAGAGGTTGTATAATAAATACCCTGGTCGGACAAGGTCCCGGACCTAGTCTCCGACCAGCCAATTACTCGTAAGGCTATGAACGGTATCATCTGAACCTGAATCCAGGTATATCCCTTACCGTGTGATGAATGGAACACGTGCTATATATTCCATACCATGCGACGTTACATAATTCTAAGACACTGGACTGCGGTTGAATGCCTAACCGACATATAACCGCACAAGCAGTTGATACCTTGTCAACTAACACCTCTCTCCGACCAGACGCGTTACTTCCCAACAGACGTCTCTCTAAAGGATAACTGTCACCGCTTCATTAACTACTTAAGGAGGACCGCGGAAGATGGAGGGGAGAAAGGAGATCGAGGGTAATTGAGAAGATTAGCAGTCGATTTGATTACAACACCATAGTAAGCATTGTGCTCCAGTGTAACTAGTATTAGCCTTTTGTTTGATCACAGACATTCCTTGTAATAGCCAGTTCATAGCAATAAAGAGTGACCACATTCTATTCCAAGAGATACGCACCATTTTCCTCTGTTTTTATATATTCATAAGATTGGCGATTTGATCGTCGACAGCTACCACCACCGTTATCGCAACATAGCCGCCTACCCTGCTCTACCCCTGCTCTATTTCTTCCGTCTAATTCCCTTTTGTCTCACTTTGAAGTGGGCCCCTATGTCAGGATTTTCCTTTTAAATTCCTTATTTCTGAAATAATATTCCAGGGAATATTCCCTCTTTTCACAATTTTCATCATTTCATGTGAAAATTAAACTTTCGAATGTTCGTTCTCCTTCATAAGAACTTCAATTCTTGTTCCTAAATTCATCTAAATTCAATATCTTTCTTTCGGTACTGATTTTATAACTTTTATAATCTTATTTGAATTTATTGTATTTATTTGTCTCATTTTGCGCGTATAGAATCCGACATTTCTGAAACCTTCCAGGATCAATCTATCAGAACATCTGCAAACTTCCACGAAGGCAAGTCGTAGACCTTTGATAATTTTATACCCATTTTGCAAAAATATATTATTTTATATCAACATGCATTGCTAATTTTGTATCAACTGTCTTCAGAAATAGCTAAACACCTATTTGACAGTATGACACCTTGAGAAATTGTGAATGCCATGTTTCCTTTGAAACCCTAGAAATGGATAATTTTAGTTGGATATATTTTAATACCAACATGGGAGACGTAGATATGCTTAGTCATGCTTTAGTTATACGATGAGTTTCGATTCACATTGATAATCATGAAAATTTGACTTGATGATGTATGGAATTATGGCGTGACCACTATTATTAAAATTTGTTCTGCCATAGCAAGGGTTGCTATTTGGTCGGGTTGAACAAAAATGGTTTCATACTCACGCGAATGATCGTGCGATAAAGGGGATGGATTTGGGATGTGGTTGCCTCGCCTGACTAGTCACTGAGGACTTAACTTTGTGCGCTATTGGTCTAGGTCTTACCGTACAACCACATGTCCAGGATAGGATGAACCTGGCTGACTAATTAGCAATATTTTGATTTGGTTCTGTTTGAGTTGATGTTTGGTGCAATAAAGGGCCATGTGGTGAAACCTTAGTGAGCAGAACCAGGTCAAAATAGAGTTTTGTAAAAAACTTGTGATAATCACTTAGTCGCACGCCTATGTAAGCGTGTCTTGGCCGATATTATAAATTGATTATCTCATGTGGGTCAAGCTGTACAACCTCTGTAGAGTGTTAAAAACTATTCGAATAGCTGTGTCGCAGGTTATGGACAATGTCTGGTGATTTCACACGAGGGGTAGAGTTTTCACAAAATGTTTGGGTGGTTGAATGGGTAGTTCAGGTGGTTTTGGTTGGGAAGTGAATATGTAGTTCACTAGTTTTTTTTCAAAAACTTGTTTACTTATGTATTTAATATTTTAACTTGTGTTTTTCAATATATTTACTGTATTTATTGTCAGTACGACTTTCTGCAAAATAACCATACAACTATCCTTGTTCAAGCATGGCATGAAATACCATTTGTGTATATTTCCCTACGACTTGTTGACTACTTTATATACTAACGACTTTACGCTATTGTTGATCAGTCGCTGAGGAAGACCCATGGAACACAGAGTTCTACGAGGAGGAATACTTGGAAGACCATGCGAACTAGAGTGTGCTCCCTACTCAATTACATGTGGGCATGTCGGTTGGCTACCACAAGAGTTTCTTCCACTGCAAGTTTATTATTTTGTTGTTAGCCCTGCGTGGCAATAATTATATATAAAACCTTAACTATAAGGTCTGTTGTTACTATTTAATAATATTTGGTTTAGTCTTAACTTTTTAATTGTTTGGATATGGTTTCATCAATGTTGACACTATGTGAAGTAACTACTGATCATGGGACTAATTCAGAATACACAGAGGGCTTGGATTCAGAAATTCGGGTCCCAACAAGTAGCAAGCAGAGTCCGTGCGATGGTCCTGAACACAACAAGAGTCAGACTCAAAAACAACAGGACAATTGTGATCAGTGATATGACCAGCCAACATAAGTTGCATAGTAAGCTGAGAAACATAAGAGACCGCAAGAATATGAAAAGGAGAGGTGAAAAGGGTGTCTCGGCCTGCAACAGGAAGAGAGGTACTAATATCCAAGTTTGACGATAATAATCATTAATAAATATCACACAGTATCGATGACCCCCTTTCGAAACGAAGGGAGCTAAACCCCAAACGTCGGAGTGAACAAGATCAAATGTATGAGCCAAGACATAATCACTAGAGGGGTAAGGGAGTTGTAGCTGCTTGCCAAGCTTGCACCCATATAATATAAAGAGGTGTCACTAGAAATAGACCCAAGAAGACCACGGCCTATTAGAGATGGCAATCGCGATCCGCAGAGATGACCCAAATGATGGTGCCACTGAGCAAAGAAAGTAGTAGAGGACATAGCAAAAATAGAGGCATGGGTAATTGCTGACTGGCTAGTGGATACTACCGAAGGAAGGTCCAGCCAGCCGAGCTCCCAAAGATGTTGTGAATCATGGCACCGGGGGCTAGCACCAAGTAGAATTCCTGTGCAGTGGTCCTGGACACAACAAGAGTTAGACTCAAGAATAACACGATAGTCATGATCAGTGATCTGACAAACTGACATAAGCCACATAGTAATCTTGGGAACATGAGAGACTACAAAAACAAGAAAGAAAGAAGTGGAAAGGATGCATCTGCCTGCAATAGGAAGATGGGTGTTATCTGCAGTATAAACAGTGCAGAAAGAGCTGTGAGATTCATAGAAGTGAGGTGAGTAGAATCTGGTGTGATGTAAAAAGAAGTACCATAGTGCAAGATCCACAAGACAAGATACTAGCCTCTATTTAGGAGGTGCGGTGGCCAACGAAGATCGCTCAGGGCGGCGAAGGGATGGCGATTGCGTAGCGGCGGAGGGTCAGAGGCGATCTTGGCGGAGCGGCCGGAGCCGAATGCTGGAGATGGCGGTGTCGGCGCGGGCGAGTTTCGTGAACCAAGGAGAGCTCGGAGGGGGATTCGGTGCCGGGCTGAAGGAGGGGATGGGCTCATCTAGATGGAGAAGAGGTGGAGGGGCTGACCGGGAGCATGGGCAGTGTCGCATCAGGTGGGAGCAGAGGAGGGGCCACCACGGATCCAGTTGAGGAGGCAGCGGCGCTTAGGGCTAGATCAGAGGCGCGCTAGGGCAGAGTAGAAGCTAGCTTGGCGCAGAAGAAGAGGAATCGCGGATCCGGTCGGAGAGGCAACAATGCTCTCGGCAGAGGAGGAGGTGCTGCGGATCCAGTCGGGGAGGCGGCGATGCTCAGGGTTAGGGCGATTGCAGCAGCAACGTTGGCTCGAGGCATCCTCCACAGATCCAAGCTTGGCG
Organism: Hsuehochloa calcarea; assembly: GCA_036346395.1. Classification (NCBI taxonomy): domain Eukaryota; kingdom Viridiplantae; phylum Streptophyta; class Magnoliopsida; order Poales; family Poaceae; genus Hsuehochloa; species Hsuehochloa calcarea. The sequence continues at coordinate 26,459,084 of CM070601.1, read as the reverse complement.
ACTGGATCCGAGCAGGGTGATGGTGCAGCTTAGTTGGAGCAAAGGAGGGGCGACGCTCAGGCGGCTATAGCCTGACAGCAGCGGCAATGACTAGGGTTAAGCTTGGTGGGAGAGAGAGTCATGTGCTCTCATACCATGTTAGAATGAACTCTTGATATATTTCAATGGGGCCAAAGGTCAATATAACATGTACAGAGTAGAGCAATATGGAAAGAACACCGTAAGCTATATACATATCTAACACAACAAACCGAAATCGATCCATTCCAGATGCAAAAATGAAAACCTCAATTGTCGTCAATTATCGTCAATTGACATCAATTATCGTTAATTGTTGTTAATTTCTGTTAGTTGTCATTAACTATCGTTAATTATCGCCATTTGTCTCAAGGGCATTTAAGATAGTTCTCAACTTAGAAGCTCTAGCTAGCTGACTTAAAAGCCAAGCTACCAAACACCAAACATCTTCAGCTCAGCTGTTCAGTCCTACAGCCCAGCTGGAAGCTACTTTTCATAAAAGCAACAACTATGCCAAATAGGCCCTAACTACATGTCAAATTGGTTTCGTCGTATAGGTGTCAGACGCCAAACATCGTGTGTGAAGCATTTTTGTTAAAAATATTCATTGCCTCGAAAAGGAAAGAAAGGTCAAGATGGGAGGAATATTTTGGGAGAGGGTAAAATTGTGAAAAACACCTAGGTCCCTTTAAAGTGCATTAATATCATTGAATTTTGGAGGAAAGAAAAATCCACCCTTTTCACCGGATTAAGCTTTCTTATGAAAGTCCTACGAGAATCCCAATCCAAACAAGCTCTAACTAGTCTTTGGATCTATAATTTGGGCCAAATGCTATCATTTGTTGGCTCCAACTTCTTCTTTAAGGCTCCAACTTCTAGGCTAGAGAAGTCAGAGCCCAAGCTCGACCAAGCAGGGCATAGTGGTAAAAAATTGATTATTCCAGATATGAATACATATTACAACATTTGCAATGGTGGTTGCATTTGCATATAACACATGAGGTATGTTGAGTTTGAGTGTAATATGAATTGAGTTAGTGTGATACAAATTTCGTTTTCTACTCCAACTCAAGGTCTACTACTACACATAGTCCTTCATGTACCACTATAAATATATCTTTGTGGTCCATAGGGAAGAGTAATACCTTCATTGTAAACATCCCCTTATATAGTGATATTGCCTTCGCGCACCCGTGGTTTTTCCTAAAAGAGTTTTTCACGTAAAATTCGTATCTTCCACTCCTTTTTTCTGTGCAATATTTGCAACAAGGTACCCCATGCCTACAAATTAGAGTTTTTCTCCCTAAATGGCACTGTTGGCGTCGTTATTACCAAAAGTGGTCGTTGATGTGCTGTAATTGCATTTTTGGCACAACGGATGTCCCGGTGTGCGACACGCGTCCGTGCCTCCCATGCCTGGATCCTATCTCAACCGTTTGCGAGAGAGGGGACGCTGCCCAAGCTGCTACGTCACCTGTGCATCGGTCCGAGCCTCCAGGCCACGACACCCCTCCGTCGGTCCCCCCTAGCCCGAACGAGTGCCACGATCCCTGGCCCGGATTCTCAAACACATGTGTGTTCGTCGTCTGTCGTCATTTCATGTGGAGTTGCAAACTAAAATTTGAAATATAAAATTGATGAAATTCCAGAATAAACAATGTAATTTGTGAATTACGTGCTGTGGTTGGTTTGATTACATGTATTATAAACGACAGCATGCACAAATCAACTAACCAAAAAACACCTATACAAACACGAGTTTTTTGGAATACAAAAACGAGGATCAAAATTAGTCTTAGCGGCGCATCGGCCCCTTTCCCTTGTCTCGGGACTACCCATGGCAGCGGTGAGTGTCGAAGTCATCCATATTCTGCGAGACAGGCTGGACGATTGCATGATGTTGACATAATGAAAGGCGAAATCAATAACTAGGATGCGATTTGAGCATCACTTAACTCATCAATATGAAATGTGCCAGTGCGACGGGGAGCTCTAGAACGGTCATCGATCTCACTAGCAGGAGCCTTCCCCTTGTCGATGGTTGCCACTTCAATAGGATCGGGTACGTAAGTTTTCCATTGCTAGAAAGTCTCGGCTCGCATTGCGTAGTTCAACATGTACTTTTGTTGGATGAATGACCTATCGTACATTTTCGGACCGTCGATCTATTGGAAGAAGTTGAAATGCATCTCGGGCTGATATTATGCGTGGATGAAGTTAGGAATATGTGGAATGCAACGTAAGGTGTGAAAAATTGATGTGTGCGTAAGATTCTCTTACGAGGATGTTCCGCACGTGTAGTACACCTAGGTGACGATGGCGGGGTGTGTGGACTGAATGAACTTCGTCGGTTCTTCGCACACACATTGCGTGCGTGGAAATTTTGGTGGTACCGACACATCCTTCATAGAAAAATCTAGGTAGGGTTTAGCCCTCTCGGCAAGCCACTTGTGCTTCTTCAGTATCTTTGTATAGTAGTTCGACAATGAGTCCAACATCTATAAGGCCGACCTAATGTTTTGCTGTTGCGCACTGAACAAGGGTGAGTCAGTTCAGAATAAATAGAATGCTGAAATACATACGTGTTAAGAAAGAATGAAGTACATAAATGCACAAATATGAGTAGACTACCCGTTTACATTAAATGACGGTCCCCATACATGCAAACAATGCAATTAATTACGACACAGAATGACGACTAGACTAGCTTTGTCTGTTGGGGCAATCATTCATGGAGTGGCCAAGGGTCTTGCGTATCCTGCACTTCGTCGCACACCTCAGGCCCCCACGCTGGCTATTATCCATGTCATTCAGGAAGCGCCACGTCTGTCATCGTCACTTCCCAGTTGACTTCGAGGCATTGTTCGGGCCCCATTTCACCTTGTCTTGCCAAAGGTCCCTATAGTTCATGTCCACACTATACGAGCAAAGTACTCTACACTCCATGTACCGAATAGATGTTGTATGTTATAGTACTTGAGATATATGGCGTAGACATCTACCTGACTTGCACACATGCCTTGTACACATGCAAGCATGGCCTATGCAAGAGCTTCGGCTTGATGTAGGTGTATGTAGCCACATCACCCAGGGTGCATTCATATTTTCTTTCCCTCTGGCATGACTGTTGACATATTTTTGCCTCAGCCCGATCTCGCACTTCCTCCTTGAAAGCATTTAGGCCCCTAAAAATGTGTTTTGGTAATTAATGACAATATGTAAATATGAGACTAACATGTTTGTTGAGTGATTACAAGACTTAGTCTTAAAGACGATGTCAACAAAATGGAGATGCATGATAAAGGATGGACTTGGTTCAAGGACAAATGTATAAGTAGTCTAAGACCCTTTTAAATTTTACCGGTCTTAAGAGAAATGGTGGAAGACCGGATTTTAGGTTAGATGTCGTACTACTAAGAGGGATAATGACTAGTAGTTTGAAAGCACATCTTTATACCTTTGGATCAAACTAAGATCATGCATGCACTCAAAATCTGTTTTAAAAGCTCAAATCAACAGTCTGTGCAAAATCGGTAGTTCTGGTGTTATAAGAACAAAACTACCGCATGTCAGTTGTACCGAAAAACCGGCGGTACATTTTTTTCCAGAGAGACACCTCTTACGATTTTCTATGCTTTTCTAGAACAGCAGTAGTACCGACGATTTTTGTGTGGTACGTTTTTTACAGAGCGATACCTTTTTTGGTTTTATTTCACCTTTTGCAAGAACGGTAGTATCGCCGTTATTTTAGCGGAACTAGCACACATCAGTGATTCCAAAAAAGAAGTGTGGTACGTTTTTTCCAAAAGGTGCATTTTTGTGCTTCAACGAAAAACGGTAGTATCACTAGTGTTTTGCGGAACTACCAATCATCGGAACTACCGCATGTTCAATGGCGGTAGTACCGCACTAAGCTTCCAACGGCTATGTCAGACGCAATTAATACCTCTGTTATAGTCGTTAATGTGCTGACCGTGGAGGTGCGGTAGTACCGGCCAATACATGGCGGTACTACCAATTGTCCTGAAAATATTTGATTTATTCCTCCAACAGTCGTATTTGTTTGTGGGGGTATAAATACACCCCCACCAACTCTAGGATAGGTAGTTGAGCACTCAATGAACACTCTTGAGCTTAGAGCATTCATTTCACACATCATTCTCACTTTGTTGCATCTTTTGAGAGGTTGTTGAGCAAAATCAAGTGCATTCATTCTAGTTTGATCCATAGCACTTGAGTGCCGTCAAGCGAAGGTCAAGGTCTATTACTCTTGGTGTTTGTCGACACCTAGACGGCTTGGCAAGAGTTTACGTGGTGATCTCTTCAAGAAGATTGTGAAGAGACTCGGCGTCGATTGTGATTGGTTCAGTGTTCACAAACTCCGGAGGGGAGGAAGAACAACCACAAGTGAAATCGAGAGAAGGCTTAATTCATGGAGCCGGCTTGATTGGGTCAAGCTTCCTCAACATGGACTAGTGAAGATCGACAAATCTTTGATACCACGGGAAAAACCCCCTTTTCTTCATTGTGGTTATCTCTTGTCCTTACTTATTGCATTTAAATTTGTAGCATATATCTTGTGATAGGTTGTCTTGTTATAGTTTATCTTGCCTAGTTGTATAAATTGGTTAAGAATTTTAAAACCTCATATTCACCCCACTCTAGTCGGTTATCCTTGATCCTACACTCCTGAGGCCATTGATCACCTGGATGTCGTGCATACGACCCTTCTGCATCTTCTGGTCTATATACTTCTGCATGTTCTTCGACCACTCCTTCCTTTTTTCTAGCTGTTGCCTCGTTGTGGTGGATCTATTGACGAAGTAACCGACTGTGCGAGTCCAGGTCTCCTCAACTATCACGGTGATAGGGAGGCACTGCACACCTTTCAACACACTGCTGTATACCTCGGACATATTGGTCGTCATAATTTCGTACCTCGCACCGTCAGTGTCATAGAGCAGGGACCATTTCTCCAACTCAAGAGCATGGAGATTAATCCACTACGTGAAACTTATGGTGCTCCTGGATTGCCCTCTCGTGGGTTGCTGTCCCTCCTGTGCCTCCGGAGAGGACTCCCTTGTATGCCTCGTAGTCCGATGTTTGAGGTCTATCTAGATGGACTCAGAAGTCCACCTCTAGTGCATGCATAATGCCTTAAATGCCTTCATTAGTTCCTGACTACAGAACCACGTGAAGAAGTTTGATGCAAGATGCTTCATGCACCACTGGGTTTCTACGTCATTCCACTGGTAAGGGGGTTCCGTCCCATTCTTCATGGTGTTCAAAGCCGACAACAACCCAGCATTGCGGTCTGTGATAAAGGCATACGTTGGGCCGGCCTCCCACAACAGCTCACTTCACATTCGCTAGGATCAACAACAACTGGATGTGTTCTCATTCTCTACGATGGCAAAAGCAATCGGAAGAAGCTAGTCATTTGCTTTGGCCGCCATCGTGGTGAAAATGGTGCCCTTATACCTCCTAGTGAGGAAAGTGCTATCCATCGTGAGCATCGGACGACATAACTTGAAGCCCTCTATGGCCTGGGCGAAAGCACAGAATACACGGTCCAGTATAAATCAGTTAGGGCTTCCATCAGTATCTTCACTTTCAACCTTATTTATGTATATGTCAGGGTTTGCTTCGACAATCTTGTGAAGCATTCTCGGTACAAGGTTGTATGCCTCCTTGTTTGTCCCGTACATGACCTCGATAACCTTCTTCTTCGCTCTTCGGACCTTGCTATAGCTGACTGGATAACCAATCAAATTGACGACTTCTGGTAACAATATCTTGGGGGAGATGGACACATCCTCCACAACTAGGTGGCTGATGAGGCTTGCCACATATGCATAAGTCACATTCTGATGTTGCCGCAGTGGCCCATAAGCTCGCAAGTGTGGTCGATCACCGCCTTGACAGCGAAGACTGAGCTTAAGAACTTTGCTCGGTGAGCGCTAACCTTGCTAGGGCAGCCTTCCACTAGGCACTTCTGTAACATTCCAAATGTGGATTTGTGTTTCAAATGTAAGAAAATGATAAGAAATTAAAACTTTTCTTGCATCTTGAAGTCCTTGAGCATTTCTGTAATTTTTGTACAGGAATTATGAAAATCAAAATTAAAATCCTCAATTGACTCCAATCAAAAACCTCCGTGGCAAAGATCTTGTGCCAAACCCATGAAAATATTTTCCTGAGTTCTAGGGAGGCTTGGTAACACTTCTGAATTATTTCATGATTTTTAGAAATTATTTGATAATTTTGGGAGGCAAGTCAAAGCTTGGTCAAACCTTAATTTTCACCTTCTGAAATTTCTGGAGAAAAATACAGTGCATGAAAATCCCTGAAAATTTTATGTGAGGGTCATCCTGCAGTCAGTAACCTCCTGTTAAAATTTCATAATTTTTGGAGCTGGTTTGCTACCTTAAATAATTCCTCAAAAATCAGCTGTTTAAATTCAAACCCTAACTGGTTTTCACTGTTCATTAGGTTCGAATCAGACTCGGGCTCGAGCCACTTGACTACGTTCGATCAACTAAACGCACCGGCTCGGTCGTTTGTGCGCGAGCGTTGAGAGTCGTTGCATCGGCATCAAACGGCCCACGATCGCGTGAACGTTCGGACCATCCGAGCGCGCCGATCCATTTGAACCGTTGGATTCTAAATCAAGGGCCCACGATCGCGTGAACGTTCGGACCGTCCGAACGCCTCGCGCAACGTGAACCGTAGGATCCAAATCAACGGCCCAGGCTTGAGCGAACGATCGAATCGTTATAATCACCCCGTTCTAATTCAACCGTTCGATTTCAATCCGACGGTGGAAACGTCGTCTCCTTCCTCAGGTCAGCGCGCGCGTGAGTCCGGCAATGGCGCGCGCAGAGGAGAAAACGAGCAGCGTGCAGTCACCTCTGTGGTCACCTTTAAACGGCTATCTCTGCGCGCATTAAATGCCCGTCGTGCTCCTCCCTCAGAAGTCCGTGATTCAACTGCCCCCGTCGCTCTCGCGTGCTCTAATGGCAGTGTTGACCCGAGAGTAATATCGCCGTTGCACACTGCCATTCTCAGCTATTTAAGCTCCATTGCTTCACCCTTGGCTTCCTTTAGCACGTCCGCAACTCCAGCTAGCACTCACGAGCTTGTTTGAGCTGCAATCATTCGAAATCCATTCGGCCGCCATTATTGAGTTTTGAGCTTCGGTGAAGGCGGTATAGCAGGGGCTTTCTCCTTCCAATTTTTGCTCCCTCAGCTCCACCCTTACTCTCTGAAGCTTAACCCTCACTCAATTTGGTTCTTTTCGTTCAGGGTTGGACTGAATTCGGATTTCTCCATTTTCGGCCGAAATCCGTATATCTCTTCACCCGCGCAGATTCGACCCTTCTCTGTGTTTTCTCTGGGCTCAGGTAACTTCTTATTAGTCCCTAGTTGCTTGGCACCCGCTCCCTTGGACCGCAGCTGAGCTCAATTGCGTTTTTCATTTTCGGTCACTTTCGGTCACCTCGGTCATCTCCGGCTTGCCGGCGTTCTAGACCACCGCAGCCAAAATCATTGGTACCATTGGGTGCGCAAGGTTGTTAGGAACCCATTTTGGGCATTTGCTCGCACCGCCGCGGCCAGAGTCGCCGGCGACGACCATTTCTTCCCCGTTGTTTTGTCGGATGAAAACATGGACAAATGTTTGAACGTGAGTCGATGTGGACCGTCGATCCTTAGATCTACGGCCCAGGATCGCGCGAGAGTTTGAATTAATCGCACGCCTTGATCTGTGGACCGTTGGATCCAAGATCAACGGTCCCGATTCGAGTGCGCATGGGTCGTTGAATCTGAGATCAACGGCTCATGTGCGTGGGAACGTTCGGACCAGCCCGAACGTCCTGACCCACGCGGACCATTGGATCCAAATCCAACGGCGAGCGTTTAGGGTTTGGGAGTCGCGCGTGCGCACGTGAACCCATGAACTAGGACCGTTGGATCCAAGATCAACGATCCAAGTTTGTCCACGTCGATTTAATTTCTGATTTTTTCGAAAGGATTATTTTGTCAACTGAAAAATGTAGTAACTTGTAAAATGCATAACTATTTCATTTTAATTCCTTTTCGGTTGATTCAAATTTTGTTAGTTATGTTTTTAACTAAACTTTAATCTAAAAAAATTCTAACCTCAGTATATCTCCAGAAAATTTTGCTAAAATGTTAGTGCAATGAATAGTAGCATTTTTTATTTTTAAGACTGAGCAAAATTGTTTTGCTCATATCTTTTGCATTAAGAATCCAAATCAATTGGTTCTTATTGCTAAATTCCTTATAAATCATGCTCTTGCTACTGTAAAATTTTCAAAATATTTGGAGAAAGTTTGCTGCTGAGTCTTTGTGTTTTCTTTGTTCTTATCGGTTCTTTTTCGCTTTCTCGTTAGGTTCCGAAGAGCACGTTGATAACATAAGTGATCCTCCATAACACCTTGACCCACAGCAAACAGGCAAGCAGTTTGATCATGTTAATCCCAGTATTTTTTTCAAGTGTAATATATTGATTTCAACTTGTATGTATGCATTGCTATGTTGTTGTGTAATTATGGTTAGTATCATATAGTTGCATAATCTGTAGGAATTGATTATCCTCTACTACCATGAGCCTAAGTTATTTGCTGTGATTTGAGTTCGATGGATGAGCTCTTGTCACTTAGTAAATTGCGATTTGAAATTGCTTAGAAATGCTTAGTTTCGGTAGTAATGGGCGATCATCGATTTTAGTCGATGATCTTGATCACACATCTATTTAGTATTCCATTATGTCCAGCACTTGTGTTAATGCACAATATTGGAAATGCACAATATTGGAAATGTCTCGTAAGACTTAGCTGTGCCGGCATACCAAAAGAAGTGTGCTAATCATGTGGCAAAAAAGGCGGTCTGGCGTGTGGGTACATTGGTACACCCCTGCAGGGATAAAACTATTTGAATAGCCTTATCCTAGGTTATGGACATGCTTGGTAAGGTCGTGCAAGAACTAGACTTCAACCTTTTAAATTAAAATTTGACTTGGTTGGTATGAATGTGTAATTCATGCTATTGTTGTGGTGACTAATGGGTTAGTCACTTCCAGGATTGTTGTTGTCATCTATCTACTGTTATATTGTTGTCATTTACGGTTATTTGAACATTAAAAACAGATTTGTCACTTGCTTTTAAATGTACTACATTATTGCAAATAAAGATTGCTTTGTGCTGAAAATGGAACATACAGCCTCCACTTAAATAAGCTTGCATGTAGCATATGTATAGGTCTGTTACTCTACACGTAAGTCTTGCGGAGTATAATTTTTGTACTCATTTGCCTTGCTTAACTATTTGTTGCAGAGGAGGAAGGTGAGCCCCAAGGGCCTCACTTTTGTGAAATGTGCTGTGGATTCGACGACTTGCTTGGCGGTCCGGTCGGTTGCCTTGTGGGTAAAGGCACACTGATTGGCTCTTTTGTTTACGGCCAATCTTATGGCACTTTTGCTTCCGCTGTTCAATTCTTGTATTTATTGTAATTTGGCCGGTTGACCTCTCTTTTGTAATAACTATCCTTCATGGATTTTAACTTCTGGTTTGTTGTTGTGCTTCGGTTCTATGTGAATGAATGGAATTGATGCATGAATTTTGTAAAGGGGTGTGTATACTGCATTTCTGGGAAGTATACATGTCTCGAGTCTCGGGTTATCTGATTTGTGACGCTAGGACCAAGTGCATTACAAGCCCGATAAGCGGGGTCTCACAACTTCATTGCGTAATGTTCTGGGTTGGACCGGTGCACCTGGTACACACGATTGATGGACAAGACGTACCGTACTATAGCTTGCTACACATCCCCTTGCTAGGGAAGTGTTGCCCAACTAAGAGCATATTAGCATCAACCCCCAATGGTACCCTTCTTGTTGTGGCAGTACGAGTGACCGCATTGTGATATCATCAAGTCTTGATGCCACATAAGGCACTTCCGAAGACACAATTCCGCCGGTCGGACCACCCCCCTAGGGTGCGTCCTCCTCGCCACCATCCAAGGTGGGCCGACGTCCTGGTCGGACTCCAACCTGAGAGGGTGGTTAGGTAGATACTTGTGGTAGTCAATGCGGGCCGACCACCATAGTCCCGCTCCCCTCATTTTGCATAAAATTATGCGTAAGTCTTCTATTGAAAACAACATATTATGTGTTATCGTCTTCAAGCTCTGCTTCCTCCAAAACAACACATTCCATGCTACCGTCTTCAAGCTCCGCCAACGATTGCCTATTTCTCAAGGCACCAACATCATCAAGGTTTTCCGGTGCCCAGCGTACGAAATTCACGTACACCATTGGCTTCCCGTATATCGCCACCTCGGGCTGGGAAGCAATCTGCATGTACTAGCCCCATGCTACGCTTCCAATCACCTTGATTAGCTCCAAAATGCCCTATCCTCCCCTATTTGTGCAAGTGATCTCCTCGATGACAAGTTTCTTGGTCGTTGCCTTGTTGTCGAACTCCCCCCGAATGCAACCCCTAAGCTCGTGAATATTCATCGCATTGAGCTTCTCCGCTCGGACCACCTTATACTGACATCTCGACAGATCCAACCCATCCGGTCCGCCCCATACAATAACGTCACTATAAAACACTAGCAACTCTTGCATGTTCGAAATTACCTAAAGCCACAACAACTCAATTTACGACACATAATATAACAAACAGGACACACGACGTAGTCTATATTTCAATTAATTTACTGTACACAACTATTTAAATAGGATTATTTCATTCATTACTACTAATTAAATATGACTAAAGCAATTAACACTAATTAATTATGACTAATTTATTTGCCACTAATTAACTATGTGAGAAATAATTACGACATATTAAATATAATTACCACTGAATTAATTATGATTAATTAATTACCACTAATTAACTATGCATCATTAATTAATCATAATTATTTACGAGTAATTAATTACGACTAATTAACTACGAGTCATTATTTACCAATAAATTAATTACGACTACATAATTACGACCACTTAATTACCACTATCTATGCTACGACTAAATTAATTATGATTAATTAATTTATCAATACTTAATTATCACTGATTACTTACGACTAATTAATTATGACTGATTAACTATGTGTATTTAATTACAACTACTTAATTACCACTTATAGACTACGAGTAAATTATCACTAATTAACCATGACTAATAAATTACCACTAATTAACTACGACTGAAATAATTACAGCTAATGCATACGAAAAAATTACCTTCCCTTCATGTCGGCCTCACTGTACTTCTACGGTCCTAAATACTATTCTAAACACTGCGGTAATCCACAGCGTAATCCGAAAAAAGTTTTAGTTCAATTCTTTGTGTTCTGAGTGACGAGCGCGAGAACGAGAATGAAAAAGAGGGCGAGTGCGATGCCGGTGTTTATAGCCGCGCGAAGGTGTTTTGCGCTGACGGCGAGGCAACGGGAGAGAATCTCGCGTGCTGTACGTTGTGATTAAGCATGCATGCGGACGAAGGCAGTGAGGTGATGGAGTTGATGGATGGGACGGGGGAAAAGATGAGGGAACAAAGGATGCTTTGGCCAGAAGGTGAAAATGGGCCCGTGCCCTAGTCGTAGGGCGATCCAGCCCAACGATTAAATACAGTGCCACTATGGCACGATAGTGTCAGGAATTCGGGCCAGGGGGAGCGGAGGTGCCACGTGGCGCTCGTCCGAGGTAGGGGGGCTAGCGGAGGGGTGTCGTGGCCTGGGGGCTTGGACATGCCTCGTCTGGTTCCCAGGGGTGCGACACAGGCGACGTGGTGGCTTGGTGAGCATCCCCCAACAGTCCAGATGGGATCCGAACGCAGGAGGAACAGGCGCTGTCGCACACCGCGATGTATGTTGTGCAAAAATACCATTACGGTGTGTCAATGGCTACTTTTGTTAATAATAACATCAACAGTGACATTTAGGGCAAAAACTCTACAAATCAATACACGCTAAATGGGTAGAAAAAACTTTGCTCGCAAATTAGGGATTAAACAGCCCCCTATTGTGAAGAGGGGTAAATATCAACGGTGTGAATAGTATTGTCATTGAATTGATATCAATTTGAGCCATCGAGCTTCGGCGCATGCTAGCCTAAATTATCCAGTGGAGTGAGTGTGCTCGAGCTACTATTTTGACAGCCTACGTGTGGGCAGAGACTACTGGTGTTTTCATGCACGGGGGTTAATATAATCGCTTAAGATGGTATTTCCGTTACACTGTCCGTGAAGCCAAACAATTGCCCCGGCCCGGTTTGTTGCATCTGAACCTCGCCAAAGCAACGAAAATCTGAATCCTCCGAGCTTCCCAAACAAGTTCCTGGGAGCACGGCACCCCCGTGTACCTTCATTCCAGCACCGGTAACCACAATCAAATCCGTCAATCAGAGACCAGAATACCACTCACTTCCCATAATCTACCCGTGCCCAAAACAGGCGCGTTTTGTCGGATAGCACGGGGATACGCCCGCCCAGCCCATTGGCCGCGCCGCGGTTCCCTCAGTCGCCGGCTTGGAAGACAAGCCTGCGAGCGAGGAGAAGCACATGATGTGTGCAAGTAAAGCAAGACCCAAACCCTTCCCCCATGTTTCAAACATATAGCGTTCGCGTAGGCGGCGGCGGGCGAGGCGAGGCGAAGCGAAGCTCGGCAAGGGATCTATTCCCCTCATATTCCCCTTGCGTGCAAGCTCCCCTCCCCCCTCCTCGTCACGCGCACCCCGCCTCGTGTACACAGGAATTACGATGAGACAGTTACATCGTGGGCCCGGGGTGGAAGTGACAGTTAAGGGTTGGTTTTGGGGACGTGTAGCGGGGAGGGGGAGAGGCATGCCGGAGGGGATTTCTTGGGATTATTTAAAGGGAGCGGGGCAGGGAGAGGGAGATAGGCACACGAAAGCAACAGCGAGGAGGAGAGAGAAGAGAAAGTAAAAGGGTGAAGCCAAGGAGTTGTTGGTTGTGGCCGGAGTCGGAGGAGGAGAGGAGGAGGCGTGGGAGGGACGGAGATGGTCGCGAGCTGACTTGGCGCATCGCGGCGGCGGGCGGGGGGATCGACGGGAGTAGGGACACTCGGATGGTACTGGGCTTCGCCGGCGCCGGAGGCGGCGATCGCGGATGGGCGGCGGAGGGGGCCGGAGGTGATAGGAGCGGCGGCGTCGGAGTCGGGGTGGGAGGTGCTGGTACTCGTGTTGGTCTCCGGGGGAGGAGGAGGAGGAGATGAGGCGGGGAAAGGGGGGAAGGAATGGGCTGCTGCCGAGCTCGCTGCGGATCATATCGTCGTGCCTCAAGACGGTAACGTCCAACGCCGGCACAGTCGCGTCCACGGTGCGCTCGGCCGGCGCCTCCGTCGCCGCCTCTATCGTCCCTCAGGCCGAGGACGAGAAGGACCAGGTCGGCTCCACCAGCCCCACCTCAAAAGATTTTGTTTTTGAACTTTTGCATATAGCTGTGGGAGTTGCTACTTTTAGTGCTGTTGAATTATACTTGCAATCGTGGACTTAATTAATGCATTTTGCGGTAGGGGTTGTGAGTAGTTCGAAGAGTTAGATCTTATGTTCGTGTGGATTCACAATTTTATGCCCAACTAGTTACGTTGGATGTTAGTTGACCATGAACAAAGTTCAGGCAGGTAGATGGAATTGGTAAAATGCACTAGAATGTGTGGAATTTGGAGGGATGTTGGATGGGTTTTCCAATTCGAGAATGAATGGAATTATAGTTAGCTACATGATGGGTAAAATCATAATATTCAAACAATGCGAGAACTTCCTAACAATTGAACAGTTCCATGAACTCAATTCTTCTATCTTTGCCACTACAATGCTACTGTGATGGTGTCCGCTGCTCAGGGACACTCACTTTTAAGTTTATATCATCCTGTTGCTGTTATTCTCCTGGTGTGTGTGTGTGTGAGACCAATTTGCAACAGGTCCTTTCCCTTTTTTAGTTTACTTATCATATCTATGTCATGCTACATTTAAGCTCACATTATTTTTTGGAATGCACTCGATGGAAGTTTCTTGTTTCTATTGTCCTTATTTCTAGCTGTTTTTATTGTCAATAGTTAATCACTGTAATTCCTTAACCCACTGTTGTACTGCTGTATATTCTGCAAATTCATACATAAATGCAGTCTTGACATTCCATATATAAACAGGTTTTGTGGGCTGGATTTGATAAATTAGAGCTTCATTCATCATCATTCAAGCATGTTTTGCTTGTTGGTTACTCAAATGGGTTTCAAGTGCTTGATGTTGAGGATGCTGCAAATGTTTGCGAATTGGTCTCAAAACGTGATGGTCCAGTTACATTTTTACAAATGCAACCCACACCAGTTTACTCTGAAGGTATTGAAGGATTTAGGGCATCACATCCCATGCTTCTGGTTGTTGCCGGTGACGAGACAAATGGCTTGGGTATGGTTCAAGGTGGTCGCTTAAGTGCACTGATCAGAGATACAAGCAGCGAATCACAAACCGGAAATTGCATTTCTACCCCAACGGTTGTTCGCTTCTACTCTTTGAAGTCTCACACCTATGTACATGTTCTTAGATTTCGGTCTGCCGTATATATAGTTCGCTGCAGTCCCCGGATTGTCGCTGTAGCTCTTGCAGCACAAGTAAGTTTCTCCTGGTGCTTTTATTCATAGTCTAAAATGACATCGGTAAAGATGGATATACTTGTTAAATAATGCTTTGATGTACTTTTATTCTTCTATACATGCCAGATCTACTGCTTTGATGCTGTAACTCTTGAGAACAAGTTCAGTGTCTTGACATATCCTTTGCAAGGGGCACCTGGGGTGAATATTGGGTATGGCCCAATGGCTGTTGGCCCAAGATGGTTGGCTTATGCTTCCAATAGCCCCTTATTATCGAGCACAGGTCGTCTAAGTCCACAAAACCTTACACCTTCTCCAGGAGTGAGCCCATCTACTTCTCCTAGCAGTGGAAGCTTAGTTGCTAGATATGCAATGGAGTCCAGTAAGCAAATAGCTTCCGGTTTAATTAATCTTGGTGATATGGGATACAAAACACTGTCAAAGTACTGCCAAGAACTTCTGCCTGATGGTTGTAATTCCCCACTGTCATCAAGTCCAGGCAGGAGATCTGGCAAACTTCCCTCCAGTGTGCATCCGCTGGAAGCTGACAATGCAGGAATGGTTAGTTGAGGCTTGACCTAAGCTCCCCGCCCCCTTCGATTTGAGTTAATCGAAAGAGTATATTTTTCAATGCATTTCTATTTCATAATAATGAAATCTCATCGAACACTTGCAGGTAGTCATCAAGGATTTCATCTCCAAAGATGTCATCTCACAGTTTAGGGCTCACACAAGTCCCATATCTGCTCTTTGTTTCGACCCTAGTGGAGCACTTTTGGTCACAGCCTCTGTTCATGGCCATAACATAAATGTTTTCAGGATCATGCCGACCTGCATTGCTAATGGCTCGGGCTCAGTACGCTATGATTGGACAACATCACATGTTCACCTTTACAAACTGTATCGTGGCATGACAGCAGCTGTATGGTTACAAAGCAATTACAAAGTTTTTTTTTTCATTTTTTAAATGATTTTTCATTTTTTTAATTATCTTGTATTTACATGCAGGTCATACAGGACATCTCTTTTAGTCATTTTAGCCAGTGGATATCTATTGTTTCATCACGAGGTACTTGCCATATTTTTACATTGTCTCCTTTCGGTGGTGACTCGAGTCTGCAGCCACAGAATTCTCAGAGTGACGGGCCACCTCTTGCCCCATGTCAGTCAAGGCCATGGTGGTCAAAGTCGTCATTTCTTATGGACCAACAGCTTCAACCAGTGCCATCAACTGTGACAAATTCTGTAGTCAGTAGGATAAAAAACAGTACTTCTGGTTGGCTAAATACTGTCAGTAATGTGGCTGCTTCTGCAAGTGGAAAACTATCTGTACCATCTGGTGTTGTCACTGCTGTTTTCCACAATTCCATTTACCAAGGCTCTTTGCCAGTTCCATCGAAGGCTAATGCTTTGGAGCATCTATTGGTGTATTCACCGTCTGGTCATGTTATTCAACATGAACTTTTGCCTTCTTCAGGTTCTGAGTCTTCTGATAGCAGCCCAACAGTTGGGCCTGGCCCCCATTTGCAGCTCCAAGATGATGAGTTGCATGTTATTGCTGAACCAATTCAATGGTGGGATGTATGCCGTAGGACAAACTGGCCAGAAAGAGATGAAAACGTTGCAAACGTTGTATTCTATAACCAACGATACAGTATGACGGCAATGGATACTTCTGACTGTGAGGATAGTGAGCATTCGGGTCCGACTCCATCAAATGATGGTATATCGGGAAAAGAGGTTATGAGAGTCCGAGAAAGATCAAGCTGGTACCTCTCAAATGCAGAGGTACAAATAAGCACATGGAGGATTCCCATCTGGCAGAAATCTAAGGTTGTGCTGCAATGTCTTAAAACCATATGCTAAATTATGCAGAATGAATATTGAACAACCTTTCCTGTTTATGTAGATTTGCTTCTACGTGATAGATAATCCTGCTGCAGAATCAGGGGAAACTGTTAGCATTACTGGTGGAGAAATTGAGATCGAGAAGTTGCCGCTTCACGAGGTTGAACTCAGGAAGAGGGAATTGCTCCCTGTATTTAAGCAGTTCCACTATTCTGAGCAAAATTTTAGTGACAGGTAATGTCAATGAAACTGCTTTTTAGGGTTTCTTCTCTCTGTTGTAGATACTGTAGTCAAATGTGTGGTCATCTTGATGACCACTTCCTCTTTAATTTTTTGCAGATAATTTTTTGTCATTATTTAATAATGTCAAGGGATTGAATTTGATACTATTTTGAATGCTGTCCAAGTTATGGTGACATTGTATTATAGGTTTAAAACATGTGAGCTTTTATTCTCAATGTAATTGAGCTCTGTTTTGTTATTTTTTGTTGTTGTTGTACATCAAGCTATACTTAAGAGGCCAGTATGATGCACTTAATTATCATTATTATCCTGCAGTGTCTCAGTCTAGTTGAGTGTAGGATGTCTCTTTTGTATTGCCAACGTGCTCACAAGTTTAAGATTTTTAGGCAATACCTAATCCAAAACGTAATGAACAACAGCGTGCAAATCTTAAATCTCCAATAGTTGTGGTGATTTGTGCTGTAGGAGTCATAAAACTTTGGAAGCTGTTGAGAATGTTGTAAACTCCTTAAGCAATCATGCTGTTCTGTGTCTGCCCAAAATTAGAGAACCTGTTATTGCAGTGCTGCAGTATTTGTTGCGCTATTTGTTGCGCTTGAAAGTGAGAGAGATATTGGCTTTCTATTGTGTTTCAGTTTATTGTTCCAAAGAATCACATGATTTGGTAATTAGCTATTGATAATGTGTGTCTAACCAGCTTGTCTTCCCACATATTTTTATGAAGAATTAAAAAATTAAGTCTATTGACATAGGTTGCCCCTTTTGTTTGTATACTCATCTCAATAACACCACTACCAGTAAGCATTTACTAGACACATTTGGTGGAAAATGTTGCATCGAAAACCCAAAATGACATCTTCTTAAAACATCTAATATTTTGGACTAGAGGTAGTACCTTTTAGCTTAATTTGTAACTAGTATGAGGAGCCAAAACCAGCATGACCCACATGAAGATCTAATGTTGGTTTTGAAAACCATTCACATTGTATTGGAAAAGTGTTCTTCGCCAAAACATCCACTTGTTGAGTTATTTATTTCTTGCCTTACCACGACCATTGGCGTACGTTGGATGAATGTGTAGTCAGGTACATGGATTGAAATCCCGCGATGAATCAGGTTTCTGGGGTGGGGCGGATTTGAAATCCCGGCCGGTTTTTCCGGAGTTTGCAAATTCAAATTTCGAATTTCGATTGATTTTTAAGCAAAATTTAACGAAATTCATCAGGAAAAACGATAACCGGCGATTCTGTGCAGCCGCCGAATTGCTTGCATCGGTTTTTAACCACAGTCGGGTATATTATGGGATGTATCCAGTGCTAACCCCTAGCTTAGTGCTAAACCCCTTTTAATTAAGACATTAAATCAACATGACAAATTCCCAAGCATCTATTGAATGATTCTCTTTTCTAGTTGTTCCAACTTGAGTGGATTTTGTAATTGTTAGCAATCAACACTAAACCTTATCTAAGTCTTCTTTCAAAAGAGGAGTGGTAAATGCTGTGTGGACTGTGGAGTATTCGAGGAGAAAGTAAATGCAAATTGTGATAATTTGCCTGGAAAATTTATAATGACTTAGTTTGGGAGGAAAAGAAATGGGTGGAATTGGCACCGCTTTGAAATGGCTCTAGTAGCCAGTAGGACATAGTGTATTCCTTTTTATTGCCAGAGTGTAAATATATTAGAACTTCTAGCAAGCGTCAGGAAAGGTCGATGTCATGGGTGGACTTTGCTAAACTTTGTTAGATTTTTGCATTTCTGCTGTCAAATGCTTTGTCATGCTACCTTCTGTTGCTTGCTTTGTGTGGGAAAATTGTCATGCTTGGCTAGTTTTTTTTTTAGAACTCGCAAAAGAATTGCACGTCATCCCATTAAGTAGAGGACGAAAACCTCAGTGATACAACCGGGCAACGAAAGAGGAAAATACAAAACAGAAACCTAAGAACAAGTAGATAGAAAGAGAGTTAGGCGATCTAATACAAAAGGACTACTCTGGAGAAGGCAGTACTGCCAAGCACTGAGCGCTCGCCATGCGCCCAAGGCGGAACTCATCGGAAATCGCTTGTAGAAGCAGACTCGTAGAAGTAGATACATTATTGAAGATGCGTTTGTTTCTTTCCTTCCACAACATCAAAGAAATGAGCATGACGTAGGAGTCGAGTCCTCGGCGGTGGCTTGTGGAGACCAAATGGTGGGTGGATAGACAGTAGCTTTCTAAGGATGATATGCCGGAATACAGCGGCCCAGGCCAACGCGAGTGAGGAAACGAGCCCAAATCTGGGCGGTGACCTCGCAGCCGACTAGGAGGTGATATATTGTTTCCCCGGTCGAAAGACAGAAGACGCAAACTTGATGACTTGTGAGTCCCTTGTGCTCCAGCCGATCTACTGTCCAGCACTGCCGTCGAACTGCCATCCAAATAAAATACTTGCACTTGTGCGGAGCCGAAGCTTTCCAGATCGGTACGTCGCAAGCGAAGCGCTCAAATCCAACGAAGAAGGCCTGGTAGGCTGATCGAGCGGAGTAATGATCAGAGGCATCCCATTGCCATTGGATGGCATCTTCATGATCCTGTAACGCGCTGACTGACCTAATCAAATCCCAAAGGCGAAGATACTCCACGATAACCTGCTCATCGAGGGCGCCGGTAATGTCATGAACCCATAGGTCATTAGGCAATGCTTCTGCGATCGTTCGCTTGCTCCTAATCGCTAGCGGCACCGAAGCAATCAGTGATGATGCAACGGCTAGAACCCTTGCTCATTAATCCACCGATCCAACCAGAATAGCGTGTGTTGGCTGTTTCCCAGCCGAACTACCAGCGAAACCTGGAAGAGTTCCCGCTCGGTCTTACTTGCTTGGACCGATAGAGTACGCCATGGCCTCCCGATCCAAGAGCGTTGAAGCCACAACCAATAGATGCGCAGGGCACGGTCTAGTACCCTAAGGTTGTGTATGCCCAGCCCTTCAAAGCACATAGGTTTACAAACCGACGACCAGGCGACAAGGCAGTGACCTCCGGCGACAGACCCAGTTCCTTTCCACAGGAAGGCACGCCGCCATTTATCAATTTGCTTGATCACAGGGGGGGGGGGGTCCAACGCCATGGAAGAGTACATTGGAAGGGTCGTAACCGTAAGAACCATCTTAACCAAGATGAGGCGACCACCTTTGGAAAGCATTCCGGTCAGCCAACGCTGTAAACGAGCGGTGATTTTGTCCAAGAGAAGGTAGGAAGTCGCTCTTTGTAGGTTTCCCGAGGGAGAGAAGCAGTCCCAAATATTTTGCAAGGAAAACCGGGGGACATTGAAGCTCTTCCTCATTAAGATGGAGATGATCAGACAAGCAACGAATCGAACCAAAGCTACTCTTGGTGAGATTTGTTCTCAGCCCCGAGGCTTCTCCGAAAGCTTGTTGTATGTTGTTGATCGCCAGGAAGTTTGAGATCACCGGTGAGAGGAATATGGCTGTGTCGTGAACATAGAGGGATAGGTGATGCAGCACTCTCCCTTGCGCCCTGAGAGGCTGCAAAAGAGTAGGATTCTACTAGCGAGATGAGGCTGTTTAGGACATCCATGGCAATGACGAAGAGCAACAGGGATAGAGGATCGCCTTGTCGGAGACCTTTGGCATGCCATACTTGGCGACCGGGTTGCCCATTCATTACGATGTGGGTGGAGGTTGAAGAGAGCAAGATGGTGAGCCATGAGCACCAATTCGGTCCAAAACCATTTCGACGAAGAACTTAAAGCTGGAATGACCAGGACATCGAGTCAAAAGCTTGATCAATATCTAACTTGAAGAGAATCTAAGGCTTGCGTAGCTGATGTAGCACTCGGGTCGAGTGTCGAACAAGGAAGAAGTTGTCTTGAATAGAGTGCGCAGTGATGAATGTGGACTGGTTGGGTGCAATTATCGTCACCATTGCCGGCGCCAATCTCTGAGCTAGGATCTTGGAAAAGATTTTAGCAAAGCTATGTAGGAGGCTAATTGGGCGATAGTCTTTAGCGCCTTGGGGGTCTTGCTTCTTAGGAAGAAGAGTTGACTAGGGCTTGGTTGAGCAGGAAGAAATTGTTGCTAGCAAAACTTCCAAGCTTGAAAACCGTAGCTATTGACGTCCAACTTGATGATTTGCTGACACTTCTGATAGGACAGCGGTGAAACCATCCGGCCCGGGGGCCTTCTTTGCTGGCAAGCTCCTTATCGCATCCCACACTTTGAGCTAGGTAAAACTGACCAATAGTGTTGAAAGATCATGGACCGGAACGTTGAGCACTTGCAGATCCAATCGGTGGGATCTCGAGCTGGTTTACCAATTATATTTTCGAAGTGTATTGCAAAAGCTTGGACATTTCTTCATGCGACTGAATCCAAGAGTCCCCCACTTTGAGGCGAGAAATAAAGCTACGACGCCGACGATGATCGGCATGAAGATGAAAATAATGAGTGTTTGCGTCCCCCTCACGTAGCCAATTGAGCCGCGACCGCTGCCGCGCCATTGTGCGCTCAAGGGAGCATAACCCTAGCAGCATTTTCATGAGTTCATTTCGGAACCATTTCTCAAGCAGCGTTGGG
The DNA here is from genome assembly GCA_036346395.1 of Hsuehochloa calcarea. NCBI lineage: Eukaryota > Viridiplantae > Streptophyta > Magnoliopsida > Poales > Poaceae > Hsuehochloa > Hsuehochloa calcarea. Next base: position 26,437,750 of record CM070601.1, on the reverse strand, counting down.
GTCCTTCTCTTCCACGAGATCATAGCACCCAAGGAGCTCTTTTGCCATGAGGGTTTGCTGCTGAACATTACCGACGCGTAAGGATCCAAAAACCGCTACTGGTTGAATCCCGGTCGGCGACGGGTAACGGTAGTAACCGGCTTGGTAACGGAAATCCTGGAAAAAAACTAGACGAATTTCAAAAACTGAAATTTGAATTGCCGATTTTGAAAACTAGTTACTGGAAAAACTGGTAAAAACCAGAAAAATCGAATGGAATTTTGAATTAGAAAGTGTTTAATGAAGTTCATATTTAGCTCATACAATATGTAATCTAACATATTTAGCTCATACAATACGTAATGTAATTATTTAGCTCATATGAAGTGCAAACTGGCCAGAAACAATAATTCAAGCATATTTAGCTCATACAATACGTAATCTAGCACAAAATAGGGCTAAACCAACATAGGAAGTGCATTATACATTAAAAAAATTCAACTTTGAAATTTAAATTTCCTGGCCGGTTACTGTTCACTCAGTACCCACAGGTAATCGGTCGGGGTTTTTTCCCCTACCAACGTGGCGCTGACTCTAGCTCTGCAAAGCTCGGTTGGCGGCTTTGAGGAGGAAATCTAACTTTCAAAAGGGGTTTGACAGAGTTGGCTTGCATTGCCAAGCACTGCGAACCGTGTCCTGGAAACCCTCTAGTTTTGGCCAAAACGATTCGAACCGAAAGAATTTTTTGCTCTCGAGAGTCGGACGTGCCCTAGCATTCGACCACGTGAAAGTCCGGCCGTTGAGGTGTACTTCATTGAGTTCTAGATCGTCAACCAACCGGCGGAAGTGACCCATGAGTCTTCCGTTTAAGCGGTCGTTGCTCTTATTTGCCACCTGAAGAATTAAGTTGAAGTCTCCCATGATCATCTAGGGTGCCGAACTTGAGCTGCGAATGTCGCGAAACTCTTGAATGAACTGAACTTTTAGGCTATCCTCCGATGGGCCATAGACGTTTGTGAGCCACGATGACAACCCACCCGGGAAGGTGATCTTGGCGGTGATGGAAAACGAACGAACCGTGAGTTCCATCTCATAAGCAAACCACCTCTCATCTGAGACACCGACAAGTAATGGTAACCATCAAATGGTGGATCTAAGGTTTCGAAGGTGAGACACGAGTCAATTACACCCAGTTTTGTTTCTTGAATGCAAGCGACCGCTGCTAGAGAAGAGGTTATCGTTTCCCTAACTACATTCCTCTTGGCCTTCAAATTCAGGCCCTTGAATTCCAGCTGAAGAAGTTGTAATTGAAGTTGTCCATTTAGCGCGGAACACGACCAACGACCAAGGGAAGAGAGGCCACTAACACGTTGGCACTGCAATCACCGACGAGGGAGACACAATGGAGATTGCTTCCGATGGAAGTGTAACTGGCACCGACATTCGAAAGAGAGCTGCGAGGGCTTTGCTATGATCGGTGGAGAGCGGGTTGTCAAACAACTTGTGGAATCTGCTGACTGTTCCAGAGGCAGTGTCGGACGTAACTCCCATTGTTGCCGCCAGTATTAGCTGCGTGCGTTGAGCTGCTGGAGCATGGTTTGGATAGGAAGCCGCTAGTCTTGGGCTGCGCCTGAGAGTGAAGTTGGGAGGGAGGACCTTTTGACGTACTTGCTGCACATCGGGCAACGGGAGAGGAGGGCAAAGCGCGTTTGATCCTACGCGAGTAGGTGAGTAAAGCGGTTTAAGCCGGATGCATGTTCGTGGGGCAGGACAGTGGTGACTGCAGCGAACAAACCAAACATGCGAGTCGCTTGGTCCTGGCGGAGACAACGCGAAGTGCGTGCCCCTGCCGGCAGAACAAGGGCCGGGGTAGGGCAAGCTTGAAGGAAATCTTCTGGCGACGTAACGGGAGGATCAACTGGCTGGACTTGACACTCCAGGATTGGAGCAGCATATGCGGCTTGATCCAGTCCGATCGGCGAGGAAGGAGATGAAGACGGACCGTCAAGCAGCTCTTTTAGCAAAGGTAGGTCGGTCCGGCACCCCACGTGTAGGCACGTGGGAAGGCGATCCGAGGGCAGGCAACGCCATAGAAGCTTAGCTGACAACCTTTGTCCTTATGCTTACTTCCCACTGTTGACCGGCAAGAACGGCAAGGCGGTAGGATTTAAATCCTTCTTTTCCGCACCTGCACTTGTCGCTTTTGAACCAGGTGAGCAGGGTAGTGGCGGGGTCCCCGCGTGACAGTGTTGACAGACTGTCTTCCTGTGGCTAGCCCATGTTCCGACAAAGGGTGGCCCTGATTCGGCAACCTTGTCAGCCCCGACAATGGAGGAAGCGTCCAGGAGCTTGCTTGGGCCCCACCGACCTCTGCCACCTTCACGGCCTTCGGTGGGGGGGCACCATCGAGCTGACCAGGAATGGTGGTGAAGACGTGCTGGCGAGGGTTAGAGTCATCGTAATTTGCGTCCGGTAGTCCAAAACTGGAGTCTTTGCTTGATGGAGTGAAGGACAAGTATGGTTCCGCCGTCATAAAAAGTTGACCACACTATGAAGACGGATGATCACTGTGTAAGAGCTTCACGGGCGACACGACCGCTGGTGGGAGGAGAGAAGACTTGGTTGCCATGGTCTAGCAGCGAACCGTCTGGCAGGAGCTCCGGCTCGGCAATAATCAAAGTTTTCTGTTTCAGGATCACACTTGGGTTGAGCGACCAAGCCACAAGGTGAAACGCAGAGAGATCAGCGCAAGACGTAGAGGACTCATTGAAAGATTTGATCTAGCAAGGAGAGAGTATGGCTGAAATTGTTGCAATGATACACGCTTTCCATGCTGAGCTCGACCCGAAACCGCAGGAGGCGGGTGGTAGCCAACGAGAGTCTCGACCATTGCCGAAGAAGGTGGAAGCGCTCCATCTTGATGGAGCCCCCTTGGAGGATACGATCCTTGGAGGAGATGGAGTCGAAGACGACCATGAAGTTTTCCGGGTAGTAGGGATGGATCGAGAAGCATGACGGCGCAAGACCACGTTTGTCGTGGAACGCCTGAGTGACTTGCTTCGCAGAAACCACCGGGTGCGTCCCACCCACTTAGACAATTGAGTTCACGCTCGAGGCAGCATTGCATTTCCCTCATGGCCGGAGTCATAGGGACGACGTAGACTTTAGACTTCGGGTGGTGAAGAGGGTCGCCAGGCGGGAATTCGTCGTCAACATTGCCATGCAGCCACGGTGTAGCAACCGCGGCGGCTGTCGGCTAGCATGCACGCCCTTGGTCGACTTGAGCAGAGGGGGGCTGGACCTGCCGCGGTGGGAAGCTGGCAATGCCTGCCGGAACGCCGCGAGGCGAGGGTGACAGGAAACCCGCGAGGCCCTCCTTTCCGCTAAGATCCTACGCTGCTGGGCAGGCGGATGGGCGACTGGCCCTGCATCGAGGATAGAGGGCTGGCCTGCGGAGACGAGACGCCTAGAACCTCCCTATGTCTCTGGCAGCTGTTCGCGAGGTGGGGAGAGCGGTCCAATATTAGTACTAAACAAAGGATTAAACAGATTGGAATTGGATCGTCCAATCTTTAATAGTTCTAATCAAATCATTTTTATGCAAACTTTTGATAGTCTAATTGAAGTTTGTCATCAGTTTTTTTTTTGGTGTGGATACGATTACATTTCACATGTGGAATTTAAAATATATTCAAAGATGCAGGAATCTTGCAAGAGGACCGTTTCAGAATGCCTTATCCAACATTGACAACACACAGTATAGCTCGACAAAGCATAATGGTGTATATGAATCCAAGCCAGTGCCTCCTATATCTGGATTTTACACTGGTGAGCATATGATGCCGAATGTATTGTTTTTTTAAGTCTCCATTGTATCATTCTTACTTGAAAAACCTTACTCTTGTAGATATGAGAAAAACTGAGAACATGAATGTTTTAGCTGGGCAGTTATTGTCTGGACCTATCACTGCTGTGGATTTGCAGCCAATGGGAAAGTGCAATTCTATTGAATCTCCTAAAGCTGCAAATTTGACTTCTAATCACAAAGTAGATAATGAGAGCAATAGCTATGTGTCCACACCAACCGGAACAAATGCATCAACTATCATGCCACAAGTTAGGGAGAGCGTGGATTGTGTACCGTCACACATCAGACCATTGAGCAATTATTCCCTCTTGGATGGACCTCTTGATGATGAATCACTGTCTCCTGCAAGTAATGTAGCATTGGGGCCTGGAATGACCAATAATTCTTCAGTCAGCAACGGTGCAATTACTGACATCTCAAATGGGTGTCTCACGGGCATCAATTCTGGACAGAATGAAACGTCTGATTCTCACAACTCACTGGAGTTTACCCAGTATTTCCAAGAGGGCTATTGTAAAATATCAGAACTCGATGACTGCCGTGAGTTAACTGAAGCTGTTACTGATGCTGACAGCAGCAGCAGCCACTGCGAGAGAGAGAAGCCTGAGGAAGATGGGGATAATAACGATGACATGCTTGGTGGAGTTTTTGCCTTCAGTGAAGAAGGTACTGTCATGATAGAAGTTGACTAACTTCATTATTGGTATCATATTTTTGTTTTTTGCGCTCATATTTGTCCTATTTTGTGTGCCAGGTTAAACTTACTATACTGCTTTACTTGAGATAGAGATAATGGAAAACAGTCCCCACAACATTCAGTGTGCAATATTATGTAGAAAATGGTGGAAATTCTAGTAGGCTTTCATGGAATAAGGTTGTGGTGAGACGACAATATAATGATTGGTACATATTCGAAAGTTTAAGCTTGTGCTCCATGTTTATTTGCGAGAAGATTTACTCTGGAATGTGAGATGAATATCCCTCCAAGCAATTTACTAATCCACGGATCCACGTTGAGGGAGTTTGGTGTTGTCGAGAAGTTGACACTGCCTGCCGCAACACTGGCCCTCTTTCTGTTGCTTTGTACATACTGTAAGACCCATTTGTTTTGTGAAATACTTCTGGGACATTGGATGGTCTAAAACCTTGGTAGCCATATTTGTTGACTGCTTCCTGCCAAGGCCTGTGAATGTTCCATGTTTATTTGTACAGACTTTCTGTTTTATTAAGAAAGGAAATCTAGCAATGATTAATGTGACATAACTGTATAAACATTCAGTAAAGAATTTCCATTTATGAAGACGTGCTTTGTTTCCTCTTTCTTTCACTCTGGATCCTCGTATATTTGTGTAACACCTCAAAATTTGGACCGAAAAATTTTGAAGTTAAAAATACAGAGTTTTTATAATTTTTGTTTGGCTTCGGCGATGTTTAATTTTTTGAGGAGTTAATCGAAACATCAACGAAAAATAGAAAATTGATTTCAAACCGAGTTTAAAAGAAAAAAATTGGATCGTCGAAAGTTGCGGAGCAGAAACCACTCGGCTAGCCTTACTTCTTTTCTTTTTCCCTTTTCTCTTCTTTTCCCCTTCTTTCCTCTTTTTTCCTTTCGGCCTACCTACCGGCTCTGCTGCTGTCGCCAGCACACCCCCACCTTTCATGTGTCGCTCACGCTGAAGCGCTGGCACCATGCTGCCAAGCCACACGCGCACATGCCCTCACCCTACGCCCCAGTGGCCATGCCACCCCCATCCTGTGCCCACGTCTCGGTCGCGACTTGCGCGTGCCCTGTCCCTTCGTCACTCCCGTTCTCACCGCCCTATTTGCTCGCCCTGCACTACTAAACCGCACTCTCTCCTCACCATCTTCTGCTCTTCCCCATCGTGTACCGAGTGAGAGTCGAGCCAAGGTGATGCACCATTTTCGCCCGCTTGGCTACAGCGCCTCGTCGGACCACGCTGTTGCTTTGGTGATGTCGGGTCCGTGCCAACGTGCTCCCAAGCATCGCCTTGATGCCCTCGACCTCCTCAGCTCACTCACCTTTCCTCTAGTGCCCCGTATTGCCCAGCACGCCACGCCACCGATGTCTTCCACGAAGCCGGCCACCACCCCGCTTGCTGTCCCCGTCGCTTTGGTGAGCCTCTCCTCTCGTCGTTCGGGTCACAACGTGTTCTAGGCTCCAAGGAAGACTTCCCCTCAAGCGATTTCACCCTTCGTCCACTAGAGGGCTGCGCATCGTCTTCCCTCCCAACTCCGGCCGATTCCGCCACCACCAATACCATTCCACCCTTGGTGAGCATCTCTTCGATTATCCTCACATGAAGCATCCCCTCACTACCCATTTCCTTCCCTAACCTTCGATTTGGGCCGCTGTTCGCCCAACTCCCCACCACCGAGGACCTCACTGCCGCGGGCTTCCGTCGCCGGCCCGCCTGGGTCCTCGTCTCTCCCCGACCAACCACATGGGTGAGCTCCCCATAGTCCCCTCGTGCCCGCACTCCCCCTAGAACCCCCTCTCCCTCTCCAGCGTCGCCGCCCCTTTTTCTCCCACATGGCCGGCCACCGCGCGTCGCCTCCAGCTCGTCACTGGTCACTCTCGGCCGCGCCACCACCACCAATGGGATCACCTTGGCCTCCCCATTCCATTTTGCCTGACCCCGGCCGCCGTCGATGTCTTCCTCGTCGGCGATGAGCGCCGCCTGTGTGGTCTTCCTCCCTCCTCTGTTTCCCCTTCCACTGCTCCCTCTCTGCAATCTATGCAAATGACTATCAGACTTGAGGGACTTACAGTAGGGCCCACCTGTAAGAGATTAGGGTCAATTAGTGTTTTAGGACTATCTAACTAACAGTGAGTCCCACATCAATGGATAATTAATCAGAAGTTGATTAGTAGGTTAATTATTGAGTAATTTAAAAATACTCAATGAGATGTTACCATATAAACAACAAAGACAAACTTAATTAGAAATTATACTAACTCATTTTCCAATGCAATCCAAATCGAGTAACTGGTAGTTAAGATAACCAAATTTAATTACAAAGATGTTAATTAATTATCATTAGGAGGCAATTAGCAGTTAAGTTTAAAGAGCAAGTTTGATAAGGAGTCATATTAAAAGGAAATATATAGTTACCTTAAATAAAATGATGGCCCTAGGCCATTTGTTATAATAAATAATACACCATGGTTAATGATCTGTAGATCATATCAATTAGGGTTTATACCAAATATAATACCATGTTTAAGAATGCCTAGTTAACAAGGAGGTCCTAAACCATTAGTAATTATTTTCAGACTTTCATAGAAACATGCACACACAAGTATCCCCTACAAATCCTTGATTAGGTAAAGTAGTTACTTTAATTAAGGGCAGACTAGGTTACCTAGACAGTAACTGGTAATCATAATAACATAAGCTCACATATACTTAGGACATAGAATAAGCAAGGGAATACAAGTGTATGTATATGCATGTATGTCAATTGACATATGGACCATGCTAGTAGTTGATTAAACAACTAAGTGCGTCCTCAATGTTTAGAGCAAAGCAAATGATAGTAGTGATAAAACCTAATGGAGGTTAGAGGTGGCTATGACCCATCCTCATGCTAGTGATAGTAATCAATACAATAGGGTCGATTGCTAAGCGAAGGCTAGTAGGCAGGAGCTGTAAACTTTGTAAGGTAGTTGTCTACATAACCAGGACTAATCCTTAGCCTATGCGGTAACTAAGAATCAACCTAGTATGATAGGTCGCTTTAGTGCATGTTATGCCATGTAAGTAACAAAGCTAACCAAGGGTCACCTCAAAGATGAACCCAAACCAGTAGACACGCCTGATCGAGTTATAAGGCTAGAGTCTAACCACTGTTTGGAAGTTCCAGCTAAGGCTCATGGAACTTCCTCGATAAACAAGAAGTAATAACTAAAGGAATCATTAGAGCACCTAGGAACCGTGTATGGATAGCGGTGGTATGTCCCCAGGTGGGTGATAGTACTTCCACTATCAATCAACATCGTGTAAACACTAGCTACCATCCACCGCTATCTGTTCCCAGTAGTAGGACAAATCATAACTCAAAGGTAAGATCAGAGAGTTCAACCTAACTGGGTTATCTATTCCATCTCGGTAACCGATGTAGAATATTCCTATGAACATTCTCTCCCTCCCGTTAGAGTCCTAACCCCTTGCACCAGCGGACTTCTCGAGAGCTCGATCCCTCTCGTCCTCACTCTAGATCAAATGGTTAACTAACCCTAAGTCTAACGGCCGACCAAAGACCCCAACACTAGACCAAACGAGTAGAGTTTGGGTTTATCTACTTTGGTTTGAAGTAGTCCATTCCAAATATCCATGGATATACTTCATTCCATTTGAAGTATTTCCTTCATCAACTTCCTTGATTTACTTCGTGTGAACTATTTCCTTCGTCAACTCCACTAGGTATGATTAGTTTCATCTCGAGTACTTCGTTCTTTCAAGTTGTTCGATATGTTTGCTTTCATTTGAAGTATTTTCATTTGGTTTAAATGTCTTTGGATTTATTGGATTTCATTTGATTGCTTTCATACGTTCTTGGGTTCGATTGTATTCTGCGTAGTTAGACGTTGAAGCCATGACAAGAACAACAATCCCAACAAGGATGAGGCCATGATCAAGATTAATAGATCAGGAACGAGACCAAGACTACTAAAACATTGAGCAAGGCGAAAAACATTTAAAATTTTAGAAAGTTCCACAAAAATAATTAAACTTTATTTTCAACTGAAATTTCAAATTTTGGGCTATTACAAACCTACCCCTCTTAAAGGGAATCTCGACCCCGAGATTCAGATTTGGTCAGCAAAAAGGCGGGGATACTCGGCTTTCAAAACTTCTTCTCTTTCCCAGGTGGCTTCTTCTTCGGAATGATGGCTCCACTGGGCCTTGCATGAACGGATGACTTTGCTTCTTGTGATGTGTTCTGCCACATCGAGAATCTTGATTGCCTGCTCCACATAGGTGAGATCTTTCTGAAGATCGATGATCTCAAGCGGTGTTTCTTCTGTTGGCACTCTAAGACATTTCTTTAGCTGTGAGACATGGAAGACGTTGTGAACTGCTGACAGAGATACTGGTAGCTCTAACTGGTAAGCAACTTCACCTCTTTTTGCCAAAATCTTATAAGGTCCAACAAATCTTGGTGCGAGTTTTCCTTTAGTTTGAAACCTTCTCACTCCTTGGAGTGGAGTTACTCTGAGATAGACAAAGTCTCCTATCTCAAAGGATAGTTCTCTCCGACAATTGTTGGCATAACTCTTTTGTCGGGATTGAGCCACTTTCAGGCGTTCTTTTATTTCTTTTACTTTACTTTCAGCTTCTTTTAACAACTCCGATCCAAAGAACTGATGTTCTCCCACTTGATCCAAAAGGAGAGGAGTTCTACACTTTCTACCGTACAATGCCTCAAATGGTGACATCTGTAAACTGGCTTGATAGCTGTTGTTGTATGAAAATTCTGCATAGGGTAGATTCTTATCCCAGCTTCTTCCATAATCTATGGCATAGACTCGATGCATGTCTTCTAAAATCTGATTGACATTGTGTCTGGCCATCTGTCTGGGGATGATACACTGTACTGAAGGTGAGTCTGGTTCCCAAAGTTTCATGTAAGCTCTACCAAAATCTTGATGTGAACTGTGAACCTCTATCGGACACAATCTTCTTGGGTATCCCATGCAGACAGACGATCCTGACCATCTATAGCTTTGCTAACTTGCTGCTTCTGTAGGTGGTCTTGACTGGAATAAAATGAGCCACTTTAGTCAGTCGGTCAATTATCACCCAAATGGAATCACATCCTGATTGGGTCTTAGGAAGTCCGGTGATGAAATCCATACCAATTTCTTCCCACTTCCATTCGGGAATTTGTAATGGTTGTAATAACCCAGCGGGTCTCTGATGTTCTGCCTTAACGCGCTGGCATACATCATAGCGTGCAACAAACTCATTTCTCGCTTCATGCTGATCCACCAATATTTTTCCTTCAGATCCTAGTACATCTTGGTACTTCTGGGATGGATGGAGTAAGGTGATTCGTGTTCTTCTTTTAAAATCAACTATCTTATTTCTTGATGATTAGGTACACAGATGCGGTTTCCAAACCAATTTGTACCTTGCTTATCCTCAGAAAATCCTGGGGCTTTGCCTCTTCGCATGTTCATCGTGATTTCCTTGATATCTTCATCTTCTAGTTGTTTTTCTCTGATCTGACTTTGGATGGCGGTTGAACTTCCAATGTGTTGATACATCCCTGGCTAACAATTTCCAGGTTCAGGTGCTTCAGTTCTTCATACAATTCTGGCTGATTCTCCTGAACTAACATAGTGTTGCAATAAGCCTTCCTACTCAGGGCATCTGCTAACATATTTGCTTTGCCCGGGTGATAATGGATCCCGATGTCATAATCCTTTATTAGCTCTAACCATCTTCTTTGTCGGAGGTTAAGCTCTGATTGTGTGAAGATGTATTTCAAACTCTTATGATCCGTGAATATCTCACAGCGGTTACCAATGAGATAATGTCGCTAGATTTTTAAAGCATGCACAATTGCTGCTAACTCCAAATCATGTGTTGGATAACTTCCTTCATGCGGCCTCAACTGACGTGATGCATAAGCCACGACTTGTCCTTCCTACATCAGTACACAACCAAGACCTTGACGGGATGCGTCGCAGAAAATCTCAAAGTCCTTATGAATATCCGGTAATATTAGCATAGGGGTAGAAACTAGCCTTTTCTTCAACTCTTAGAAACTATGTTCACAGGCATCTGTCCATTCAAATTTCTTTTCCTTCTTCAGAAGTTGCTTCATGGGTCTAGCAGTCTTGGAGAAACCCTCGATGAATCTGCGATAATAACCAATTAAACCAAGAAAACTTCTCACTTCCGTGACTGACTTGGGTTGCTTCCAATTCATTACTGCTTCGACTTTAGTAGGGTCTACTTCCACTCCTTCTGCTGATACAATATGTCCGAGGAGTGCCACTTGACTTAGCCAAAATTTGTTTTTACTGAATTTGACATAAAGTTGATGTTCCCTGAGTCTTTCCAAAATTATCCGGAGATACTTCTCATGCTCTACTTCATCTTTTGAATAGATGAGGATGTCATCGATGAAAACAACCACAAACTTTTCCAAGAACTCCATAAACACCTTGTTCATCATATGCATGAAATAAGCAGGGGCGTTTGTCAAACCGAAGGACATTACTATAAACTCATACAGTCCATATCTAGTTGTGATGGTGGTCTTGGGTATGTCTTCTGGCCTGATCTTCAGCTGATGGTAGCCTGATCTTAAGTCGATTTTCGAGAAAACACAAGCTCCTCTAAGCTGATTAAACAGATTATCAATCCTAGGCAGAGGATACTTATTCATGATTGTTACTTCATTGAGTGATCTGTAATCCACACATATTCTCCTACTATTGTCTTTCTTCTTGACAAATAGTACTGGAGCTCCCCAAAGTGATGAGCTAGGCCGAATATAACCTTTGCTCTGCATCTTTTCAATCTACTTCTTTAGTTCTGCTAACTCATTTGCAGGCATCCTGTAGGGTCGCTTCGAAATTGGAGTGGTTCCTGGAACTAAGTCAATTAAGAACATTATGTCCCTATCTGCTGGCATACCGGGTAATTCCTCAGGAAATACATCCGGATATTCTTGTACCAAGGGTATATCTTCAAGTTCCACTTCCTCCAAATTGATCAGGATGGAACTCCTTCCTGTAGAAGTCTTGGGTTTGAAGTTTCCTATAATCCTTTGCTCATTGGTTAAGGTGATAGACTTATTGGCACAATTTATCCTTCCCTGATTCTTGGTGAGCCAATTCATTCCAAGAATGATATTCAATCCTTGTGAGCGCAATATTATTAAGTCTACCGAGAAAGTTACTCCAGAGATTTCCAAAGTAAGGTTTGGGCAAAAGAAACTAGCTCTCATTTCCGAGCCCGGGGAATGAATTATCATAGGGTTAACTAAAGGGGAGATAGGTAACGCATACATTCACACAAACTTATTTGAAACAAAAGAATGTGAAGATCTGGAATCAAATTAGACTAAGGCTGATATTGAATTAATGAGGAACATACCAAGAATGACATTCGGTGCTGCATGAGCTTCCACTGTTGTGACGTGATTCACATGTCCCTTCGTGTATTGGACAGTCGGCTTTGGGATGCCGCTGGTAGCTGGAGGTCCTGAAGCTGGCTTGGTTGGGGCTGCAGCCTGTTGCCTCTTCGAGCATTTATTGGCGTAATGCCCCAGTTCGTTGTAATGGAAACATGTCACCCCTGCTGCTGATGAAGTCTGGTTCTTCTGCTGAAATTGGCTTCCTGACGAATTGCCACAGAAACCAGAAATGTTGTGTCGTTGCACTGGTGCTGGAGCTCTGAATGAGGAAGACTGAAATCTTCCGCGCTGAGGTGGCTAAGGCTGAGTGAAGCGGGGCTTGGGCAGACCTCCAGAGTTAAACTTCTGGCGGCCCATCCTTCGCTTGCGGTTCTCTATTTCCTGATGTTTGCCCTCCTAGCGAATAGCCTTATTCACAAACTGCTGAAAGTCAGGAAAATCCTGAGAGATCAGACGGACGGAGAGTTCATCATTTAATCCTTCCAGGAATCTTTCATGTCTGTCTTCATACTTAGCCACATCTTCTGGGGCGTAGCGAGCAAGTTGGTTGAACTTGTGCAGGTACTCGCTCACCGAGCGGTTGCCCTGGCGAAGTGAGTGAAACTCCTTCTTCAAAGTTATCATACCAGAAGGGATGTGAGAGCGGCGGAAAGCTTTCACGAACTCATCCCAAGTGATTGCTTGAGAGTTGGTATGAGACATGCTGAAATTGTCCCACCATTCTGATACGGGACCAATCAACTGATGAGAGGCAAACAAGACCCTCTCGCGATCCGTGCACTGAGCAATGTCCAGCTTCTTCCTAATGGCCCGAAGCCAATCATCGGCATCCATGGGTTCTATGCTGCTAGAGAAAGTTGGCGGACGCATCCTCATAAATTCTGTCATGGTTATCCTTGTTAGGGGTGGAGGAGCATGATATGTTGCTGATGATTGAGCATTCTGATTATGGTTGAGGGACTGAGCTAACAGTTCAATCAGATGAGTCTAATTGGCCATCATCTGTCGTCAATCAGGTGCTTCAGTTGGAGGAGGTGATGGTTGCTGGACTGGATTCTCCTGGTAATCAACATTCTTATTTCCTTGTCCCCTGGCGCTGCCACTTCTGTGCGAGTAATCACCATCTGCTGGGTCTTCCAAGGATTTAGAAGAGAGGAAGAAAGTTCTAAGGGAAATAGATCTAAAATCGCCCCAAGAACGAAACAAACATACAAAGAAAAGAACAACTTTTTTTTTCAAATAGCTCTTTTATTAATTTTATTAGTTTTGTCTACCACAAAGGACATTAGTATCTCATTATTCACGTCTAATGATAAGCTAAGGATAATATCTATGGGGTAACTAGGGTATAGTCTGGCTCGCTAGAACTAGCCTCGCCTGCCTTGTAGTGGGCTAGCTCTTCTTATGTGACCTTCAATTTTGCTTCTGTATCTTGTAGCCTCTCCTGGATGATATGCAGCTCATCCAAGGTACTCCCGTAGGCATGATCCATTGCCTTTGCTAGATCCACCTGATGCGTGAGGTCGGGGGAATCTTTATCTCTAGCCGAGCGAAAGGTGCTACTGTGACGGGTTGGAATGTGCATCGGGTAATAGTAGAACTCGGTGCCATTGAGGAGGTGATCATAAATGTAGCGGAGTCAGCGGACTGCTTCTCTCGCTGCATCCTGGAGGCCTTCGGAGAAGGTGTCTCATCGCATTGGAGCGTCGAAGATGTGGAAGTTAGTATTTGGTGATATGTTGGAGTAGAGTATCACCTCTACCCTCCAACGGTCTTGATATCTCACCTTTTACTTGTAGCCTTGGTATGTTGGTCTTTCTTCGAAGTCTAGACGCTGCATCATCTTCCAGAGGACTACGGCCCAGTGTCCAGCAAAAACTCCGTAAGAAATGGCGTTCGGTACCTCGGCCATTTACAGTTTTTGAGAGAGATGGGTTAGTAACCATTTTTAAGAGAAGGGTTGAGACAGGACACCAGAAGACTAAAGTATTTTTAATTTTTAAAATAAGTCCTTAAGGGTTTTAGCCATTCTAGACTATGACCTACAGTCGACATGGCTCTGATACCACTCTTGTCGAACCCGGGAACGAAGGATCCCGAATTCTCTATGTTTTCCACACTAGTCTAGGATTTCTAGTGTACACAGTCCAACAAAAGTGTCATCACAATCATATCACGTATTTATTTATTATGAAACGGGTTTATTACAAAATGGGCCTGAGGCAAATTAAAATAACACGGTGAAAAATAAATAAGTAGTAGACCACACGATGCACCATAGCCAATCGTATAGAGGCGTAGTCCTAAACGTCTGGATCCTCACCGTCTGGATAGAAGTCTTCTGCTAAATAAATATTATTCAGCAAGAGTGAGCACAACTACAGTGCTCGCAAGTTACACCCAATAAAGAAATATGATGTATGCATAAGTAAACAAGTGAGACTGGTAGGGTTTATTTGCGTAAAATATCATTTTTAGTTTTAAATAGTCCTATTAAGTTTTAGGGCAATTTTTAATCTATAGCCAAAAATTAGATTTTTTAATGGATAGTTTTATAGTGGATATCCTCCATACAAAATATGGTGATGGATACCCTCCTATCACATGGCTAACCACCCAATTTTACCGTAAGGATTTGCCATCCAAAAATAAACCAAAAACAAAGTCTAACTTCGAGTGGCTTTGCTCAGCATATCCATGACCGTGGACACGACTATTCAAATAGTGTTATACTCTGCAGAGGTGGTGCAACTTTACCCACAAGAGATAATTTGCCTGTTATATCGGCCAATGCACGCTTCCTTAGGCATGTGACTAAGCAATTATCATAAGGCGTTTCAAATGTTCTACCTCACTGCTAATAAGCCCACTAAGGTTTCACTTCTATTGGGTTAACCACTTGCTGGAAGCCCCCTCTTGCGCCAGGTGGGAATACTGTCTAACCAACAACCACTCAACAAAATGGCACATAAGGCAGTGAGGTATGACAAGTTAATAAGCCTAGTTCTGCCCATACAGAACATGTGGTAGTATGGTGGAGCTTTGCAATATGCGGCTCAAAGACCGGTCCTTAACTGACTTAGGCGACTTTCTAAAATAACCCCTGGGCCCCAATCCTACCCGGATTGAGCCCGTGCATAAATCTGCACCCACCAGCTGTCCATTCCACCCAAGTCCAAACCCATTTTGCACTTTTATTTTTCAAAGACATCTGTAAAAGTCCACCATGACAAAACAATGTCATATGCTTTTAATCAATACTGCTATTTTGGCAAAAATTCCCCAAAATTAAATATTTGTGATCTAAGCAATGTCTAAGCATATCTTTGTTTTCAAATGTTTGTTTGACTAAGGTGACAAGGGATTGATGATTCAACATTAGTTTGGATATACAAAGGAATTGGATTAACTATAAAGTTAAAACATGGATTTAAAATAACTCGATAAAATTATGCATCCAATAGTAATTTAAAAACAGAAGTAAATAACTTTAAAATACTGGGATCAATAGTGTAACTTGCCTTGCTCGAAGTCCTGATAATCTAACTCTTTAGATGGATCGAGCTCTCCGGTCGATGATGGAATCGGCGAAGCTTTGGGGTTCGCCGGAGAAACTGGAATTGCGAGCGCTAGAGAGAGACTGGAGCGAGGAGAGCTGGGGCGCTAGGTGGAGGAGACGGATGCGCACCCGGGGCTACCTTTTATCGGGTGAGGGAAGACCGGGAGGCGGACATCGTGCGCGGAGGTCACAGCGGCGACATCGAACGCCCGATGTAAATGCATGCAATAGTGGCAAGAAACAGCCGAGAACGGGCGCGGGAGTAACCAGCGACTTGAATGCGCATGATTACGCGAGAAGAGGTGGAGAGAATCGTGGAATTGAAAATGTCCGCTCGGGCGTTAATGGCGGACGAAGGCGCCGGACGCAGAGGGAAGAAGGGGCCAGGGAGATGACGACACTGTAGTACGGGCCCCAGCTGTCAGTGACAGCAAGAAAGGAACGGAGCGGATGGTGCTTGGCCATTCGATTTTAATTGTACGGCCCATAATGATCGTTGATCGGACGCGTCAAACTGATCGGACGCGCCAAACTGATCGAACGCGCCATACTGATCGGACGCTTGGGCGTTCGCCGACGGAGAAGCGTCGGCCGTCTGCGTCATCGATCGCATGGCGAATCGGCCGAAGCGGCGCGAGGAACACTATTGGTAGGGCGCGGACCGATCACGAAGTGGAGCGGGAAGGCGCGCGAGAGCGATGATGGGCGGGAAATTCGCCCAAATCTGTTCGGGATTAATGATTTTCTAATTAAAATAATTCCAGTAATTCAAAATGGCTTTAGAAAATAACAAATAAATTCCAAAATTTATGAGAAAATTCACAGAAATTCTCAAAGGTGTTTTGGATTTACATAAATTATTTCCAATTTTTTCTTGATAATATATTTTGTAAATAAATTATTTTGGCTTTAAAATAATTAGGGGAAAACTTTTCAAATTTCAGAAAGTTCCGCAAAAATAATTAAACTTTATTTTCCACTAAAATTTGAAATTTTGGGCTGTTACATAGATTCTGAATACAAGGTTAGGGTCTCTTAGAGATTTGTAGGTCTCGTCGATAGCTTTCCATAAAGTCCTGGATCACTCAATTTGGAGTTGGGGATCTTGAGTTATGAGTTTTTCATTGATGCTGTTCCAGGTTTCTGTCGGGATTCCGATAGATCGTAGAAATTGTTTAATAAGAATTTGATAATGAATTTTTTGAGGATTGCACTAACACGAAAGTTGTAGATATTTTCATAGGCTTTCCATAGAGATAAAAATTACATTTTTTGGATGTATGTACTGAGAGTTACGTCAGTTTTAGTTCGCTATGCGGAACCTCTCATGAGATTTTTATAGGTTTATTAACCTGTTTAGAAGGGGCAGAAGAATGCAGAATGTGGGAACCGTGCCAACTAGGTTTTTGTGGGAAAACTTGTAAGCTTTCGAGGATTAAAGATTACTGAATTTGGATAATCCTGTAGAAAGTTATAATTTTAGAAGAGGACTGTCCCATTCTGGGATAGCTCACTGTTTTTGAAAGTAGAAGTTTTGGGCTACGTTAGGGAGTGTAGTATGTCAATATTTGTTTCTAGCAATGTTATGTCCCGAATTACTCTCTTGTTAGGGTTGTTAAAATTGTTTAGGCGGTGGTGTGGTTTCGGGGGCTGCACCCTTGTCACGTCATCAGTATTCGCACGGTTGAGGCAAGTACAGTTAGAATGGTCATGATTGCCTTTGGTTGCTCAAAGTGTGTGATGTTATTGAATTGGTTAAATTCTATAAATTGTGAATAATTCCAGTAATTCTAGTTCTTTTTCATGAGTGTTAATCCATGCTTCCTAGAAGTGTGTCTTTCATATTTATGAATTCATTCATTCATTCGATCACAGTTCATGTTTCACCCACGGGAGTGGGATGTAAAGACCCATCATTCCAATATGGGCATGTATGATCCACCATTCCAATGTGGGCAACGTAGATCCCCATTATGAAATATTCTTCAAACGGGCCTTAGATCCCCGTATTTTGGATAATACGGGCATGAGTGAACATCGACGGATGTTCACTGGCTATACCGGTATAAGCAGAAGAGGAGGTTATGCATTTCATTCATTCATATTATTTCTGCCATGCTACATTCTTATTATGTATTGTTACTGTTATGTTCTTATTCATTGTTGTTCATATTACTCTGTTGTGCTTGCTGAGTCATGGACTCATTCTTGCTGTGTTTATTTGTTTAGGTAAACAATGAGGACGACATGCTTGGGAGGGAATAATCACGGATCACTTCATTCACTTCACATTATTCACTTTTTAATTAGATGAACTTGTCATTACCTTTCATTTGATAAATATTGCATTGTAATAAATGGAGGTTGATGGCTGGTGTTATCTATTGATAGGTTTATCCTAAATGATTCAACATGATTGGATAATTAGAGTTTCGATATGTTGTTGAATTCGGATTCAGTTCATATATTCATTCTGATAGCTGTTGCTTTTTTATGTTATTAGCTGAAAGATTCTTGAAATTAATTCGTAGTATTGCTTGGTGTTAGACTTTAGGTAATATCTTGGCTTTCGCTTAGCCAGGGTGTTACAATTGGTATCAGAGCGGGCTTTAGGTCCATGGTAATTGAAATATTAAATTGACACACTGTGCACAGTAGGTGGGTTTTGGGTAATTCATTACATCTGCGTTTCTGATAGTCTGATTCATTATGTTGAAGTTGAACTATTATTGAATTGATTTGTACCACTGTTCTTGTTGTTCTAAAGCTAAATAATTAGCTATATGTTTGTGGTGTTCAGAAATGTTGAGAAGTTGAGGTCGTGGTTGTGGTTGTAGCTCTGGGCTTTGCCAGGCTACACCATCATTCGTGTTCTGGGAATAGGGTAGTAGTTACCCCAGTACCATAGTTATGTGTTGAGCGTGACTTTCTTTAGAAAAGTAGTTCTCTTCCTTGAGCTTGATTTTGGCCAATTCTTGGTTCAACTTAGTCAATTCTTGATTCAGGCTTCCGACCAACTTAGTCCGTTTTGTGCGGCAATTGGCGAATAATCTAAGAAAAACCCGCCTAAACTACACGCTACTATATATATAGGGGCGTGAGGAGGTCGACCTAGGGTTGGTACACAACTGGACTCCGATCTCGCCACGTTTACAAAGTCTTATTAGTTTCCAAAGCGGTGACGAAGATCTAGAAGGCAAAGAGGTTCTCTCGGTCGTAGAGTGCTCCCAACGAGTCATCCGGTCGTAGGGGACTTAACCATGAGTATCACCATGTCGAGGCCTTCTTGAAGTGGCGACCGATTTACAGTACTAAATGCGTGACTTGAACTCGTGGTCGATCGTGATCTAGCCATAGGGTATGGAGTCGGAGAGAGAGCTCAATAGAGAGAGGCAGTCTTCTAGTGGGTGGCAGTGGTCAGAAGAGGAGTTTCAGTGGTGGAGGTGGGTCTTCTCAGCGACCGACTTCCAAGAAGTTTTAGGGAGGCCATCGTCCTCAACCGTCAGCGCGATCTGTCAGCATAGACAGATCGCCTTCTAAGACAACAGATTGTACTTCCTCGCGGTGACTGCGTCTGTTCAGTGCAGGTGTGATTTGTTTTAAGTGCGACAACAATCATCGTGCTTCTGAGTGCTCCTTCACTAGAGTTTGTCGTCATTGTAGCCTGTCCGGCCATAAGATGTCAGTTTGCAAGAAGAATCCAGCGAGTATCATTAGGTGGGAGTCAGCCCCTACAACATCTTCGTTCATTACTCCACGAGGTTCAGTTCAGACTCTGGTAGCTGCTCCCGCGCCTCAGTATCCTTCAGGATGGGTTCCTCCTACAGCGTTCCCTCTAGCACCTTCTGCAGGGTTCTACTGGAACCCTGTGCCTGAATGATTGCGGAAGGCTACGATAGCACAAAACAAAAATTTTACCGCGCAACCAAGGAACCTCCGCTGGTAATAGATCACGAGATTACCACTAGACGCGCTGACTCGTAGCGAAAGTACAGTCGATGTAGCGAGATGATGCGGTAGTAGTCATACTCGTCGCACCTCTTCTCCTTCGAGTGGTCGTACTCGCCGCGTGTCTTCTCCTACGAGTAGTCGTACTCGCCGCACGCCTGCTCCTCCTAGTATATGTACTCACCACGCGTCTACTCCTCCTAGTGGTCGTACTAAGTTGCGGATCATCCTAGTGCTGATGCTTCCCAACAACATCTCCGAGGTATCCACACGTACGGGGCAGGGACACCACGAGCTGGAGTGCTAGCACCGGTAGCGTGGTTGAGGAAGGCATGGCTATTAGGGTTTCGGGAAGTTCTTCAAAAGATCGTCATCCCACCCCTTGCCACCGCCCCTCTATTTATAGGCATCCATGATTGGTCTCGAACTTGAGGCCTATTAAGAACTCGAGCCTTATCAGAACATTGAGCAATGCGAGTCAACACTTGGATAATTTTGCTCCTAAATTTGAAGTGTAATTACATTGTTTTAAATTATGAACTTGCATTTCTATGATTTATACAAACATATTGGTTTAGCTCATTGTTAATACCCTGAATAATAATTGTGCATAAATTTCCAATCCTTGAACTTGAATATCTTTGTCATCCTAGAATTCATGGTTTACATACTAGTTAATAAGTATATATCTAAGTGTCATGCTTAGCCCTGCTTAGATACATTGTCATGTGGTAAATGATTTGCCCCGACATCATTAAAAACATTTGAAAATGAGATTGGACAATCGAGGCTGGAGCCTGGCTGATATGTTGATTGTAAAAGTATTTATAAAACAAAAGTGAAAACCCAAAAACAGATTTACACTCGGGTGGCTAGAAAGATATCTCAATGTTGTATAAAGCGGAGAAGATATAAAAATGTTATAAAGGGGGAAAAATAGGAGAATTTGAAATTTTCTGAAATCTGAGGATCATAGTGAGGGGGAGCTTTTGAATTGCATTCTTATCGTCTTATTGCTTTTCTGAACTTGAATTGCATTACTTAATACTCACGATGATCATAGGTCAATTGAACAATTGTTCTTTCATATGGAGCTTAAGTGAGATTTTTTACTCTTTTAAAATTAAATTTTTATGTTTTCTTTTGCCTTATCTCACTTGCCTACGCTATTCTGATGCCAGCTTGGTCATTTTCATAGCTTTCTCTTGCTTATAGACCAAGTTGTGCTTTTATGCGAAAATGAAAGTATTTTACTTTTCAAACGCCCAAAGTACATTTTCTGGATAATTGCCAATATGTTCATCAAGGGGGAGATTGTGGATCTTAGGATGATGTGACAATTGGCAATGACGTTAACGGTTTGTCGTTTCATGTGTTTTCGGTAAAGAAAAAGTCTTTGTCGAGCCATAAGCGGTCCGGCCGGCCAGTATGATCGAGGCCGGTCCATCTGATTGATCGACTAGCCTTGGCGGCGATCGGACGGCGGATACCAAATGTTGTATTTTGAGCTGGACCAAAAATAGAGGGTGTAGGCAAGAGAGAGGATTCTATTGCACTTGGTCCCATAATTTTTGGAGTCTCTAGTCAAAAGTTCTATTGGTTTGAAAATTCCAGTAGGTTTTGGAATTTCAGAGGTTGAAATCGGCAAAGTCCCAACTGGCGGTCAGACCGGCCAATAGTTGGCGGTCAGACCGGCCAGGGTGGGCGGTCAGACCAGCCATGGGGGCGGTCTTACCGATTTTCACTTGGATCGTCGGCCTTCGTGACGGCGATGTTCGGTTGTTAGGTCAAAGTCATGAGTTTCAGTGCATATGTATTGCATGATGCATGTTTTGACTAACATGGGTCAAGTTGTGAAGAACTTGTTTCTGGATTCGGTTTACTTGTCTATTGTTGTGCAGGTTGCTTGGTGGTCAATGACGGTCAACGGCGAGGATGATCAGGACTAGGCTGGGAGAGCTGAGGTCCAGAACGATCAACGATGCCGGGTGAGGTCAATGAAGTCAAGCGTGGTGCAAGATGGACAAGGGTGACCTATTGGCTAATCCGCGGCACAAGATGGCGCAAAGTGTAGCTAATTAGTTCAAGAGGTGTTAAAGACGACGCATTAAAATGTGTGCGTATGTGACCCGTTTGTTTTGGGCCTTAACGGGAGCCCAATTGAGTCAAACTTCTAGATGGTCTAAGCCCCCACTATAAATAGAGGAGGGTGATGGCTGCACCCCTTTTCTAGTTTCGCTTCGTCTCTTTTGGTTATTTGAAACCCTAATTTGCTTAGGGAGAGATTTTGTGGAGGCTAGGGTTCTAGCGAGTTTGATGTGATTTCGTGCCCATAGATTGAGCTTTGTCCTCCATTGATGGAGAAGCTGTAATCTCATATCATATCAAATCAATCAAAGGAAAGATTGATCAATGTCTTCATAGCTTTCGTAGCTACTGGAGTAAAATCTAATTAAATCAATTATTTGTGATAAAGTGAGCGTGCTCCTATTCACCCCCTCTAGTCGCCTTTTCGGTCCAACACGAACTCTGTAGAGTAATAAAACTACCTGGATAGTCATGCTCACGGTCATGAGCGGTGTCGGGAACTTGCTTGAACTGGCTTTTATTTTTATAAAATAATGATTTGTGGGTGGTATAAAAATGTGGGTTGAAGCCTAGAGATTTGAGATGGCCTGGTCGAGGACTAGTGGTAAATACAGAATGTGGCCCAAGCATTGGGTGGAAGGAGCTACTCAATGGTATAGGAGGTTGGAACAGGCGGAGCCAGTAGGGGTGCCGGGTATGCATCGGCACCCCCAATTTTTTTTTAAAAAACAACAGAGATCATATCTTCAATGTTTCAGCCCAGCCCATCACAGGCCCAACTCTAGCTCTCCTAGTCTCCTGATCTCCCCCAATCCCCAATCCCCAACCCTAATATGAATCTCTCCTCCCGCTAGCACTCTCAGTTGATATTTGATAACTCACCCGTCGTGCGGCGTGGGACAGCGTGAGGAGGATCCGAGGAGGCTGCGGCGGTGCCGCTGCCCGACTCTCTTTGCTTGCCTACTGCCGGTGGCCGCCATGGAGGTGGAGGCCTAGCCGCTGGAGCCACAGTCATTCTTGCCGCCGCTGGAGGCTCGGTCTTGCGGCGGTGCCTCGGCTGGAGCCTGGAGGCTGGAGTGGTCCGGCGGCGACCTGCGACCGACGTGGCAGCGTCCGCCTGCGCCTGAACTAGTGGAGACTGGACGGCGGACGCCTCATCGCCTGTCGCCTACAGCCTGCCGCCTGGAGCTGCCAGACGAGCCATGGAGTCTGGTCGTCTGGAGACTGGAGGTCTGGATCCACCGATCCAGTCTGGAGTGGCCTATGGCCGAGTGGTCCGAGTGGAGCCTTAAGAGTTAAGCCCAAGCTGAATGAGAATGAGTCAAGTGAATGTGTGCTGAGTGCTGACTACTGTACTATTGTGTCTTTGAGTCTTTCGCTGTGTGCATGTCTGCATGAGTACAGAGATAGAGTCCTCAGTCCTCACTAGTCACTATTTAACTTTTGACTTGAGTACTTGACTGAAATAGAGTTGGACTGTTGGAGTTGAAGCTCTTTTACTTTTTTTATTGGTATGTTTGTCCAATTGTCTTGAACTCTTGATAGTTGATTAGTAAATAGACCATTAGACCATATGGTATGTTGTATGTTGTATGCTAATGTAGTAAACTAGTAATGTACTAATTTGAAAATCTTGTTATGATATGTCAATGTAGATTGTAAAGACATGAAGAGGAATAGAGACATCCTTTCTTTTTTTCGGGATCGCGAGTGAAGGTAAAGAATATTCCATCTTCTTCATCACCGACTGAAGGGGTCCGGGAGGTAGAGGAGACTCAAGAAGGTAGAGGGGGAACTCAAGCAAGTGGGAACCAATTGACTTTTTCTCAGACGAAGAATATTGATGCTGTGATTGATGTTGTGGTTGCTGTCAATGACCAACCCCAACCCCAGCCGAGAAGCGGAGGAGCTTCAAATACACTTATTGGCAGTGAGGAAAGCATTTATGATGTTGAGCTTCTTCCACATGATCCAGGGAAAAGGACACCCATCACAAGCTGTGATGTTAATGATCAAGATGCAGTTCGGAGAGGATATATTATGCTTGGTGACCTTTCTATTAAGCTTGTCGAAACAAAAAAAAACATGAAGTTTACAAGTTGGTATACTTGCTTCTCAAATTGGTATTGCTCCTACTGGTGGTGACGGCGAGCGTTGAAAGAATATTTTCTGCTATGAGTCTTGTGAAGAACAAGTTGAGAAATAGTATGGGCGATCAATTCTTAAATGATTGTTTAGTCACATTTATTGAGAGGGAAATTTTCTTGAAGGTTAATGAAGATGATGTAATGAAACGTTTTCAAGGCATGAAAACGCGTAAACTGGTATTATAATTTTCTTTGTATAGTTGCATATTTTGTAATTTTCTATTTATGTAAGACTTTATTTGAACTATTTGTATTGTGTTTTTGACAAATTTAGAATCTATGTGTTGGATTTATGATATTATGAAATCATTGTATAAACTATAAAAATGTGAGTGTGAAGTGTGCACCCCCATCATCTAATTTCTAGCTCCGCCATTGTTTGGAACCTCCACTAATACTTTACAACAAAACTCATTTTATGAAAACTTGTGTTTGTTAAAATTCTAAGTCTCAGGAATTGCTACTATATAATCTAATTCAAACTTAGCTTTGTGCAAATAAAATAACAATGAACCTCCCTTGAT
This sequence comes from Hsuehochloa calcarea, assembly GCA_036346395.1. Taxonomy (NCBI): domain Eukaryota; kingdom Viridiplantae; phylum Streptophyta; class Magnoliopsida; order Poales; family Poaceae; genus Hsuehochloa; species Hsuehochloa calcarea. Next base: position 26,413,462 of record CM070601.1, on the reverse strand, counting down.
TAGCCTTGCATATATAATAATTGCATTGTGTATTAGCTCACGAGTACGGTTGTGGACTCATGCCCCTCTTTATATTCTTTTAGTCTGTAAGCATAAAAGAAGGCTACATGAATAATTATGAGTATTTGTCAAGACTGGAGATCAAGAAGGCCAAGAACTAGGTCATGGGCCCAGTCGATTACATGTGAGTGTATCGTGTGGGTTCCACGTGTTGTACTTCAATTTCGCTTCCGCGGCTGATTCTTTAAAGGTACTTGGCCTGATGGGCCATTCTGAAAGACAAACGCCATAAGGTATATTTATGCTTCGTTTATTATTATGCAATAGCTTTACCTTTTCATGATATATGTTGATATCCAATTATGTAACTGTGAGCACTAGCTACCGATCCAGGGTACTGGTGCTGTAAACACAGAGGATTCCAAATTACAAATTTGGAGTCCGGCATTTTTTCCCTTTCATATACAGTGGATGACAACTGAAATGAGAATTTTGGACATAATTGGTCTCCTAGAGCACCGTAATTCCTAAACTAGCCCCACTAGCTTCAAAATTCCATTTTGGCCCCTTGTTCGCGCGTGCTGCGGCCGTGCACCGCAAGTTCAAACCTGCTGCGCCTCCCCACCGTAGCACCTAGCTACTGCCGATAGGGATGACAACAACCAAGGTGCTGCCTTCACTGATGGCAGCAGCAAGGTGTTGCCTTACCCCACAGCAACACCTTGCTTGCCACTAGCCGCCCACTAAGGAGAGAGAAAATAGGGAGAGAAAGAAGAAAAATGAAAAAATATAGAAAAAACAGAAAATTCCAAAAAAAATCAGAACATGAAAAGATTTAAGAAAAAATATGAATTTACTTGAAGTTTATTTTATTCATTGAATTTTTTTTTCTTCTGATATTTCCAATTAAGCTCTAATTAATCCAATAAAGTACAAATGGTTTTTTTGAAGCTTTCAAAAGACTCTGGAAAATGACAAAACTAAAAATAAATAATATCTTGGTTGCTATGGTTCTTAATCACATTGCTTATGTATGGTGGAGTTAAAGCAAATTACTTAATGAAGCTTGTACAGAATGCAAGTGAAGGGGCTGAGAACGCTACTACTACGGTACATTGCGAAGATACCCTAAAACATGGAAGAATCGATGTCGGTGCGAATGGTTCTTTCTGGGATTCCACTAGAAGAGATATACTTGCAATATAAGCTTGCTTTGATGGCTTAGCGGAGGCACGAAACCAAAACTACATTAGAGTCCGCAGATAGAAGCACGTTACACGTGGTCACATGGCATGATGGTTCGACTAATTGCTTTAGTCATCCCCGCTACTATTACAATATATTACGACACAAGCATCCGGACCATGTAAGTATACATACCTTTAGGGGATAGTAAAAAACATGAGTAGGATGGGGGACTACTATGGAATGACCCGACCTATCGCGTGGACCAGGGTCATTTGCCCATCCTTCTGAGCTCGGCGTTGTACTCCTCACCGTCCGCCTTGGGCTTGGCCGCCATTTCCCTCTTTTTCCCGTTCTCCCTCTCGCGAGCCTCGCGCTCCCTGCGCTTGCACGCCTCGAGATGGACCAGGTCTCCCGCCAGATACGCTGGTTGTGCTCTTCAGTGCGACGCTCCTCCTCTGGATCTCACACACCCTTTTGGCATCCTACTTGTCGTGGTCAATTTGCCATTGATTGTGTGGGTGAATCTTTATGTCGATCCACATGCGGTGGCCACATAGCGGATCCGAGGACTATGGGTAGATGGGAGATATTGTTAGTGCGTACTTTGAAAGAGAATTGGTAGGAGAACTTAGTGTAACTAGTCCTTACTGGCTACCGATAGTTGCTCGTATCCCAACGACGGCCGGGATAGTCATATGAGTGGTTCGGACAACCCCAGTAACGCATGCCCAGTTGAGCAACTGCTTGGATTTTAAAGAACTTGCATGTGTCCCTGCACCAACAGAGGGGTGGCGTCTCCCCCTCTGGCAGGTGTTATGGCGAAGGCTCGGTTGGAACGTTCTGGTAGGGGTTGCTTCTACGGGGGGCGTCATTGCAGAGAGCTGCTATCCTGGTAAGCTCCTCTTGCCGGACCTGGGCAGCAGCAGCCCTTGCTTGTTCGTCCCATGCCCCAGCAGCTCTTACTAGTTCGCGGATCTCATCCCATTGCCTCTTTATCTTGTCCATCCCGGCGTAGTGAAGCAAGCTTTGGTGTAGCGTTGGGTTTGGTTGTGTAGTGTTCTCTCCCAGATCTCTTCCACCTCCTTTTATAAGCCACATGGTTGGCATGGTGTGGTTAAATTCATACGAGTAGCCTGCGAGGCTGTGTTGTCTTGTGTCTTTGCAAACTTGCTGGCGGCCCCCAAGAGGATTCATCGGGTTACGTCACTACGTAAAGCTACCTCGTCGGGTCACGTCCTGCTTTGCAGAGAGAAGTCATGTCATGCTTTGCAGAGTGCTTTGTTTTCGATCTGAAGAGCTGACGAGGCAGACTGTTGTGATGTCTTACTTTGCAGAGGGTGGTCACATCCTGCTTTGCAAAGAGAAGTGATGTCCTGTTTTGCAGAGTATTGTTTTTTTGGTTTGAAAAGCTGGCGAGGTAGAGTGTTGTCACGTCCTGCTTTGCAGAGAGAAGTCATGTCCTGCTTTGCAGAGTGCTGTCTTTTCGATCTGAAAAGCTGGTGAGGCAGAGTGTTACCACGTCTTTCTTTGCAGAGGGTGGTCCGTCCTGCTTTGCAGAGAGAAATCATATCCTGCTTTGCAGAGTGATGTCTTTTCGGTCTAAAAAGCTGGCGAATCACAGTGTTGTTACATCTTACTTTGCAGAGGGTGGTCATATTCTACTTTGTAGAGAGAAGTCATGGTCTGCTTTGCAGAGTGTTATCCTTTCAGTTTGAAAAGCTGGCCAGGCAGAGTGTTTTCACGTCTTACTTTGCAGAGGGTGATCACATCCTACTTTGCAGAGAGAAGTCATGTGGTCTTGTCATTGTGAAAACTAAGTATTCTGAAACTGTCTCAAACATTATAGATTTAGGTCTCCAAAATTTGGATTTTAGGTTTCAGAAATTAGGGTTTCATGAATTTCCACACAAAGTATTCATAACGGAATTAGACAGAGGCATACATGATATAAATGAGTACAACAACGTCGCAAAGGCATACATTATGTAATGCAGGGATACAAGACAATTGATCCATGCATAGATAATATTACTGGTTTATTCTCATTCACGAAGGACTGCGATGCATAGATAAAGAGTAAATATTATAATCTTATTAAAACTGAACTTCTACTTGGCAAGAACAATAAATAATAGAAGAAAGACTGCAAAACTAACTATCTTAACTAATTTCTGAAGCATTTTCTCAACCCTTTCCATCCTTTCATCCTGTCTTTTAAGTATATTCTCTTTATTTTGCATCGGTTGATCAGAGGGTCGAGCTAAAGGATCGCGACAATGCTACGATAGCATAAATAAAAATTTTACCGTGCAACCAAGGAACCACCGCTAGTAATAGATCACGAGATTACCGCTAGACGCGCCGACTCATAGTGAAAGTAGAGTCATCGTAGAGAGTTGATGCAGTCGTAGTCGTAGTCACGACGCGTCTCCTCCTTCGAGTGGTCGTACTCGCCGCGCGTCTGCTCCTCTGAGTGGTCGTACTCACCACACGACTTCTCCTCCGACTCCGATGATCGTCACGAGTCGCGGATCGTCCTACTGCTGATGCTTCGCAACAACACCTTCGAGGTATCCACACGTACGGGGCAGGATCACCACGCGCTAGAGTGCTAGCACCGGCAGCGTGGTTGAGAAGGCGTGGCTATTAGGGTTTCGGAGTTCTTCCAAAGATCATCCTCTGCCCTCACCCCATGCCACCGCCCCTCTTTATATAGGCATCTATGATGGGTATCGACCTTGAGGCCCATTAGGAACTCGTGGCCTATATGAATTCGGATCACCATCCAAAACAGATCCTAGCCCTTTAAGTGTGTGACCCTACAGGTTCATGTGTAGTCGGTTATGACTCGGAAACTCTTTTCGACCATCAGTCGTTAGCGGTACCTAGCAGTACATAACGATTCCCAAATACACATAGAATATATCGGATGAACCTTGATGTAATATGATATATGACCAGGTCCTCATCACTTGCGATCAGTTCGTATCTCCATAAGACCAGATCGTATTTGGTCCCGACCAGTTTGTAACTCCTTACGACCAGGTCCTTACCATTTTGTGATTACGTTCGATCAATCTACGACCAGATCGTATCTCCATACTACCAGTCCGTAACTGATCGAACTAAGCGACCTAGTCATGAATTCTCCCTTCACCACACGATGTCTGGTTGAACTCCAGGTGAGATGATGTATCATCTATGGACTGTTCAATACTTTCTCGATCGAGTGTCGGATAACTTCATGTGGTCGATACTTCGACCACTAGTGGCATGGCCATGCACTTTCTTTATCCGATCACCACGAGGGGCCCAGAGATATCTCTCCTGCTATGTTAGGAGGGGCAAATCTCATCTCGGCCAGTCATATCCCTCCGCATATTTCATAGCATACCCGAAAGCTATCTTTATAACTACCCAATTACGAGTAGCGTTTGGTAACCCCTAATAGTGCTATTACACATGTAGGGAACCATGTTGATCTCAGGTCTAAGGATTATACATCATCATTATTTGAGACCAACTAATGACACAAAGATTCATAACAATCTCAATAGTGTCTCAATGATGGGTCTATCCAACCCCATGTTCTCTAACATGTGCTCACATTATTGATTCGATATCCCTATATCTATGACTGGTGAAACCAGGTCATCAATCAATACATGTGCTAGTCATAGAGTCACTGGTGTTCCGACCAGTGACCTCCGACCAGGGATACATTTAGAAGGACATCATATAAGTTAAAGAGTTCCACCAACAAGTCACATACTTATTGATCTATAACAAAGGATTCATTCAAGGAACACGATAACATATTATCAAAATCATGAACATAATGACATATCATCATCTCTATGATTGCCTCTAGGGCATATTTCCAACACGAGCCACAGGACGAAATGCAGCAACACCACGGGTGTCTTCTTGCAAGGCAGCAATTTGCATTGCAATATCTCGAACCATTGGGACAGCTTCATCAGCCCACTGCCAAAACCAACATGTTGTGTTCTGGAAAAGAATTGCAGCTGCAAGTGAAAAAATAAACATGCTATTTCGAATAGAATTCATTCGAGATGAATAGGCACAAGTTATCGTAAGATTTGAACACTTCATGAACACTCGGGGTGGATTCGTTGGCGTATGCGAGGTGAACACATTCATCGAATCCCTGCAATGAGGGCAAACCAGGTGCTGCCGCAGTGATTCTAATTGTCTGCTCACTTGAAAGTTAGATGAGGACGAAGACATCTCGTTTAAGACTGGAAGAAAGGAGAAAAGGAAGTGAAGAGTGAGGTGAATAGCAGCCAAAACATCCATATATAGCCTACGGCTAAATTGCAATTGGGTTGAAGGAAATTTGCATTCGCAAGGTAGCGGGCCCGAGGAGGAAATTGCAATTAGGTCTTTTAGGTTTAGTACATTAAAATCGGGAGGTAGAGTTGTCATTTATACTGAATATTTCAGAGAATTTGTTGTGTCGATGAATCACAATGTCATAATGCACACTGACATTACATAAATCACAAAGGGATATTACATAAATCACAAAGGCACAATGCATAATGACATTAAATAACATGCATTACACGACCATGACATTACTTATGGTACATCGTCATGTCGCTTGCCCGGACGGCGTAGTTGATCCTCAGGGAAGGTGAATCTGTCAGGGGAGCGGCGTACGTCTTGAAAGCCGTAGTAGGGGCGCTGCCTGGGAGGCGCCGTTGCGGTGATCTCAATGTAGGTGTCTCGCTCAAGCCTGAGCATATCGTTGACCCAAGGGTGCTCATCCCGCGGGAAGGGTACTGGGTGAGTTAGTCCTTAGTTTCGTGCAACGAAAAAATTATTGTAACTACGTTAAAGCGCAACTGAGTAGGTTGTTGTGTGGATGAGGATCCTCCTGGACAATATGTGTCGTAATGCTGCACGTGTACCCTTGGTACATCTCGTCGAACCACTGGTCGTGCTCCCGCACGTGCGACTGAATGTTGTGCGCCAATGAGCCCAACCTATCGTCCCGGCGGTGCGGCGAGTCAAGGTCACTGTCTGCAGTGGAACAACATCGCACCGGTGAGGAAGTCCTGTCCTGCGCCTCCCTCTATGATGACGATAGCTAAAGCAGAGTTTTGTCCCATCGCAAGTGCTGCAAGAACAAACGATAATGTCATATATGTTCTAAAGGAGTGCGTAGACAAGTACTAATGACAACAACCGGCAGATAGATGACATACCCATGGCCCGAGGTGTAACATCCCAATTTTCGAGAGGTTTTGAAAAAAAAATTCAAAAAATAAAAATAACAATTTTCTTTTGTCGCTAAAAGCTTAATTTGGACTTCTAGAAAATCAAAAGCAGTTCAATTTGAATTAACTCAAACCTCAATTAAATAAAAATCATCTTGTTTGATTTTATGATTTTATCTAGTTTTCCTTTTCCCTTTCGTTCGGTTGTTTTCCCGTGGAGCTCTTTTTATTCCTTTTCAGTTTGCTTGTGTTTCAGAGTTATTTTAAAGCTTTAAAAAACTATTTTGTTTTCATTAATAAATGTAAAACTTAAATTGAAATTTCAAAGTGAAAAATATTTAAATGAGTAAATCAAACTTTAATTAAATTCTAAAAAGAGTTTATTGGATTTTCTGTGTTTTGGGATTTTATTCAAGTCGGTGTTGTTTCTTGCAACCCGGTCTGTTTTATTTCTTTTCGGTCAACATAAAAATTATTTTATTTGTTGTAAAATTTAATTTAAAGTATGTAATTTAAATTGGTGGCCTATTTTGAAGCTTTGAAAATAAAAATAATCATTTGGTTTTTCTCGGTTTAATTTAAAGCTTAAAATTGAATTTCTGAAGGAAAAATATTTTAAATGGCTAAAATCAAATTAAAAAAATGTAAAATTATTTTATTTGATTTACTCAAGTCCTAATGTATTTTCTAAAATTTTCTTGAATTTTTAGATTTTCGAATTTCCCGTATTTTCTTTTTTCCTTCTCTCTCGAGCTACTGTTATTCTTCCCGTGAGTTTTTGCTGCTGCTGCGCGGTTTTGCTGGCCACCCCATGCCCTGGCGCGTGCAGAGCCTGGTGCCTCGAGCCGTGAGCGCCCAGGCTCTGCAGTCTTGAGCCCCGTGTCTTGCTCCTCCCGTGAGTCCCTTCCTCCCCCAGCTCCTATCTCCCCTCTCGTGCCCTCAGCTAGCTCTTGTGCTGCTCCCCTTTTGCCACTGCATCTGCTGCCATGCAGCTAGTCTCCTTTCCCCTCTACCTCTCCTTGTGCTGCTCCCAGCATCTCTTTCCCCCCAGCAAAGCCAGTAGCCGAGGCTCCAGTGCAGCTCCCCTCCTTCTCCCCCCTTCCGTGCTCCCCCTGCTCGCTGTCGCCTCTTGCTACCAGGCACTGCCGCATGTGCTGCCCAAGGAAGCAGCTAGCTACTCCATTTCTCCCTCTCTCCTCCTTTCCTTCCCAGCCAAAGCCACTAGAGCTCCTCCCACCGAAGCTCCAGTGCGCACGTATACATGCGTACACTTGAAAACAACAAAAGTTCTCTACCTCGGTTCTCTCTCTCGATCGCCCATTCTCCACACCAACTATGTCGTCGTGTGCCCCTTGGCTTCCTCTTCCTATCCCTAGATTTCGTCGCTCTCTTTCTGCCGCGACCAAAAATGTTCATGCGGGTCCGAACCGCCTACATCGTCGTTTTGGCGCCTTCTTTGATCCCCGATGTAAATCGCTTCTTTTTAGATTTGCCTCGCAATGCTCTACATTGTGCCACCTTTTGTTTCTCTGAATCATCATCGGGTTACTGCCGCCACTCTTTCCTATGCACTGTTTTGCGCGCCGCCATCGCACCGGACGTCCGCCAGCTATGCGACCACCATTGTCGGACCCGGGAGTAACACCCCAGAATCCTCTGTGCATTTCTGAACTAGTTCCATGATCAGTAGCTAGTTCACACAGTAAACAGATATGGTAACATCCATAAATCGCACAACTTTATTAATAAATATAAGAGTTAATTACAAGAAAGGCTTACAAGCCAACATTAAACAAACACAGCGGAAGACGAAGAAGTAGTGGAGTCCAGCTGATCTGCCACAGGCAATCGACTGGGGTAGCGGCCTAGTCATCGAGATCCGAAGTCCTTCTCCTCTGAAATTTATTTGCATGAAGCAAGGGTGAGCACAACTACAGTGCTGCAAGTTACACCCATAACAGAGTTAATGCATGTATGGATATATCAAAGGAAGGCTTATTGGTTGAATTTGCATAAAGCAATATTTTCTTTAAATATTTGTTACTAAGTTTCAAAGCAGATATTTAATAACTAAAATTCATTTTTATAAATTCTCAAGTTTTATAGTAGGATAACCTCCATATGAAACATGGTGATGGATACCCTCCTATCACATGGCTAACCGAATTTTACCACAAGGATTAACCATCCTCAAATCATTTGCTAAAATCATTTTAAAACAAAATCAAAGTCTAACTTTGAGTGGCTTTGCTCGAGATGTCCATGGCCAGTGGACACGGCTATTCGAATAGTTTACACTCTGCGGAGGTTGTACAACTTTACCCACAAGACATGAATTCTCTAGTTTATTTGGCATCCGTCGATCCCACCGCTCACTACCTTAGATAAGCGGTCTAGAGCACGTGTCAAGGCTTTTACAATCGACATCCCACCGTAGCCTTGCCTCGCTAAGGTTTCGCTTCCATTGGGCTAACCACATGCGGATTCAAGCCCTCTTGCGCCATGTGGTATCTTGTCTAGCAACACCCACACACCAAAATGGCACAACTACGATGGAATGTTACAAATTATTTAGCGAGTCCCGCCATACGGGACATGTGGTAGTCTGATGTGGCTTAGCAAGATGCGGCTCGAGACCGGTCCTTAAGCGACTTGGCGACTTCAAAATAACCCCGGGCCTCAAACCTACGGATTGAGCCCGTGCATAAACTCCGCACCCACCAAGCATCCATTTCGCCCAAGTACAAACCAACTTTTCATTTTGCTTTTCAAAGTCATTTGTAAAATCTTCCATGACAAACCAATGTCATAGGCTTTTAAACAATAGTTGATTATTTGGGCCAAATTCGGAATCAACATTTTGGTCTAAGCATATCTAAGCATAATTTTTCCCAAAATATTACGGTTCATACTCTTGCATAAACCAGATTTTTATCTAATGTGTCAAGGTATGTTTCATTCAACGACAAAGTTGGTATCAGATGGCAATGGGAATAACTATAATTTAAAAAATTATTTAAATTACTTGAATAGAAATAAGCATGCAATAATAGTTTAAAAGCGAATTTAAATAACTTTTAAATAATGGGATCAAATATGATCAAAGGTATAACTTGCCTTGATTGGTTATGTGTTGTTCTCAAACGGCGTCAAATCGACTCTCAAGTCGTTTGAAATCTATCTGGCATACATAAGCCAAATTCAAACAAAATCCAAATAAAATCTAAAAATTATAAAATAAATACTATAAGGAAGATATCTACTTTATATGAATATAGGAATTTGAATCGATGGAATCGGAGTTCGTATGAAGAAGAGCAATTTAGGAAGGTTGAAAGTCACATGAAAAGATTAAATTCCGAATTTCAGAATTTAAGAGATTGATTTTCCAAAGATAAAGAGGAAATATACACATGGCATGACGTAGCTATTGATTTGGAGAGATAAAGTGAGGTGGCACTTGGGTGACAATATGGTATGTGGTGATGTGGTGGTGACATGTGATGATTTGATCTTGCCACATGCGACATATACTGATTTGAATTATTGCGAAATTCAAAATTTTATTTGGATAGAAAGGTAGATAATATTGAAAGGAACATGTAGGTAAAAGGGCTCACGCAATTACTCAACAGATGAAGAGATCGGGCTCGACGGAGTTCTCACCGGACTTGGGGAAGAAGATGTGACCGGTGGTGAAAAAGTTAGTGAATAAAAATTTCACTTGAATAGAAATATGGAGAATCTCAATAGGAACTCACCAAAAATTTTGGTGCAGTGGATCAACGGATGAGGAGATCGGGCTCATGGAGTTCTCATGGGAGTTGGAGAAGAAGACCGTCGGTACTTTTGTGGTCGACGTGAAACAATATGTATATCAAAATTTTGCTTGAATAGAAATGTAGAGAATATTGATATGAACTCACTGGTAAAATTTGACGCACAACGGAGCACCGGATGGGGAGATCGGGCTCATGGGAGTTATCACCGGAGTTGGAGAAGAAGAGCTAGCGAGAGGAGATCAGGAGGCTTTTCGCGAATCTGAGCCAGGTGGGATGTGGGGAATGAGTAGGAGGGCTACGGTTCAATTTATAAGCAAAAAGATAACGGTTTGGCGGGAATTGCTCGCCGGAGTTATGACCGGATTTTTGGGCTGAATTTTGGGCGCGGCACTGTAGCAGCCGGAATATTCCGAGGAATATTCTTTTTTTCAAAATTCGAAAAGCATTAATTAATTCCGGAAAAAAAGCACATAAATTCCGAAAAATCCCAAATAAATCACAGATATTAAACACCAGATTCTGAACGTAAATAAAATAATAAAAGTAAAAAATAATAATTTTATTATTATACAGTAATTATTTTTATATTGCTGAAAATTATTTTTAATCTTGAAAAATAGTAATATAGGTCTAAAAATTCTATAACTTTTTAGAGTAGTTAAATAGGGTATTTTTATCTTAAATAAAATAGTTTCAACAAAAATTTCTCTTTTACTTGCGAACGGCAATTCATTTTTATGTGCTAGATAATACAAAAATCAAATAGAGATTTTTAGAAAATAACAAACAGTGTTCAAAAATTCTAGAAAAATTTAGAGAAATTCCTTTATTTATTTTGAACTTAATAAAAAATAATTAAATTTATATTTATTTTTGTACAGTAATTAAACTCATTTTCTGAAATATGGGAAAAGCATTTTTAAATACCAGAAAATTCCAGAAATTAATTAAATTTTTTATTTTTTTACTTTAAATCCAATTAAATAGCAGAAAACTCAATAAATTTTATTTTTAACGTTTGGAATTTAGGAAATTAAAGAAAAGCAATTCTTTTAAATTTCACAAAATCAAATAAAATAATAACTTTATTAATTTTATTTTGGTAACAGAACTTTGGGATGTTACAACCATCATTGGGTCCGTCTCGCTCCCGGGAATCTATTTTGCTAGTTCTCCAGTCGTCCCTCCATTTCCCTCACCGGCGCCATCGCTTTAAACCCAATCTGCACTATTAATGTTTGAATTTTCTATATTTCATGTGAAGGAAACTTCTGGATATTCGTTCTCTTTCATACGAAATCCGATTCCGTCGATTCTTGGTTCTTAATTCATCTAAATTCAGCCCCTTCCTTTCACCACTAATTTCATAATTTTTGGATTTTATTGGATTTGTTGTATTTATTTGGCTCTTTTCGCACGTGTAGATTCTGGCGTTTCGGAAGATTTCTTCGACCCGACGGCCGAAGATCCGCTCCTCGTCAACGAAGGCAAGTCATAGGCCTTTGACCATGTTGAACCCATTTTACAAATGTATATTATTTTAAATTATCATGCATGGCTAGTTTTATTAGAAATGGTTTTGGGAATAGATAATTACCAAATTGCCATTATTTCTCCTTGATAAATTGAAAATAAAATGTCCCCTTGAATGACATAATTCTTTGGACACCATAGGATGGTTAATACTAGTTGGACATAATTGTATTACCAACATGGACGTGTATTATTGCTTAGCCATGCTTTAATTACCCGTGGGTTTTACGATTACATGCTCAAAGAATGAATGAACTTGACTAATGAAATGATGGAACTGTGGTGTGAGGCCACTATTATTAAAAGATGTGGAACCATGGCAGGGATTGCCATTTGGTCGGGTTGAACACAAAAATGATTTATGCTCGGGCTTGTGGGCGGTGGTGAAGGTGGGTGCGTGAGGCACATTGGGATGCGAAAAGTCTCATCTGAGCAGCCAACTAAGGACTTAACCTTGTACGCCATTGATCTGGGTCACTCCGTGCAGCCACAAGTCCGGTATGGGACGGATCTAGCCAGCTAATTAGGGAAGTTTTGAGTCGGTTCTGTTTGGATGGGAAAGGCGCAAGAGGGGGCCGTGAGGGCGAAACCTTAGCGAGTAGAACCGAGGCAAAATGGACCTTTGTAAAGGCTTTATGATAATCACTTAGTCGCACACCGCGGAAGTGTGTGAGCGGACAGTACAAGTGATTTATCTCTTGTGGGTAAAGCTGTACAACCTCTGCAGAGTGTCAAAAATCTATTCGAATAGCCGTGTCCCCGGTTATGGACATGCCCGGATTCTTTCACGCAAGGGGTAGCATTTTCAAAAATAATGTGGAATTGGTTCGATGGAAATGTTTGGTTGGAATTGTTGGGAAGTGAACGGGAGGTTCACTGTTGTTTCTAAGAACTTGGTTATTTATGTATTATTCTTTTAAAATCCTGCTTTGCAATCTAATTATTGTATTTACTGTTAAACTTGCTTTCTGCAAATTAACCATAAAGCCATCCTTGCTTAAGCCTTGCATGAATACTATGTGCATACATTTCTCTACGACTTGCTGAGTATTTTATGTACTCACGGCTTTATGCCCTTTGTTGATCAGTCACAGCAGAAGAATCAGGGAATATTGAGTTCTACGAGGAAGGCTACTTTGAATACTTCGCGAACTAGGTCACGTCCTCCACTCGATTGCATGTGGGCATGTCGATTGGGCTCCACGTATTTTGAGATTTCCACTGCCAGATACGCTGTTGTTGCTAAGCCCTGCGTGGCGAATTTTATAAGAACATGACCATAAGGTCCTTTGCTGTTAACTAATATTACTTTGTCTGCTTCATTAGTTCGTTGTTGAATGGTTATGATAACATCATTGTTGCAACTGTGCGAGCTAGCTACTAATCATGGGACTAGCTTGTATGCACAGAGGGTCTCGGGGCTGTATGACACCCGGGGTCCGACAAGAGGCGCGTCGAGGCTGAGCAACTGTAGCTCCGACGACTCCCGGAGTGCGACGGACGTGCGGAGGGCGGTGCCAAGGGAGGTGCAAAGGGAGGTGCCGAGGACGGAGGGTGTAGAGGGTGCCCTCGGTGTCCGCGATACTGTACGTGAACGTCGCTGTGGCGGCCACAAGTTATGGTTCTAATTGCAGCCCTCGCGTCCTCGGTCATGGCGCACACTGCACCTAGGAGACGATCAAATGTGCTATTGTTTCTACGACGTAGAGCTTCAGCACCCTCATGCTGGATGTGATCAAGGCGGTAGTACTGTAAGGAAATCGATAGTAAGTTAGAAACGTGTTGCTGGACAAAAATTCTATGAAGAATGTTTTACTGTCTGGTCGTGGTGTGTCGCCCAGTGACGGTCGGGACCTGCTAGCACAACGTCATCGTGCATGATCTCCACTGGATGCTGTGGCGCTGTCCCAGTAAGCCTGCACCTGTTGCGCGGAACGTACCACTGCAAGTACACAACATAAGTCTGGATGGTGTAGCCACCACTACTACAAAAGAGGCTATAGCAGACGGCCCATCACAGACGGTTCTTTTGGAACCGTCTGTGTTGGGTCTGTTCCGACCTGCAATAGCCGATGGGAGCCTATCACAGACGGTTCTTATTTAGAACCGCTGCGTGATATGAATCTATCACGACGGTTTACTAATAGAACCGCATGAATTATCACGAGCGGTTCTATTAGTAAACCGTGCGTGATATGTCATCCATTCACATACGGGTTCTAATTAAGAACCGCGTAATAGTATCTGACGGTTCTTAATTAGAACTGTCTGTGTTTTAGGTTTTACCATGGCTTGGATTTTTCAAGCCATGGTAAACCTAAAATCGCGAGCAGTTCTGCTCTGCGTAACTGCGTGATGAGATGCTAATCACGACGGTTCGTGATACGAACCGCTCTGCGTGATGACATTCCTTATCGCGAGCGGTTCTTCTTAAGAACCGCTCGTGATATATCATCGCTGAGCGGTTTTGTATAAAACCGTCTGCGTGATTCGCAGCAGGGAGTTCGAAAATTTTGAACGCGTGCGTGGGAAGCAAAATAAGTTACCGCTATCCTTATAAATAATAAGTAGTCGAGGCCGAATGTGTTGGGAGGGTGTCGAACACGTGGGACCGAGTCTTCTTGGACTTCGTCTTCGTCGGCGTGCTTGGTCCAAGTTCACCGCCACATGCCTCAACTGGACCTCCACCCACGGCACCGGACAATTGGACCTCCGTTCCTCAAAGAGCAGGTCATGCGTTTTCATGTACATTACATCTTTGTATCATCTGCATGGGCTTTTGGCTGATGAGATCAGAGGAACCGATGGTGTTTTTACGTGCATGGATCTGCCGCTCGCGAGGTTGAAGAGGTGCGGCAAGAGCTGCGGTGAGGTACACCAACTACCTGAGGTTGAACCTCAAGCACGTGAACTTCACGCAGGAGGAGGAGCTCATCGTCACCCTCCACGCCATGTTGGGAAGAAGGTATGTATGTATCTTCCTCTTTGTCCCGCCATTTCATTTTTTACTGCGAGCAATGTTGCATATCAAGACTATCACTGTTGCGAACATTCAAAATCTGATTTTTTTTTTGCGATAGAAAAAACTATCACAGACGGTTACGAACAAAACCGCCTCGTGATAGTTATTATCATAAACGGTTTTGTTCAAAACCGTGCGCGAAAATAGACTATCGCAGGCGGTTTTGTTCGTAACTGCTCTGTGATAAATCTATTTCCTGAGCGGTTTTGTTGAGCCGCTGCGTGATAATAATCATCACGAGCGGTTTTAAAACCGCTGCAGCGATGATCGTCTGTTATCACAGACAATAAATCTGAGCGGTTCAAAAACTGCTCGTGATGACGGTGTAGAACCGTCTGTGATGAGGTTTTGTGTAGTAGTGCACGTAACTCTTGCACCACGTTTGTCGCCGCTCTCTCGCCCCACAACGCCGTCCACGGTTGCTGTGTCTACCTCTAGTCGTTGCTCCTTCAGCCTTTCCTCATTTTTCTGCAATTGAATTCAGATGTTAGAAAATCTAAGTCAGACATGCGGCTAATATGATACCAAAAAATGACATACCGGTGGGCCTTCGCTGTGAGAGGTCGTCTAGGCGGCGGTGGCACCTCCTAATAAAGGCCATACTGTCTCATGACCCACTGTGGATTGTACAACTTGGCCATGTGGGAGAAGACCAGGTGGCAGGTCGTCAACCAGAGCGTCTCGTCCTGAGTGCACTACGAGGACAATCTGTAGGGGGCCGTGTTTGCAAGGAAATGTGCAGTCTATGGCCACCAAATGACCTCGTGCTCCTGCAGAGTCTGAAAAAGATTACAGAACTCAGGGTACACACGCATCGGTCTCTCCCTGACCCACACTAGGGTACCATGTATCCAACGTGTTCCCATTATAGTCCCGTAGACAGGGTCGTTGCCTCCAGCATTACCGTAAAGCTCGACGCTCAACTGGAAGGGGTGCATAGTGCTATGGAAATACGGTCGGCCAACCAAAAAGTGCTCCCACGACCATAGCTACAGCAGGGTGTAGCATACCGTGACGACTGGCTCTCCACCAGTACTGCGCTAAGAGGCATCGCATAACCCTCGGTAAGTGGCACAAAGTACTGCGAAGCCCCAACTGTATTGTGGCACGTCGTCAGGCCAGGCGTCCACCAAAGACTCTGCGAGATGGATGTAGCTAGGGTACACGCAGTCTCTCTGAGTTGTAGGAAATAAGATCCATACGAACAGAAACAAAAGGTACACGAGGAAGTGTGTCCTCACTGCCTTCACAATCGCATGCACGGGGCATATCATGTACTCCCGCAGCTAGGAATGTGCCACACTCGATATGTTGTCAGGAATCGGGTGACCGAATCTGTCAGCCATACGCACCTTCCAGTCTACTCGCCTTGGAGGTGGCACTGCTGGAAGACCGCGTAGGAGCAGACCTGTAAGCACAACTATGTCCTCCAGAGTTACGGTCATTTCCCCCATCGAAAGTGGAATATGTGAGTCTCCGGTCTCCAACGGTTCACGAGCGTAGATAGGAGTGTCGCGTCAAACTGGAACACGTGCGGTAGGTTCAACATGCGGGCAATGGGTAGGAGGCCAGTGTCCCGCGGTCTTGGGACATACCGCTTGTCAAGAGACCACATCTCTCTGGGGGTGCTCAAGACCAAGCTCGGAGGGCCGACACTGGACGACCACGCAAGGTATCGGTGTTGCCCATCCCAGCGCGCGTCGAGCAGCTCATACGCGCCATCAACTGGAGGCTGCGCCATCTCTTGCCGAGAGGGAAACAACATGTTAGTCCGTATAAAAAAAATATTTGACACATAAAAACAACGCGAAACATATGACAATAGAATGTAAGACAAAGTGAATAACACCATATGCACACCCGTACAATATAACAATAGATATGACCATAATGAGTTAACATATGACCTAGACAACATACATTACGTCCGTACACAAAGACATGGATTGACAACAATACAGCGCATACAAGGCATTACAATAAGCATGCAACATCACTACTTAGTAATTATATCTTGTTCACTACGGTGCATTGCTTGTGCTAGGTCTGTTTGGGCAGCGGCTGATGGAGTGCCCAACCGTCTTGCACAATCTGCATCTGGGGCGGCGAACCCGTTGCCCGTGTTGGCTATCGTTCATGTCGTTTCGGATGCGTCGTGACTGGCGTCTTCTATGGTCGGGTGCTTCAGTGCGTCGTTTGGTGCCCACTTTACCTGCCCCGGCCAAAGGTCCCTGTAGTGCATGTTCAGTCGTACGAATGGAACTTGTCACTCCAAGTGCTATACAGGTGGTGGATGTCGTAGTACTCAGAGATGTAACGCTCCGAGGCCTGGCGCCATGCAGCACACGCCGTGTACACATGGTAGCATGGTTTGTGGAGAAGCTACAACTTGTTGCAGGTGCACGACGTTTCGTCACCAATCGTGCAGACCTGCTTCTGATCCCCTCTAGCATGGCCTATCACATACTTCTCCCTGAGTCGGATCTCAAACTTCTGCCTGACGCCATCCATCGTACGAGCAACGTGCGAACGAGCCTTGCTGATCTTCTTCTCCATGTACACGTGCATTACTTCCAAGAATTGTTTGCCATCCTACAGATGCTTCTTGGCCATCATTACTCTGTTAACGAAGTACCTGACGGTACAGTTCTAGCTCTCCTCTACGATCGTAGTGATCGGCAAGGATCAGACATCCATGAAGACACCGTTGTACACCTCGGACATGTTGGTCGTCATGATCCCATACCTTGCACCACCGGTGTCATGCAGCACGGATCATTTCTCCAAGTCGGGTGCGTGCGAGTTAACCCACTGTATGAACTCCCCAACTCTCATGGACCCTCATGCCACTACCCCTGCCTCGGCGTCCGTCGAGTTCCTTAGATGCTTCCCGGTCTCCTCATCGAGCTGTCTCCACACCACATTGAACTTCCTCGTTTGGTTCTGCATGCAGAGCTTCTTGAACATCTTTATCAGGTCCTTGCTCCGAAACCTTGTGTGGAAGTTCACCGCGAGTTGCCTTATGCACCAACGGCTCCTAACATCATTCCACTAGAACAACAGCTGCGTCCCATTTTGCATCGTGCTCAACACGGATAGCAACCCAGCATTGCGGACCGAAATGACACACACATCTGGGCGGTCTTGGACCACTGCCTGCTTCACATTAGACAGGAACCACAACCAACTATCGGTGTTATCGCTCTCAACAATTGCGAAGGCCACGGGGAGTAACTGATCGTTCACATCGGCTGCAACGGCGATGAGGATGGTACCCTTGTACTTCCCACATAGGAAGGTGCCATCCATCGTCAGCACGGGACGACAATGCTTGAACCCTTTGATCGCTGACGGAAGGCCCAGAAGACCTTTCAAGAACAAAACAATTGGGCCCCTCCGTCAGATGCACCTGCTCAAGCTTGTTTATGTATGTCCTGAGATTTGATTATGCGATTTGATGCAGAATTCTTGGGACTAGGTTGTAAGCCTCTTCGAATGTGTTGAACATTCGCTTCACGACCTTCCGTTTCGCCTGCCATGCTGTCTTGTAGCTGACCTGGAACCCCACCATATTGGCAACATCCGCCAGTAGAAGCTTCGGCGAAATGGACACATCTCCAGCGATGAGGTGGCTTATCAGGCTGGCGACATACGAGGACGTCATGTTGCGGTTCATATGAAGCGACTCAGCTAACTCACATGTGTGCTCATTCAGCACTGTTATTCTGAAGCTCGTGGCAGCGGTCGTGAACGGCTGCGCACGGACCTTACCAGCACAGGATTCATCAACACACTTAACGATGTAGGCGTCGGGGTTGGACATCAGCACTCGATACGTTCGGCCAATGTTAACTGCGTATATAACAATAGCAATGTGGCGGCGCTCTTGTTAGGGAAGCGCTACCCTAGGAGCAGGGTGTCCTCATTGAACTCCCACTCGGCCTCCTCCGGCTGTGGTAGAACAAGCGATGTCAATACAACATCATCCAATCTTGAGGGGACGTAAGTAATGTCGGTGGTCACAACACCACCAACTGCACTTCCCGTAGCAGCTTCTTCGTCTTCGTCGTCTTGAGCTGGTTGTTTCGACATCCTCCTCCTCACTTTCCACCTCTTCCACCTGGTCGGCCATGTATTCGTGGCAATCAATACGGGCTGCCTACCATCTCTCCACTCCTTCGTTGGGCTCAAAATTGTCAGCACGCCTCTTCAGGTCTCCATCGCCCACTTCCTTGCTCGCGTCTCCTCTAACACCGGAGACCAACGCAGGCTCCTCACTAGCAGCTTCACTGGAACCACCCACGCCGGATGTCCCCGTGGTCTCCACGAACTAAACTATACCATCGGACTCGCATATATCGCAGCAGCAGGGTTGCAAATAACATTCATGTAATTGGCCCATGCAGCGTCACATGTCACATTCATAAATTGCCAAACGGTCTCGCCTGCACCACCCACTACCAAGGCATACAACGCCTCGATGCGCAGCTTCTTCCTTGCAGTGGCGTGATCGAACGTGGAATGCACGCACCGCATTAGCTCCGAGAGGCTCATGTCCTTTAGACCCAGCGCCCGAATCACCGTTCGGTCACAATTTGACAGGTCTACACCGTACGGTCCATCGCGTATGAGAGCGTCCCCGTGGAACACGAACAAATCTTGAATCACCACCATGAAGTACCTAACACAGGTACATATGAAACCACTTATATGCAATGCTCGTACCATCCACTTATTTGTGGGTTTTCTAAATGAATTCTTCTACAAATTTTGTCATGCCCACTTTACACCAGCCTTTTATCATCCATATTTTCAATTCTATTTCTGTTGCGTCTCATGCACATTTGAATTACACGTTAAACCATCTTGGAATATTTTAAAATTTTAGGTTCAAGTTCCTAACATTTCTGTAATTTCTTCATAATTTAATTTACTATTGGACATAAAAATTATATGGTTGCAGGTTCAATTCTATTTCTATTTAAACATTTCGTGAAAAATTGTAGAATACTAGTGGACATAAAAATTACATGGTTAGCTAGGGAATAAAATCTTGTGACCAACAAAAATTGATTCATCCTAATTGGAGTTTATATGAATTTTCTATGAAATGTTGAAGTTAATTTAATTTCTAGTGTAAAAAAAATTTCTAACCGAATTTAATTCCAATTCCAAAATTTTCTATGGTACTAACAAGTTTTAAACCTATTCCAAGTTAAACTACAATAAAAAAGAAACCAACAAAATTGGTTTCACTAAATTTAGAGTTGATTTCAAATAGTTATGAAATTTTTAACTTGATCGAAATTATAGTGCAAAAATAAACCACTTCAGAATTTCCTAATGCATTTAAAATTTTATACTTGAGCTAAACCTAGCCTCTACAAATGACATGCGGGGTCTACTGCATAGTATTCTTTTTATTTTATTTAATTTCTGAATCAAAAGCCTACTGACAGGTGGGGCCATTTGTCATTCATGCGGTCCATGGTATAGTGCATGGACCAAAGGTTAACATACCCGGTCAAGATTCCATGGACCACGCGCTCGGTGGGACTCGACCGTCAGCAACTCTATTTCAATTCTATTTCTATTTCGTTAAATGACCTCAAAATATTTTGATATTTTATGGTCAAGTCCCGACACTATGCAAATCACCGAGTTAAAATTTACAATACTAACAACAACAAGTGTGCTAAGTCAACTAATTACGAGCTAATCACATTGCTAACTACTAAGTCTTCTAATTACATGCTAATCACACTAAGTCTTTTAATTTTACGTCCGAACACTAAGTCAAAATACACCGACTACACAACTATAACTACTCAGTTGCTACAATGAGAAGCTACAATTAATCTAATTACATCTTAATTACATGGCTAAAACTAGCTAAAACTATAGCCGGATGTGAATGCCACTTACCTTTTCTAGGTGGTCACAAGATGATGGACAACTTCCGTAACTAAGTGAATTTCAACTACTCTCTAGCTGGTTTCTCCCTTCTCTTCCTCTGTTCCGAGAACTCTCTTTCTCCCTGGCTCTCTTCCTCTTTGCTTCAGAACTAAAAAAAATGATGTGTTTTTGCTCCACTCGTTTTATGGATTCGTGAGGCAGTGGGATGCTTAGCTTTCACTGAAATGCGTAGGGGCAAGCAAGGCCACGGGTAGGCGGGGCCTGTGGTGGCCATGGAGGCGCGTGACACGCAGGAGGGCAGGGGTCGGGGCGTGCGCGGGGCACTGGCGACGCGTGGTGCGCGAGAGAGCGCGAAGCGGGGCGGGCGTGGGTGCGTGACGCGTGGTAGGGGAGGCAACCTGCTGCCGTGGGGAGGCGGCGGTGCACATTTCTTGATGGGGGCGGCGGCTTAGCTTCTTCTGTGGCACCCAAGAACTACGGCCAGAACGCAGGAGAAAAAACTGATGTGGTCGATATCTTTGCGAAGCGGTAGGGGGTTAAAATTGGAATTTTGATGCTACAAAACTACTTTAGAAATTTTGGTGGTCTAACATGCTAATAGTGTCCAAAATCCCTAAAATGATAGCTTACAAATTGTGTAAGGACAATAGCAATTTTTTGCATACTTAATATTGGTAGCATGTTGGAAGAAAATGGTACATCTCTAAAGCTTACCCGGCATTTCTGTTGTTCATAAGGTATAGTAGTTCCTTTTACGGGAATTTCACAAGAATCTTGCGTGAACTATTCATGGGAATTTCGTGGGAACTACTCACTTTCAGTCCAGGGGCGGAGCTAGTCCAAGCCTCGGGCAGGGTCATCTGTTTTTGGATGGAATCTATATATTTGATGATTTTAAAAAGGTTTTTTATGGGCCTTTGAGCCTAGGCTTTGGGCTAAATCTCAGGTAGCCTGAGGCCTAGCTCCACTCCTCCTCTTGTCACAAAAAGGAGTCGTCCTAAAACGCGTGCAGTCAAATCATATCAATTTTGATAGAAGATATTGTCTAAAATATGTATTTGAACATACGCATAAATTTGTGACGAAAAATATTTTCACAACATTATACTTTTATAACTTTTTTTCTCGAAAACATGATGATAAAATTTAGTGGTTGAAATGACAACTTGTTGACTTTGAAAAGCCAAAAATGACTTCTTGGGACTCGAAGGAGTATACCGTTTTCTATGAAATTTTTACTAGGTTCACATGAAATTCTTGCTGTGAAATTTTTACTAGGTTCATTTGAAGTTTTTGCGTACCAAGGAGGCTTGGATACCTGGTAGCAGTCAAGACACAAGCCCGCAAACAATGAATAAAATCTCAAGCCACGCAAACAATGCATTATGCATGCACCGCTGTTTCCGAGCCGGAGGGACGGAGAGATAAACGGCGCCCAGATCCAGTGCTGCCTTGCGAAGCGCGAACGCGATTAGCCTTAGCCACGGCCGAGGCGAGACGAGCCAACCCTTCGCCTCACCCGAGGAGCAGACACGCGTCCCCCTAACCTTCACAGCACGCGTCGAGAGCGACGAGGGAGGAAGCCTCCAAATCAAGTCCAATCCCATGGCGCAGCGGCGCCCTCCCGATTCCCAATCCAACCGCGCGCCACCACCACAGAAAATTTGCGCTCCCGTCACCCAAATCCTTCCCGCGGATAGATAATACTACCAGAGCAAGAAGACAAGAAGAGAGAGAGAGGGGGGGAGAGAGAGAGAGGGGGAGGGAAAAGGGAGGGAAAAGGGAGGGAAGGTTGGGTGGAGCAGAGGAGTCCAACAAGCGCGGAGCCGGAGGGAGAGCGTGCGGTGGGGAACTGGGGATGGCAGAGGAACGGGAGGAGGCGGCGGCGGCGGCGGACTTTGGGTTGCCAGGGGAGGTGATGGCGGTGCTGCCGGCGGACCCGTTCGAGCAGCTGGACGTGGCGCGCAAGATCACCTCCATCGCGCTGGCGTCCCGCCTCGGGCGGCTCGAGGCGGATGCCGCGAGGCTCCGCGCGCAGCTCGCCGAGCGCGACGCCGCCGCCGAGGACCACCGCGAGCGCGTCGAGCAGCTTGACGCCGCGCTCGCCCTGGCTTCCGACCGCCTCAGCCGCGCCGACGAGGAGAAGGTAATTTTACCAGTGGAGTCACTGGTGGGCTTGGGTGTTCTTTCTATAGGATGCTTTTGGCTGACACGAGGGATCCACGCTGGCCACAGTTTTCGGTCCCACTTGTCGGCCAAACTGATCTTACATGCGTTTTACCCGTCTTAATTGCTTTTACAATAATGGCAAGTTGACAATTTGACCAATCTGTGTTTTGGTTGTGGATGATCGATATGCAGGAGACGCTGCTGAACGAGAACGCGACGCTGTCGAACACTATCAAGAAGCTGAACAGAGATGTCGCCAAGGTCACAGGACATATCATTGCATTGCATTTGGAATCATAATTCAAGATGAGAAATGTCTTCTTTTTTCCCTGAGGAGTTTTATAGATGAGATATAAATGGCACTGTGGGATCCTGCCATTGTTCTAAATTGAGAAACCAAACCAAAAGTATTTTATTTGCATAGAGCTAAATCTGATTTTATGGAGTATTTTTGTATCATTTAGGTAATATTCTTAAGGTCACCTGTGTGTTGCTTGCTCCACATTGTTGGCTCAAATTATGACTCTTAATTCATGCCCTGGATAGCAAACTATATGCAAGTGAAGCAGCTCATTAGTTTGAAAATTTCAATGTTCTTTTCCGCTGTAGAGAATTTTTTGCTCGTCACTATTTCAAACTCCAAAAATGTATGCTTTACTGCCTGTTTCCTGCTTTGTTGTGCAGTTGGAAGTTTTCAAGAAGACGCTTATGCAATCACTCCAGGAAGATGAAGACAATCCTGTAAGTTGTCTGCATTTACATGTTCATGTTGTATGTACTGCATGAGCCCAGCAATGACTAGAGCGTCGGAATTTGGAATTCTTCTCCTGTCTTTGTTTATATTTCTTTTTAATTGGAAGTGATTTTGCTTGTTGAAATATTTTGCTGTAGAACATTGCTCCCAGGGCAAGGGTCGCCGAAGTTTCAAATTTCCCCTCTGCATCTGTTGGAGGTACTGCAGAACTTTCGTGGTTCTTGTGCTAGGTGTACCCCTGCACCATGCCATATTAAATCGCAAGAGTAACTTTGAATATTGGATTTTATCAGATGAAGATTCTTCATTTCCAACTTCCAAATCATCACAGTTGTCAGAAACTGCGAGTTCTGTTTCAGAGGAAAGTAGTCATGTTGAGCCAGATGGTACATTCCCTTCTTAGTTTATTCGTATTATTTAATGTGGAATTCTGTTCAGTGATATATTACATATAACACCTTTTATACTTGCAGTACCTAGGCCACCCCGCACACATGTATATTTGCCGTCATACAACAGCACACCAAGGCTCACTCCCCCAGACTCACCTTCAAGGGGTTATGCACCACTCTCACCACCAAGGCGGCATTCAATCTCAGTTACATCAAGGAACATGTCTGATGGCAGGTCCTCGGTCTTTTCCGGTCACCATAGCTCAGTGACATCTCCATTTGAGGCAGGAAGTCAAACAGGTTAGCTTCGTTAGCTTGAGTAGTTAGTGTATGTTATCTGTAAAATACCTGCATATAAAAACTTGCTACTTTTCTGTGAAATAAGGACAACTGAGTATACATAATTTCTGGGAGTTTTATGAATAAATTAATGTAGCTGAGATTCTTCAAGGACAAAATGCTGGTTCGGTAAAGATATATTACATTTTGCACTACTATCTGGTAATGAAGTTTACTAGCGGTGTGGTGTTGCCGGAGGCCATTGTCTCGTCGCCTGGCCTTTGGTTTGCATGCCTACTCACTTTGGGGGGTTGGGCATACACAACCTCAGGATCCTTGGTCGTGCCCTTCGTCTTAGATGGCTATGGCTCCAACGATCGTGGAACGAGCGGCCATGGCGTGCCCTAAAGGTTCGGTGCAGCAAGGCCGAGGGTGACTTGTTCGAGGCATCGCTTGTAGTACGGCTTGGAAATGGCGAGCCTTGTTCTGGTCAAATCGTTGGTTCAATGAGCAAAGCATCTATGCCATCGTCCCTCTCTTATCAATGCAGTTCCGCTCGCACTTAGAACAAGCGCACGGTCCAGGAAGCCATGCTCAATGGCCAGTGGATAGTGGACATCTCCGGGGGCCTGGACGCATAGGGGCTACTAGGATATCTTCGACTACGGGACCTAATGCGATTGGTGCGCTTAACGCCTAAACTGGAAGACTCTTTCCAGTGGCGGTGGAACGGATCAGGACAGTTCTCGGCAAGCTCTGCGTATCATGCTTTCTTCATCGGTTCCAAACTTTTCTCTTGCGCTCCAACAATTTGGGAAGCTGCTGCCCCCCTCAAGTGTAAACATTCCATGTGGTTAGCCGTTAGACGACGATGCTGAACCGCGGATCGTATAGAACGTCGCGGCATCCCAAACTAGCGAGACTGTGTTTTCTGCCGTTTTGCCAGGGAAACAATCGATCATCTATTAGTTGGATGTGCGATCACTGGCCCAATTTGGGCGCATTTCCTGCTGCGTGTTGGCCTACACCGTTGTACGTCGGCCGGACAAACATCCTTGGAGAACTTCTGGATTTTTGTTCGCCAGTCGGTATCGTCAAGCCGCCACTGAGGACTTGATTCCTGCATCATCCTCATTTCCTGGATGCTCGAAGGAAGGAAAGGAACAATTGGGTGTTCAACAAGGTGTCATCTCCTTTGGGGATGCTTTTCTTCACACGGGACATATTTATATATATATATATATATATATATATATATATATATATATATATATATTATTGAATGCATAGTATGTTGCACAAGCATTCAAGCACTCACCAAGTCCAAATCGCGACCAGCGGCAGCGGCACCGAGCAGGCCAGCTTTGGCGCAGCGAGCGGCGCGACGGGAGCTCGGTGCGTGGTCGGCGGCAGCGCAGCGTAGGCGGCGTCGGCCACTGGCGGTGGTCGGCTGCGCTACCTGGGGATGGGGGATGGGAGAGCTGGAGAGGAGAGGTAGGGTTAGGATGGGATATAGAGTAGTCATGTTAGCTTTGTTAGTTGTGGGTCGCCTCTTCGGGTGGCGTTCCTTCTCTTTTTAGTTTCTTAGTTCTTGGTTGCTCTCACTTTGGTTTTTCGTTTTTCGTTTTTCGTTTTTCGTTTTGGTTTCTTCGGAGCTCTGGTGTGGGCTTGTTGTTTGTAATTGGTTTTGTGCTTTAAACTTTGCTTAATAGAATGACCTGCAATTCTTTTGCTTATTCTCGAAAATTGTGCTTCAATAACTTACCAAATATGATAAATATGTGAATGTTTTATATTAATTGCCATTGAGTCAGCAAGAGTATGCACACAAACAAAATTGGTAAGATCATGAATGACAGCATATAATCTATGTTTTCTAATGTTTAACACACCTTTCTGAAGGACTTGCAAGTTCCATCAACCACACATTCTAGTAATTGAAATACATAATCCTCTTGAAGCACCATTATTTCAAGACTAATCAAAATAGTAGTGTCTGATTCTCTCTCCGCCACAGTCTAGGGTTTTACTGGTGCACTCTGAGCATGCTGGTCATAGTCCATAAATCATTGATAATTCACTCTGTTTAATTGTTTGTGCATTTGTTTCAGGACAAACACGAGTTGATGGAAAAGAGTTCTTTCGTCAAGTCAGGTATATCTATATGTGTGAAAATGAGCTTGACTCTACAACAGTGAGTATTTCAGACTTTTAAGTGGTAGAAAGTTGATGAAACGTTTTTTTAGAATTACCTGCCTTTTCCTAGTCCACTTGTAAAATCTGCTTAAGGTCTCCGCTATTATGTAAAGACATTTGGAAGTAAGAGTATGACATTCTAATGTCCTTCAAGAACACAAGAACTGCACAATATTGCACTATCTTGGTGCTTAATTATCAGACGAGCAATTTTTTATCTACTAGGCCAGGTGCACAGTTGACTTCCACTTCCCTCTTGACTTCTTAAACTTCACATACATGCAGAAACCGCTTGTCTTATGAGCAGTTCAGTGCATTCCTAGCCAATGTAAAGGAACTGAACGCACAAAAGCAGACCAGAGAGGTATAAACGGATATAAACTGAACTCCATCTGTTTTGCTAGATGTGAAATATTTTTATTCTTTTAGGATTTTCTTCTCTATAATGCTCACTAAAGCTTCTGTGATCCATACAGGATACACTAACAAAGGCTGATGAGATCTTTGGTCCAGAAAACAAGGACCTGTACACCATCTTTGAGGGTCTAATTACTCGCAATCCTCATTAGAGTCCTCAAACTGAAATTTTTCCCATGATTAACAGTGATCCAGGTTTTACTGGTATTGTGTGCTTAATATGTTTGGCTTTTTTGTGTTTAAAGTCTGTAGATGTCAGCTTCTATTTATTGCAGATTTCTGGTATATAATTTTTAAAATTTCTTATTGGTGTCAATGTAGAGTCATGGATTGTCTGTAAGCTGCAATTATATATGTAATACAAATGAAAATGTTGGAATTAGAGGCAGTGCTTTTCCCCTTAAATTTATGATGTTTCTTGTACGCAGACAGCTTAAACACAAGCAAAACAAAATTTTCTCTATAGTACCAGAATTGATGAAACCCATCTGGAGAAGATGAATTTTATTGCATCAATGCTCTTTCATACAAGTGCAACTCTGTTGAATCTTCCTTTTATTTTGATGTTGTACTCTATTTTGACCTTTGGTATCTAATCTTTAGTCTTTTTTAGCAGTATTACTACAAAAAATTATCTATCCTTTGCTGCTTTGCTATGTCCTGGCCCTGAATTCTTTGGCGACCTGCTCCAAATTGCCTTTTGTTCTTCAAAGCTCCCAATAACGGCAGATTGCTTCTTGTTTGCTAAAGAATTTGCCAATCGATTGTAATATATTTCACCATTGAAATCACTTAATACCTTTACCAGCTTTGCACTCTGCTTGCTGATCACAATCTGCCCATCCGTGCTTTTGGTTGTGTTGGCGATGACGCTTATTGGCTTCAGATTCACTGCGGGTTTCAAGTCGGATCCTTGAACCATGTAAACTGCACCAAGAATTTCTCCCAGAAATATATCCTGAAAACACGAGAATTTACACAGAAAAGAAGTAGGAAATAAATAAATATTATACGAAGTATAAAAAGTGAGCAAAAAGAAACAGGATGAATTACAGTCAGTTACCATATGGTGATACAGATTCTGTTCCTTCTGAAGTCCATTCAATAAAGAGAACAACCCATGGACAAAAGCTGATTCAGGTGTTTGCTGGGTATTCTCCAAAGCTTCTAGGACAGCCCCAAATGAAGCAGCTTTTCGTTGCGCAGTAAGAGGAATGAGTGTGATATTCAGATTGGATTCTAGTACTGTTTTTGCAGCTAGTGGATCAAGAAACATGTTGAACTCTGCATATCTGTTCGATGGAACAGTGAACACATTCCCCTTCTCATCACCTCCATCTCTGATGAGTCCACCAACAATATAAACTCTCTGCATAGGGAGAAATATGTTTATTAAGATCAATCTTCACAGATGAATTCATGTCAGATGAAACCTAGAGGTCTTAAGGTAGGAAACAACTGACCTCTATCACAGAGCTTGCATCCCTGCCATAGAGTGAAATGTTGACCAAATTGGTGAGAGGTCCATTGGTAAGAACAGTGATCTTGTTACCTGGATCAAGTTGCTTCCTGACAGACTGCCAAACTTCAAAAGCCAGCGGCTGCCGACGTTCTGGATGGTCTAAATTTTCGGGAGTGTATCTGATCATGCAATGAATAACCATGTAAATGCTTTAGTCCAATTCTTGCATTAGCATTCATATGAATTGGATGCAACAGGTTTACCTTCTAGGACTTCTTGGCAGTGACCGAGCTAGTCCATACAGTGTGTCTGAATCAACAAATCCACCACTACCATGGGGAATAGCATAAGAATTGTTGCAACCAAGAGTTGGAGTGCCCAATGCAGTGGTATTGCCAAGGCCGACTGGAATGTCGTCACGGCCCATCATATGTAGAATGTCGTAAACTATGTCGATGCTCGCGATATTTGCCCAGCCATTGCCATTGACCAAAACCCCCTAAAACATTAAAATGACATTTCTTCGATATAGTCAAAGTGGAGGGTGCATGAGAAACCAATGCATTTGGCTGTATGAGAACCGAGAGCACATCATTTTGTTCATTCAACACATTTGTCACATATAATTGTTTTCCTCACCTTTAGATCTATTACTTCTCTAGGTGCCTTCAAGAGGTATATAAGGGAAACGAAATCTCCAGGGCTCATGTCCATGTCAAAAATGACTGGCTTCCCCCTGTTCACATTTCTGAAATTCGGCTTGTAAAGAACTTCTCTGTAATATGGAAACTGTGTACTGATGTTGAAACGCCCAGCGTTTTTAGGTAGATTTAGAACCTGCAGGGAGCAATTTAGTTATTGCCAGAAATTTAAGTTTTTTTTTTCGTGACATATTAATTGAAAGTTGATCATAATACTATATTCTGAGCATAAAATTTGGTTAGACAAAACAGTGAAATGTTCATGTCTTAACCTTGTGTTTCTCTCTCTCAAAAAAAAGTTGTGAGATACCAGCTCATAGACGAGCAAGGAATGGCATGGCAAACATATACTGCTTACCTCTAAGAAGCTCTTGAAAAATTCCATATCTAGTGAGCTATTTTCATCCGTGTTAGGCTTCGCGCTTGTGGCAACACGAATCCGGACTGCTTCTGGACCAGACACTTCCTTGGTGTACCCATCCTAAGGGGAAATGAAAGTTATCTGAATTTTAGTGTTTCGATCTCGTACATAGACAATTTTCTGCATGCAGGACACTAAACTTGAAACTCTTTTCCTGCATGGAGTCCAAATGAATGGGTCACATTCACCAGTCTCGGTGAACTGAATGGACACCAACTCCAGAAGTACTGTCAAAATAACCCGAAAAACTGTCGCATAAAGATCATTTAGCAACATATATTTATTACCTCACATCTTCCTCTGTTGCTTCCAGGCACCAGGCAGAAGCTATCTCTAATTCCAGTCTGAACATGGCCACTGTGAACTCCATCCTCTTTCAGACCAAACTTGGGAGTTGCACGGCCATCGAAAAACGGGTTCGAGCCGTCACGCACACCGTACGGCTTGTTCGAAGTTATCACTGTGATGTTGACATATTCGAGCTCGGCAAAGTCATTTCCACCGTCGATCTCGCCGTTGCGCATGCTAGAGAGAGCCACACCGGCCGCAAAGGAATCCCACATGTAATAGCTCTGCATTAGGACAACGTAGAAGAGGAAGATGAGAGAGACATGGAGACTGAAAGAGACTAATTAGAATGCAATATTTTCATACGAAATGACATTTCTACAAGAATGAGAAATAGAAGTGTTTGAACTTTGAACTTGCCGTGTTGCCATGGCCGTTGGATCGTCTTCTCTGTCTCAGCAAAACCTGATCTAACGATTGGAAACAGTACTGTGCCTCGTACGTTCGCTGACGCCGTCGGAATTCAGAAAAGAATTCCTCGGTGACCGGAATTGTGTTGGTCGCATCAAGAGGAATGAGGGTGATGGGAATGCCGGAGTGAAACACCTGAAGAGAACCACGCATTTGACATCACTTAATTACTCAGCTAGCTCATTGAAGCGAAACAATGCTGAAGAAATCACAATTCAGAAATCTACATGTTATAAACTATGGATATTCCTCGTAATATATCATACGTTCTTGCAAGGTGATGATGTACTTGCAGATTTCCTACGTACCTGATAGGCAGCAAAAGGGTCTCCGAATATGTTGAACTCCGCGAACGGGTTGGTGGAGTAGGCGGTGAACAGGTTGCCCGTCGGGTTCGCCGACCTCACGCCGCCGCCGGAGACGTAGAGGCGCTCTATGTTGCGTCTCAGATGCGGGTGCGTCATGAGGAGGAGCGCGACGTTCGTGTGAGACCCGAAGAGGAACACGGTGGTAGGGCCCGCGGACACCGTGTCCACCATCACCTGCTGCGCCGTGGGCTGCCGGATTGGCCTGTACCGCCGGCCTCCCTGCGGGAGGAAGCCCCTCCTGACCCCGGAGTTGGTGTCGATGTCGAGCCGCCCGCCGCGCCCCAGCGGGATCGCCTGCCGGTACCGGCAGCCCCCGGCCGTCGACATGCCCTACGCACGTTTTAGCAGCACAAGAAAAGAAAAGAAGTGGACTCCATGCATTCCTGGACAGTCGTACTTCTGCTCGAGGATAGTGTAAACTGTAATATGTTGTTGTTAGTTTGTTACCTGGTCTATCAGTGGTAGGTAGCCGCCAACGTTCGGGCGTATGTCGCCGGCGTCCGATATCCCTCCGTCGCCGCCGACACCGACCGGGATGTCGTCGCGGCCCATCATGTAGAGGATGTCGTATAGGTGGTTCACGCCGTGCCCGGCGTCGCTCCATTCGTTCGCGTTGATGGTAATGGCCTGCAGTGTTCATATCATAGCAAGAGTAACTTACAAGCTACCACTCAGTCAGGAGAGAGAGAGAGAGAGAGAGAGAGAGAGAGAGAGAGAGGATGCATCACTATAATTTGTTTCTGCACTTTTTGGAGATATGCTTAATCAATTGGACACTTGGCGTTGAATTATGCTACTAGTAGAAACTGTAGAATCAACATAGTCAAAGGCCAAGATGCGCCATCGTTGTCCTATCTACATCCACTTCTTCTTTTTTTCACTTAATGAGCAATGACAACGCAGACAATCGAGTGAAACCCAGCATGCGCGTGAGATTCATTGGAGATGGACCATTTCCATTGGGAAACCGAGATACGATGAGATCGTTTCATTTTTTCACCATTCGAATGACATCGTGCGTTACTTAATCTCGACTGCAGATACGTGCGTGCGTACGTACCTCCGGTATTTACGCCCTGCCGTCACGGGGAGATCGGAGTTTTGCATGGACGAAATCACCGTCCAATCGATTGGTGATTGGCCTCGGAGAGATGCAAGCTAGGCGATGGGGGTACACGTAGTACGAGAAGAGAATTACGTGGCACCAACCTTGACGTCGAACTCGGACCGGTTCTGCTTGAGGATGTAGAGCAGCGCGAAGAGGTCGTCGGTGTCCATGTCCGTGTCCACCAGGATCCGCCGCGGCTCGGCCGCCACCGCCGCGACGCCACCAGGGGACATCGCAAAGAACGTCAAGACCACTGTCGCCGCCGCCGCCGCCGCCACCACCACCACCGTCCATGGCCGCACGCTCTTCTTCCTCTTCGTCTCCATTTTCTCCGTGGAAACCATAGAAGGAACTCAATGCACGCGTGGGAATAAGGGGAGGTGGTCACTAGCTAGGAGGTGGCGCGGTTGTTGCCCGTTGGTGCATATAGTCTAGCCTTGCTGCCTTTCTGCATGATGGGTGCGCCTTTTATGGCTCCGCCTTCGTGGCCATTAATCGCATCGGATTGGCTTCGATGCAGCGCTGGTCACAAAACACGTGCTCTTGGACCGTCCGATCGAGCCATCAATGATCCAGATTGTCCATTGCAGATGCTGATATCTCATCGCACCGGTAAAAAAAAATTCCATATATGAGGAACTATACGTACGTCCCAGTAATCCAAATCAAAGAAAGACTCGAACCTAGCTAGACGATAGAATTGTTGGTCCACGTACGCCACCACTCAAATAGCTCGATCGTAATGACACACATTTTCCTTCGCGCCGGGCCGGGTACCACGTACAATTTCTTTTCGTATGGCCGTGCGGGATCCGGGACCATGCAGTGTCGTTTTCCAACTCCCGTGGTGGCCTCATCCCTTGCATTTGCACGACACCTCCCGCCAGTCCACCTCTGTCCTTGGAGCTGCGAACAAGGACGTGCCGAAAATGAGACAACCCGTCAAATTGGCCGGGACGAGGAAAAAGCAAAGGAGCTTTCTGCGCCCACGAGTAGCCAGCAGCCCGCTATAAAAGACAAGCACCTTTAACGTTGAGATTTAGTTCGGTGGAGAGCCGGTATGCACGTCGTCTCTGTGGTGTATATATGTATATATTCGGCCGGGGATATGTAGCTAATGTGGGACGTAACAGTACACGAATAAAAGTGTGGCTAGTTAATTTGCACGAACTTCGTGTTAATTTGGAGTTTGGATAGTCTCCTCCTGTCATCAAAGCTATCAATTCGTGCGCGTCAAATTCTACCAAATAAGTTGAGGTGACTCCAAGTCAGTGATGGAACACACTGGCCGATTAGTGGTGGCCCGAGTGGACCATGTGTAGCAATAGGATTAGCCCCCATATGAATTATTTAGATATAGCTACTGGAAAACCTCTATTGAGTCCAGGGATGGTCATACGAGTAGTGCTAGTCCATAGCTATACCTGTGATCCTGATTTTCCTTTATAGGTATGTCCACGAAGGACAACGGGCGAAGAATCCGTCCATATCTGTCGCCCTGCATGCGCCCGTTTACCTGTAAACAATGCATCGCCGCCCGTGGTTACCCATCGCCCGCAGGTACCCGTCGCCCGCGGGCATGCTTGTTACCTGCGAACAATGCACACATCAAGTTCATCACAATTCACACATCAATAGTGCATCACGGGTGAAGTGAGTTTCCTCTTTGTGGCACGAGAGTCTTCCTCTTCGGCTTCTGCATCTTCGGTATGTTGTTCTTCAACTTGAGGTTCGGCTTCAGATCCTACTTGCTAATCACAAAGTATTGAGCCTTAAGAACGTTGGGTACTACTTCCAGGAGTCACCATTTGAGAGTTGAACACAAATAAATTAATGTTATAATTCACAAGCATTCAAGTAATCCCATTCAAGTACTCTATTGCACCAGAGCATTCATCCTATGCAGAAATTATACGCATGACTTCTTAGTACTTTAGATTTGTATTGTTCTACTACTGTATACCCTATTAAAGAAAATATACTGCAAATGAGACCCAAGAACAAAAATGTAGTACACAGCCTTTGGACACTTTCCTCCATAATAAGGTTACATACAAGAGCAACAACACATCCATATTTGTTTGTATCAATGAAACACCAGTCTTTTAAAAGAAGAAGTTCAAAACTTTTACACATGAAAACAAACTACATTCTCCAGTAAAATGCTGCATACCTAAGCGAGAGATGTGATATAATAGAGATTAGATCAAAATAACAATTTGAATACTCTCAAATCAAAATAACAAGTTTGAATACTCTCAAACCATAGAGATCAGCAAATCTCTGCATACTGATTTCACGAATTTATTTCTTCAAACCAACATTGTGCATACCAAGAAATGACAATTTAACAATACCAACAAAGCAAATCATCCTAAACTAAGACGAAATGCTTCAGCAAGCAGTCACATACATCAAGTGCAATTGTGCAAAGAGGATATAGTCGATCTATAGAGGACACCACAGAAACTTAAATCAGTACAAGGCTACAAGCCCTCTTTTCTTTTCTGATTGCTTACAAGCTACATTGAGCAATCCATGATCTTGCATTGCACGAGACAACAGAAATCTTGCCGATCGATTCACAAAACATTTTGGGATTAGATCTGATCTATGCACACTTGAAATCAGTATAAGGCTACCAGACGTGAGTTTCTCAGAAAGTTCATGCATACTTTAATCAAGAAAACTTGAAATCAATACTCACCGAGCAGGAGGAGGCGGATGGGCAAGAGGACGCGACCGAGAGGGAGGAGGCGACTGGGATCTGGAGGTGGCGGTGCGGCTCCTTCGTGGTGGCCGAGCATGAGGAGGCAGCCAGGAAGGAGGAGGCAATCGGGATCTGGAGGTGGCGGCGTGGAGCATTCGCAGCGGCCGAGCGTGAGGAGGCGACCGGGAGGGAGGAGGCGGCCGGACAGAGGAACTTCACCGAGCAGGAGGAGGCGGCTGGGCAAGAGGACGTGGCCGGGAGGGAGGAGGCGACCGGGATTTGGAGTGGTGGCGCTGCTCCTTCGCGGCGGCCGAGCGTGAGGCGGCCGAGAGGGAGGAGGCGGCTGGGCAAGATGACGCGGCCGGGAGGGAGGAGGCGGCCGAGCGGGAGGAGGTGGTCGGGAGGGAGGAGGCGACTGCGATCTGGAGGTGGCGGCATGGCTCCTTCGTGGTGGCCGAGCTTGAGGAGGCCACCGGGAGGGAAGAGGCGGCCGAGCGGGATTGTGGGAGGAGGCGACCGGGATCTAGAATGGATGGAGGTGGCGTGCGAGTGGGAAAGGATCGGGGATTCGGGCCTTCGGGGAAGGACTAGTGAGTGAGTGAGAGTGAGTGAGTGTCTGAGTTAGCCCTAGTACTTGACTACTAACCACACCTGTCAGTGTATGTTGCGGGTAAACATGCGAAATGGGCACAGGTGGAGCTTACCCATGCCTGTACCCGTTTACTCGATGGGCAGAGAGTTTCTCCCATTTTTATGCCCATGGGCAAAGAAAATAGCCCATACCCGGCTCCATTAGGGTATTTACCCATGGGTACGCGGGTAATCGGACACAATTGCCATCCCTAATTGAGTCCCACCAACAAGAGACGGCTAGATAGGGGACCCTAGGGTTTTCGTTCTTCTTGTCCGTCACTGGCCGCTCACCCATCTTCTGCGGCGTCCTCATCAGTGTTGAGTGGTTAAAGGACCCATGATTTCCATGAGTTATTTTAGAACAACATTTCTTCTTAGGTTGTTCTACTCTAGTTTGTTGGACCTTTTATTATCTTCTTCTATGAGTCTCTCGTTGGATTTCCTTTGTCCGTCATGTATTTTGCACTACTACACAAAGGGTCATCACGGATGGTTCTAAATCGTCATCACAGACGGTTTCTGAACCGTCTGATTTTATGTGTCTCTGATAACCAGCGATTATCACATACGGTTTTTGAGCCGCCCGTGATAAGTAACAACACAGACGGTTTAAAAAATCCGTCTGTGAAGGCCTACTATCACAGATGGTTATATGTAACAACCATATGTGATTGGAGATATATCATAAATAGTTAGTAAAATACCGTCTGTGACATTCCTCATATCACAGACGGTTTTTGATGGTAGCCGTCTGTGATAGTAAGCCTTCACAAACGATTTATATCACAAAATCGTCTGTGATATGTCGGATATCCTAGATGGTTATATATACCAACCATCTGTGATTAGAGACATATCACAGACGGATAGTCAAAAGAACCGTTTGTGATATCCGACATATCACAGACAATTTATACCACAAAACCATCTGTGATAGTTCGTTCTATACCTACATATTTTTTTATTTTTCCGCTAGCCTCAAGAAATGCTAGCCATGCCATCTGAAAATAAGCAAGCATCAAACAGATAAATCACAATTGATTTGATATAGAACAACTTAAAGTGATTTAAAACTCAAAATCAATTACAAAAGCATGTTCATGTATTGTCGCTAGAGTTACAATTGAACATTATTAATCGGTGTCGCCGAAGCGAAACTCTCCATTCGAGTTAATGATCTCCGACTTGATGAAGGTGCAGAGCCGTCCTTGAACGTCCGAGAGGTTGTCCAGATCGAATGCAGTTGATTTGATTATCATGCGCTGTCGCTAGGAGTAAAGTAGTAAGCGCGCGCACACACACACACACATATTCATAATTATGAAATAATTATTGCGAGATTGACAAACCTCTGGATCCTTCGGCTTATCACTCATGATTTCCTGCATATGACGGCAAATGTAGAATGCACATACGTTACTTTGTATTTGCTGGTGGCACTGCAAAAATAGAATTACATATATAGGTATATTCAGTTCGAGAGGCCAGATTACGAAGTGTGATATAGGATTATTGTGTTGTAGTGGGTACCAAAAATTACGTCATGTGTCACAGTGTAGCGCTTCGGTTCATTTTGTTTCTCCCTCGGCAACATAGGCGTTGAACACCCTACGTGATTCCAAAAAGTTATATTCGGCCATTTCAAACGAAGGAAAACTAACAATAGAGTTACGTATAGAGGAAATGAGCATACTCGCTGAGTACTTTTTGCATAGGGGTGAAATAGTGATTCTTGTTGACTAGAAAATAAAGGTATATTACCTTGTTCCACTTTGGTACAGTGACTAAAAGGATCCAGTGCCACCTAGTATATCGATATAGTCATTAAACCTAAGTTCGTGTTGCGTATAATGCACAAATGAAATTTGTATACTAAGTAGTGAAGCACTTAACCCTGGTTGTAGGGCACCAGTATGTAGTCCTTGTCGCCATGAGCAAGCAACCCCTTGTTATGTATTTCTCTATGTAGAATGCGTTTTCGTTGATGCATTGCTCAGAGATCAACTGTGGGTCGAGGAAACCCGCTTGGTTGTCGTGATCGCTGGGTTTCTTGCATCATGTATCTATACGTAAGCAATGAGTTATTACATTTATCAGTATTGCGTGAATGTAGAACTTGATTGTATACACTTATAGTGTCCAATATCATAGAAGTGAGGTGTCGAGGTTGAATAGTTCGAATATGTCTTGGAAGCCCATGACGAAGTAGCCCGCCTTGTGGAGAAAATGGCTCTCTGTGTAACTGATGTTGAATCCACTAGTGGTTGTCGTTATCTCGGTGTGCCGCATGTACCAGTCATGCAAAATCACACAATCCAATCCAAGGTAGGGTAATAGTGTGTGGGGGACCACTGTCTTCTAAGGCAGAACACTCGGGTTCGCAAGGTGCCTTAATGATCTTCGATTTTGCCTTAGCACCTCGCATGTCACACGTCTTCCTGAAAGATGACTCGTCATGCTTTTCTTGTATCTTCAGCACTACAGGCATGTTAATCTTCCTTAGCGCCTCGCCTGCCACACGTCTTCGCGGGAGACGACTCGGCACATTTTTCTTGTATCTTAGGTGTCGTCTCCACGGGAGCTGATGCGGCGGTCTTCTAAAGCAGAGGTTGAGTTGGAGTCATCGAGGGTTTTGTTGGAGAGGCATGGTCATGTTCCAATCGTGGCACTACAAGGTCTAGGGCGACGTCCTCTCGGGGCACTAGATAAAAGTGTGCACGACATCTCTAAGTGTTATGATGTCTTCATTTGGGGACTTCTCTAGCGGGACGACCATAAAATTATCATGTGCCATGTCCACCTGAACCATAGCGTAACTCTATGCCAGCTAGGCACTGTGCAGCACGGTCCCTTCATGGCATGGAAACACCATCCCCCACCCAGCCTCAATATAAATGGACTCGCCAGCCTCACTTGGAGCTTGCAGGGCGTGGGCTCCTACAAAATGATACATAGTTAGCTAAGGCATCCTACAGGTCTATCTTTGGAGCATTCCAGAGATATACATTACCTAGATGCTGTCGATAGGTAATTGGACGTCGCTATGTTCAAAAAGTGGCGTGGACGCGCAGCTACTTCGATGTTGAGGGGGGCTGGCTCCCAAAATAATTGGGACAGCTTGCGACTGTTTGAGGGCTCAATTTATTTGTTCCATTTCTTCCTGCAATGATATCATGTATCCTCGAATACTGCACTAATCACCGCATGAACATCCCCTTTCATCTGTTCATCACGCTTGGCCTTGGATCTCTTTTGACTCTATACGCCTTAGAATCTTGTGGGAATCCCTGCCTCCAAGTTATGTAAACACCAAGACCTCACGTGCGCCCGGGTGCTCCTTGTTTCCCAGGGTTGTAGATAGCATATCCCTCTCCCTGACTGCTTTGAAGGACCCTTGGGAAGATTCGGTACTCAATGTTTGATGCAAGAGGCCATCATGTTATTTTAGACCCTACGAAATTATGGACTTATTAACAACTAGGTAGTTTGATATATCTTACCAGACATTGGGACACTGTCTCGTCTACGGGGTTTGTGAAAGAGATGGCACCCGGAGACGTGGTTGATGACCTCGCTCTTAGCTAGTTTTGGACGTGCTCGTCCGTGATCCTAGCAAATGCCAAGGAGGCCTCCCACCGGTTTGCCTCATCGTCCTCCCATGTCCATTGCGGGATTTTTCTTGCGTACCCAGTGGTGCCGAGTCTGTGGGGTGAGTGTTTTTGTCTAGAGGGCCTTGTGCACCGTACTTTGCTGTCGAAATTCGGCTGTCGTCTTCATCTGCACAAAGGCGTCCCATATATCCACCGACACGAATCGATACTTCATGAAGGGCGTCCGATCCTTGTTCATATACTTCGTGATAAGTAAGCTCTTGAAGGACTTCCATGCTTTTCTGATCACGAGCAACGCCTACCGTCGCACGAGTCCCTGGACTTCTATTGGGATATCGAACGATCTTGAAATTTTAGTCCACGCACATTTGGGACCGGTCCGATCATAAGGACCGGTCCGACCACCGTTTACACTTTGTCGAAAACGCGTGAAACGACAAACCGAAACGCCATTTCCAATTGTCACATCATCCTAAGATCCGGAGCATATCCCCATGAAATCCACAATCTCCCCTTGATGAACACATTGGCAATTATCCAAAATGTAAGTAAGAGGTTTGAAAACGAGTTTACTCGCAGCAGCACAAAGGCACAACTTGGTCCATAAGCAAGAAAAGCAATGAAATGACCAAGGGGCATCGTAATAGTATAGGCATGTGAGACAAGGCAAAAGAAAGCATAAAAACTTTGATTTCTAAAAGGGTCAAAATTCTCACATGAGGTCCATATGAAAGAACAATTGTTCAATTGACCTATGATCATTGTGAGGATAAAAGAATGCAATTCAAGTTCGTAATATTCAATAAGACAATAAGAATGCAACTCAAGAACTCCCCTCACTATGGTCCTCAAATTTCAAATTTTCGCCTCCTTTGTACAAACTTCTCCCCAACAACTTCTCCCCAAAGAAAGAAATATATTCTCATTAACACATCTTCTCTTCTCATTTAACACATCTTCTCCCCTTTGACAATGGATTCATCAAGGAATCACACCTTCCTCTCATCCAGATATAATAAATATAGAATAAAGGAAGAAGGTAAACAAAAGAAGCATAAAGAGGAATATGCATGAAATGCAATGGAGTGGCTTCAATTTTTGTATTTTTTTATTTTTGATTACAAGAAGCTTTGGAGATTACCCAAAAGAACAAGCTAGTATCTCTAATGTTGCACAAACAAGATATCAAGCCTAACAAATAGCTAGCAAGATCATGGTAAGACATATATATCAAAGCTAAGCACAAAGGCTCAAAAGTAAAGCAAGAGATTTGATCAATTTAAGCAACGCTCAAATTCAAAGAAGTTCATCAACAGGATCCTAAAGTGAAATTGGCCATGTCAAAATGTCAAAGTGAGATCAAAAATCTAACAAAGACCACATTAAGAGTCAATCAAGTCCCGTATTGAATCATTTTGCTCAATATTTTGTAAACGTGTGCACCATACTTTGTCTTCATCTTCCTCCACAAAAATGCTCTCACACCAGAAATCATCTCAGTAGTAATTGATCTAGCTCGTGGCTAGTCTCATCAAAAGTGACATTACAAGTCTCCGAATAATGTTAGTCTCAAGATAAACACCCAAAACCCTCGAATGAGCAGATAACGAAATTGATGAAGTCATCACCGCTGTTCGCGTGAAAGAGGTGAACCATTTTGAGTTTCCGGTCATGTGGCGTGAACACCTGAGTCGACGAACCACGTGTTCTTCCCTTTCCACGGTAGTCCCGAAAATCAAGGAACAAAGAACGATGTGTCTCAATATCAAGTTAGATAAACAAGATTTAGGAATCCAAGATCGAGACACACGCCCGCAAGGAGTATACAAACCGTAAGTACTATCCTTGATTTCATCTAACATCCCATATATCCACCGACACGAATCGATACTTCATGAAGGGCGTCCGATCCTTGTTCATATACTTCGTGACAAGTAGGCTCTTGAAGGACTTCCATGCTTTTCTGATCACGAGCAACGCCTACCGTTGCACGAGTCCCTGGACTTCTATTGGGATATCAAATGATCTTGAAATTTCAGTCCACAACTGCTCTTTCTGTACGTCTATCAAAGACTTCCAGCTTATTGTGGTGATAGGGACCCGTTCCCTTCCAACTATTTCGTAGGTGGTCCGGAATGCTGCCACTGCTTTCGTAGGAAGCTTAGGGACCCCAACGTCAATGATCTTCGAACACATGGCCACATATATTTATCTCTTTCATAAGGTGAACAATGAGATGGACCATGATATCAAAAAATGACAGAGGGAAATACATCTCAAAATGATATAGAGTTGTCACCATCTCGGCCTATAGAGCATCTAGTCCTTCGAGATCGATGACCTTATGAGCAATTGAGTTAAAGAAATAGTACAGCTTCATGATTGCCACTCGGACCTTATTCAGTAAAATATTTCTAATTGCAACAGGAAGCATTTGTGTTATCAGCATATGACAATCATAAGACTTCATACAATTATTTTCAAATCTTGCATAGAAACAAGTTTCTTCATGCTGGCGGAGTAACCGGACGAAGCTTTCACACCATGCAAGCTTTGTCATAGTTCCTTTCTCTCAGCCTTGGACATAGTATAGCAAGTTGGGGGAAGGTACGTTCGTCCTTTATCGGTCTCTTTCGATGCTAACTCAGTCCTTATGTTCATATCAACCAACTCACGCCGTGCGTTCACACCATCCTTTGTTTTATCACGAATGTTCACTAAGAGACCAATTAAGCTCTCACAGACATTCTTTTCCATGTGCATGACGTCGATTTAGCGACGAACTTCTAAGTTCCCAATAAGGTAAGTCCTAAAAAATTAATCGCTTCTTCCAGATGTTCTTCTGACGGATTTTCAATTTACATCCATTTTCAAGCACAACATCGATATCATTAACCATATGATAGACCTCTTTCCCTCTAAAATCCCTCAGAGCTGAACCGTCCTCCTAATTTCTGTCGAATTGATTCTTCATCTTGCGGTATGGATGATACTTGGGAAGGAACCTACGATGACACATGTATACAGTTTTGCATGAGTTATTCAGCCACACACTCTCGGTATCATGTAAGCAGTGCGGACATACTTTGACTCCTTTTGTACTAAACCCCAACATGTTATCAAGGGCGGAAAATCATTGATGGTGCAGAACAACATGGTGCGTAAGTGAAGTTCTCTCGTTTGTACTCATTCCATACCTATACCCCTTCGTTCCACAGTGTCACAAGACCTTCCAGCAATGGTGCTAGGTACACATCAATATCGTTCCCAGGTTGCTTCGGCCCTGGGATAAGTAGTGACATCAAATTGTACTTCTACTTCATACACAGCCAAGGAGGAAGCTTGTGCATACATAGATTCACTGGCTAGGTGCTATGTTGACTGCTCATGTTACCAAAAGGATTCATTCAATCTGTACTCAATCCAAATCTTATATTCATCGATTCTGCACCAAATCTTTGAAGCTCCTATCGAAGTTTCTCCACTAGGCAAAATCAGCAGGGTGTCTTAGCTTTCCATCTTTCTTACATTCCTCCGAGTGCGAACACAGCAATCTTGCCTCCTTTCGGTTCGCAAATAAACGCTTCAAATGAGGAATTACATGCAGATACTACAAC
Organism: Hsuehochloa calcarea; assembly: GCA_036346395.1. Taxonomy (NCBI): domain Eukaryota; kingdom Viridiplantae; phylum Streptophyta; class Magnoliopsida; order Poales; family Poaceae; genus Hsuehochloa; species Hsuehochloa calcarea. The sequence goes on along the minus strand of CM070601.1, from coordinate 26,371,178 downwards.
ACCTTAGCAGGAGGTCCTTGCTTCACCTCAATGCCCTCGCCGTCATTGGAGTGATTCTTACGCTTATATTGGGATGCTTTGCACACCGGACATACATGCATGCTTGTATATTCTCTACGGTAAAGGATACAATCGTTCGGACATGCATATATTCTTTTTACCTCTATTCCCAATGGACAAAGAACATTCTTGGCTTGGTAGGTTGTTCTGGGCAACACGTTTCCCTCCGGAAGAATGTCCGCTAGGAGACCTAACAACGCTGTGAAACTCTTATCAAACCAACCATTGCTTGCCTCTAATTTCAGTAGTTCAAGCACGATGACAACCTTGTGTATTCCGGCTTGCAGTCGGGAACAAAGGTTTCCCCGAGTCCTCCATTAAGCTCTCAAATTTACCAAACTCTCTCTCACTATAGTTCTCTTCTGCATCACGTAGCATCTGATCCAGATTGTCATCGTGCGACCTATACTCATCGAAAGCACAGTCCACATCTGGCATATCATTGTCTCCCTCGACGATGTTACTAGATTCCGTTATAATCTTCTCTTCACCGTGACTGGTCCAACATGTATAATCCTCTTTGAAACCCCTTCGAGTCAAGTGTGTTTCGATCTACGCTGGGTTAGTAAACATCTTCATATTATCGCAATCAATGCATGAGCAATACATATATTTTATCAACTTCTTCAACATATCCTGCCCGACAGCTCTTTTAAAAGCAGATACACCATCAATGTACTCTTCACACACACGGTTCTCAACGTACATTCACTTCGGTCCATCAACGCTACGTACGTAACAAATTAGTGTTAAATCAGATTAATGCTCCTAAAGTAACTAGCTACGAAATATTCATGAAGAAATATATATAGCAGATTGCATATCCATCATTTGAGTGTAACAACAATTATTCCAATAATTAAATATTCGATTTTTCCATGAATGTGCAAGTGTTTGAGTAATAGCAAGGAGATTCTCTAATATCTTGCTAAGAATAGCTTGGATTTCCAAAATAATATGACATTCATTTGATGAGAAATAAAAAGGAATACTAATCTTAGATCACCAAGAATAAATAAATCTACAAACACAATTACAAATCTATGGCATTAATTTCTTTCACCAAACGCCCCAAAGCTGGCCGCCTCCTTCAAAGCAGCCACATTTCAGAGACAGATCTCACTATAGACAGATCTGTCGGGACGACCAGCTATTTAATGGTGTATATTACGGACGGTTCAAAAAATAGAATCGTCGGTGATATCTTCGATTATCACAAACGGTTCTAAAAATAGAACCGTCGGTGACATCTCGACTATCACAGATAGTTTGTATTTACAACCGTCTATGACAAGTATAACAGATGGTTCTTAAATAAAATCGTGTGTGATATGCGCCATTAAATATCTGATCGTCCCAAAGACAAATCTATCTGTAGTGAGATCTGTCTCTAATATGCGGCTGCTTTGAAGAAGACGACGAGTACGCCTAAGAAAGCAAGCAAGCCCACCACGAAGCATGTTTTTTTTCTCGGGGGTCGTCCATACAGCATGAGGAGGATGAGACAGCAGCCACGGCCTACTTCATCTAACCAAACATACAACAGCCAAGTTCAAGAAGCATGACTGCCAGGAGAGCGTTAGGTAATCATACACTCCAGTGTGTCAGGTTCGATGAAGTTGCTTGTGGCTGCTGTCTCATCCTCCTCATTCTGCGTGGATGACCCCAAAAAATCATGATTTGTGGTGTGCTTGGTTGCTTTCTTAGGTGTACTCGTCGTCTTCTTCAAAGTAGCCGCATATCAGAGACAGATCTCATCTCAGATATCACAGACGGTTTTCAGCACAAATGGTCTCTGATTATCCGATTACCACAGACATGTATATTACAAAACAGTATGTGAATGCGACCATATCACAGACGATTTTCGTGTAGAACTGTCTGTGAAACATAGCATTGACGGTTTGTTCCACTAAACCGCCTGTGATAGTTCGTTCAACAAAGATAGTACGTAACCTCAACTCCAAACTGAAATTATGATTCCTTTTACATTTGCTATTTTTTGTATCTACATATGGTCAAACAGCGTGGCCAGTCGCTTCTTACAAAAGATTTTTAAAAGTAGAAATAATAAAAGATCATTTTTTTCTAGCGCCCAAGTAGCATACTATCTCCATTATCAAAACTTTGTAGGCAATGTCGTCAGCATCGGAGGGTTCAGGATCAACGTAGGAAGCCTGAAACACTTTCAACCATTGACGCAATCATTCGATAGTCGCCCTAAGACGTCCCGATTCAAGAAACAAGTAGAAATACGCCCATAGGCTCTCTTTTCTTGCTTGAGGGCGCGCTTTATCGACTCAGTCGCCCGCCACCTCGATGTCTCATGCCATGCGACGGTAATGCTCCTAGAGACGTTCAACGTTGTTGTGGAGGACTACGTCGATGGTGAGGTTAGCTCGTCGAAAGATGCAGACCACCTGAAAGACACGACAGAGGAGGTCGTTAAAACGATGGAACGTCGCCGTCACTTGCGCCAGCATAACATCCGCTGGAGGAGGGAGGACACATTAGCACAGTGTCCTTCCATAGCTTCCACCAGCGTACGGCCGGTGAGGTGCTCGTACAGAATGGTCAGGTAGGCCATCAATGCCAGTGTTAAAGGAGAAGAGTGGGGAGCTATTTCATTTGTGCTTGGGAGTAGAGCGATATGTAGGGATTCATCTTCAGTGGCGGATGATCATTCTTATAAAACAAAGAGTAACGACGGCGCGCGAGACGAAGAGACACATCGCGCGGGAGCCAAAGCGGTATTGATACATATCATAGGCACTTTCAACCATGAACCGTTAGTGATACGTTATTATCACAGATGGTTCTGTGAAAACCGTCTGGGATATCTTGTAATTATCACAGTCTGTGATAATTATAACACCGACGGTTATAGAGAACCGTCTATGATGAGACGTCCAATATAGTTTTTTGTAGTAGTATTGGTGCAGTGTCGCCTACCATACCAACTCACCTAGCTAGACCATAATGGCGACACCTAAGCTGGAGTTTCTACCGAGTCATGTTGGGTACAAATAAATGACCTCTGGTTTCCTTCAAACAACACTGCTATTGATGTGTATGTCCTATATATCCATTGCACGGTGATCCATGACAACCTACTTCCTGTTGCGTCGTCACTAGATTTGGAGAATCCGACGAGGAAAACTTAGAATTCCAGCATATTCATCGACTCAATGACTTGATAATACTAGATTGTTATCCATGGTCTACAATGTAAAAAGTTAAGTACATATGTACTTTAACGATGTGTTATTAATATCCCGGCGATCCACACGCTCGGTCTGCGCCACCACACATCTGCATCGTGGTTCTCGTGTCGCACCACTTACGGACGAATTAAGCCCCGAAATCACCGGGAGAGGTGTCCCAGTCCGGACCCAACCAGACCTGCTCGTGGGTAGCCCAGTCCGGTGGCCCAACCAGATATTTCCGGGCTCAGGTCAGGTCCGAAGTCGGGGTGGATTTGGGCCTTATTTCTCGTCTCGAAGCTTGAAAAACCCGACAATAAATATTAATTTTATATCCTCAATGTGAATCAAATATTAATATTTATTCCAATATAATTAAAATAATAGTATTTTTATGGGGAAATGCACAAATTTTGAGCTTCAGACCTAGCCTATTCGGGCTGGGCCGAGCGCGGGCTTACCTGTTTGGGATCGGACTTTTACAGACCCCTTCATCGCCATCTCCAATTCCATGATCAACCCAGTCTTTATAAAAATAATAAAAGTAAATAATAACAAAGAGAATAATTCAGATGAGAGTTTGAGCAGCATATAAACCTAATGAAACCAAAACTAGCGTGTGACAACACTAGATATATGCGAACATAATTAACAAGAAAGGAATCCATCTATATTTTTTTTCAGTTGACACTATGTACTTCTTTACCAGTCTGCTGTGAGCAATTTGTCCGTCATGCACAGCCAACTACTCAAAAGCGCTTACATATCGATTGTGCCTGTCCATGAAGCATTGCACAAGCTGAACCTTGTGACAGCAGCAAACTGATATCTTCCATGATATTTCGTATTGCCTGCCATTCTGCAGCAGCAGCTTGACCCCGGGGTTCCAGATCAGATATCATTCGCTGAGAACTCCGACAAGTGATAACTTTACCCACTGTTAGATTTCTGTTCTTTCCTCTGAGAATGAGAACATATGTGGAAAGATACATTGTAAAGCACCAGAACGAGTCCAAGAAACATACTGCTCCAGTAACAAAAGTTCAACGTCTCTGTTCTGCTTGAGATGAGTGGCCAATTGAGTCCAGTGTTCATGTTGCCCCATGATCTTGACATGCCACTTTTTAGAAACCAATGAGAATTTCCACATATCAATCATACTTCGTCAGATTTTGAAGCTTCGTCGTGTTGAAGAGTCAAATGTAGTAGCAAATTAATTGAAACTGTAGAGGAAAATGATGGCAACATATGCCATGCAATCAGGTCTTGCTGTGCACTTACGCACTCGCCCTCTTCGCAGTTATCCGATCGCTAGCGGAAGGCTCAAATTCAGGCGGGCAGCTTACCCATTTAACGTCGTTTTTTTTTGTTGCAATAACCCTCTGCATCCCGTTGTCCTTTTTGTAGAGAACCTCACCTCCCATCCTGACGACGACGGCTACTGCTTCGACATCCGCCGTGGCCACTCCTCGGCGCTCGTCTCCCCCGGCGATCCACACGCTCGATTTCCTCCGTCGCTGCCGTCTCCAAGTCGGCGCGCTTCCGTCTCCTTTGCGACGTGTAAATGTTTAAAAACAAAACGGCCCATTTGTTTACATAAAGGCCGTGGCAACCCAACCCCGTAAAAGAGCATAGAATCAACTAACCTGACGGGATGTCCTTCAAATCCATATAGCGACGGAGGTTGGTCTTGGCCAACCTGGGCCGTGGCCCCTAGCATTTTTTTTTTATAAAAAAAACAGCATGTATGTAGTTCACAACCAACCAATTTGGTTAGGTTATATCCATTTAAAAGGCTCATTGTTGTTGCTTGCTATTAGTTACGATACTACTCAGCGAGATAGTGACTTCAATCGTGCGGCAGCAGGCGGCGGCGAAGCACGAAAGTAGCAGACGAGGCACTGGCCGCTTATGCGTCGCGAGCTTGCCGTGAGCAGGCCTGGTGGCGACGATGGATGCACAACCGATGGCCGGAGAGCAAAGTTTGTGTGTCGCGCAGAGCGTGCAACCAGTAGTGAGTAGTATTCTTTTGAATCTTATTGATACTGTCTTATCTTGGTTGATTGACTTGATTCTTCCTACTATCGTGAGTCTTGCTGGTGGTAATTTCATTTGATCTTTGCACTCCTAAGTTTTTGCTCAAGCTCTGTCACTGGATCCATGTCGCGCTTGGCCGCCTACACGCACGAGTGGGTCAACCAGCATCCATCAACTAACCTCGGGAAGCTCCTCCGCCGCAGATAACCACCGGAGTTCAAGGGACGCCTCTAGTCGCCTTGGCCGCTGGCGCACACCAGTGGGAGTGGAGCTAGGGCTTCGGGATGGAATGGGGATGAGTACGGCTTGGAGTGGACTGGGCACGAGAGGACACGGACATGAGGAAATAAGTCACATGAAGTTATTTAACCCGGTCGTGCTTGGACATTTGGACCAGGGTGTTGGAACCCAAAAATGCAATTATGGACCCTCTATGTATAATGTACTAGTCCAGGATCAAGCTAATGCACAGAGTGTCAACATAAATGAATATCATTCCACACAAGACGAATATAAGAATAAATGATTAATTTGAGTAACAAATAATAGTTATAACCTTATGGTCGAGTTTAAAATTATTAAGCCACGCAAGGCTGACAGTAAAAGAAGCAGTAGTGGAACAAAAGCATCTCTAGCGAGTACCCATCAACTCGCCACAGGCAACCGACTCGGATCAAGACCTAACGATCAGCAACCTCGTAGAACTCCTCCTCAAAGGCACGCGATGATTCCTCCACTTCAGCTGAATGATTGCAACAAGAATGAGTATTCCGAGTATTGAACAAGTTGTACCACATAATGCAATTATAGATGATAGCTTATTCCAAAGGAAATGGCTTCTATGATGTTTTTGCAATAAAACAACATTTTCAATTGAATACAGATAATAGATTGAAAGCGTTATTCGAAACAAATAAATAGTAATAGTTTAACAACTATTTTTACCAAGGACACAAAGCCTAAATCAATTTATTTCACACAACCATCTGCATTAAATCATACAGCTGTCCCTTCCCAAAGTATTTTATAAAAATCCACCCCTCGTGTGAAATGCCTAAGTATGTCCATGACCGTGGACGCGACTATTCGAATAGATTGTTTAACACTCTGCAGAGGTAGTACACTTTACCCATACGATATAACCAGTGTAGTTAGCACTAATCATAATAAAATATTTCTAAAACTTCATTTCAATAATTGACACTCCTGTTGCCATTTCAATATTTCTAAAAGATTTAAGGCACCATTCACCCCCCCTCACACAGATGGTTAGTCCATCTCACACCGTTGGACCTGAAGACGGCGAACCGCTCATAAATGTGAATCACCACACAGACAGAAACACACCTTCACCCTGGCACATATCTTAACTTATCTGCCTGATTAATCAACATCAAGACTCCATAGCTTACTAGGTTAGGCCCGTCCCATACCTGGCATGTGATTGTACAGTTGTAGCTCAGTTCAATGATGTACAAAGTTAAGACCATAATTGACCAAGGCGAGACTGCCAAATTATAACTAAGTTACCATGATTCATATTTCCCAAACGCACACAGCTCCACCATAACACACAGTTCCATCGACTCACATCAGTCTAAATCTTTTCTCACCCTGTTGGTTAAGTGCAATACATATCATCAACAAATAATAGCAAATAACACACGATTTTACACAAAGTTCCATAATCACTTAGTCAAATTTATATTTGCAACTTGAATGATATGAATGACTCGTTGCATGGCTAAGCAAACAATTCATATCTAACCAACCCACGTTAGTGCTATGATATTACCAACTATTAATTAACCAAGCTAGGGTGATAAAAGATCATGATAATACAATAGACACGGTGGATATCATCAAATGGGTGTATAACTAATATCAAAATATTTAAATAAATACTTAAATAAAATGCAATAATTGAATCAAGGTGATTTAGGAAAACTGGGTTCAACATGGCCAAAAGCACAACTTGCCTTGGAACAAATCTTGGTACTGGTCTTGGGCTTGGCCAACTTCTCCTCCTTCGAAAACTCCCGAAGTATCAACGTATATTCGCAAACGAAAGCAAATAAACAAAATAAATACAAAAAAGAGATAACAAACTTCAAAAATTAAATAAAAAACTCAGAAAGGTAGAGATTGAATCTAGAAATTTGATTGGGCCCAAACGGAGTTTGTACAAGAAAGAATGAGCTGTTGGAAGTTTGATCGGAAAGAAAAATACTAAAAAATGAAAAAGGAGAGCGAAAAGACATACTGATATTTATGAATTTCTAGAATTAAAATAATTATATAAATTAAGATTAGGGGTTGACATGTGGACCACTGGTCTATGGAGAAATACTAGTCCACGGTGGACCAAGCTCATGAAGCTAGGGTTGACCAAGGTTGACTGATATGCGACGACAACATGTAAGTGACTGAGAAAAACTAACAGAGCAACAGAACATAGAAAAGATCATAGAAAAGTACATAAACAAAGAGGAAATCAAAAGAGGAACCAGCATTGGAGTGTTGGTCCAGAGAAGGAACAGAGAACAGAAACGGAGTGTGCGGCCTGCTTCTGGCGCACGACATCGGCGGCGATTGGCGATGAGGCGGCTCCGGCCAACGGGCAAAACGAAACACTGACGACGAGACGGGGATGATGACGCGGTCTAGACATCAAGAATCGGAGGCAATCACTGGCGGCGAGGGAAAATGCGACCGTGGTGGCGGCTTCACGGTGGCGGAGCACTTCCGGCGATGTTCCAGGAAAAGGGAGGGTAGCATGGCGTAGAACACGACGATGTGAACCCAATGGTGGTGAAGATGAAGGCAGGAGCTCAACGATCGTGGGGCAATCGTCCAGAGAAAAGGGCGGCCATAAATGACAGAAAGCCTGGTTCTCGACGCACGATGGATGGAACTTGAAACTTATGTATGGAAAAGATAGATCGGGATGAGGGACACGTGGTGACACAATTGGATTTTGGAGAAACTCACTAGGGAAACAAGGAACGTGAAGAAACAGTTTCAGCGTCTTGTCTCAACAAGGTCGGCGGTGACTCGGTGAACTTCAGGTGATGGCGACGGAAGCTAGATGTAGAACGCGTCGAGGCGAACTCGGTGGTGGTGATGATTCGGCCGGAGGACGTCGGATGGTGGCAGAACTCAATGGAGAAGACCTTCGGTGGCTCTTAGTTTGTCTATAGATTGCGAAGAAATGAACTCGAAATCGATGAAACCCATTTGGGGGTTTGGAAAAGGAGAGCGACGCGATCGATATGATGCGGTTTCTTGGTTTTTGTATGCACCGGAGAGGAAGAGATAGAATCGAGATAGTTGTGGTTTGTATGGGAGCTGGCCTCTGTTGGTTTTGGGAAGATGAACCGTGCAGTCCACGTGGCAGAGGAAAGAGAAAAAATTTGGAATAAAAGAAAAGACTACAAATCAAAGAGGTAAAATAAAATAGCAAATAAACTCAAAAAATCCAAGAAAATACCAAAAAATTCCTTGAAACACAAGGAACCCAAATAACACTGGTTTTTGGTTTAATTGAAGTTTAAATTATTCAAATTAAATATTTGAAAATTAGAAAATCTCTAATTAAGCTTTATTAATTCAAATAAAATGGGCAAATTTTTCGAGAGACCTAAATTACTCATTTTTTTTTAAACTCTAAAAATTGGGATGTTACATAAGGGTATTTCGGTAACTTCACATAGCCAAAAAATCAAGAAGGGGGAAATGGCGAAATTGCAAAAGATTGATTGTATTTTCTATGAAATGGTAAATAACAAATTACGTTGTGCATAATGGCAAAGCATAGAACATTGTTCTATTGAGTGGCAAATTCTTAATTGTGACTAAAAGAATGGATAGACAATTCTTGTTTACATCAAGGTCAAAGTATCCAATGAGGGTGGAAAAAATGAGGAAAAAAGATGAAAATGCCCTCCAAAACAAGATTTTTTACCAAGGCAACAGAGATGGGATATTTGGATCATCGCCATGGCCATTTTGACATGTTGAGGACATCGCTCTGTGCCGATGATGCAACAATCTTCGTTTTCCTCCACAAAGGGCGACGTTAGAGCGACAACCTTGATACTTCAAAACTTTGAAGATGTCTCAGGTCTTCGGACTAATTTCCACAAAAAGCACGATGGTGTCTATAGGGTGTGACCACATCAACCTTGACACACTACTCCAAGAGTTCTCGACAATTCACTCAAATTTCCCCTATCAAATAGGGGATCCTCCTGCTTACCCACAAAGGACTAAGGAGGGTCAAATTTTAGCCCCTACTAGACAAAGCCAGGGGTAGTGTAAGATTGAGGAGGCCGACTAGAGGGGTGTGAATAGACAGTTTTAAAATTCTTTAGGCTAATATCTAGTTTTATGCGGAATTGTAAATCAATTCGGTTTTGCTCATTTAAAACCTAAACAAACTAGTAAAGACTAAGTGCACTGACAAGGTAACTCTAAAACAAAGATAACAATCCAAACGAGACACACAAGCAATTTAATTATATTAATGTAGACTGCAAGAAGTAAATATCAAGAAAGCAAACTACAAGAACACTTGAACTTTTTCTCGTGGTGATCGAAAACTTGCCGGTTTCCCCTAGTCCATATTGAGGTAAGCCCAAACGAATTAGACTGGCTCCACAAATTAAGCTAACACATCAAATCCACTTGCGGTTGCTCTTCCTCCACTCTGGAGATGGCGAGCACCAAGCCACTCACAATCGTCTGGGTCTTCTCACAACCTTCTTTGATAAGGTCACCAACGCAACTCCTCCAAACCGTCTAGGTATCGGCAAACACCAAAAGTAACAAGTCAGAGATGCTCACTTGAACAGATCAAGGGTCTAAGCTCAAAGGATACAAAATTCAACACCTAATGCAACACATGCACTAGGATTTTGCCTAAACTCACCAAGTGCAACACATGCACCATGGAGAGGAGAGGGCTTGCTCTTTGCTCTAAGGGAATGATAATAGCAATAGTTCTACTTTCACAACAGGCTACAAGGGGTATTTAAACACCCACAAACAAAAACTAGCCGTTGAAAGAGAATCTGTGCAAAAGCAGGAATACCGGTCAGACCAGAGGCATAGGGCCTATCAGATTAGACTACAGAGTAACGATAAGCTCAGTAGTAATCATTGCTACAGAATCTATCCGTTATGCCAGGTTCGGTCAATATACCCACGCAAGGTCTGGTTAGACTGGGTTCAAATGTTTCCCAAACCAGATAAAATATGCTACTGGAAAAAGCTGTCCACACCGGTCAATCCAGGGTTCTGGTTTTACCGGTGACAACACTGCGGTTAGTCTAGTAAGGAGAAGTCAGTAGCAAGTCGCAAAAACACCCTCTCTGAAAAAAGCTGACGGGCTAATGAACCGGAGGTCCGGTCAGTCTGGCCCTCCAACCACAGTTAGTCCTAATTACACTGAGCGTGTTGCTCACTATATTGCAGAATCAGCGTTGAAACATGAATCTAATGCCGATTGCTATGCTCCAATATGATGTAGTATGTCTTCTGCGATCCATCTTTAAATAACCGTTGAAGAGGTGGCAGTTGTTTCTTGAAGAGACGCGTGTTGGGAAGTGACGCGACTGGTCGGAGCGAGGCAATGGTTGATAACGTATCAACCATTCGGCGGTTATGCCTCTGTGAGACACAGTCATTGGGTGGTGGTTGTTAGTGTTTGAGGATTATGAAATGTCGCGTGGTATGGAACAAATATAACTTGTGTTCCATTCATCACACGACAAGGAATATACTAGGAGTCAGATCCAGATGCTAGTTGATTGCTTCTACAAGTAGTCACCTGGTCAAGGACTAGGCACAGGACCTGATCCAACCAGGTTTCCCATCACATAACCTCTGGAATCCTTACGACCACGGGGGCCGTGAGCCTTAGGGGTTACGACCATGAAGACATATGGTATTTTATTATGTATTAAATTTATTATGTATTAAAGTAATACATAGAGATTTTAATCCTCATAAGCTAGCCCCCGAACTTTAAATGAATTGGTTTTGTGAACACTTTCTCCCGATAAAGTCGTATCGGACAGACCCTCTTTAAGTGTCATGACACACGAGGTGGTCTATATTCATTTTAAAGTTGAGAAACTGCCTTGGGACCTAAAGAGTTTTTCTGTCCATTGGACTTTGGTAACTCCTGATGTGGTTGAAGAATTGTGGCTATAAAATCCCTTTAGCGTAGGACTTTAGGATTTTACGCCTCTTGCTTTCCCTTTTTATCTCTTGAGAGAAAAATTGCCTCCGACCTCCCTTTGTCAACAACCTCTTATGACCTCCTTTCTTCTCTTATAAAAAACTCCACCATGTCGGATCGTATCACCAACTGGTCGGCTTCTGATCTGAGCGAGAAGAAGCTTGAGAGCTTAGAGAAGATCGGGTTGCTTCCCGACAAGAACCTAATTTCTTGGAGATCAGCGGTCGAAGAGCATTCTCTGAGCGGTGAAGATGGGGAAATTCATGTTTTCCTCGCATACATCAAGTGTGGATTTAGGCTCCCAGTTCATTCCTTTCTTCCCAAAGTTTTGGAGCATTACAGAGTCGAACTGGTAAATCTTGCCCCCAATACCATCGCCAACCTCAGCGCCAAATCGGTCAGACCGCCAATGCTGGCCGGTCCGACCGCCCGATGAAAATTCGGCTAAGGCCCACAAAGGGAGCTCTCTGGAATAAACGTTCCGCACGAACCCCGGAACTTCCTCACATCGGAAGTTCCGTTTTCACAACGGCAGAACTTTCGCACAGCGAATCCAAGTCAAAGGAAATCGGTCGGACCACCAACAGATGGCCGGTCTGACCGATTTGCCACCGGCCGATCGGTTCACACAGCGGTCCGATCGCTGCACTACGTAGCAAAACATATTTGCTTTCGCTCAAATGGCAAAACACATTCGCCCATTTGAGTGCAACTTCAACAAGATTTCAAGATGATATTCTCAACAGGATGCAAAACATATTTGCCAACCTTTAGAATACTCATCACAAGGTACAAGGTACATGGACTTACACCATTTGCAAAACACATTTGCAAACTTAAGTCAGATGCTACAAGAAATCCAACATGAGCTTCAACTATTTGCAAAACACATTCGCAAATAACAAAGATCATGCCATTATATACGGTGCATGGACTTCAACCATTTGCAAAATACATTTGCAAACTATAGTCCCATGCTACAAAGATTAAATGCATGAGCATCATCTATTTGCAAAATATATTCGCAAATAATAGCTCCATGCATAGATGAGCTAGAGCAAACATAATGAGCTATCAACACATGACTAACTCATGCTACTAGTCAAGACCCCTCTTAATAGTACGGCAATCCTATACTAGCAATCTGATCTTCCATCCAAACACCAAGACCGGTAAAAGACTAGAAACACATCCTTAGCCCTAGCTAGTCATACCTTTGCCTTGCATCTTCTTGAAGCTTGATGACGCACATCATCACTTCAAGTCCGAGTCATTAACTTGATAATCATCAACGCATGATGATCCTTTGCTTGACCTCCATCAACACATGATGTGTATTCTCTTGTCTTGACGGTCAACTCATGATCATCTCTTCTTGATAAGCATCAACTCATGATGCATCCTTTACACCAAGCTCTTGACTTGATGATCAACTCATGATCATCCCAAGTCTTCATCATCCTGGAATATAACATATTCATCCAACTCATGGAAAATGTTAGTTCCACAATGTGATTACCATTAGTTACCACAACAAACCATTATCACATAATGGTGGGACAAGATACATCAATCTTTCCCTTATTGGTAATTAATAATAACCACTTCAATTACACATAAATTGAATTTAGATAAAGGTAACACAACGTGAGTATATATGAACTACATAAGTTACATATACTCACGACATGAGTATGTAAGAACTACACAAGTTCTATGTACTCAAAACATGAGTATACAAAAACTACACAAGTTCTATATACTCAAACGAATATGTTTCAAAGTAAAGATCACAAATATATGTGGTAAAGGGAATATGGATCAATACTAGTGAAAACATAAAATATAGAATGAGCTCCCCCTAAATGTGTGCATACACATATGTGTAAAGAAAACATATGCACATATTCAAGATATACTCATGGTGGAGTTCAACATATATTTTGGATCCGAGGAATGCAACAATATATAAGAGTGTAAGTCAAATGCATACCTCGTTGAATTTCACGTTTATATCCAAATGAGACTACACAAGATAATACTTGATAAAAGAGTTAGTCTCACAATTAGATTTGTCATTAATCACCAAAACACTCTATTAACTCATAAAGGCGGGTCTAGATCTTTCACTCGGGCCGGCCCGTCACCCTTTCTCTCCCGACCTGCTGCGCGTCTGCTTCTCCTTCCCCTGGCTTCGGCCTGCTGCTCCCGCTCCCCCGACTCAACCTCAGCCCAGCATACTCCCACTCTCTCCCGAACCTTCTCCCCCTTCTTCTTCCTCCCTCCAGGGCCCCCACCGCTGACTTCTTCCTCCCCCGTGCAACGCCGACGCCAGCCCTCGTCACTCTCTGCCACCACCAGCTCCCGCCTGCTCCCATCCCCTCCCTCTAACCGGCCGCAGCTCCGCCTACTCCTGCTGCCGCCACTCCCTCGCCCATGCTGCAGTACCACTCACCCTCCCTCCGCCCGGTCCGAGCATGGCGCCGCGCCAATTCTTGCCCTCCCTCTCCAGCTTGCGACAGCAGGGCCTCCAGAGTCTCCGCCACCACCGCCCGGGAAGCTTCCCCTCTGTGGATATCATGGGGATATGCTCCAGATCTTAGGATGATGTGATAATTGGCAATGGCATTTACGGTTTGTCATTTCATATGTTTTCGACAAGTTTCAGAACTGCCCGACTGGTCGAGCAAGAATCGGTCGGACCGTGAACTTAAAAGTGTTATTTTGTTAGTTTGAGTCAGCCAAAATAGAGGGTGTACGCAAGAGAGGGGATTCTATTGCACTTGGTCCCATAATTTTTGGAGTCTCCAATCAAAAGTTCTATTGGTTTCAAAGTTCCAATAGGTTTCGGTTTTCAAAGAGGAAAAATGGCTAAGTCCCAGCTGGCGGTCTGACCGGCCCATAGGTGGCGGTCAGACCGACCAGGGTGGGCGGTCAAACCGGCCATGGGGGGAGGTTTGACCGGTTTTCACTTTGTTCGTCGCCCGGTGTGGCGGCGATATTCGTGTATTAGGTCAAAGTCATGAGTTTCAGGGCATATATGGTGCATGATACATGTTTTGACTAACATGGGTCAAGTTGTGAAGAACTTATTTTAAATTCGGTTTACTTGTCTATTGTTGTGCAGGTTGCTTGGTGGTCAACGATTGTCAACGGCGAGGATGATCGGACTAGGCTTGAAGAGCTGAGGTCCAGAACGATCGACGATGCCGGGTGAGGTCAATGAACTCAAGCGTGACGCAAGATGGACAAGGGTGACCTATTAGCTAATCCAAGACGCAAGATGGCGCAAGGTGTAGCTAGTTAGGTCAAGGGATGTTGAAGATGGCGGTGGCTGCACCATCTCTTCGCCTCTTTTTCAATTCTTGTAAACCCTAATTTTCTTAGGGAGAGCTTTTGTGGAGGCTAGGGTTCTTGATGTTTGATATGATTTTCGTACTCTTGGATTGAGCATTGTCCTCCATTGATGGAGTGGCTGTAAGCCTGATCATATCAATCAATCAAAGGAAAGTTTGATCAATGTTTTGTCTCATTGCATTCTTTCTCTCTATTTGATGATTTTAGGTCTTTCTTTGATCCGCGAGTTTTTGCTTGATTTCTTCACGTGATCTAGCTTGCTGTGACGTGTGGGGATCCATCTAGGATCATCTTGATCATCAATCACCCACGAGCAAGAGCTTTGACCTAGTTTTCGTTTTGACCAGGTTTTGAACCCTTCTTTGATCAAACGGAAAAGGATCTTGATTCCTCCAAGAATTATCATAATCTTCAATTGGAATAGGTCCCTGATATCATAGAGAAGGTGTGTTCCAAGTTTCATCAAGTTTGGATTAGTAGATCAAAAGTTTCATCTATTTCCATCTTCGTCATCGGGTTTTTCAATCTGTTCTGGAGGCCGGCGGTCAGACCGCCCGTGGCCACCTGTAAGACCAGACGGAAATCGGTCCAACCGCCCAAGGCCAGTGGTCCGATCGGTAGCGCACCGATGTGCTTTAATATTTATTGTTTGTAT
Organism: Hsuehochloa calcarea; assembly: GCA_036346395.1. NCBI lineage: Eukaryota > Viridiplantae > Streptophyta > Magnoliopsida > Poales > Poaceae > Hsuehochloa > Hsuehochloa calcarea. Next base: position 26,355,622 of record CM070601.1, on the reverse strand, counting down.
CGTTTTGCTTAGGGGTTTATATTAGATTCAATATTAGTTTTCCGCTGTACTGATTTACTGATCTTCATAGCTTCCATAGCTACTGGAGTAAAATATTATTGAATCCATTATTTGTGAAAAAGTGAGCGTGCTCCTATTCACCACCCCCCCTCTAGTCGCCTTTTCGGTCCAAGACCCTCCAACCTCGTCGCCTTTGGACCACCACAGCGCCGGGACCGCTTCTTCTTCCCCGCTTCCGGCCGCCTCCCTCTTCGCCCCCGTTCTTCCTCGACCGACTGTCTCCGGCCGCCATTGTCGACTTGGTGAGTTGCGGGCGCCTCCACCAACCCCACGCCCCCATTTCTCTGAAGTGATGTCCCCAGCCGCCCTCGCCACCTCTGGCCGAGCTCCCGCCGCCGCCTCCCATTGCCGCGCCGCCACTCCGGCCATGCCCCGGCGCTGCGGCCACCGTCACTAGGACCGCCTCACCAAGGGGAACACATTTTGGTAACCTCGTGCCGCCGCCTCCTCCGCCAAAGAATAAGCCGCCCTCGCTCCTTCCTCGCTCATGCGTTGTCGGATGAAAACGAGCACTGTAGCTCGTTTTGTTCGCAATTACTGTGTGCATTAAGGGTTAATCCCCGATTAACTGGTGCTAAGCACCACCTTGTCTCACCGACACGTGGGCCCGAATGCACAATAATGGCCAGAAGTTAACCAAGGTTTAAAGCACTGAGGCTGACAGGTGGGCCTGCCCTCACTATTCCATGAACTGGTGGACCGATAGACCCAGTCCTGCGCGAATAGCCTCCGGTCCACACTACAGTCCTCGCGAACCGGCACCCCTGCATAAGACCGACACATATCGGCTCCAGAATTAATCAGCTTTTTCTGATTTTTCCATTCAATTAAAAATCATGTCAAAAACTTCAAAAATCCATATCTTTTTCATTATAGATCCAAAAATTATGAATCTTTTCCTGAAATTTTCAAAAATCAAGATCTTGCTAATAACACTAGTCTTGTTTAGTTTGGAATTCTTTTGTTTGGTGTTTTGTATTTATTTACTCTCTTTTGCTGTTGTGTCTTTTTCCAGTACGTCCGTCCGATTAGGTTTCGAAGACGCGAGAGACCTCCACCTCGGACAAGCTCAAGAAGACCTAGACCCTCCTACCTATAACCAAGGTAAGTCAATACTTTGATCATTTTGAGCCTACATTTTATGCAAATTATGTTCGTTTAAATTACCAAAATTGCATGCGTTAATTTTGTAATCAAATGTATGTTAAAGCTTAAGGTAGTTAAATACCCACTTGCTGATAAAATATTTAATATGCCACCCATTGATAAACTTGAACATTAACCCTTGTCACCCTAGTACCTATATAGTAACAACTAGTTATAGTTGTACTTAAGCGACATGCAAATTTGCTTAAGTACCGAGGCACTAAATGTCCCAAATCATCATCTTTACAACATCAACCTCGTTTTGGGCAGTCATTGGGAAAGATGACTGGTATGGTTGAATAATTTGTTTTCTACTCCCAAACCCTAAAAATTTGCTAATACCCATCTGGGTGGATGGTATGACTGGAGGGTGAATGGTTGGGTACTAATGTAGCCCAAGATATGTTGTTGATGGTATGTGGTAAGAACCGCCCAGATGATCTTAAGGACTTAATCATATGATGACCTCCTATAGTAAAACAGTATAGCCACAAGTCTATAATGGTGTCGACCTGGCTAACTAATTGGTGTCCACCGGTACGAGCTGCACCATTGGGGGACTCCCCTTCGCCGTGAGCCCACGAGGCTACGGGTTGGGGTATGTGACTTGCGGGACCCCAGGCGTAAGTTGCATGGCACAAGAGGGGGTCTGGGTAAGTGGTTGTTGAGTCCCACGGGAGCGAAACCCTACTCAGGTGAAACTTATCGGGTGTGAAAAATACCGAGGGATGCCTTGTAAAGGCCTTGTGATAATCTCCCCTTGATTCACATGTCAAAGGTAACATGTGTACATATCAAGACGATTATCTCTTGTGGGTAAAGATGTACAATCTCTGCAGAGAATAAAACTGTTCGAACAGCCGTGCCCACGGTCTCGGGCGGGCATAGGAACTTACAAGATATAGTTATATTTCAAAAACTTTTGTGGGTGGGTTGAAAAATATGTGGGGCTCACCTAGCCCTTGATTTGGATTTTCCCTGGGTATTCTTACCCAGTGTTGGTAATAGGTGGGTATGACCACCATCAAAAAGAAGCATGAGTTAGAGTTTCCGACGGAGGGAACCTCTGCTATTATTAATTATTGCACAATTAATCTCTTTGTGGATTTCATGGGGATATGTTCTAGATCTTAGGATGATGTGACAATTGGCAATGGCGTTTACGGTTTGTCGTTTCACGTGTTTTCGACAAAGTTTCAGCCATCGATGTATGGTCCGACCGGTCCTAGCATCGGCGGTCCGATCGGTCCCAAATCGGTCGGACCGCCATGTGGGCGTCGGACCGCGGTGACCTAAAAGTGGTCAAAACGTCTTTGGGCCAAAAATAGGTGTTGTAGGCAAGTGAGGGATCCCAATGCACTTGGTCTCATGATTTTGGAGTCTTCAGAAGAAGTTCTATTGGATTTAAGTTTCGAAGGTTTCGGTTTTGAGGGTATGAAATTCGCTAAGTCTCGGTGGCGGTCCGACCGCTCATTGTGGAGCGGTCCGACCGCCATGGCGGTCCGACCGCTCACCCGAGCGGTCGACCGAGATTGACTTGAACGTCCGCCAACTTCGTGGCGTTGTTGTTTTGTTAGGTCAAAGTCATTGGTTTCATGGCATATGATTTGCATGATGCATGTTTTGACTAACATGGGTCAAGTTGTGAAGAACTTGTTCCCGAATACGTGTTTGCTTGTCTATGGTTGTGCAGGTAGCTTGGTGATCAACGACGGTCAACGGCGAGGAGGATCGGGACTAGACTTGGAGAGTTGAGGTCCAGAACGATTGACGATGCCGGGTGAGGTCAACGACTCAAGCGTGACACAAGATGGACAAGGGTGACCTATTGGCAAATCCATGGTGCATGGTGAAGCGGTTTAGGTCAAAAGGTTAAAGACGGCGCTTATGGCGTGCGTGTGTGACCCGTTTGTTAGTGGGCCTTAACGGGAGCCCAAGAGAGTCAAACCCTAAGAGTTTTAGGCCTCCACTATAAATAGGAGGAGATGGTGGCTGCACCTCTCTCTCTCTCTCGCCTTTTTATGTTTCAAAACCCTAATTGGCTTAGGGGGAGTTGAGGTGGAGGCTAGGGCTTTTCATGGTTTGAGGAGAATTTCGTGATCTTGGATTGACCACTGATCCATGATGGCGTGGGTGTAATCCAGCAACGATCTCGTTATCAATCTATGCAAGGTTTGCTTGAGATAAGTCTCTTTTCGTTCTTGCTTTCAATTTGGTGATTTTAGGGCTTCCTTTGATCCGCGAGTTTGTGATTGATTATTTCACGTGGATTAGCTTGCTGTGATATGTGTGAATCTATCTAGCATCATCTTGATCATCAATCTCTCACGAACAAGCATTAGGATCAAGTTTTCGCTCTTGCCCGCTTTAGACCTTCGTTAATCAATTGACAATTGCTCAAGATCGCTCCAAGAATTATCGTAATATTCGATTGAATAGGTCCTCAATAGCATAGAGAAGGTGTGTGCAAAGTTTCGTGAAGTTTGGAGTTGAGAATCAAAGTTAGACCTAATTGCAACTTCGCATCTGGCCGCTTTTTATGTTCGAGCTCACGGCCGACCGCCCCACACCGTAGGTCGACCGATTTTGGTGCCGGTCCGACCGCCCCACACCGCAGGTCGATCGATTTAGTACCGGTCGATCGCCAAGATAATAAATGGTCGACCGCCGATCTCCGTTAGTTTTGATTCTTGTTGATTTTTATCACATTGATTAGGGTTTTAATTGATTCAATACTAGTCTTCCATTTGATCGATATATTGATCTTCATAGCTTCATCATAGCTATTGGAGTGAAATTGTGTTGAATTCATATTTTGTGAAAAAGTGAGCGTGCTCCTATTCACCCCCTCTAGTCGCCTTTTCGGTCCAACAAGTGGTATCGAGCCCTGCTAGTTCAATCTTGATCTTAACCGTCAACGAACTTTGGCGATGGATAAGTTTTCTACTAAACCGCATATCTTCGATGGGCACGACTATGCCTATTGGAAGAATCGATGCGCGTCTTTCTTGAGAGCGAGGACAAGCTATTTGGGATGTTGTTAGAGCCTCACTGGTTATTCCCGAAATTGCTACACCGCTTCGCAATTCTTTTGGCTAACAACAATAAGGCTAAGAATCTTTTATATGGTGCACTTGGTAGACAAGAATATGATAGAATATGCAATCTTTCAATCACAAGATGAAATTTGGAACACTCTCAAACATATCATGAGGGTTCGTCCCAAATCAAAAGGTGCGCCAAACAGCTTTACAAGCGTGAATACAATAAATTCGAGATGTGTCCTCGAGAGAGCATCGATGACATTTTCATCGCTTTAATAAAGTAATTAATCAAATGAAAGTCGTTGATATTGAATATTCTCAATCAAAATGCCACCCATCTCTTGGTGCAATCAACACCAAGGAGTGGGAGATGAAGGCTACCGCTATAGAGGAAAATGTTGATCTTTCAAGTCTTACTTTAGAATTGCTTTATAGTAAACTCAAGACTCATGAAATTAAAAGAGTTGATCATCCCAAGAAAGATAATTTAGCTTTGGTAGCGATCCTCTCAAAAGGCTTTTGATGACTCTTTTGAATTTTCTTCTCGATTTTCATTTGCTTGTTTATCCGTTATTCATGAAGAGGAGCTTGAAAGTATTCTCAAACAGAGTTAGCTCTTCTAGCTAAAAAATTCACACGGGCCTACAATAATGTGAGAAACAAAAGAGAGGTGGTCCAGTGACATGCTATGAATGTGGTGAGCTCAATCATATCCGCAAATTACCCTGTCGAAAGGTAAGAGCAATCATAAGGAAGGAAAGCCACTTGGAAGAAGCCTCCTTTCAACAAATCAAGGTATGAGGCTAATAAGCTTGTGAAGGCGCCACCGGTCCTTGCCGCTTTGAGGATCAATCCTTGAGCGATGTGGATACCGGGAGTGAGGAGGACAAGGAGGAGGAGATCCTCAAGGCAAAAAGAAAGGAAGGCCAAAGACTTCACTGGCATCTGCTTCATGGTCGACAATCGACGACATTGATAATGATGAGGTATCTTTTTCTTATGATGAGTTTTCTGCTAAATATGATTCTATAGTTGAGCAATTGCTTAGTCAAGATGAAGCGCTAGAATTTGTCATGACAAAGAATAAGAAATTAGAGTTAAAGATTAACAAACTAAAAGTAGAGCTTAAAAATGTTAAGACTCTTGAACCTGATGAATGTTTATCTTGTCATGCTATGCATTCAGAAATTACCAAGTTACAATCTGCTCATAATATTTCTGTACAACAACTTGAGAATGCTAGATCTGAACTAAATGAAATAAAAAATGCTCCTTGTGAAAAATGTTTAGAATCTAGTAAATTGATTGCTTTTGATGTATTTGATTCTAGCCCTTGCACTTCATGTTTAGAAAAAGAACGTGAAATCAAAGATATCTTAGAAGCTGCTAGAGTCAAATATGCTAAGCTTAAGGACAATATTGAAAATACTACTTGTGCTTCATGTTCCGCTCTTAAGCTTGAAATTGCTTTGTATAAGGAGAAATCTATGGATAAAACTTGTGATGCTTGTGTTAACTTGAGAAAAGAAAATGCTTACCTTCATGATACATTAGAGAAATTTTCTAAAGGTAAGAAACAATTAAACATGATTCTTGACAAGTCTAAAACTCCTTATAAGAAGCAAGGTTTAGGATTCAATTCTTTTCAAGACAATTCAAAGCCAAAAGTCATTCAAGTCTTGGAAAAGGTTTAATTGAATTCAAAACTCAACCTCGCAAAACATCTTTTAAATCTGCAGGTTTTGCCCAACCTTGTATTAATTCAAATGGTGCTTCTTATAGTGGTACCAAGTACCATTGCACTTATTGCAAAAAGGTGGACATTTGATTGAATTCATTGGCATGAGGTTGAAAATGATAGAAAAATTTTGATAGAATTTCATTCATGCAACCTAGAGCTTCTATGAGACATGGTAACACTGAAAAGAATAAACCTGGATTAGGATTTTTCTCTCATGCAAATCATTATGTTTCTAGATATCCTAATTCTAATGTTTATCAGACTAGCGGTCTGACCGCTGGTGGTCACCGGCCCGACTGTTTGTTTGGTCGATCACCGCCAAAGACAACGCCGGCCGACCGCCCATGGATGCTTTAAGTCTCATGTTAATTTAAACATTGCTCATAACCGAATGTTAGATGAAATCAAGGATAGTACTTCTGGTTTGTATACTCCTTGCAGACGTGTGTCTCAGTACTGGATTCCTAAATCTTGTTTATCTAACCCCAGTATTGAGACACATCGTTCTTTTGTTCCTTGATTTTCGTGATTACCACGAAAGGGAAGAACACGTGGTTCGTTGACTTGGATGTTCACGCCACATGACCGAAAACTCAAAATGGTTCACCTCTTTCACGCGGCAACAGTGGTGACTTCATCACCTTTGGAGATGATACACAAGGGCTAATTGAAGGAACAGGATCAATTAGGGTAAACAATAAATTCATTCTAAAGGATGTCGCCTTGTGGACAAGCTTAGGTATAATCTCCTTTCCGTATCTCACTTTCTTGATGATGGCTATGAGACTGCTTTTAAGAAAATGCTTGTCGTGTGCTTGATTCTACCGTGAGCTTGTGTTTGGAATCTCTAGAGTTGGTAGAATTTTGGAGCTTATTTTTCGTAATCTCTTGTCGGATCTCTTAAATATTTGCTTACATCTTCTTCGATTTACGCTTTGGCACCGACGCTTGGGGCACATTGGTTTTGATCATCCGACACGAGTTAGCAACCTTGATCTCATGAGAGGTTTGCCCAAACTCAAAGCCGCCAAGGATGTCAGATATGCGCCTCGTAGGCATGGCAAACAAGTTGCCGCCACACCCTTCTCAGGATTATGGTTATGACCGACTGACTGTGATGCTTGCTTCATATGGATACCGTTGGTCCCGCTAGAGTCCCATCGGTCGGTGAAAATGGTATATTCTTGTCATAGTTGATGACCTTTCTAGATATACTTGGGTGTTCTTTCTTACTTCAAAAGATGAAGCTTTTGGTTATTTTCATGACCTAGTTCTTCGCTTGGCTTCGAGCTTCTGGTGCTTTGAGAGCGATTCGCAGTGATAATGGCACGGAGTTCAAAAATGCTTCTTTTGCTTCTTTTTGCCGAGCGTGGTATTGAGCATCGCTCTCTTCTCCACACGCCCTCAACAAAATGGCGTGGTGGAAAGGAAGAATAGGACCTTGGTCGAAATGGCTAGGACGATGCTAGATGAGTATAGCACACCGAGGAGATTTTGGGCAAGCTATTGCTATCGCTTGCCATATTGCAAATCGTGTCTTTTGATACCTTCTTTAGGCAAGACTCCTTATGAGCTTCGCTTTGGTAGAAAACCCTCTGCTTTCGCATTTTTGAGTTTTTAGATCAAAATGTTTTATTCTTAAGACAGCAATTTAGATAAATTTGAATCAAGAACTTTTGATGGGTTATTTCGGGTTATCCCGCTCATTCGAGGGGTTTTCGGGTTTTAATATCGAGACTAACATTATTCAGAGACTTGTAATGTCACTTTTGATGAGACTAGCCTCGAGCTAGATCTATTGCTACGATGATTTACAGTGATGAAGCATTTTTGTGGAGGAAGATGAGGACGGTTAATATCATTCCTTCATCTGCCGCTACTAAAGCGCCCATATTGATACAAGAACTGCTACGCCTACTTCACCTTCGCTTGAGGCTCTCCGATCTTCATCATCGCAGCACTGCGGAGGTCGAAGAAACGGTATCTCACCCGGCGCCCACTTCGCATTCAGAGACAAAGATCCTCCTAATGATAATAGGTAATCTACATGAGCGAGTCACTCGCCCAGTATAATGATCCAAATCTCTACTCTCATTCGGCTTTTGTTGCTTCTTTTGAACCCCGCGATATATCACATGCTTTATCCGATTCTAGCTGGGTAAATGCCATGCATGAGTTAGAGAATTTTGAAAGAAACAAAGTTTGGAACCTAGTAGAACTCCTAGCGGTCATAATGTTATAGGAACCTTGGGTGTTTAAGAATAAACAAGGTGAGGATGGTTCGTGGTTAGAAACAAGGCCGATTGGTAGCTCGTGGTTTCACCAAGTTGAGGGGTTAGACTTTAATGAGACATTTGCTCTGCTGCTAGACTAGAAGCCATTCAGATTCTCGCTTGCATTTGCTGCATCAAAAGGTTTTAAATTATATCAGATGGATGTTAAAAGTGCCTTTTTAAATGGTTTCATAGATGAGGAAGTGTATGTTAAGCAACCCCCTGGTTTTGAGGATCCTAAATATCCAAATCGTGTTTTCAAGCTATCTAAAGCATTGTATGGTCTTAAACAAGCCCCTAGAGCCTGGTATGATAGACTTAAGACCTTCTTGCTTAAAAATAATTTTGAAATGGGTAAAGTGGATAAAACTCTATTCATTCTTAGACGTGACAATGACTTCCTGCTTGCTCAAATTTATGTGGATGATATTATCTTTGGTGGTTCCTCTAATGCTCTTGTTTTCAGCTTTTCTGACACTATGTCCAGGGAATTTGAGATGAGTATGATGGGAGAGCTTAATTACTTTTTGGGACTTCAAATCAAGCAATGCAAGGAAGGAACTTTCATCCATCAGACGAAGTACACTAAAGATCTACTCAAACGCTTCAACATGGGTGACTGCAAGCCAATTTCCACTCCCATGGCAACCTCGACTGTTTTGGATCCAGATGAGGAAGGAGAAGTCGTGGATCAACGCGAGTACCGCAGCATGATCGGCTCCCTTCTGTATTTGACGGCCTCGAGACCGACATTTACTTCACTGTATGCCTTTGTGCAAGATTTCAGCGCCTCCGAGAACTTCCCATCGCCAAGCCGTTTTATATTCGTATTTACACTCTACCCTCTTATATGGCATTTGGTATTCCTGCTCTTCAGCTTTGTCCATTAGAGGTTTTTCAGATTCTGATTTTGGGTCGTTTGTTAGATAGGAAGAGTACCTCTGGCACCTGCTACTTCTTAGGCACTTCTCTTGTATCTTGGTCTTCTAGGAAGCAGTCTTCTGTTGCACAATCCACTGCTTTGGCGAAGTATGTAGTCAGCGCTAGTTGCTGTAGCCAGATTTTGTGGATGACGTCCACTTTGAAAGATTATGGGTTAAACTTTGCTAGTGTTCCTCTTTTCTGTGATAACACTTCTGCTATTAATATTGCTAAAAATCCAAAGGCAACATTCTAGGACTAAGCACATAGACATTCGCTTTCACTTTCTTAAAGATCATGTTGAAAAAGGTGATATTGTGATGCACTTCAGAGAGTCCAAGCTCAATTGGCGATATTCTTACCAAGCCTTTAGATCAAACCGATTTTCCTCCTTAAGAAGCGAGTTAGGGTAATTTATCCTTATGGGTTGGTTTGAGGGGAGTTTGATTTTTTTCTTATCTTTCCTTATTCTTTTGATCTTTTATTGTTCTTTTTCCAACTTAGTGATCTTTTGAACTTTTTAGGTTTTAGGCTTTTTAATTGCATCTCATTGTGTCATATTGCATTCATATGAAAACTCCAACAAGTGGTTACAACAAATGATATGAAAAATCCAAAAGATGCATTGTAATATAAGATTTTCTCGCTTATTTTTAAAAATTGATGAAGCTTTGTCTATTACCCTTTAGAGCTTTTGTATTTCAATTCTTGCTCAATGTCATGTCTAGTTCTTTGACTTGCTAGAATTATCATGCTTTTACATGTGTAGCTAAGTCTTTGCTATATGAGCTAGAACCTTTAAACAACTCAAACTAAGAAATTGCAATTTGTGGATGTTTTAGCGAAGTTGCGCAATTAGTGCTCCTCTTGTGACATTGGCCCCGCTGTAATTGCTTTGTTAGCTCTTTGATCTAAAATTGACCATTACTTGAGCTTTGTGTTCTTGAGATTCTAAACCGCTCATGTGAAAATGAAAATCAAGATTGTCTTATGCTTAAATTGTGCCAAACTATTCTTACGAGACCGCTTGTCAAATGACATGAACTTGGAGATAGTTTGATGAACTGCATTTATCTCATGGGGACCGCTTGTCGAAATGACATGAACCTCAAGATTTGTCGCCTGTAGAAGCTTAGAAAGAGTTTGTGGATGGCTCCTAGTCCAGATCTTCTTTACTAAGATATACCATTAATCAACTTTTGGTCGAAGCTTAGGATGAGTTTGTGGATGGCTCCTAGTCCAGATCTTGTCACTAAGTTAGATCATTAGTCAACTTCAATATTCAATGCAAATGAGAAAAATGTTGACAAATGGGCGCATAAAATATTGAGCAAAATGATTCAATACGGACTTGATTGACTCTTAATGTGGTCTTTGTTAGATTTTTGATCTCACTTTGACATTTTGACATGGCCAATTTCACTTTAGGATCCTCGTTGATGAACTTGTCAATTTGAAGCGTTGCTTAAATTGATCAAATCTATCGCTTTACTTTTGAGCCTTTGTGCTTAGCTTTGATATATATGTCTTACCATGATCTTGCTAGCTACTGTGGATTCATATGTCGTTTGTGCAATATTAGAGATACTAGCTTGTTCTTTTGGGTAATCTCCAAAGCTTCTTGTAATCAAAATTGAAAAATACAAAATTGAAGCCACCCATTGCATTTCATGCATATTCCTCTTTATGCTTCTTTTGTTTCGCTTCTTCCTTTATTCTATATTTATCATCTCCGATGAGAGGAAGGTGTGATTCCTTGATGAATCCATTGTCAAAGGGGGAGAAGATGTGTTAAATGAGAAGAGAAGATGTGTTAATGAGAATATATTTCTTTGCTGGGGGAGAAGTTGTTGGGGGAGAAACTGAAAATTTGAAATTTGAGGATCATAGTGAGGGGGAGTTCTTGAGTTGCATTCTTATTGTCTTATTGAATATTCTGAACTTGAATTGCATTCTTTTATACTCACAATGATCATAGGTCAATTGAACAATTGTTCTTTCTTATGGACCTCATGTGAGAATTTTGACCCTTTTCTGGAAATCAAAGTTTTTATGCTTTCTTTTGCCTTGTCTCACATGCCTATACTATTCTGATGCCAGCTTGGTCATTTTCATTGCTTTTTCGTGCTTATGGGCCAAGTTGTGCCTTTGTGCGAAAACTGCGAGTAAACTCGTTTTCAAACCTCTTATTTACATTTTCTGGATAATTGCCAATGTGTTCATCAAGGGGGAGATTGTGGATTTCATGGGGATATGTTCCAGATCTTAGGATGATGTGACAATTGGCAATGGCGCTTACGGTTTGTCGCTTCACGTGTTTTCGACAAAGTTTCGTGCTTATCGATGGGGCGGTCCGACCGTCCTAGCATCGGCGGTCCGATCGGTCCCAAATCGGTCGGACCGCCATGTGGGGCGGTCGGACCGGGTGACCTAAAAGTGGTCAAAACGTCTTTGGGCCAAAAATAGGTGTTGTAGGTAAGTGAGGGATCCCAATGCACTTGGTCTCATGATTTTGGAGTCTTCAAGAAGAAGTTCTATTGGATTTAAGTTTCCGTAAGGTTTCGGTTTTGAGGGTATGAAATTCGCTAAGTCTCGGTGGCGGTCCGACAGCTCACAGGAGCGGTCCGACCGCCATGGAGCGGTCCGACCGCTCACCCGAGCGCCGACCGGTATTGACTTGAACGTCCGCCAACTTCGTGGCGATGTTGTTTTGTTAGGTCAAAGTCATTGGTTTCATGGCATATGATTTGCATGATGCATGTTTTGACTAACATGGGTCAAGTTGTGAAGAACTTGTTCCCGAATACGTGTTTGCTTGTCTATGGTTGTGCAGGTAGCTTGGTGATCAACGACGGTCAACGGCGAGGAGGATCGGGACTAGACTTGGAGAGTTGAGGTCCAGAACGATTGACGATGCCGGGTGAGGTCAACGACTCAAGCGTGACACAAGATGGACAAGGGTGACCTATTGGCAAATCCATGGTGCATGGTGAAGCGGTTTAGGTCAAAAGGTTAAAGACGGCGCTTGCAAGCGCAAGCGTGTGTGACCCGCTTGTTAGTGGGCCTTAACGGAGCCCAAGAGAGTCAAACCCTAAGAGTTTTAGGCCTCCACTATAAATAGGAGGAGATGGTGGCTGCACCTCTCTCTCTCTCTCGCCTTTTTATGTTTCAAAACCCTAATTGGCTTAGGGGGAGTTGAGGTGGAGGCTAGGACTTTTCATGGTTTGAGGAGAATTTCGTGATCTTGGATTGACCACGATCCATGATGGCGTGGTGTAATCCAAAGAACGATCTCGTTATCAATCTATGCAAGGTTTGCTTGAGATAAGTCTCTTTTCGCTCTTGCTTTCAATTTGGTGATTTTAGGGCTTCCTTTGATCCGCGAGTTTGTGATTGATTATTTCACGTGGATTAGCTTGTCGTGATATGTGTGAATCTATCTAGCATCATCTTGATCATCAATCTCTCACGAACAAGCATTAGGATCAAGTTTTCGTTCTTGCCCTGCTTTAGACCTTCTGTTAATCAATTGACAATTGCTCAAGATCGCTCCAAGAATTATCGTAATATTCGATTGAATAGGTCCTCAATAGCATAGAGAAGGTGTGTGCAAAGTTTCGTGAAGTTTGGAGTTGAGAATCAAAAGTTAGACCTAATTGCAACTTCGCATCGGGCCGCTTTTATCGCTCGAGCTCGCCAATGATCGCCCCCACACCGGAGGTCGACCGATTTTGGTGCCGGTCCGACCGCCCCACACCGTAGAGGTCGACCGATTTGGTACCGGTCGACCGCCAAGATAACAAATGCACGACCGACCGCTCTGTTAGTTTTGATTCTTGCTGATTTTTATCACATTGATTAGGGTTTTAATTGATTCAATACTAGTCTTCCAACAGATCGATATATTGATCTTCATAGCTTCATCATAGCTATTGGAGTGAAATTGTGTTGAATTCATATTTTGTGAAAAAGTGAGCGTGCTCCTATTCACCCCCCCTCTAGTCGCCTTTTCGGTCCAACACTCTTTAACAATGCAATTTGGTTAAAATGCTAAGTAATAGGATTTTCTAATATCTGTATTTGTAAATGTTGCTTTACGCAAATAAAAGAACCCGAGCCATCCTTGTTAAGCCATGCATGTATATTATTGCATCTGTTGTGTTGGCTCGCGAGCACGGTTGTTGTGCTCACCCTCGCTCTTCCCCAAACTCTCCAGATGATTTGGACAAGGAAGACTGCGCCTATTACGAGGATCCCGAAGTCGACGGACCCGGGTGCGATGAAGAGTAGTGTAGCTCTGTAGTATAGATCTCGTCCCAGTCTAATGGACTTACTGGTGCTTGTGTATAACCAATATTACCCAAACCTCTGGATAATATTAGTCGTACACAAGGTACCCAGTCGCTGCCTGTGGAGAGACGAGCCCCATCCCCTTTTGCTTCCGCTGTAGCTACGTGCTTTTGTGATGTAATATATTTGTCCTAACGACCCTGCTGTAAAACTGACCCAACGTGGTCTATGTTACTCTATTGTTTGTAATATACGTGTTGGTCTTATTTCACGCCTGTAAGAGATGAACCAGTAATATACATGTGAGTGCTACGTACTGATCTAGGGAGTAGCACAGTGTTTAACAGAGAATTTGGATTTACAAAATCCGGGTCCGACAAGCAAGCCACATCGACGACTTACTCCTTCGCCGCACGATCTTGCATCGCTTTCTGTTGCTCGTCCAATCAGCTTGCGTTGGATTCCCACACCCATGTGTTGCCTAGGCCATTCGATGTTGTGTGCTTATGTCGGTTCTGATGGATGGATGCATCCTTCGGTTTTAGTGCTCATTTCCTCGTGTTTGTGCCTCGAGTCCTGTGCAGCTCACCTTGTTTTCTCCCCAGCTGCACACGCGTTGTCTCTTCCTCTTCCTCCCTGCCTTCTTTCTCACTTTTGTCTTGCTCGTTCGCACGCCCGCCTCATATGTATCGCATCATCACATACGGTTCCAAGGAACAGTCTGTGATAAAATAATCACAAACGGTTCTCTTAGAACCGTCTGTGATATGGATCTATCACAGACAGTTTCTTAATACAATCGTCTGTGATAATCTAAGTCATCACAGACGGTTCTTGTTAAGAACCGTTTGTTATAATTTACATACGGTTCTTAAGAAGAACCGTCTGTGATAAGTATCTCATCACGGACGGTACCATGGCAGCCAATCCTCTGCGTGGTAGGATTTGCGCAGCGAATCCTCTACCGCGGTAGGATTTGGGCAACCAATCATCTGCCGCGTTAGGATTTGGGCAGATAATCCATGGCAGACATAATCCTCTGCTATGACACACAATCCTCTGCCGCGGCACACAATCCTCTGCCGTGGCACACAATCCTCTACCGTGGCAGCTAATCACAGACGGTTTGTATTAAGAACCGTCTGTGATGAGGTGCTTATCACATACAGTTCATGATACGAACCGTCTGTGATATGTCATCACAGACGGTTTTGTATGAAACCATCTGTGATTCGCAGCATGGGAATTTGAAAAAATTTGAATGCGTGTGCGGGAGGCAAAATATTTTGGCGCTGTCCTTATAAATAATAGCTGAGTCGAGGCGGGATGTGCTGGGGAGGGTGTCGAACCTGCAGGACGCCGACGTGCTACTGGACTTTGTCTCCGTCGATGTGCTCTGGTCCAAGTGAGTCGATGCAGCCTCGACAACAAGGATCTCGTCCTCCTTAGCTATAAGCAAACAAACTTCTTCTTCCTCGATGACTCGATCAATCATGGTAGCTAACCTATGGGTGCACATACGTAAATGGTAAATGGGTACAGCGACTCACATCCGCAATGGCTTCGCCGTCATCGCCTCCGACACCATGCTCTACAACGACACTTCCACCGTCGACGTCATTGACTCCTACTCGGGCCTCCTCAACACACTCTTCGTCGACGCCATGGTCAAGATGGGCAGCATCAGGGTACTCACAGGCCGCAAGGGGGAGGTTTGGAAGGTTTTTGTATGGGAGTGATGCATTTTCCATGTATTTTCAAGAGTCTTTGAAGATGAAAAGCTCACATAAATTGTGATGGTACCAACTATGAAACATTCACAATTCGTTTTTTTTGCAATAGAAAAAACTATCACAGACGGTTCTGAACAAGAACCATCTATGATAATTACTATCACAGATGGTTCTTGTTCGTAACCGCTCTAGGAATAGATCATCGCTGCACGGTTCTAAATAAAACCGCCGGTGATAGTTACTTTCTTACTCAACAAGAACCGCCTTTGATACCTTTTTACGCATGCTTTGAAACCGCTTTGTGATGACCGCTCATATCACGTATTATAAATCCCGACGGTTCAAAAACTGCTCGTGATAACGGTTTAGAACCGTCTGTGATGAGATTTTGTGTAGTAGTGAGTGCTTCTTAAGTCTAAGCTTATTTAGTTAGATTGTCGTCCTTATTGTGCTAATTTTCCTGTTGTGCTATCTCCAGTTTCGTCTTTCTTGCTACTATAACTAGTAGTTAACATATAGTAACTAAGGTGACAAGGGTTAATGGTTCAAGTTTATCAATGGGTGGCATATTAAATAATTAGTCAGCAAGTGGGTATTTAACTTCCTTAAGCTTTAACATACATTTGATTACAGAATTAAAGCATGCAATTTTGGTAATTTAAACAAACATAATTTGTATAAAATGTAGACTCAAAATGATCAAAGTATTGACTCGCCTTGGTTATAGGTAGGAGGGTCTAGGTGTTCTTGAGCTTGTCCGAGGGGGAGGTCTCCCGCGTCTTCGAAACCTAATCGGACGGATGTACCGGAAAAAGTCACAACAGCAAAAGAGAGCAAATAAATACAAATCACCAAGCAATTGAACTCCAAATTAAACAAGACCAGTGCCATTAGCAAGATCTTGATTTTTAGAAAATTTCAGGAAAATGATTCATAATTTTTGGAGCTATAATGAGGAAGTTACGGATTTTTGAAGCTTTTAACAGGATTTACAATTGAATGGAAAATAAGAAAATTTGGATTAATCTGGCACCGACATGTGTCGGCCTTGCACAGGGGCGCTGGTTCATGAGAACTGTAGCGTGGACCGGAGGCCAACGCACAGTCCCAGGTCCATGGGCCTACCAGCTCACGGCACAGTAACGCGGGTCCACCTGTCAGCCTCAGGGTTTTATAACTCGGTTAACCCGGTGGTTACTGCTCGGCTGGGCCCACTTGTCGGCGGGACAGAGCATCACTTAGCGCTAACTAATCAGGGCTTAGCCCTTAAGTTACATAGTAACTCTTCGGCAAAAGAGCTACAGTGTTTGGTCGTCCGACAACACGCACGGCCGAGGGAAAAAACTGGGGTAGCGCGGCTCATTGTCTGCGGAGGGAGGGGCGGTGGCACCGGCGAACACCCAAAATGGGTTCCTCTCGGCGAGGCGGTCCCGATGACGGTGGCGGCGGCGCCAGGGGATGGCCGAAGCGGCGGTGCGGCCATGGGAGGCGGCGGCGGGAGCTCGGCCGGAGGTGGCAGGGGCGATTGGGTGATGCACTCCATAGAATTGGGGAAGCATAGGGTCGGTAGGTGCCTCCGCAACTTACCAGGCCGGCAATGGCGGCCGGGGACAGCCAGGTGAGGGAGATCGGCGGTGTAGAAGGAGATGGCCGAAGGCGAGGAAGAAGGGTCGGCTCTGGTGCTGCGGTGGTCCAGAGGCGGCGGGGCTGGAGTGGGAGGCTCCTGGGCTTTTATAGGCGGCGGAAGGGAGGTAGCCGCTGGGGAGAAAGCTTGGCGGCGCTGAAAGAGAGAGGGGGAAGAAGAGGGATCGGAAGAGAGAGAGGCGCTGAGCTGAGGGAACAGGCCGGACCAGGGAGAAAAGAGAGAGGGGGCGAACGGGCCGAGGCCGAGTCGGGGAGGTGGGCTGAAGGCGCGGGCCGGGCCAGAGGGAAGGGAAAGCTGGCTGGCTGGGCCAAGGGAGGAGAAAGGGAGGTAGTGGGCTGAGCCCAGGGGAGAAAAGGCTGAGTCCAGATGAGGAAAAAGAGAGATTGCCAAAATGGGCAGGAGCTCCAAAACCGAAAAGGAGGCAAAGAACTTGAATTTGAAAATTTGAAAATGCGAGAAGGTTTGAAACACAAACCCGAACTAGAAAGAAGTTTGAAAATTTTATGAAAATACTGCAAATGGAAATTACGAATCGGAAACAAAAGTTGAATAGTAAATACTATTCACCATTTGAAAACGGGAGTGTTACATTGACGCTCTCAAAGGTCTTTGCATCTATGTCTATTCAGATAGCTGTTCAGCTACTCTCGCTTTCTACAACACTGTCTTTTCTTAAAACTTACATTTCTATCTTCTTTCGTTGTCCTTATCTCTCTTATTTTCTTTTCCTTTTCTTTGTTCTTGTTTTCCCTTGGTAAAAGGCACTTACCCAGGTAGATCGTGCTATGGACCTCCGAATCATGAATGTGCTTATTGCGACGCGTTCTTTTGATTTCGTGAACGTGCAAAGAAACAGACATCCATCATACCTCAAAGGTTCGCGTATAACAACTGTTGTAGAGGTGGCAAAACTGTGTTGCCAGCTTTCAGGCAGCCGCCTCCTTTTTTAGATGAACTTTTGAGATTCAATGGTAATGCTCGTTGTAAAAGTTTCCAAAGGAAAATTCTCCAATATAATTGTTTGTTTACTTTCACTTCTATGGGCGCTAAGATAGATCGATCGGTTAATACCTATGGAGGGCCATATTATTTAGCATTTGTGGACAGGTGCATCATCGCATCGGTTCTTTAGTTCCTCATGGTGAAATTGTGCCTAGATTTATTGGATTATACATATACGATATCGACAACGAGGTTGTCAACAGAATACGTGCACTAGATTCGTCAAAAAATGTCGAGGGGCCTTTAGATCCCTACATAGCTTCGTCTCTTATGCACATGCTTGACGAGCACAATCCATTAGTTAAGAAATTTCGCCTCACTAGAGACCGTTTGTGTGAATCAGGCAGTGATTGTGTTGGCATTAGAATTGTTAGAGCTAGACCGGGTGATCCAGTCCAGTATGATCTACCTAGCTGTGATGAACTCGCACTATTAGTTGTTGGTGATTTCTCTTTGGAGACCTATAAACAAGATATCATGGTCCATAATAGATCCGGGGATTTGCACATGATATCTCTGTTGCACCCTGCATTCATGGCTCTGCAGTATCTGCTACTTTTCTCGTACGGCGAATGTGGCCTCTAAGTCGGTGTGCCTTATATCGGTGTAGATCCCACCGGCCAAGAAGTTCGCTCTAAGGTTACGATGCATGACTACTTCCGATATTACTTTCACTATAGAAAGAACCAGCCAAATCCTTACCTAAATTGTGGTTGATTGTCGTCTCAAATAAAAGCTGATGCTCGTGCTTGTGTCGATGAGTGTAGACTTCAATACATACTAGATCACCCACTACTCTATTGAAGAACTAGCTATAATTATGTTCTGTAGATCATCATCTATAGACATCCCTATTGAATTCCTTATTCTCGTCAAAAACTTATATGTTAATTCGAAACGTTTCTATCTCTAGACAGTCGCTCCAACAAGTAATAGTGCGACAGCATGCCTTACTTTTTGCTTCTACCCTAAAAATCCGTGTTTTTTACTCTCTGCTACATCACCCACTACTCTTTCTTTTATGTAATCTATCATTTAAAACGTCAGTGTATTCTATGCCTTTTCTGTAATATTGTGAATTTCCTATATACACCACGCAGCAACTAAGTTCACTGTGCTTCTTGCTTACAATTTGTTATCAATTTCGGAATGATTAATCTTCCCTTTTATCTTGGATAACCCTGCAAATGAAAACTGCCCAATTGTTTAGATTGTTTGTTACTGTAGATAAAACTGCCTTTATACAGTCGTATTATACATATCTGCTCCATACATATCTGCTCCATACATTATAGATTAGACTATATGTACATAGATGCCTGCACAGTCCATTGTAATTCTACACCTAGCTTCTATATCTGTCAAAAAAACACGATAAGAAGCTTTAAGTCTCCTGCACGCGCGTGTCGGGCTCTAGTAATAACTATACAAAAGTAGTCCTTATCTTCGCACCCCCAAGTTCGTTGGTTGCTTGCTCCATATTGTCTTCTGTTCTGCAAAACTACTAATAACGGCAGATCGCTCCTTGTTGCCCAGAGAATTGGCAACTCGACTGTAATATTCTTCAGTGTTGAAATCTACTAATACCTTCACCAAATTTGCACTCTGCTTGCCAACTACAACCTGCCCATCCGTGTTTGTTGTACTGTTGGCAACAATGCTTATCGGCTTCAGTTGTAATGACTGTTTCATATTAGATCCTTCCACCAAATTAACAGCGCCAAGGAGTTCTCCCAGAAATATACCCTATTATTATGCCAATTTACCCCCAATAAAACACAATAAGTATTGAAATAAGTATAAAACTATAGTACAGTAGTTTGAGATGTAATAGTTGTGGTGTTGTGGGCTCTGTATCCTCAGCCATTGGTTCAAACACTATAAGCATGGCCCGTGGGAATCATTAACATTTCAACTGGAAATTGGATGGTCAGAAATCAGGATGCATCTACGCAGAAAGCCAGTACTCGGGTGGGTTGGTGGGTGGGGGTGGCTTGGCTAAAAATTAGTTATAGCAAAGAAATAGAACAATCTGCAGCCATTTACCATGTGGTGATACAGCTGGTGCTTCTGTTGAAGGTCGTGCAGCAAAGACGACAAGTGAAGGACAAATCTTGATTCTGGAGTATGTTCAGCATGCTTCAGAGCTTTAAGGAGACCCTGAAAGGAAGCAGCTTTTCTTTGAGAGCTAAGAGGAATCAGTGTTATATCCAGAGTGGACTCTAGAACTATTTTTGCGGCTAGGGGATCAAGAAACATATTAAACTCGGCATATCTGTTTGATGGAACAGTGAACACGTTGCCCTTTGAATCATTGTCATCTCTGGTATGGCCTCCAACGACATATACACTCTGCATAGAGGAGAATTTTGTGATTCAATATTAGCATTGATAAAGGTGAGGTTATCATATATCAAAATGCAGTTCATACTGCATGGAACCAAAAGATATCAAACAACTTACCTTTATTACAGAACTTGCATTCCTGTCAGAGAGCACAATGTTGGCCAAATTTGTAAGAGGTCCATTGGTAAGGATAGTGATCTTCTCACTTGGATCAAGTTGCTCTTTAACAGACTGCCAAACTTCAAAAGCCAATGGTTGCCGAAGTTCCGGATGATCAGTATCTCTAGGAGCACCATGTTTTACTGAATTTTCAGCAGTATACCTAATTATCGAAATCATAAAGATGTAAATATCTAGGTCACGTGCATTAATTCATACGTGGGTCATTTGGCGGAAGGATACCTTCTAGGACTTCTCGGCAACGACCGAGCTAGTCCATAGAGTGTGTCAGAGTCAACAAGTCCGCCACTGCCTTGGGGAATAGCACTGACATACTTGCAACCAAGGGTTGGAGTGCCTAAGGCAGTGGTATTACCACGACCAACAGGAATGTCATCACGGCCCATCATGTGTAGAATGTCATAAACGATATCAATGCTTGCGGCATTGGCCCAACCATTGCCGCTGACCAAAATCCCCTACAACCATTATAGTAAAATTACTGTCATAGAGAGAGAAATACAGAAGCCAAGACATTTTATTGTATGGGAGAGCAACTTGTTGTGCCATTTCCAATAATTGTACCTTTAAATCTATTACTTCGGTGGGTGCCTTCAAGAGGTATATAAGGGAAACAAAATCTCCAGGACTCATGTCCATGTCAAAAATGAGCAGTTTCCCCCTACTTTTGTTTACGAAGCCTGGCTTGTAAAGAACCTCTTTGTAAAATGGGAACTGTGCCATAATGTTGAAACGGCCAGAGTTCTCACTGTGGTTTAGGACCTGCAGGCCACAATTTATTTATTACTCAGTTTAGGACAATATGACATAAATGATTGCTGATAAATGCTTAGAGGCACTTTTGTTTCATATTTAACATTACATATGACTGCATCAGCTCTCCATGTACAACTTTGCGTGACAGGACATCAATTACCCAAAGAGCACCGTGTTGAAGTATATTATCCACCTTTCATTATCAACTTAAGTTTTTGGATGAACTAGTTAGTGCATAAGACTTAATATGGTATCAGAGCTAAGAGCTCCTACTAACGCAATTTTAAGACAAAATAATAATTGCGACCCACTTCAAGTCCATGTTGCAGGTTCGGAGGAGCCTAGACGTGATGAGAAATGTTGAAATATATTGTCCACCTTTTCTCGTCAACTTAAACTTTTGAGTGGACTAATTGGTGCATGAAACTCAATACACCTAATCTGCGGAAGGCTAATGAGGTCAAATAAGGTCAGTAATAAATAAATAAATAAAAGGAAAAGTTCAGTACTATGCTGCAGCCTGCAGACACAGTGGCTCATGGCAATGTATCTGCTATCACTGGTAAACTGATATTGAATGAGTCAATGGCTCACTGCAGATGCAATTTATGATCAAATAACAAACTTGAAGTTAACTTAAAAGTGTCAAGTGCTGGTTTACACGATAAACCAACTCACAGTGCGAATTTCAAAAACTCTGTCAAGGATTAAGAACTATTGACGTATACATGTAAAGAACAAATGGCATGTAACTTGCGTGTTCTTATACATAAAGAATCAAATTAATTGAAAGCTTATAAGATGATTGCTTTCTTTTCCCTAAAAAAACAAGATGATTGCATTTGTACAGGCCAGACACTGAATTCTGGTCAGATAAATAGATACAATGGGTAAGCATTCGTATTTAACCTTGTGAGTTGCAAATCTTGTGGTATGCAAGGTCGAGCCAAGGGGATTACCTCTAGGAAGCTCTTGAAAAATTCCCTATCCAGAGGGCTATTTTTATCCACGTTTGCTTTAGCCTTTGTGGCAACACGAATGCGGACTGCTTCTGGACCAGACACTTCCTTAGTGTAACCATCCTAAGAACAAATGCAATTAGTCCAAAAATAGAGTTTGTCATACTCAGTAAAATTTGCTCGTTTATCTTGTTAGATATATATATATATATATATAGCTTAGGGTGCTCTTTGCATGTTGACCAACCTTGTACATATTATATTGGCCTTTTTGCCTATTGGAATAGATGAAGTCATATTAAACAAGGTATCAGAGCAATGTTAGGGTTAGAGTTTTTCGCTACCACCACCCTCCTTGTTCCCTTCTCCTTCTCCCAGTGCCACCGCTGCTCTACTCCCACCCAATCTGGCGCTGCTCCGGCCACCGTCGCCGCCGTAGCCCCTCCCCACAGCCGGATCTGGGACGGCCGCCCCTGACGCTGATGTTTTTCGCGCCGATACGCCCCTGACCCGACTACCGCCACTCGGGATCCTCTCTCCCCGACGCTACCGCCGCCGCCCAGGACCTCCATCCTTGTTGCCACCCCCGACGCCGTTGAGCTAGCCACCGGAGTGAGCAAAGCAGAGGCTCTATTTTGTTCTTTTTCGGTGGAGCCGCCGGCTTCAGCTTCACACTGGCTCTACCGATCTACGTGGAGACGACGGCTTCGGCTTCGGCTTTGGCTTCATTCCTGCTCCACCAATCTACGTGGAGCCAACGGCTTCGGCTTCACTTCAGCTCCCTAATCTACGTGGAGCTGGTGGCTTCGGCTTCACTCTGGCTCCCCAATCTATGTAGAGCCGACGGTTTCAGCTTCGGCTTCACCTCGGCTCTGGCTTCTCTGCCCTTTCTTCGGTTTTTGACTTCTCTCCGGCTCCCGATCTAGTTGGACCACTACCTGTGGCTTCTGCTCCTAAGCACGCCGACTCCCAACTCCAAATCCGGTGAAGTCATCATTGTGGCTTCTACTAGAGGCTCCTTCGCCATCCCGCTCCCCCTAGTTCGGTTCGGCGGGACGAACTTCAGGGAGTGGGTGTTTACCTAAGGATTGACCTCAAAAAATAGCATCTCTGGGATCATCTCACCAGCGAGCGGCCCTCCCGCCTCGTCCTACGCCGCCAGTTCTGGCAGCTCTTCCTGCTGGTGCAGATCAGGCTATCCAGGAGGCCGCCAATGCTGCACTAGAGGAGGCCCTGGAGCTCTACAGTCTCTCATGTTCCTTAACTTACTATACAGCTTATGTCGGCTAGTCAGATCACGACTGTCGTGCTGTTCTTGAGTCTGACTCCTGTTGTGTTCAGGACCGCCGTACGGGGACTTTGCTTGGTACTGGCCCTCGGCGTCGTGATTCACAGCGTCTTTGGTAGCTCGACTGGCTGCATCTTCCTTCTGCTGTCTCCACCAGCCAGTCAGTTACTACCACTACCTCTGGTCTTACCTCGTCCTCCACTACTTCCTTCGCTTAGTGGCACCATCGTCTAGGTCATCTCTGTGGATCGCGTCTATCGTCACTAGTAGATCATGGTGTTTTTGGGTATGTTTATGGGGGCCTCTTTACATTATATGGGTTGCAAGCTTGGCAAACAGCTGCAGCTCCCCTATTCCTCTATTGATTATGTTTCTACTCGTTCTTTTGATCTTGTTCACTCCGATGTTTGGGGTCCAGCTTCCTTCGTTTCGAAAGGGGGTCATCGATACTATGTGATTTTTATTGATGAGTATTCTTGTTATACTTGGATCTACTTCATATCCTCTCGCAGTCAGGTTCTCTCTATTTGCCAGATGTTCGCCACCATGGTTCGCACACAGTTTGATTCGGCCATTCGTGTGTTTCGTACTGACTCTGCTGACGAATACTTGTTTGCCGCTTTGCGTCATTTTTTTGAGTGGGGTACTCCTCTCCAGTACTCTTGTCTTGGTGCTCACACTTAGAATGGTGTCTCTAAGTGTAAGCATCGTCATTTGCTTGAGACAGCTCACGCTCTCATGCTTGCCTCTTCTATTCCACCTCATTTCTAGGCTGAGGCTGTCTCTACTGCTGTGTTCCTCATCAACATGCAGCCTTCCACTGCTCTTCAGGGTTCTACTCCTATTGAGCATCTCCACAGTCGAGCTCCAGAGTATAGTCACCTTCACAGTTTCAGTTGTGTCTGCTTCATACTTGTTCCACCTCGTGAGCGTACCAAGCTGACTGCTCAGTCAGTTGAGTATATTTTTCTTGGCTATAGTCTCGAGCATAAGGGTTATCGTTGCTACGAACCTATTGCTCGCAGGATGCAGATCTCTCGGGATGTCACTTTCGACGAGTCCCAACCTTACTACCCTTATTCCCCTACTATCAGCACAGATTCTCTTGTTGAGTTGATCTCCTTTCTGACTTTTCCCGACTCTCAGTTTTCCACTGCTATTTCACTTTATTCTCTACCTTTTTCTCTTCCCTCTCCTCCAACTCCACTTGTTCCTCCTCTGCCGGAGGTTCCTACCAGCTCTTTTCTTGTTATTTCACTCTTTCTCATGCACTACTCTCGCCGTCCTCTGCCTACTCCTTCTCCAGTTGAGCCTCCGTCTTTGCTGAGCCCTGTTCCCAGCTCTTTTTCTCCGTCCTTGTTGGGTCCTTCTCTTCCTTCTCCTCCCAGATACGATCTTAGTGATCACCACACTGTCAGGCCTCCTGAGCGCTACGGCTTTGCAGCCGCTGCTTTTTATGAGCCTACGACCTACCATGAGGTTGCTGCTCACCCTAAATGGTAGTTCACGATGTCTGAGGACATTGTTGCTTTGGAGCGTACTAGCACTTGGGATTTTATGCGCTTACCTGCGTGTCACTCCCATCATGTGCAAATAGGTGTACAAGATCAAGACCCGCTCAGATGGTTCCCTTGAGCGCTACAAGACTCATCTTGTGGTGCGTGGTTTTCAACAGGAGCATGGTCGTGACTACAATGAGACCTTCGCTCCTGTCGCTCACATGACCACTGTTCGCACTCTCCTTTCTGTGGTCTATGTTCGATAATGGTTCATCTCTCAGCTGGGCGTCAAGAATGTCTTTCTCAATGGCGAGCTATGTGAGGATGTCTACATGCAGTCGCCCCCTGGGTATTTATGTCCCTGATGGTATGGTTTGTCGCCTTCGTCGTTCTCTCTATGGGCTCAAACAAGCCCCTCATACTTGGTTTGACCGCTTCTCCTCTGTTGTTACTGCTGTCGGCTTCTCCGTCAATGATCACGACCCCGCCCTCTTTGTACACACCTCTCCTCGGGGTCGGACACTCCTTCTATATGGATGATATGATCATTACTGGAGATGACTCTCAGTACATTGCCTTTGTGAAGGAGTGTCTCAGTGAGCAGTTCTTCATGTCTGATTTGAGTCCTTTTCGATACTTCCTTGAGATTGAGGTCACTTCTACGCCTGATGGATACTACCTCTCCCAGGAGAAGTACATTTAGGATATTCTTGCCCGCGCTTGTCTCAATGATCAGCGCATGGTGGATACTCCCATGGAGATTGGTGTTCACCTTCAGCTTATTAATGGTGAGCCTCTTGAGGACTCGACTCGCTACCGCCATCTTGTCGGAGCCTCGCCTATCTTAGGATTACTCGACCTGACATTTCTCACCCAGATCACATCCTGAATCAGATCGTCTCTACTCTCACTCAGCTCCACTATAGTCACCTTCTTCGTGTCCAGCGGTATCTTCGTGGGACCATCACTCGTCGCCTTTTCTTTACTCGCTCCAGTTCTTTGCAGCTTTACGCGTACTCTGATGTGATTTGGGCTAGCGATCATTCTGATCGTCAGTCTTTCTGTCTATTGTATTTTCCTTGGTTCCTTCTTGATTGTCTGGAAGATCAAGAAGCAGACTGTCATTCCCCGTTCGAATGCTGAGGCTGAGTTGAGAGCCATGGTGTCGTTGACAGCTGAGATCACCTCGGTGGCTACTTGAGGATTTTGGTGTTTTAGTTTTTTTGCACCAACTCCTCTCTTATCAGATAGTACTGGTGCGATCAGTATTGCTCGAGATCCCATGAAGTATGAGCTCACCAAGCACATTGGAGTGGATGCTTCGCACATACGATCGCAGGTGCAAGACCAAATTATTGCTCTTCAGTATGTGCCTTCGGAGATTCAGTTAGCAGATTTCTTCACCAAAACACAGACTAGAGTTCAGCATAGCTTCTATCTCTTCAAACCCAGTGTTGTTGATCCACCATGAGTTTGAGGGAGATGTTAGATATGTAATAGCTTAGGGTGTTCTTTGCATGTTGACCAACCCTGTACATGTTATATTGGTCTTTTGACCCATTGAAATAGATGAAGCTCCATTCCAACACACCTAATTCATTTGAAACATGGGCAACTCATTTGTTCAATACTAAATAGCAACATTTGCACCATTATCATAATATATTTCTTACATTTTGTATGTATTCAAATCACAACTTGAGATTTCAATGAACATCTTTTTCACAGTTTTTCTATGGCAACACCACAACATAATTAATGAATTTATGCACAAGATAAATTAATGGATGTCAATTATAATTCTTGTATTAAAAAAAAATTGGGAAATTGTCCCATAAAATCAATTTGGCTATGCCATACCTCACATCTTCCTTTTTTACTTCCATTGACAAGACAGAAGCCATCTGTAATTCCAGTTTGAACATGACCACTATGAACTCCACCCTTTTTAAGACCAAACTTGGGAATTGCATGGCCATCAAATAATGGGTTTGAGCCATCATGTACACCATATGGTTTGTTCGAAGTTATTACTGTAATGTTCATATAGTCAAGCTCAGCAAAATCATTTCCATGTTGGCGGTTCTTGTCATTGCGCATGCTGGAGATGGCTACACCAGCAGTAAAGGAATCCCACATAAAAAAGCTCTGCATCAGGCCAAGAGAAGAAAAAGGAAATAATAAGAGAATATGATAAGTTCCCATATTGTATTAAATGGAATTTTTTACAAGAACAAAGAATAAAAGAACATAAACTTACTGTATAGAATTGATCATCGAACCATGTGTCTCGAGCCATTTTCAAAGACTTGAAACAGTATTGTGCCTCGTATGTACTTTGATGTTGTTGGAATGCATAAAAGAACTCTTCATTGATTGGATTTGTATTAGTTGCATCAAGAGGGACAAGGGTGATTGGAATGCCAGAATGGAACACCTGAAGTGGTAATATATTAGCTAATTTTCTTATCTGCTAACTGAAGTGGCACAATGATGAAGTAAAGATAGGTTAATGTATTATTGAATTATTGTATCAAGTATGCAAGATCAAGCTCATATACAATAATACAAAACACCTAATGCTTTTCAACAAAACAATCATAGCTCCCAGCTTCAATATAGAAACCAATTCTTCTATAGCTGTTACATTACAAAGTCTAATAAGAGGGTGCAGGGCACTTAACCACAAAAGGAAAGTAACAAAGCTAACAAGTATGCCAACATGGTAAGAAAATTACTAAAATACACATACTTTTAAAATCCCTCGGAAAAATTCATTATGGAGACTACAAGACAAAATCAGTAGAAAAACGAGATGTGATTATGGCTTTGCTGCTTGGAAGAAGTGCTACTATGCAATAGTGGATTCAAAGAGCATAGGATCCAAATTTAGAGATATAGATGTGTAAAGAAATAAGAAAATCCACTTTCAAAGTTCAAACAAAGAAAATGGGTAGAAATAGGCAGCCTCTTTCAAATCTGAGACATATACCTGATATGCAGCAAAAGGATCACCAAATATGTTGAATTCTGCATTGGGGTTGGTACTGTAGCTAGTAAACAAGTTACCATGGTCACCACATTGCCGTGACGTACAAGATGTGGTTGCATTTTTTGGACAGCAACCTGTCGGATTCTTCGACCTCACACCACCACCCATAATGTATATGTGCTCCACATTTTTTTTCAGGTGTGGATATGTCATGAGAAAAATGGCGAAGTTCGTATGTGATCCTATGAGAATGACGGTTGTAGGGCCAACAGATATTGTGTCTATCAATACTTGTTGTGCTGTAGGTTGCTGAAGTGGAATATATCTCCTGTTCCCCTGTTTTACAGATTAGAACAGTAATTTGGAGCTGGTAATAATTAATAAATATTAAAATAAGCAGAAAACCCAGGCGCATTTCTTTGTGAAATCCCCAGTAAATACTAAAGTGATGGCTTGATATAAAAAAAAATCCTCAAATTGTTTTTGTTTCTCCCCAGAGCTGGTTTGCCATGTTGCCAATAAAACTTTTCGGCTATTTTGGGTTTTTTAATCAGGTAGTGTTTCAGCATAAATTCCCAATAGTCAATTTGTCCTTAAACCAATCAGACACAAGCCGAAATATGACCAGTTTCTATAGACATTTAGATAAATAAGCAAGTTTTGATTTCCAGCCTTCTGTGAATATCATAGGGATATACTCATGATCTTAGGATGATGTTACAATTGGAAATGGCGTTGAAGGTTTGTCGAATCACGCGTTTTCAGCAAAGTTCAGGTGCTGTCAGGTCATTGACGGTCAAACCGGCCAGGTGGCGGTCAGACCGGCCACCTCTGGCGGTCAGACCGGCCAGGCCTTGGGCCTAGAGGCTGGCGGTCAGACCGGCCATAGGCAGCGGTCTGGCCGGTCATTAAGTGTCTTTGAATTTGGAGCTGGGCCAAAAATAGAGGGTGTATGCAAGAAAGGGGATTCTCCTACATTTGGTGTCATAATTTTTGGAGCTTCGAGTCAAAAGTTCTATTCGTTTGAAATTTCCAGAGAGGTCTCGGATTTGCAGGAGTAAATTTGGCTAAGTCCCCTACTGGGCGGTCAAACCGGCCATGGGTGGCGATCTGACCGGTTTTGACTTGTTCATCGACCATCTTGGCGGCAATGATTGTAGTTTAGGTCAAGTTCATGGGTTTCAGTACATATGTATTGCATGATGCATGTTTTGACTAACGTGGGTCAAGTTACGAAGTACTTGTTCCCAGAATTGATTTCTTGGTCTATTTTTGTGAAGGTGGCTTGGAGGTCAACGACGGTCAACGGCGAGAATGATCGGAACTACGCTTAGAGAGCTGAGGTTCAGAACGATCGAGGATACCGAGTGAAGTCGATGGACTCAAATATGGCGCAAAATGGACAAGGATGGCCGAACGGGAAGTTCGGAGCGACGGGTTGTATCAAGCGGCGCGGGGGTCGGTGCAAGTGCCATGGTGGTTTCGGTGGGAGCCGGATGGGAGAGACTTGCCGACATGAAGAGAGCCGTTGATCAATCTACACGTGGCGAAGCATGGGATTGCTTCATGAAGTTTGGACTCGGTCTTTGAAGAAGGATCGAGAAGGGGTATTTTGGTAACTTCACCAAAATACCGCCTTGATGGCTTTTGGCTATACCGCAGCGCAAGACGGCGCAAGGAGAAGTGGTTTAGGTTAAGAGAAGATGAAGACGGTTTTGAAATGTGTATGTGTGGATTTCATGGGGATATGTTCCAGATCTTAGGATGATGTGACAATTGGCAATGGCGTTTACGGTTTGTCGTTTCACGCGTTTTCGACAAAGTGTCAGCTTATCGACAGGGCGGTCCGACCGTCCTCAGACGGCGGTCCGACCGGTCCCATATCGGTCGGACCACCATCCGGGCTGGTCGGACCGCGATGACCAAAAGTGTTCAAATCGAGCTGGGCCAAAAATAGGTGTTGTAGACAAGTAAGGGGATCCCAATGCACTTGGTCTCATGATTTTTGGAGCCTCCAGTGAAAAGTTCTATTGGTTTAAAGTTTCCAGAAGGTTTCGGATTTTGGGAGCTTGAATTTCGCTAAGTCTAAGGCGGTCCGACCGCTCATTGTGGAGCGGTCCGACCGCCATGGGATCTGGACCGCCACTGGAGCGGCCGACCTAGAATCTACTTGAACGTCACCAACTTCGTGGCGATGTTGTTTTGTTAGGTCAAAGTCATTGGTTTCATGGCATATGATTTGCATGATGCATGTTTTGACTAACATGGGTCAAGTTGTGAAGAACTTGTTCCCGAATACGTATTTTCTTGTCTGTGGTTGTGCAGGTAGCTTGGTGGTCAACGACGGTCAACGGCGAGGAGAATCGGGACTAGACTTGAAGAGTTGAGGTCCAGAACGATCGACGATGCCGGGTGAGGTCAACGACTCAAGCGTGACACAAGATGGACAATTGTGACCTATTGGCGAATCCATGATGCATGGTGAAGCGGTTTAGGTCAAAAGGTTAAAGACGGCGCTTTGCGAAGCGTGCGTGTGTGACCCGTTTGTTAGTGGGCCTTAACGGGAGCCCAATTAAGTCAAACCCTAAGAGTTTTAGGCCTCCACTATAAATAGGAGGAGATGGTGGCTGCACCTCTCTCTCTTTCGCCTCTTTTGTTGCAAAACCCTAATTGGCTTAGGGGAGTTGAGGTGGAGGCTAGGGCTCTTTATGGTTTGAGAAGAATTTCGTGATCTTGGATTGACCACTGATCCATGATGGCGTGGGTGTAATCCAAATGATTTATCACGCTTCTTAATCAATGCAAGGTTTGCTTGAGATAAGTCTCTTTTCGCTCTTGCTTTCAATTTCGTGATTTTAGGGCTTTCTTTGATCCACGAGTTTTGATTGATTCCTTCACGTGGATTAGCTTGCTGTGATGTGTGGAACCCATCTAGGATCAATTTGATCATCAATCACCCACGAGCAAGCGATTGGATCTAGTTTTCACTTTTGCCCGCTTTTGCACCCTTCTTCAATCAGATCGTAAAAGATATTTGTTCGCCCAAGAATTATCATAATTGTTGATTGGAATAGGTCCTTAATATCATAGAGAAGGTGTGTGCAAAGTTTCGTGAAGTTTGGAGTTGAGAATCAAAAGTTAGACCTAATTGTAACTTCGCATCTGGGCCGTTTTTATCTGCTCGAGCTCACGGCCGGACCGCCCCACATCGAGGTCGACCGATTTTGTCTGCCGTCCGACCGCCCCACACCGTAGGTCGACCGATTTTGGTGCCGGCCGACCACCAGATATCAATGCACGACCGCCACCGTTAAGATTTGATTCTTCTTGATTTTTGTCGCATTGCTTAGGGGTTTAATTGATTCAATACTAGTCTTCATTGATCGATATATTGATCTTCATAGCTTCATCATAGCTATTGGAGTGAAATTGTGTTGAATTCATATTTTGTGAAAAAGTGGCGTGCTCTATTCACCCCCTCTAGTCGCTTTTACGGTCCAACAAGTGGTATCGAGCGTGTTAGTTCAATCTTGATCTTAACCGGTCACCGAACTTTGGCGATGGATAAGTTTTCTACTAAACCGCATATCTTCGATGGGCACGATTATGCCTATTGGAAGAATCGTATGCTGCCTTTCTTGAGAGCGAGGACAAGCTATTTGGGATGTTGTTAGAGCCTCACCGGTTATTCCCTAAATTGCTACACCGCTTCGCAATTCTTTTGGCTAACAACAATAAGGCTAAGAATCTTTTATATGGTGCACTTGGTAGACAAGAATATGATAGAATTTGCAATCTTTCAATCACAGCATGAAATTTGGAACACTCTCGAAACATATCATGAGGGTTCGTCCCAAATCAAAAGGTGCGCCAAACTGCTTACAAGCGTGAGTACAATAAATTCGAGATGCGCCTGAGAGAGCATCGATGACATTTTCATCGCTTTAATAAAGTAATTAATCAAATGAAAGTCGTTGATATTGAATATTCTCAATCTGAAAATGCCACCCATCTCTTGGCCGCAATCAACACCAAGGAGTGGGAGATGAAAGCTACCGCTATAGAAGAAAATGTTGATCTTTCAAGTCTTACTTTAGAATTGCTTTATAGTAAACTCAAGACTCATGAAATTAAAAGAGTTGATCATCCTAAGAAAGATAATTTAGCTTTGGTAGCGCATCCTCTCAAAAGGCTTTTGATGACTCTTGTGAATCTTCTTCGATTTTCATTTGCTTGTTTATCCGCTATTCATGAAGAGGAGCTTGAAAGTATTCTCAAACAGAGTTAGCTCTTCTAGCTAAGAAATTCACACCTGCCTACAATAATGTGAGAAACAAAAGAGAGGTGGTCCCAGAACATGCTATGAATGTGGTGAGCTCAATCATATCCGCAAATTGCCCCAAGTCGAAAGGTAAGAGCAATCATAAGGAAGGAAAGCTACTTGAAGAAGCCTCCTTTCAACAAATCAAGGTATGAGGCAAATAAGCTTGAAAGGTCGCCACCGGTCCTTGCCGCTTTTGAGGATCAATCCTTGAGCGATGTGGATACCGGGAGTGAGGAGGACAAGGAGGAGGAGATCCTCAAGGTAAAAAGAAAGGAAGGCCAAAGATTTCACGGCATGTGCTTCATGGTGACACGGACGACATTGATGATAATGAGGTATCTTTTTCTTATGATGAGCTTTACGCTAAATATGATTCTATAGTTGAGCAATTGCTTAGTCAAGATGAAGCGCTTGAATTTGTTATGACAAAAATAAGAAATTAGAGTCAAAATTAGCAAACCGAAAGTAGAGCTTAAACCGCTAAGACTCTTGAACTCGATGAATGTTTATCTTGTCATGCTATGCATTCTAAATTACCAAGTTACAATCTGCTCATAATATTTGTGTACAACAACTTGAGAATGCTAAATCAACTAAATGAAATTAAAAGTGCTCCTTGTGAAAAATGTTTAGAATCTAGTAAATTGATTGTTTTTGATGTTTTTGATTCTAGCCCTTGCACTTCATGCTTAGAAAAGAACGTGAAATCAAAGATATCTTAGAAGTCGCTAGAGTCAAATATGCTAAGCTTAAGGACAATATTGAAAATACTACTTGTGCTTCATGTTCCACTCTTAAGCTTGAAATTGCTTTGTATAAGGAAAATCTATGGATAAAACTTGTGATTCTTGTGCCAACTTGAGAAAAGAAAATGCTTACCTTCATGATACATTAGAGAAATTTTCTAAAGGTAAGAAACAATTAAACATGATTCTTGACAAGTCTAAAACTCCTTATAAGAAGCAAGGTTTAGGATTCAATTCTTTTCAAGACAATTCAACCCAAAAGTCATTCAAGTCTTGGAAAAGGTTTAATTGAATTCAAAACCCAACCTGCAAAAACATCTTTTAAATCTGCAGGTTTTGCCCAACCTTGTATTAATTCAAATGGTGCTTCTTCTAGTGGTACCAAGTACCATTGCACTTATTGCAAAAAGGTGGACATTTGATTGAATATCACATGAGGTTGAAAAATGATAGGAAAAATTTTGATAGAATTTCATTCATGCAACCTAGAGCTTCTATGAGACATGGTAACACCGAAAAGAATAAACTCGGATTAGGATTTTTATCTCATGCAAATCATTATGTTTCTAGACATCCTAATTCTAATGTGTATCAGATCATGGTCGACCACTGGTGCTCACCGGCTCGATTTTTAGTCACCGGTCGACCACCAAGACAAAGTCGGCCGACCGCCCATGGACGCTTCAAGTCTCATTTTAATTTGAACATTGCTCATAACCAAATGTTAAATGAAATCAAGGATAGTACTTCGGTTTGTATACTCCTTAGACGTGTGTCTCAAAGATCGATTCCTAAATCTTGTTTATCTAATCCCAAGATTGAGACACATCGCTCTTTTGCTCCTTGATTTTAGGATTACCGCGAAAGGGAAGAACACGTGGTTCGTTGACTCGGATGTTCACGCCACATGACCGAACTCAAAATGGTTCACCTCTTTCACGCGAGCAACAGTGATGACTTCATCACCTTTGGAGATGATACACAAGGCTAATTGAAGGAACAGGATCAATTAGGTAAACAATAAATTCATTCTAAAAGATGTCGCTCTTGTGGACAAGCTTAGGTATAATCTCCTTTCTCGCTTCTCGGCTTCTTGATGATGGGTATGAGACTGCTTTTAAGAAAAATGCTTGTCGTGTGCTTGATTCTCTTCAGTGAGCTTGTGTTTGGAATCTCTAGAGTTGGTAGAATTTTTGAGTCGACTTTTCGTAATCTCTTCTTTGGATCTCTTAAATGTTTGCTTACATCTTCTTCTCGATTTTTGGCTTTGGCATCGACGTTTGGGGCACATTGGTTTTGATCATTTGACGCGAGTTAGCAACCTTGATCTCATGAGAGGTTTGCCTAAGCTCAAAGTCACAAAGATGTCAGATATGTGCGCTTTGTAGGCATGGCAAACAAGTTGTCGCCACACCCTTCTCAGGACTATGGTTATGACCGACGGACTGTGATGCTTGCTTCATATGGATACCGTTGGTCCCGCTAGAGTCCTGGCCAACTGGTGGAAAATGGTATATTCTAGTCATAGTCGATGATCTTTCAAGATATACTTGGGTGTTCTTTCTTACTTCAAAGGATGAAGCTTTTGGTTATTTTCATGATCTTGTTCTTCGCTTGGCTTCGAGCTTCTCGGTGCTTTGAGAGCAATTCGCAGTGATAATGGCACGGAGTTCAAAAATGCTTCTTTGCTTCTTTTTGTGCCGAAGCGTGGTATTGAGCATCGCTTCTCCTCCACACGTCCCTCAACAAAATGGCGTGGTGGAAAGGAAGAATAGGACCTTGGTCGAAATGGCTAGGACGATGCTAGATGAGTATAGCACACCTAGGAGATTTTGGGCGAAGCTATTACTACCGCTGCCATATTGCCAATCGTGTCTTTTGAGACCTTCTTTAGGCAAGACTCCTTATGAGCTTCGCTTTGGTAGAAAACCCTGCTTTTAGATTTTCGAGTTTTTGGATCAAAATGTTTTATTCTTAAGACAGCAATTTAGATAAATTTGAATCAAGAACTTTTGATGGGGTATTTTTGGGTTATCCCGCTCATTCGAGGGGTTTTCGAGTTTTAATATCGAGACTAACATTATTCAGAGACTTGTAATGTCACTTTTGATGAGACTAGCCCCGAGCTAGATCAATTGCTACGATGATTTACAGTGTGAGAGAGTATTTTGTGGAGGAAGATGAGGACGGCTAATGTCATTCCTCATCTGCTGCTGCTTACCCCATATTGATACAAGAACTCGCCACGCCTACTTCACCTTCATTGAGGCTCCTCACATCATCATCATCGCAGACTCGGAGGTCGAAGAAACGACATCTCACCCGGCGCTCCACTTCGATTCAGAGACAAAGATCCTCGGAATGATAATAGGTAATCTACATGAGCGAGTCACTGCCTCCAGTATAATGATCCAAATCTCTACTCTCATTCGGCTTTTGTTGCTTCTTTTGAACCCCGCGATATATCACATGCTTTATCTGATTCTAGCTGGGTAAATGCCATGCATGAGGAGTTAGAGAATTTTGAAAGAAACAAAGTTTGGAACCTAGTAGAACCTCCTAGTGGTCATAATGTTATAGGAACCCGTTGGGTGTTTAAGAATAAACAAGGTGAGGATGGTTACGTGGTTAGAAATAAGGCAGATTGGTAGCTCGTGGTTTCAAATAAGTTGAGGGGTTAGATTTTGATGAGACATTTGCTCTCGTTGCTAGACTAGAAGCCATTCGCATTCGCTTGCATTTGTCGCATCAAAAGGTTTTAAATTATATCGATGGATGTTAAAAGTGCCTTTTAAATGGTTTCATAGATGAGGAAGTGTATGTTAAGCAACCCCGGTTTTGAGGATCCTAAATATCCAAATCGTGTTTTCAAGCTATCTAAAGCATTGTATGGTCTTAAACAAGCCCCTAGAGCCCGGTATGATAGACTTAAGACCTTCTTGCTTAAAAATAATTTTGAGATGGGTAAAGTGGATAAAACCCTATTCATTCTTAGACGTGACAATGACTTCTCGCTTGCTCAAATTTATGTGGATGATATTATCTTTGGTGGTTCCTCTAATGCTCTTGTTTCCAACTTTTCCGACACTATGTCCGTGGAATTTGAGATGAGTATGATGGGAGAGCTTAATTACTTTTGGGACTTCAAATCAAGCAATGCAAGGAAGGAACTTTCATCCATCGATTTAAGTACACTAAAGATCTTCTCAAACGCTTCAACATGGGTGATCGCAAGCCAATTTCCACTCCCATGGCAACTTCAATCTGCTTTTGGATCCGGATGAGGAAGGAGAAGTCGTGGATCAACGCGAGTACCGCAAAGATGATCGGCTCCCTTCAGATTTGACGCCTCGAGACCGGACATTCACTTCACTGTATGCCTTTGTGCAAGATTTCAGCGCCTCAGAACTTCCCATCGCCAAGCCGTTAAGCGCATATTCGGTATTTACACTCTACCCTCTTATATGGCATTTGGTATTCCTGCTCTTGACTTTGTCCATTAGAGGTTTTTCGATTTTGCGATTTTATGGGTCGGTTAGATAGGAAGAGTACCTCGTGCACCGTCACTTTCTAGGCACGCCTCTTGTATCTTGGTCTTCTAGAGCGGTCTTCAAGTTGCACAATCCATCTTGGCGGAGTATGTTGTCACGCTAGTTGTCAGAGCCAAATTTTGTGGATGACGCCCACTTTGAAAGATTATGGGTTAAACTTTGCTAGTGTTCCTCTTTTCGTGATAACACTTCGCTATTAATATTGCTAAAACCCAAGGCAACATTCTAGGACTAAGCACATAGACATTCGCTTTCACTTCCTTAAAGATCATGTTGAAAAAGGTGATATTGTGATGCACTTTGTAGAGTCCAAGCTCAATTGGCGGATATTCTTACCAAGCCTTTAGATCAAACCGATTTTCCTCCTTAAGAAGTGAGTTAGGGTAATTTATCCTTATGGGTTGGTTTGAGGGGAGTTTGATCTTTTCTTATCTTTCCTTGTTCTTTTGATCTTTTATTGTTCTTTTCCTAACTTAGTGATCTTTTCGAACTTTTTAGATTTTTAGGCCTTTTAATTGCATCTCATTGTGTCATATTGCATTCATATGAAAAATACAACAAGTGGTATGAAAAATTCAAAAAAAAATGCATTGTAATATAAGATTTTCTGCTTATCTTTTAAAATTGATGAAGCTTTGCCTATTACCCTTTAGAGCTTTTGTATTTCAATTCTTGCTCAATGTCATGTCTAGTTCTTTGACTTGCTAGAATTATCATGCTTTTACATGTGTAGCTAAGTCTTTGCTATATGAGCTAGAACCTTTAAACAACTCAAACTAAGAAATTGCAATTTGTGGATGTTTTAGCGAGTTGCGTAATTAGTGCTCCTCTTGTGACATTGGCCTGTCTGTAATTGCTTTGTTAGCTCTTTGATCTAGAATTGACCATTACTTGAGCTTTTGTGTTCTTGAGATTCTAAAACCGCTCTTGTGAAAAATGAAAATCAAGATTGTCTTATGCTTAAATTGTGCCAAACTATTCTTACGAGACCGCTTGTCAAATGACATGAACTTGGAGATAGTTTGATGAACCGAACGATCTCATGGGGATCGCTTGTCGAAATGACATGAACCTCAAGATTTGTCGCCTTAGAAGCTTAGAAAGAGTTTGTGGATGGCTCCTAGTCCAGATCTTCTTTACTAAGATATACCTTTAATCAACTTTTGGTCAAGCTTAGGATGAGTTTGTGGATGGCTCCTAGTCCAGATCTTGTCACTAAGTTAGATCATTAGTCAACTTCAATATTCAATGCAAATGAGAAAATGTTGACAAATGGGCGCTTATAAAATATTGAGCAAAATGATTCAATACGGGACTTGATTGACTCTTATCGTGGTCTTTGTTAGATTTTTGATCTCACTTTGACAGCTTTGACATGGCCAATTTCACTTTAGGATCCTGTTGATGAACTTGTCAATTTGAAGCGTTGCTTAAATTGATAAAATCTAATGCTTTACTTTTGAGCCTTTGTGCTTAGCTTTGCTATATATGTCTTACCATGATCTTGCTAGCGTTGTCGCTTGATATGTCGTTTGTGCAATATTAGAGAAACTACATTGTTCTTTTGGGTAATCTCCAAAGCTTCTTATCAAAAATTGAAAAATACAAAAATTGAAGCCACTCCATTGCACTTCATGCATATTCCTCTTTATGCTTCTTTTGTTTCTCGCTTCTTTCTTTATTCTCTATTTGTTATTCTGGATGAGAGGAAGGCGTGATTCCTTGATGAATCCATTGTCAAAGGGGAGAAGATGTGTTAAATGAAAAGATATTTCTTTGGGAGAAGATGTGTAATATTTCTTTGCTACTCTTATTTGGAGAAGATGTGTTAATGAGAAGATTGGGGAGAAGTTTATACAAAGGGAGAAACGAAAATTTGAAATTTGATGATCATAGTGAGGGGAGTTCTTGAGTTGCATTCTTATTGTCTTATTGAATATTCTGAACTTGAATTGCATTCTTTTATACTCACAATGATCATAGGTCAATTGAAAAATTGTTCTTTCATATGGACCTCATGTGAGAATTTTGACCCTTTTCTGGAAATCAAAGTTTTTATGCTTTCTTTTGTCTTGTCTCACATGCCTATACTATTCTGATGCCAGCTTGGTCATTTTCATTGCTTTTTCTTGCTTATGGACCAAGTTGTGCCTTTGTGCTAAAACTATGAGTAAACTCGTTTTCAAACCTCTTACTTACATTTTCTGGATAATTGCCAATGTGTTCATCAAGGGGGAGATTGTGGATTTCATGGGGATATGTTCCAGATCTTAGGATGATGTGACAATTGGCAATGGCGTTTACGGTTTGTCGTTTCACGCGTTTTCGACAAAGTGTCGAGCTTATCGATAGAGCGGTCCGACCGGTCCTGCACAATGGTCCGACCGGTCCCATATCGGTCGGACCCAAGCCATCCGGGCTGGTCGGACCGGCGATGACCAAAAGTGTTCAAATCGAGTGGGCCAAAATAGGTGTTGTAGACAAGTAAGGGATCCCAATGCACTTGGTCTCATGATTTTTGGAGCCTCCAATGAAAAGTTCTATTGGTTTAAAGTTTCGAAGGTTTGGATTTTGGGAGCTTGAATTTCTGCTAAGTCTTATAGCGGTCCGACCGGCTCACGAGGAGCCGGTCCGACCGCCATGGGCGGCCTCGACCGGCCACCCGGAGCGGTGATCCGTAGAATTACTTGAACGTCACCAACTTCGTGGCGATGTTGTTTTGTTAGGTCAAAGTCATTGGTTTCATGGCATATGATTTGCATGATGCATGTTTTGACTAACATGGGTCAAGTTGTGAAGAACTTGTTCCCGAACACGTATTTTCTTGTCGTGGTTGTGCAGTAGCTTGGTGGTCAACGACGGTCAACGGCGAGAGAATCGGACTAGACTTGAAGAGTTGAGGTCCGTAACGATCGACGATGCCAGCGAGGTCAACGACTCAAGCGTGACACAAGATGGACAATTGTGACCTATTGGCGAATCCATGATGCATGGTGAAGCGGTTTAGGTCAAAAGGTTAAAGACGGCGCTTGAAGCGTGCGTGTGTGACCCGCTTGTTAGTGGGCCTTAACGGAGCCCAATTAAGTCAAACCCTAAGAGTTTTAGGCCTCCACTATAAATAGGAGGAGATGGTGGTCGCACCTCTCTCTCTTTCGCCTCTTTTGTTGCAAAACCCTAATTGGCTTAGGGAGTTGAGGTGGAGGCTAGGGCTCTTTATGGTTTGAGAAGAATTTCGTGATCTTGGATTGACCATCGATCCATGATGGCGTGGGTGTAATCCAATGACGATCACGTTCTTAATCAATGCAAGGTTTGCTTGAGATAAGTCTCTTTTCGTTCTTGCTTTCAATTTCGTGATTTTAGGGCTTTCTTTGATCCACGAGTTTTGATTGATTCCTTCACGTGGATTAGCTTGTCGTGATGTGTGGAACCCATCTAGGATCAATTTGATCATCAATCACCCACGAGCAAGCGATTGGATCTAGTTTTCACTTTTGCCCTGCTTTTGCACCCTTCTTCAATCAGATCGTAAAAGATATTTGTTCGTCCAAGAATTATCATAATTGTTGATTGGAATAGGTCCTTAATATCATAGAGAAGGTGTGTGCAAAGTTTCGTGAAGTTTGGAGTTGAGAATCAAAAGTTAGACCTAATTGTAACTTCGCATCGGGTCGTTTTTATGCTCGAGCTCACGGCCGGACCGCCCCACATCGAGGTCGACCGATTTTTCTGCCGGTCCGACCGCCCCACACCGTAGGTCGACCGATTTTGGTGCCGGTCGACCGCCAGATATATAATGGTCGACCGCCACCTCTGTTAAGATTTGATTCTTGCTGATTTTTGTCGCATTGCTTAGGGGTTTAATTGGATTCAATACTAGTCTTCCGACTGATCGATATATTGATCTTCATAGCTTCATCATAGCTATTGGAGTGAAATTGTGTTGAATTCATATTTTGTGAAAAAGTGAGCGTGCTCCTATTCACCCCCCCCCTCTAGTCGCCTTTACGGTCCAACAGTATGTAAGTTAAACCTGTTTGTGTGTGGGCTTAATGGTTGCCCATTAGGAACTGAACTTCAAGTTTCGTGAAGTTTGAAGTTGTAGATAAAAAGTTGAGCCGATTTGTGATTTTGAGTTCGTGCTGATTTTACTGTTCATCGGACTAGAGGTCAGACCGCCCATGGAGAGGTCAGACCGCCCATGTTGAGAGGTCTGACCGTCCAGCTCTTTGAGAATTGAGTTTTTGGTGATTTTGGTTGTTTTGCTTCGAGGTTTCGATTGGATTCAATACAAGTCTTCCGCTATGCTTGTACATTGACCTTCATAGCTCTCATAGCTATTGAAGTGAAATACGCATTGAATCCGATCAGGTGAAAAAGATATCGTGCTCCTATTCACCCCCTCTAGTCACCGTTTCGGTCCAACACCTTCTATCTTACAGTATGCAGAAATAGTCGTAAAATTGATCCAATAATTGGATGGAACTCCCTAAACTAGGGAAAATAAATACAAACAAAGCTCACAGCAAACTGTCAAGATGAAGAATTCATGTTGATAGCTATGAAATTCAACTCCTTTGTTCGAGCAAAATGAGCTGCAGCTAACAAGGAAAAGAAAGGGAAAAAATTAGCCAAAGTG
This sequence comes from Hsuehochloa calcarea, assembly GCA_036346395.1. Classification (NCBI taxonomy): domain Eukaryota; kingdom Viridiplantae; phylum Streptophyta; class Magnoliopsida; order Poales; family Poaceae; genus Hsuehochloa; species Hsuehochloa calcarea. The sequence goes on along the minus strand of CM070601.1, from coordinate 26,314,487 downwards.
TATTATTTGGCAAATGTTCTATATGGCTGTGGGATTTTAGATCAAAGGATAGCTACATCTCAAATGTTAAAACTTTAGTTCACTTCTTTTAAAAATGATATGAGGCTGCCAGATGATGCAGTAGTGGACAATCGACTAATTTTAGGAACAGTGATTTAGCTACAAGTGCATTTTCGTTCTTTCTGAGACATGCGCAAAATTATCTGAACATCGAAACTAACCACTTCTACACATGGGAACACAAACTGATGCATACCTGTGGAAGGAAGGCCCTTCTGATTCCAAAGTTTGTGTCTATGTCCAACCGTCCACCACCTTCTAGGGGAACAGCTTGCCTGTATCGGCAGTCCCCGACCGTTGTCATGCCCTAAATTTTAACCTGTATATTAGTATCTACATTCTAAAAAGGAGAATCACCTGAAAAAACATTTAAATTCTCTTTCTTCAGCAATTCCATATTTCTACTCAGAGATAGTCTTTCCTATGAGTCATTTAAAAAAGGATAGTTTCCCCAATACAACATTACAACAATGGATGTTAATTACATGAAAACTTGTACCTGATCGATCAGAGGTAAATAACCACCAACGTTGGGATATATGGTGCCAGCGTATGATATCCCACCATCGCCACCAACGCCGACAGGAATGTCGTCGCGGCCCATCATGTAGAGGATATCATACAGATGATTCACAGCATGCCCAGCATCACTCCACGCGTTCACACCGATGGTAACTGCCTGGAAGAGATAAACAATGTATCATGTTCTTGGGAAGAACTGCAAAAGACCCATCTATTTTACTATCACCAAACATGTCGTGATTTTTTTAAAAAATAATACTATTTTAAAAATAATTAACTTTTTTTTTTACAAAAGTAGATGTCTATTGCCATTTGCTCCTGTCATCATTCCAATTAGCAATAGGGACCTATTTAGTGCCTGCCACTAGTCCAGCTTCTTATCACCATTTGAACTGCCGACAGGAAGTGAACAGTATTTCTGTCGTTTGTTTAAATGGCGATGGAAAACCGTGTATTTCTTTGCATGGTCTAGCTATTTAAACCCCTAAAATATGTGAAAAATGTCATTTTATTTTGAGAAAAAAAGAGAAGGGATGGAGAAGAGAGAGGAGAGGAGAGAAAACCTATGTACACGCGTGCCCCGAGGCCTGTCGAGCCTATGCACGCGAAAGCACGAGTACTGGTTCACGTGGAGGCCCTTAGTGCATGATGTCTTCTTTTATTGCTTGCATGTATAGCGTACTATTTTAGGGTTTTCACCAAGGTTACATGCATAATGTAATGTTTCACAGATCTTGCGCCGCTTTGGGACGAGTCGGAGGTGTTGCACGAGGAGTCACGCTCCGAGGACTAAGAGCTCGCCCAGCGTGACAGTTAGGTCTCCGTAAGGGCTTCACAGTTGTACGGTGTGTCTGGACCAAGCCAGCCGACGTAGGACCCCCTTGCGACACCCCTCCTGGCTACTCACGCTGGTCGGGTACCTCGGCTGCCTGAGCCTTTAACGTACTCGCACTGGCGCCCGAGGCCAGGGCGACATGTGGGGTACACCCCCAAAAGGGGCCGCGAGTAGATATTTGTTCTTGTAAATATCAGTCATACAATGTAAATATTGATTTCTGTACTACTTATGCTTGTCTCGTATTTCGATATTTCTTTTTTGCGTGCATACCTCGATCATGTGAAGGAGCCAGCATCGGGACACCCCACACCACCTTGTTTGTAGCCTTTACTCCGCTACGCCACCTTTTCAGACCGATATGACAACACACTACAACTAAAAAGGCATCGGATGAGCCCAAGAAAGCAGATGAGTACAATAACTTCAAGCGGTCGACGGACAAGGGGAAGGCTACTGCAAGTGAGACCGTGGGTCGTACCACCGCTCCCCGTCGCCCAGGCGCACTCTGGATCCAAGATGTAAGTTATGTTCTTTGTTCCAATCGACTTTATTTTTATTCCAAAAAGGCACATATGTATCGTAGCTTTATTTCGGTTTGTTGCATCGTGCGTAAATGTCGTTCCTTATGCACTTAATCAAACCCTGCACGCCGTGTAATTCACAACTTTATTATAAAAGTCTATTTTTAATTCGCAACTGCGTTGTAAAGCTGACTTCAAATCTCATTCTCTTTTGGCATTCAATTCTTAGCGTAGTAAGGCAGGGAACAACATAAAATAAAGGACTGAAAGATGTGTTGTGGAAGTAGGCACTATAATTAAACATCCAAATGACAGTGAATTGTGCATTAAAATTTTATCTTTCGTGCTAAATGGTCTATATATCTTATGCAACAAAGTACATCTTTTTTCACATATATCGAGACAACATCGCGCATAGCAACCCTAAATCCAAATATTTTATCTATTCTCTACTTCATATTACACTGTCTTCTCCTATTTTTGTATTCTGAACTACGCAGACAATATTACCAAATTTTAAAAACAAAATTACAAACAATTAAAAATTCCGCTACACATGAATAAATAAAAAACGACAGAATCCTTCTGTCGCTAGTTCAATTGGTGATATGACTCCTGTCAACTGGCGACAGGAACCTCCTCTACTGTTCCAATTGACAACCGGTCATGCACCTACTTTTGTTATAAAAAAATTAACTATTTATTTTTGTAATTATCTTTTAAAATAGTATTATTTAAAAAGAATTCAACATGTCGTGAGAGGTTTGCAGAATCAGTCAGTCAGTACAATAGCTTTGGCTAAGTAGTTAATCCTAGTGTGATAAGATCCCGTGTCATATATCTTGCCATCGCGATCTCCTCAGAAGACAACGTTTTGATTTGGATTAGCTCTTCTATTTGTTCTTGAGCGGTTACTTAGAAGAACGAATAAATTAACTGCCTCGATTTCTCACCGTTCCGCTTCTTCCCATGTTGGCCCCTGCAGAGCTGAAGACTCAGCGCAATCGCCTGGAGCGCCCCTGCCGCGTGCGCCGGTCGTCCATCCGCGGCCGCCGCCGGCTCCGTCGAGAAATGCGGAGGGCACCACCATCACCATCCCGTTTGGATGCGCCTGCCGCCGACGCCGCGCCGCCACACTTGGTTCCTGCAGCCGGCCATCGCCCTCAGCATCGCCAAACTACCACGTCTCCGCCCGTCCGCGTTCCAGATAGAGCGCGTCCACGGCACTCATGGCCGTGGGGACGTCGGCGCCATCCTCGCCGACGGCTGCCGACTTCGCCCATCTGGATGGGTAACCTCGTCCATTTCACAAATTTATTGGGCCCAAGGCCCAACCTCCAACCATCGGCTGATCTCCTTTTCGCTGAGCCGCTTTTAGATATTTAGGTGTTTGTCTAGCTATTTTTTGTTAAATCAAATTGCATACAGATGCATTATTGTATTCCAAAACATATGAGATCACACAAATGTGAGAGGACTACCATGGGACAATAGACTTCATATAACTTTAGCTTGATTTACAAAATAGAGTAATAGATTTTCCACAATAACAACCGCAAATAGAGTCTTAGTCCCAAATGGCATTTAATTTATCTATAATTTATACCGTGCACTTTTCTAGTGTATATAAAAGCACTTCTCCATGATTTTTTAAAAAGAAATAAAGAAACAAAGAGACGGTAGACTAAACGTATCAGCCCAAATATTCTATTGAGATAAAAACAAAAAGAGAGAAGAGAATAATACAAGTTTGTGATGGTGCCCACTTCTCTCAGCATAAGAAAAAGAATCATAAAATGTTTGTATATATACCAACTTCAAAGTTCCAACCGACCAACCGCAAGAATTATTCTTTTGTAATTCAGTTATTTCCTTCCCCCAGTTACTTTTGGGAGATATGGCTCGTTATGTGGTAGTGTAATATAGCATTTAGTAGGGAAGATGCTCTATCACTGTCTCTGGTCTACAGCACTTGTACCTTAATTATGCTTGGCTAATGACAATGCCATGAAACCAGCAAGGTGCATGGTGTTTATTTTATTAGCAAAGATTTTGCAGTTAGAAGGTTCTGCCTTGATTTTCATAGTCAAATTAATTCAAGTTTGTGACATGCACTCAACTATTGGTGGGGCTAATAAACAAGCTCTAGCTCAATTAGAAAGTTCTCGGAAGTTCGGAACCCAGTTGTAGTGAAAAACTAGGCTTGGGAGCGTAACGCGTGAAGTGTACGAGCGATTTTTTATATTCTACTCATTTGGAACGCGGGATATTCTCTATATTTTTATAAAAATTGAATTATTTTATGTGTAATTCTTACGCTCCAAACAAACCTTAAAACAAAACCGATAAATTATGGATCAATCATCGGGATGGGGGTGTAATATTTTTCAAAGTATGCATGTGCATGGTACATGAGCTCAGTAAGTCAACATGCATATATATACACGATGTGATATGTCGGGATGTGGACGGAAATTACGTTGACTTGATGAGAAGTGCTCGTAGGTTTTTTTTGTTAAGCACGGAAATCATGAAATGCCAAGCAGGCCACAATTTGTAGTTAGTTTACGAATAGTAGTTTGTAGTGTGCTAAGCGCAAAAACGTTACTCAAAATTCAGAAAATGTCAAGATCAGAATGATGCATCGCAAAAGAAAAGAAAAACGAAATAATAGATCAGTAACTAATTAAGCGGATACGATCTTTTTTCTTGTCAGGGTCCATCTGTCCTATAGCTAGCTCTGCTACATGGTTAGTCAACAAGCACGGTTTTGTTTGGGCACATGGTTTTGTCATCCAAGTCGCTCGTAGGTATGAATTACGACAGGACAGAAATTAATGTCAATTCTTGTACAACGACTGTTTGCATTGACAAGAAACAAGTGATAAACATAAGCAGTTCGGAAAATAGCATATCGGCCATGATTTGATTCTACTGCTGCATTCTTGCTTCAATCATGAAACTAGCAAGTTTGGTCTTACAAAAAAAGAGAGCTCTAAATCTCTCCTCCTTTCATTACTTCATTGATCTAGTCTAAGAAAGACAGAACACAGTTGATCTCCTACGATGTTTCTACAAAAGGAATTAATCCATCTCCTTTCCTTTGCTGAGAAAACAACTATCCACGTTACGACAGTCCTAGCTAACTAGATGCAAAACCATACGTATACGTGCATGCAAGAAAGGGAGGAGAAGGGGCACCTTGAGCTCGAACTCGGAGCGGTTCTGCTTGAGGATGTACAGCAGCGCGAAGAGGTCGTCGGTGTCCATGTCGGTGTCAACCAGGATCCGCCGCGGCGCGGCCTCCTCGGACCCCGCCGCGGCGCCGGCTGCAACCGCCAAGAGCATCGCAACCACAGCCGCCACCGTCCTCCATGGCACCACCACCGTCTTCTTCCTCCCTCCCTCCATCACAAGCATACCCCCAACAGACCTAGCAGCCGCGCGCTAGCAAGCAGTAGCAAACTGCAGGCAGTCGTACGCCCGTACTACCCTCTTTTAAGGTAGCCACTAGCCACATGCCAATTTAAGCTGGCAACAAGGCGAGCAACCACCATGCCGAGCTATTAAATGCACGCATGAGATGAGAGGGGTAGGGTTGGGAGGAAGTTAGTATCTTACTGGAGTACTCTTCTAATTACTGCCTTCTACTAGTAGTAAGTACATTTCCTGCATATGCCCATGTGGCCATGTCTCTGTCTAGTATCTACACGCGATTGGCGGCGTGGCGTTTGGGGCGGGCTGATGGCCGGGGCACTGGATTGTCTGCGACTGCGCCGCGCGTGGCCGCTAGCTAGCTCCCGATCGTTGGAGCGGACAAAGTGCGTTTGGGAAGATGACAAGGTGGCCAGTTTGGGGATTGGTCAGCGAAAAGTTAATTGGGAAGATGACAAAGTGGCCAGTTTGGGGATTGGTCAGCGAAAAGTTAAGGGGCTTTTGGCGTCCACGTACAAAGTACAAACTAGTGACGTGCTTATTAAGAAAAGATGAAGTGCTAACTCCTGTGCTCTGGTTAAGAGCGCAACTAGAGCGTACGTTCCGATCCAACATCGGGACATAACTTTTGTAACAAATAAAATTTATATGTGCAATATTTGAAACTTGCAACATTTAAAATTTACTTATCGCATTAATTAAATGATGCAACAAAAATATTGCAACAAATCAAAAAAAATATCCCACCACACTTCAAGTGAACTCGTGCAACACATTAAGTGAAAGCCTACAACAAATTTAGCTAATGTCTGTAACAAATCGTACCTGTAGGACGACGGTCGGCGGCAGGCGATGCACAACCCGACGAGGCGCGGTAGAGGTGTGGGAGCACCGAGGTGATGTGCGGCCAAGGTGGCCGAGGGTGGAGCGGCTCGGGTGGTGTGGTGGCGCAGCCGAGCCGAGGTGGTGCGGCGCCAGCGGTGGTGGTGGAGGCACGGCTGGTGATGTGGCGGAGGCTTTGTGGGAACCGGTCGGCCAGAGGGAGAAAGGAGATGGAGAAAAAAGCTCTGGAGGAGGATATCAGTAGAGAAGAGATGAAAAGAAGATGAAGAAGATAATGGGGAAAAGAAGAAAGAAGAAGAACCAGCGGAATCAAGGAGAAATGGGTGGATGAGGTGCTTTCTGAAGCGGATAAGTGTCAACGATCGAGTCGCCGATTTTATGAAATAAAATAGAGAAAAATGGCAAAGAGTTCTTGCGAGAGAATTAGATTGCTCTTTACTGCTGTGAACTGGATCCTTTACAAGGGGCGCATTCGACCAGGCAGTGCACTAATCCTAATTACACTGGGCGTAGTGCTTGCTATGCTATTGAATCAGAGTTAGAACATGAATCTAGTGTTGATTGCCATGCTTCAATCCGATGCCTTTGTTCCTCCATGCTCCGTCTTTAAATAAACATCGAAGAGGTGACATTTATTCCTAGAGAAGAAGCCTGTTAGAAGTGACGCGTCCGGTCGGAGGGTCAGTTACAGTTAACGAAACAGTAACTGGTCGTCGATTAGCGTCTGTGAGATGCTCAACCGTGTAGTAGTTATTGTCAGTGTCTTAGGACCATAACCGTCGCGTGGTATGGAGCAAATATAACATGTATCCCATTCATCACACGGTAAGAATATACTTGGAATGAGATCCAGATGCCAGTTCAAGGCTTCTACAAGCAGTCATCTAGTCGAAGACTGGGTATAGGACCTCATCTGACTAGGGTACCCATAAGTAACCTCTAGAATCCTTACGACTACGGGGATCGTTAGCCTTAGGGGTTACGAAAATGAAGATTGTCTTTTAATTATGTATTAAAGTAATACATAGAGATTTTAATCCTCGTCAGCTAGCCCCCGAACTTTAAAATGAATTGGTCGTGTAAACCCCCGATGAGAAGTCGTATCGGGCAGACCCTCATTTAATGTCGTGATAAACGAGGTGGTTTGTATTCACTTTAAAGTTGAGAAACTGCTTTGGGAATCGAAGAGTTTTTCTGTCAATTGGAGATTGATTTGTGTTCGTTGGACTTTTGGGTAACTCTTTTTTTCAGTTAAGAAGTTGTTGCTATAAAATCCTTTCGGCGCGCCACCTAGAGGACTTTATGCTCTCAAGTTTTCTTAAACTTCCTTTTCAACTTCTTATGAAGGATTTCTTCCGACATCCTTTATTCTTTTCGCCCAAAAATCTTCTTCGACCACTGCTCATCCAATCATGTTGGACTCAATCACCAAGTGGTTGGTTTCAAATCTGAGCGGAAAGAAGCTCAAGGATAAGGATATCGGGATGCTTCCAGACAAGAGTTTGGTTAAGTGGAGACCACCAACCGGAGAGTATTACTCGAGCGGAGAAGAAGGAGAAATCCCTATTTTTCATGCCTACATCAAGTGCGGGCTCAGTTTTTTGATACACAAGTTCCTTTCACGAGTTCCTGAGTACTACGACATCAAACTAATCAATCTAGCCCCCAACTCAATCGCCAACCTCAGCATCTTTGTCTACCTCTGCGAGGCGTACCTGGGGATCCGGCCAGATGGTGAGGTTGGGGAAAATGATGGGAACTCCTGGGGAATGCTCGCTACGCCTTCACGACAGGAAGGCCGGTGAGTACACAAAAATGTACTCTAAGTCCTCATGGTCGTCATGGAATAAAAGCAGGTTCTATATGACGGTCACAAAGGAGGACGACCTTTATTTCGTTATCAAATTGGCGAGGGAGGAACCCAACTGCTGTTCGACCGTAAAGAAGAAGGGAAGGGTTGGAAGGTGTGTCGAAGCAATCTAAGATCTCAATGTCGGGGGCTTAACCGCTTGGCATGTGGTTAGGGACTTCTCTATGCGTCGGATTAGTCCCTTGAGGCTCCGATCATGTTCCCTGCTCTGGCACATCGGTCGTGACGGAGCGACCAAGGATACCAGGGAAGGTAAGTTCCGAGAATTCTGTCTAGTATAATTTGTTAGTTGTCTGTTTATTAACCTTGAAATCCTTTTATTTCTTGAAGAGCTTTCCCCTAATGAGATTAGAGAGCAGATCAAAATGATCTGCGCTGGGGAGCCTGATGCCAAGGATGTGTTTCCCAATATCTTGGCACTTGTCTCTTTAGAAAAGAAAGTGAAGAGACCCAAGGTAAATACAGCTTATTCTTCATCGTTTATTGTAACATCCCAATTTTCAGAGCTTTAAAAATCTCTTAAATATTGGTAGCAAGAAAATTCATCATTTGGATTTATTTGAATATTAAATTAAAAAGCTTAATATGGACTTTAAGGACAAACTGATTTAATGTGCTTAATCCCAACATCAACAATTGTCAAAACTATTTTATTTAGATTCTATATGCTTGGATATATTTTATAAAATTTTCTGGAATTTTCCCAAAGTCATTTGCTATTTTCTAATTGCTATTTGCATTTTCTGGATTTATTTAAAAGAAAAATCTATTTGTTTTCTCTCGGAGAATCGGGCCGAAACCGACCACTATTCCAATCCGGCCCAACTCCCGCAGCCCATTCCCGCCTTGCGCCCTTGGATCGTCGCCGCGTGGCCCTTCCTCGCAAATCCAGCCTCGCACTGCGCCTCGCCAAGGCCACTCACCGTCGGATTCCCATCGCGACGCGCCGCAACCGCCACCTCGCTCATTCTGGTGGCCCCGCTGGCTGCCGCCACGCCTGCTTCGCCCGTGGCGACGGTGGACCCGCCGCCACGCCACCTTCGTCTTCGAAGAACTCGAGTCCGAGCTCGCGACGTCCGCAACCGCCGCCGCCGCTTCGCGCGGATTCGCCGACCCGCTTATTTAAGGCCGAGCCTCACTACCAAAGCTCCCCCCATCTCCCTCCACCGGCCCTAAGGCGCCCCTCTCCTCGTCTTCTCGGCGCATTCACCGAAGATTGAAGCTCGGCCAAGACTCGCCGCCGACGACTCCGCCGCCGCCGACTTCACGGACGTGCAACCACCGCCATTGTGTGCGCATAGCCGAGCTTCACAGTCTTCGCCATCGCTTTCGCCGGAACATCCTATCCACCGCTGTCGGCCATCCGACAAAACCTCCCGTCACCACCGCCGCTCTTTCGCCATCACGGTGAAGCCGCCGCCGCCCGGCCTCACCGCCTCCACCAAAGAACATGCGCCACACTCCGACACTCCATTTTTGTATTCCGCCGCCGATCGGTCATTGCTCATCGCCGCCACCGGCAATTCTCGGCGGAGCTCCTCTGTGGTTCGTCTTCGAATCAAGCACCTGTCAAGATCCACGCCAGCCCATCTCGGCTCCCGTCCGCGTGGCGCTGCAGTGTCACACCATGTGGCATACCATCACCCTTTCACTCGGCTCGGTGGATTTGGTCCACCGTGAGTAGAGAGGATGACAGTGGGTCCCACTGCCGCTTTTAATTTAAATTTAATTCCTTTTTCCGGAAATTCTCGGCTGACGCAAGCATTGCGCAATAATTCAATTTTCCTTTATAAAAATAATTCGGGAAATTCGAGAAAATCCAAATTAGGGTTTAATTAATTTTCAAATTTTCCAAAGCCCATATCTTTTGCATCCGAACTCCGATTGAGCCCATTCAAATTTGTAAATTCATATAAAATTAAGATCTATTTAATGGTGAATTTTATTTGAATTTTTGGAGTTGTTTTGCCTCTGTTATTTATTTATTTATTTTTTTCTTTTGTCTCGTTTGCGAGTAGACGTCGATACTTCGGGGAATTTTGCAGAAGAAGGAGCACCTCAAGACCAAGACCAATATCTAGATCTATTCCAAGGCAAGTTATACCTTTGATCATTTTGAACCCAGTTTTCAAATACTTTGTTTCAATGTATTGCATTCTATATCAAGTAATTATTTAAATGCTTTTGGGTATAGTTATTAATCCAAATTGTTATGCCACATTGTCTATTGTATGCCATAATCTTTTGTCACCCTAGGTTGGTTAATTATTAGTTGGTATTATCGTAGCACCAACGTGGGTTGGTTAGATACGATTAGACTGCTTAGCCATGCCACGAGTCATCATTGCATGTGAGAGTTGCAATTATAAATTTGACTAAGTGATTATGGAACTGTGTGATGAATCTGTGTGTGCTGTGTGCTGTTACTCGTTGATGGCATGTGTTGCACTTAATCAACAGGGTGGGAAAGGATTTAGAGTGAGGCAAGTGGTGGATTCTGTGTGAATGGTGGATCTGTGTGATATAGACTTTGTGATTTGGGAAAAACTGGAAGTCTTGCCTTAGTCAATTAAGGACTTAACTTTGTGCGCCATTGAACTGGCCTTCTCTGCATTTACCACATGCCTAGTATGGGCCGGGCCCGACTTAGTAAGTTATGGAGTCTTGACATTGACAACTCAAGTTGTATTTTAGCCGTGATGGGTCGGAGGTGTGATATGTCACATCGCGGATTCGTCATTGCATCCTCGTCCAATGGTGTGTGTCGCCCAAGGGTGTGTGTACAAATTGACTAAAGAAAAGCACACCAGAGTGTCATTGTTTGAGATGAAGTCTCGAAAGGTTTTGTTGTGATCAACTCGATCCGCTTGATTTCATCGTGTGGGTAAAGTGTACAACCTCTGCAGAGTGTTTAAACCAATCTATTCAATAGCCGCGTCCTCGGTTATGGACATGCTCGGGGATTTCACACGAGGGTAGATTTTCATAAAAATAATTGGGAAGGGTCACCGTGTGTGAGATAACTCGCTCACTGTGTGAAAGAACTTGATTAGACTGTGTGTCCTTTGTGAAATCAATTGTTAACTTATTATTGTCTATTTGTTTTGAATTATGCTTTCAATCTATTATTTGTATTCAATTGCAAATGTTGCATTTCGCAAAATAACCACGTAAGCCAATTCTTTGGAATAAGCCATCATGTATAAATGCATTCGTGGTATGACTTGCGAGTACGGTGTGTACTCACTCTTGCTAAACAAATCAATGTATGGAGGAGTCGTCACCGCTTTTGAAGAAGAGTTCTACGAAGGTTGAGCGTTAGGGTCTTGATCCCGATCGGTTGCTGTGGTAAATTGATGGGAGCCACCGAGTTTATTTCGTTTTAGCTTTATTTCTTTATTGTCAGCCTTGCATGGCTTAATAAATGTAAAACTCGACCGTAAGGTCCCAACAGTTATTTGTTATTCAAAGGTACTCGTTTATTCTTATATTCGTTGTATGGATGTGATATTTCATCAATGTTAACACTGTGTGCACTAGCGTAATCCTGGACTAGTGCAGAATACACAGAGGGTCCAGATTTGCATATTTGGGTCCCGACATTTATACATTCTCTGGTCAGTATATAATTCTTCTCTAATTATGTAGGCAGTCGGGCTAAGGCTGAAAGAACTTGATGCGGAGTCTCCATGATCACTTGTTCTGTACGACTCTACCTGAGAGATCTGCGAAGATGATGATCTCCCGAAGGTAATAGAGCTTTTGACAATGAGTAAATATTTTAGATGGAAAGAATTCATCACCTAATTAAAATTAGCTTTTTCATTAGATGGGGGAAAAGGAAGCACCCGCAGGTCGAGGTGGCAGAGGTTGTAGGCCCTAAAGTGGTCGTTCACGGTCAGACGGTTGGTACTAAAGCAACTGTCACAGAAGCCAACGAAGACACTATCTCCGACTAGTTGGTTGAGGACCTTGATCATCTGGTCGAGGCAATCATTTCCGACTAGAGGTCGGAGGATGTGAGTGGTTTAACCAACCCTACTGGTTCAGATCCAATAAAATTGGTGGGGAAGGAAAGTAAGGCAAGTGCCACGTAATATGCTCCCAGGTGTTTTAAGATCATGGCCAAAAAGACGACCAAGTATGTATACATGAAAAAGACTTATGAAAGTACATACCTGTTCGTAGCTTCTGGTATTTTTAAATATTGAATTTCCTTTCTTCTATTTTGATAGGTCTTTTGGTGTTCCGGTTGTTTCCAACCAGAACATCCCTCAAGAGAAAATTCCTGATGAGAAAGAGGTCGAGCTAGCCCCCGAGCAGGTGGCAGCTTTAAATGCTCTAGTCTCCGAAACGGATCCAATAGTGTATGAGGAGACAAGAGAGTCGAAGAAGAGCCCTAGCAGATTCCGCCTCCTGTTGAGATCGCTCAAGGGGAGAGGAGTTCTACACCAGTCGTAAGGTCTCCTCGTCCCAGTTTTCCTCCAGCCACCGTCGAATTCCTGATAACCAGTTGTCCGTGGAGGCCTGGAAGAGGGTGTCAGATCGTTAGTTAGAGACTGAGACTACCCTTATCTACTCCCAATATGCTGACACGACGCTCGAGGTAAACATCTTCGACCACTCTTTTTGTCTCTTCTTTAAAAAAAATTTAAAGAAGTCTGCTATCTTTGGCAGAACATGATTGAGAATATTGTTGCGGTCAAAGGACTAACCAAGCGAATTATTGACTTGGAAAAAGAAAATTATGAGTTAAAAAGTAAGTACATCTTCCTGACTCTCTTCTTTTCTTTTTTTTACCTCTTTATTATTTCTGAGCTCTGATCTTATCATGATTGATAGAATTGGAGGCAAATAAGAAAGATATTATGGATAAAGAAGCCAAAATAACAAAGCTTGAAGAAGAAGGCCAAGCTAAGGACCGATCGATCGAATACTTGACGACCAGGCATAAAGAAATCCTTGAAATTTGTGAGAAGAAAATTCATGGTAACTGGTCATAAAGCCTAACTAGTTTACTATGCATTTAAGCTTGATTTTTTTAAACTTTGATCTATTCAACTAGAGCAAAATCAGAAGCTACAAAGAGTGAAAAAAGATCTTGAATTTGAGCTTGACAATGGGGCAGTTCTTAGGCAAAGTCTTGATGAACAGGTCAATGATTTTAACAAGATGATTTTCGACATGGGGTCGAGATCAGGTCTGCCTACCTTGAGATATCCAGCAGATAAGATCAACTATCTTGGCTGATTCCTTGAAGATCTTAGAGGTTTGCTTGCATCTACTCGGAAAAATCATGCACAAACAATGAAAGACGTCGTTGCCAACAAAGTCAGCCTTGCTTTAGCAAAGCTAAAGGCTTCCAACCCCTCTGTTCATCTCGAAGTTGTTGAAGAAGACTTCAACTATTCGGAGGATGAAGTAGCCAAGTTAATAGATGAGATTTTGCCTCTCAAAAACAAGGTTGCTGAGGAAATAGAGGTTGGATCTCCGTCACGTAGCGACCAGTCTAACAATCCCGGGAAGTAGATGATTGTAATGTTTGAATTAAGAATGTAAAAACTTACCTTTTTATTATTAATAAAATCTTTGTTTTATCTTTTCACATTGCTACTCATATATTTCCTAGCCCCCGACTGGTTGTATTAGTAGAAGAACTTACTAAAGAAGTAGTAGACCAAGAAAGAGAGCAAAAGCTAAGACCATAATACAAAGTATGTACTAATTATGTTGTAAAAAAGATCTAAGTAACACTAAAAAATCAACTTGGTCAGAGCCAGTGTGTGACTTCAACTAGCTATAGATCTATTTCCATAATCGAAATACTATATAGTACATTTTATGGCTGGAAGATGTGGCGAGACTTATCTTGATGATAAAGAACCATGCAAAAATGTATGCATAAATGATAAGTGAACTTATTTATACACATTATCTAAAATTGGTCGTAAAAGTTGCTAAGATTTAAAGACATAATAGACACTTCCCAAAACGTGCTCATGCTCAAGCCCGACTGGATGCGAGGATTGTAAGAAAAAATTGTCGATAGGAAACTCCTTTAGTGGGCAGGACCACGTGAAGAGAGGAGAGATTTTGACTAGGAGGTTTTCCGTGTCCCGACTGGTAGCCAAACAAGAGTAGAACAAAATATTGAAATAGAGAAAGTTAGTTTTCAAATTCTTAAGCATGTAAATAACCATAGCATGTTGTCTATGTTACGCTCTTTTACTTGTTTCTTTTAAGAAAAGAATGTATGGTCACGCATGAGAGCCATAACTGAGATGGGCACGACTATGAGCCTTATAGCTTGTGACGATTATGTCGACGCCCAAAAAGTAAAAGAGTTCCTTTTGGAAGGATATCAGAAGTAATTAGATCTTTTCCGACTAGTTAGACAACAATAGTATGCGACCAGATAATGGATGACAGATATATAAATAAAAGAAATGAATATATATTAAAATTGAAATAATGTAAAAATTATACATAGAACTTACGCAATTGATCAATATTCCAAGAATTTGACAAAACACGTCCGTCTGACATCGCTAGTCGTACTGAGCCAGGTCAGGTAACTTTGATCACTGTGTAAGGACCTTCCTATTTGAGAGAAAGTTTATTGTGATTGGCCTGGTTATAATTTTTTTTGAGAACCGGATCACCTACAACTAAGCTACGAGGTTGCACCTTACGACTGTGGTACCTTCGTATGGCTTGTTGGTAGATCACCGATCGTGTGAGGGCTTGATTTCGTCGTTCTTCAAGGAAATTAATGTTGTCGAGTCTTCGTTGTTCTTAATCATTTTCGTTAAAACAATCGGTTTGAGCTGAGCCAATTTTCAGTTCCGGAGGAAGCATGCCTTCAGCACCGTAAACAAGAAAGAATGACGGTTCACCGTCGCACAACTGGTCATGGTTCGAACGACCCATAATACAGAGGGAAGTTCTTGAACCCAAGCTCCTGACCATTTTGTTAACTGGTCGAAACCTCGACATTTCATTCCTTGTATTATTATACCATTATCTCGCTTGACTGCTCTGTTGCTCTGCGGATGAGCGGTAGAAGCGAAATGTATTTTGATACCTACATCCCTGCAGAATTCCTGGAAATTTCTGACATTTGGCAACGAATTCTTCTATTGTCTGGGACTAAATTGTTGTTCGAGAGATAAAGTAGAAGTCCATTCGGGATTTGTCCATTCAGGGTTTGTCCATTAAGCCATTGAGATAATTGTTGGAATTCAGGGTTTGTCCATTCAACAATGAATTCTGCTATTGGCTGGGACTTAATTGTTGTTCGAGAGATAAAGTGGAGGTCGAACGCCCCAAGCTCGACCACTCACTTTGCTATTCATCCTGAAGATTCCCTATTTCTGAGAATTTGACTAAGGGGATATCCAGTAGGTACGACCACTTTGTGGGCCTACAAGTAATATCTTAATTTCCTTGAAGCTATACAGAGACCATAGAGTAACTTTTGTACTTGTGGGTATCTTTCCTTAGGTCAATGTAAGACTTAGCTTACATAATATACCGGTCGTTGAACGTAGTCATGTTCTATGACCAGTACACCACTGACTGCTTACGTTGTTGCAGCCACGTACACCAACAATGTTTCTCCCGATCTTGGAGATACTAAGACCGGGGCACTCGTAAGGTACCTCTTGAGTTCTTCAAAGGTATCGTTTGCTTCTTTAGTCCACTTGAAAATTTCGTGTTTTCGTAGAAGCTTAAATAAAGGTAACCCTTTTTCACCTAGTCGTGGTATGAAACGACTTAGCGCTGTCATACAACCAGTTAGTTTTTGGACTTCTTTCTTTGTGGTCGGAGGGCGCATCTAGTCGATGGTCGATATTTTTGCTGGATTCGCTTTAACCCCTCTGGCAGAAACTAAGAAATCAATAAGCTTTCTAGATGAAACTCCGAACACACACTTCTCTGGAGTCAACTTAAGGTTATGCCTTCTTGAGTTGTTAAAAGTCTCGTGTAGGTCGGAAATATGATCGCCAACGCTGATGCTTTTCACAACCAAGTCATCAACGTGGGCTTCTAGATTTAGACCTATTTGAGGATTAAAAGTTTTTTTGCATTAACCTCTAAAAAGTCACACCAGCATTCTTAAGACCAAATGACATCTTAACGTAGTAGTAAGTTCCATATGGCATGATGAAGGATATTTTCTATTCATCATCTTTACTCATATTAATCTGGTGGTACCCAAAATACGCATTAAAAAAAATTAACAACTCACACCCGGAAGTAGAGTCTACAAGTTGATTAATGCGTGTAAGGGGAAAGTCATTCTTTGGACAAGCTTTCTTAAGATTTGTGAAGTCGATACACATTCGTCATTTCCTATTACTTTTTCTAACCATTACAGGGTTGGCGAGCCACTCTGGGTGGTCGACCTCACGAATAAACCTAGCCTTGAGGAGCTTGTCAATCTCTGACTAGATTGCCTCCTTCCGATCAGGTGCGAAGCACCTTAGCTTTTGCTTGACCGATTTTTTGTCGGACGCCTATCAGGCGAATACGTCCAAGTTTGCTCGAAGGAAGGAGACAAGCGACTCTTCCTATTTAGGGTTGAGTCCTGCCTCGACGAGTACCTTTCGGGAAGATGCGTTAACATTTCCTAACCTAGACGACATTTTAGTGCTTTTCAGAGAAGCGCCTTTGTCAAGCGGTACCTCCTTGGTCTGGCCGAAAGGCTTTGGGGTCATCTTGGGTCTTAAGTGCTTGACCTGTACGGAAGGTGGATTATTTTCTCTGGTCGGAAGCTCGTCGGCCAGTTCTAGGGATTTCCGATCACATGCATTAGCCATTTTTCTATCTCTTCGAACCGTGATGACTCCTTTTGGTCCTAGCATCTTTAAACTCTGATAGTCGTAATGCATAGCTATCGAAAATTTAGCCAATGCTGGATGACCAAAGATCCCATTGTATGCGGTTTCAAAATCCACCACATCAAATGGGATCTTTTTTTTGGAAGTTGTTAGGTTTTTCGAATGTGACCAGTAGGGACGGTTGTCCTATTGGTTTAGCAGTAGAACTAGAAACTATACTGTGGAAAGCATACTTCACAGGTTTTACTTTCAACCTGGGAATTTGCATTTCTTCCAATACTCCTGTAAACAGAATATTTAAAGAACTACCTCCATCTATCAAGACTCGATTAACTTTACAATTGTTAATAGTAGGTTCAACTAGATAGGGAATCTACTTGGTTGAGTCGACGGGATAGGGCAGTTTTCTTTGCTGAAAGAGATAGTTGTCTCCGACCACCTGGATGACTTGATGTCGATCGAAGGCTCCGTAAGGTTCACTCACCGCTCCACAGCCTACAGATGGCGTCTTGAGTCGTACGAAGAGGATCCTCTAAAGATCATATCCACGATATGTTGTGGCTCCTGGTACTCTATTTTTTCGTCGACATCTTTGTTCTTCTTGGAGCTTGGCTCTCCGAGTTCATGTATAGAGGGGAAGGGACTTTTATCAGAGTAGTAATCCTCTAGTTTCTTTTGCTAGGTTCGGCAGGTGCGCAGATCATGCCTTACTGCCTGGTGAAGTGGACACAACTTCTTGTTTTTCTTGTAGTCGTTGATCGGAGCCTTTGCCTTGTTTCGATTGAAAAAGTCTTTCTTGCCCTTGGAAAAAATTTCTGGAGTCATAAGGACTTCTTTATTGTCGAGCTTGTGGTTCTTCCTACCCTTGTGGTACTTCTTGCTTTTCTTCTCCTGTTTCTCCAAGCCAGGTTGAGGGATTTCATCATTTTCGATCAATAGCTTCGCACCATTCAATCGCCTCTCTAGCGGCTGCATATTTGTCAGCCATCTTGAGAAGCTCAACGGTTGTTCGTAGAGGATTCATGACAATATCCTCCATAAACCGTCGATTCCTCATCCCTACTTTAAAAGCCTGGATAACGAATGTAACACCCCAGCCCAACACTGAGCCTGGAATGCCACCACACTACTCTTCCAACTAATAATTATCGACACACTATAAAAATTACATCAGGAAAACAACGATAAATATGACCATATATCACAAAAGAGCAATGCATAATTATGGATCAAGTGGTAATAAATAAGCAATGGGAATTATAACCAGGTAAATAATCCAAAGTAGCATCAACCAATGAATCCAAATTAATAAAGCAAATAGTCTAGTCCAAATGATGTCCTAAACTTTATTCAATCTCTAACATGTCCAAGTATAAACCAATATTGAATGAAAAGATTATGATAGTAAATGATCATAAGTGGTCCATGTGCTCTACTCGCTCTCAGTTACGGCATCCTCGAAGATCACCTAAAAACAACAAAGAGCAAGGGTGAGTCCACGACTCAAAGAAACACATCCATAAACAACGAACAATAATAAATCAACAAATTCAATAACTTCATTATCATCACAGTACTTCTATTTGATTCACATCCATTAATCTCAAATATCAATGCAACTCTAATCTATATGTCCACATGCACTTCTTTCACAGATATCAGGTATAGCATGAGTGAATGCTCGCGACAACATTCACTCTCAAGCCCGTTCCTCCATAAGGATCGGGGACCTCCTCCACTCCCGTGGAGTTGTGATCATTCATGATCACCTGCTCATATGCAAAGATGCTTATGAATGCAAACATGCAACCTCCATCATAAACATCATATCCAACTTTTCATCATGTCCATTAACAATATAAATCCATACCATTCCATTGCTTGCAATTAAACAAAATAAAAGCACAACAATAATGGTAATAGAAGATAAAGAAAATAAAGGATCGATCATTGATCGCTGTCTACCATGCACTTGCCTTTACTAGTTGCGACGCACAATTTGACTAGCAGATGGCAACAAGTACGACGTCTCTCCTACATTAAATACACAAATTTCAATACAAGCTACAGCATCATAAGAACAACAATCAATCGACATCGCTCCTACACGTCCCCAAATATACCACGTTACGCCGATACCGAATAGTTACCCATAGCTGTCCGGTTACTAAAAAGAGCGTAACTTTTGACTCGAAAATCCGATCACCACAAACCACCCCATTCTGGATTCTTCATAAAATTATCCACATTTTCTTAGATTACGAAGACTTCTAATTAAATCATCTAACCCTCCGTATTTAGCCCAGAAAGTCGATCTGTCCGCTTCGGAACAGCAGCCTTACTAAATTCATAACTTTTGTTCTATCCAACCAAAATTCGCGTTCTCAGATTCTACAGAACCATTGGACAATTATCTACAACTTTCATGTAGATCAAAAACTCTAATTAAGCTATTTACTATTTTTAATCTACAGTCTGCCAAAACAGCGCCGAAAGACGACAACCGTAAAAACAGCAGTCTTCCGAAAACCATAACTCGAATTCTACTTGTCCGATCGACACAATTAAATATGCTATAGAAAGATATCGAAATTATCTACAATTAACTAGTCTTTTGACTCGAATTCTTCTCTGTGAATAGAACAGGAGCTCCCCACGGCGATACACTACGCCTGATCAAACCTTTAGCCAACAAATCATCCAACTGCTTCTTCAACTCGTCCTGAAACGGACGCGCTAATCGATATGGAGACATCGAGATGGGACGAGTACCCGGAACAAGATCAATGCGAAACTCCACATCTCGCGCAGGTGGCAAGCCCGGAAGCTCAGCTGGGAACACATCTGGATAATCACTAACCACTGGAATATCCTCAATCTGCGAAGCCACGCTCGGTTTCAAAAGAGCTAAAAGAAGCCCGATTTTCGCACGACCCGAGAAAAGTCCTAATATCGAAAGAGAGCGCGGGGCGCACTCCTGAAAAGTCAAAGTCTCCCGCACGAGGTGCGCACGATCGTTTCTACGTAAACAGGATATCACGGCCGATAAGAGTGCAACCAATCCATACCCAAGATAACGTCGAACGGCTCCATTTGTATAACTATCAAATTACCGAACTTCTCTCCATCAATAATAATAGAACACCGGGACAAACAGAGAACTAGCAATAATACCCCGTGAGAACTAACCAACACCGATTGAGAAATCCATCGCATACTCAAGTTCGCTTGTCCTAGCAAACGCCGTCGAAACAAACGAAAAGGTAGCCCCTGAATCGAAAAGGACTAAAGCATCAAACGAATCCACAAGCAAAGTACACGTCACCACGTCAGGACGACCTGCGGACTCAGCTGTGGGCATGGCGTACACTCTAGGTGGCGCCATGGCGAATGAAGACGACGGCGGGGCGGCGAGAGCCCCGACAATCTGCTGTGGCGGTGCCGGTAGAGCCGGTCGTGCAACCTGAAGCGGTGCGAAGGTGGCGGTGCCATAGTACCCTACCGAGGCGCCTAAGTCAAGGAAATGGCATCATTGGAGGAGTAGTCATCATCTGAAAGATCCTCGAGCGGGACCCATCAAGAAGAAGAAGATGGCACAGCTCCCACTTGATCACGCTTAGCGGGTTCTCGGCGACACACCGCTCCTTGTGACCCGGCGGCCACACCGACGGCAATCTCTGTCTGCGTGCACTTTCAGCCAGCGGTGTCCATCACCGCACTTAAAGCAAAGCATGCCCCGCCTCGGGACAGACGAAGAGCTGGAGTACCGCAAAGGACGAGGCGCCAAGAAGGGAACGGCCTCGATCGCTAGACTTGAAAGATCGCGGTCCTCCTTGAATTTCTCAAGGCGTGTCATTGATGCACCCACTTCCTCACTAGAGCTCCTCTTCGTCACCACCGAAACTACCATCCACCGTAGCTTGTCGCCCCTTTGTGAGTCGCATCTCCAACTCCATGCCCTAGCTTGCTCCACAACAGAGTGTAGTCACGGAGTGGAGTAGCTCCCAACACATGCCTGACTGCATTGAGACCCGACGAACCTCTTGGCCTTCGAAGATCATCGTTCGCTCTCAAGGGACGGCGAACCAAGTTGTTGAACTCACCTCATACTCAAGAATAGACCTCTTCCTCGAGCAAAGGTCGTCAAGCCAACCTCCATCTTCTCAACAAGCGAGTAGGGTAGAACTTCCTCTTGAACCGATCAACAAAGTCCTCCCAAGTGATCGACCTTGAGTGGCGGTCCTCGAAGACAACACGCCCTCCACCAAATATCCGCTTGCCCTTTCAAATGAAAGGCTACAAACGGACCCTCCGAGGTGAAGACATCTCCAAAGCTCCAAACGCCTCTCCATGTAGCGCAACCATCCATTGCTCGACGGTGTGCCCGACCACAAACGGATCCAACCTCAACCCCATCCACTCTCAGTGACATCCGCGCCTCGGAACCAAAGTGGATGTGCGACAGGAGCAACAACAGATGCCGCAGCTACAGGGACTGCCGGCGCCTGTTGACGAAGAGCACGGATCTCTCCCACCAACTCTCTCAGCAAAGCGGGGGTCTCATCTTGGGCCCCAATCGGAGGCGGTCAACAAAGAACCCCCGCCATCGACTCAATCACACTAGAGGTGGCTCCACGGAACCTCGCCACGCCACGACCTCCACGATCGCGCCACCACGACCACGCCCTCTACCCCTCGGCATAGCTATCAACCACAATCAACAATACACAATGAGTTCAAAGCTCAAAATAAACTCATCCATCAATAAACAACATAACGGAAGCGTAAAACTATATTCGTACCTCTCTCTAACCTACTGTGCACTAGTGTGTCAAATTTTAGGTTAGTTAACCATTAGCAAATTTTAGTTGATTTACTAAACTAAAACAAATTTTTAACAATTTTAGTTTGCCTAAGTTGTTAATCTATTCACCACGGACCTAAAGCCCGCTCGATACTAATCAGTAACACCCACCCAACACCGAGCCCGAATGCCACCACACTACTCTTCCAACTAATAATTATCGACACACTATAAAAATTACATCAGGAAAACAACGATAAATATGACCATATATCACAAAAGAGCAATGCATAATTATGGATCAAGTGGTAATAAATAAGCAATGGGAATTATAACCAGGTAAATAATCCAAAGTAGCATCAACCAATGAATCCAAATTAATAAAGCAAATAGTCTAGTCCAAATGATGTCCTAAACTTTATTCAATCTCTAACATGTCCAAGTATAAACCAATATTGAATGAAAAGATTATGATAGTAAATGATCATAAGTGGTCCATGTGCTCTACTCGCTCTCAGTTACGGCATCCTCGAAGATCACCTAAAAACAACAAAAGAGCAAGGGTGAGTCCACGACTCAGCAAACACATCCATAAACAACGAACAATAATAAATCAACAGCATTCAATAACTTCATTATCATCACAGGTACTTCTATTTGATTCACATCCATTAATCTCAAATATCAATGCAACTCTAATCTATATGTCCACATGCACTTCTTTCACAGATATGCAGTATAGCATGAGTGAATGCTCGCGACAACATTCACTCTCAAGCCCGTTCCTCCATAAGGATCGGGGACCTCCTCCACTCCCGTGGAGTTGTGATCATTCATGATCACCTGCTCATATGCAAAGATGCTTATGAATGCAAACATGCAACCTCCATCATAAACATCATATCCAACTTTTCATCATGTCCATTAACAATATAAATCCATACCATTCCATTGCTTGCAATTAAACAAAATAAAAGCACAACAATAATGGTAATAGAAGATAAAGAAAACAAAGATCGATCATTGATCATTTGTCTACCATGCACTTGCCTTTACTAGTTGCGACGCACAATTTGACTAGCAGATGGCAACAAGTACGACGCCTCTCCTACATTAAATACACAAATTTCAATACAAGCTACAGCATCATAAGAACAACAATCAATCGACATCGCTCCTACACGTCCCCAAATATACCACGTTACGCGATGCGAATAGTTACCCATAGCTGTCCGGTTACTAAAAAGAGCGTAACTTTTGACTCGAAAATCCGATCACCACAAACCACCCCATTCTGGATTCTTCATAAAATTATCCACATTTTCTTAGATTACGAAGACTTCTAATTAAATCATCTAACCCTCCGTATTTAGCCCAGAAAGTCGATCTGTCCGCTTCGGAACAGCAGCCTTACTAAATTCATAACTTTTGTTCTATCCAACCAAAATTCGCGTTCTCAGATTCTACAGAACCATTGGACAATTATCTACAACTTTCATGTAGATCAAAAACTCTAATTAAGCTATTTACTATTTTTAATCTACAGTCTGCCAAAACAGCGCCGAAAGACGACAACCGTAAAAACAACAGTCTTCCGAAAACCATAACTCGAATTCTACTTGTCCGATCGACACAATTAAATATGCTATAGAAAGATATCGAAATTATCTACAATTAACTAGTAGATGAGATTTCCAAAATTTGCCATTAAGGTACCCGAACAAATCGTACAACAAAACAGCATAATAATTAGATCTATTAATCGGCACTTTGACTAAAAACTATAGAACCTTCTCTAATTATCCTCAATTAATTTATCCTAAAGCAATTAGCTAATCAGGTGCATGCATGCAAATCACATTAATTAATCCACTACTAATTAGCAGAGTTTAATACATCTACTTCTAATTCGGCACCTCTCAATGAATTACGTATTCATATGTCTTGGGAAACCACCAGATCAGACACTCCCATCTACTATCCAACCAAGGCAAGGCAGTACGCCACTACACAAAGTAACTATGCAATCCAGTATCCACCGAAACTAATAATTTGATTGCATGAAGACAAAAAAGACGGCAGTGTCTTAGCAAATCAATAGACCTTGCCAAAAAAAAAGACGAGCAGCAATTGACCTCTACGCGATGATCGCAGGCGTCGTGTGCTCAAGAGCCGCGCTCGGCGTCGGTGGCGTCCGGATCGGCGGCGGCGAATCCAAAGACAATCCGGCCAAGACAATCGAATAAGACGCCGCAGCGGGAATCGGCGCTTCGGCGCGCGGTCTTCGGCGAGAACGCAGTCGGACGGACGACCACGCGCATGCGGCAAAGAGCTTCACGCGAGCGAATCAGGCCCACGCGGCAGTTTCACAGCGCGGTTGCTTCAATGGCAAAGACAAGCGCTTCACGCGGCTCGGCTACGCATTGGCGAGCGCGACAAAGAATGCGGCGCAAGAAAAAGAAAACCCTTGGTCGGCGGCTACGTAAAATGGTCAAGCGGTGAGGAAAGAAAACAAAGAAAAGCTAGGGTTTCTAGAAAATCCAAGATCTATTTATATAGCTCATAAAAATTCTGAAATAATCTATTTTTCACAAATTCTTTTTATTTAATTACGCACAAGCCCTTAAGACGTTTTTATGAATACTATTCGATTAATTACGCTCCGACCCTTAAGACGCGATTATTAATATTATTATTATTTTCAGAGTATTACAACGAAAGATTCTACGACCTCTGGGATAGGGTTTTGAACCTGGCTAAATCTCTTGATATATTTTTGAATAGTTTCATTGGTCTTTTACTTGATCCAATGGAAATCGTCTTCTTTTCCGGGGCGATCGTACGTTCCCTAGAAATTGGCGATCAACATATCGCGGAGCTGCTCGCAAGTATAGATAGATCCGACCGGTAGGTTGAGCAAACACGACTGGGTAGACCCTTCAAGTACCTTGGGTAAAAATTTGCCATCACGTTGTGATTACCACCAGTAGCTTTGATGACAGTAGTATATATTTGAAAAAATTCTAATGGGTTCTGAGTCCCATTGAACTTCTCTATGTTGGCTCATCGGAACCTGTCCGGCCAGCGTACAGCTTGAATTCATGCTGAGAAGGCTCGACAACCTGCTATGGAGTCGTGATGCCTTCTTTGAAAAGGAGCCAGATTGTAATCGGTTGGGGACCGGTTTCTTATATTGGCATATCTAGCATCCTACGTTCCAACCCGGTCGTAGACGTTAGTATAATGCCTCTGACCACCTGCTTGGTTCAGATGGTGACGAAGGTCATTAGAACCAAGATGTTGTTCCTCTTGACGAGGAGGAGTGACTGTTGAGAAGAGCCGTCTTCCCTCATGATTCCCTAATCGAAACCTATGAGGGGGTCTTGGTACCGTCTGGTCCTCCATCCGACCATGTTGTCCTCTGCTGGGGGAGGAGCGCTGGGACGAAGTCGTTGTGTGACTTTGCGAACCCCTTTGCTTCTGGTATATTTCTGTACACTGCATAGTTTGCTGAAGGATTTCTGACATCTATCCTGCAAGTTGAACGTAACCCGGAGTCTCTGCTAAAGCAGGATCTGGGTTACTCAGAATATCACAAACTCATTGCAGGTTTTGAAGTGTTACAGAAGGTCTTAGAGGATTCTGACTAGCATTGGGTGTTAGATGAGTCGAATGTCCTTTTGACCTCCCGTCTTGCCTTGTTCGACTTATCACACGCTGTGAGGTAGGAATAGGCGAATTAATTTATTGTCATCCATTAGTTCGATTGCCTCTGGCAGGTGGTGTTTGAGTGTAACATCCCCAATTTATTAATGAGGATTAGTATACATCTCATCAGGCCAGATATGGTTTATGAGTCTTTCGCATAATTTATTGCACTTAGAAAATCACAAACCAAGTTAAACCTACAACTCAAATCTGAACTCCCAAAAGAAATCAATGATAAAAACTTATGAACACCTTTTTGCAAATAATTTATTCAAATACTAGGTTGATTCTCATGGATTAATATAATTTTTACCAAATTTTTGGACATCAATTCAAGCCACAGAAAATTCAAACATAATAAATAACCAATTTTAAGTTTGAATTTGAATTAAGCAAATAACTCATGAACAGTGGGTTTTCAAATTTTATATGGGTACTTGGTCATCCCAGGAGCACGCCTGAATTATTTAAGAATTTTAGGAATTTTATTTATATTTAAAATCCCTGTTCAAATTAGAGGAACAAAAATTAAACCCCAGTCAAACTTCGGGCTCAACACTGTTCATTCGACCGAGCCCTTCACTGTTCCCGCCCGGTTCCGGCTCGTCACTTGACTGCACCCAACCGGATCGCTCGCCCCCTCCATCGGCCGTTGGATCGCGATCCAGCGCTCCGGGCGCCTCACCGCTTCGCTCGCATCGCGACCATCGGATCGCAAACTGGATCACCCCCGCGCCACAGGGCCTTCTTCCACCTCGGTCAGGCCCACGCAAGAGCTGTGCTCCACGCGGCCGTTGCATGCTGCGCACGTCCGTCAACGGCGTTGCCGCACCGCCCTTGGCCACCAGTCGCAGGGCTTCGTCCACTCACACCGCCTATCCTTCCATCCCCTGGCCCGAACAAAACCCCCGGGATGCCCACCTTCTTTCGCACTTCTCCTCTCGGTGGTCGAGGAGAGGGGAGCTCATTTGTGCATCTCCCACGGGATCCAAGACTAGCTCGTGCTCTCGCTATGTCCAGAGCGCGCCCAAAGCTACGCCCTTTGGCCATCGTCAACTTCGGGACATTCGGATTTTGAGTTTCCCTAATTCTCGGCCGAAGTCGCTGCTCCCACTCCAATTGTCAATCGGGGTGACCCCCTGTTGTAAGCTGCACTGCCGCCGTCGTCATCTTCTTCAACACCGGTGGAGCTCCAGCAACACCCAAGCTCCCCGAGCACCCTTGTCCACTTAGGTTCCGACGATCCTATTGTATTCAAGAGTGGTCCTCTGCAGCAAGATAGTAATCCTCAGCAAGGCAAGCAGTTTGATCATGATAATCCTATTATTTTTCAAGTATAATATATTGATTTCATCTTGTATGTATGCATTGCTATTTTGTTGTTAAAATATTGTTTGATTATTTGATCCTATAATTGCATACTCTGTAGGTAAATGATTTCTCTCTACTACCTGAACCTAGGTTAGTGGCTGTGATTGGAGTTCGTTGGATGGGCTCTTGTCACTTAGTAGATTGCGAGTTAATATGCTTAGACATGCTTAGCTATCGGTAGCATTAGACGATCATCGACTTAGTCAAAGATCTTGATCACACAAATCTTATTATTACTCCATTATATGCAGCACTTTGTGCTTTGTTAATTTTGTAAAGTCAAAAACTGAAAATAAAACTGTCTCGACTTGGGCACAATGGATGTTGGTGTGATCTGCTGGGTGTGAATGGAATGGTGACTAAGTCCCCCAAGGACCGAGTTACTTTTGTCACTAAGCCAAGCGCTTTTGCGTGCTAACCACACGAGAGGGATATGGGACCTCTCTTGACTTACTACTTTGGCGTGTGTTAGTTCCGGGTCGCAGGAGGTGGTTTGTGTGTTGTGTGAAAAAGGAACTGTGTGTTGTTGTTGTTGGGTGTGCGGTGGTGGAGTTCCGGGTAGGTTCTCCACCTCGAGAGGCATCGTAGTTGTCCAAGGATTTACCCGCGAGGGGTAGTTGACCGAGGCTTTACGATGACTCCGACACAACGTATGGGTTTTTATCCATACGGGCGACTCGTAGTTAATACATAATATTGGAAATGTCTCGTAGGACTTAGCTGTGCCGGTATACCTATGGAAGTGTGCTAAATCATATGGCAAAAAGGCGGTCTGACGTGTGGGTACATTGGTACACCCCTGCAGGGTTAAAACTATTCGAATAGCCTCGTCCTAGGTTATGGACATGCTTGGTAAGGTCGTGCAAGAATTAGACTACAACTTTTAATTAAAACTTGACATGGGTGGTATGAATGGGTAATTCATGCTATTCTTGTGGTGACTATTGGGTTAGTCACTTCCAGGATGTTGTTGTCATCTATTTATTGTTATTATGTTGTCATTTACTGTTATTTGAGCAATAAAAACAGATTGTAAACTTGCTTTTAAATGTACTACATTATTGCAAATAAAGATTGCTTTGTGCTGAAAATGAAACATACAGCCCCCACCTAAATAAGCTTGCATGTAGCATATGTATAGGCCTGTTACCCTACACGTAAGTCTTGCGGAGTACAATTTTTGTACTCTTTTGCTTTGCTTAACTATTTGTTGCAGAGGAGGAAGGTGAGCCCCTAGGGCCTCACTTTTGTGAGATGTGCTGCGGGTTTGACAACTAGCTTGGCGGTCTGGTTGGTTACCTTGTGGGTAAAAGGCACACTAATTGGCTCTTTTGTTATCGTCATCTTATGGTTGTTCGCTTCTGCTACTTATTTAACTCTTTAGTTGTATTTGGCCGGTCGGCCCCTTTTGTAATAACTCTACTATGTATGTCTTTTGAATTGTTAAGTGTTGCTTTGGTTCTATGTCTTGAATGGAATTGATGCATGAATTTTGTAAAGGGGTGTGTATACTGTATTTCTGGGAAGTATACATATCTCGAAGACACATGTTATTTTGTTTGTGATGCTAGGGTCAATTGGTGACTAAGCATTACAAGCTTAATAAACTGGGGTCCTCACATTGAGTGCCCGTACCATCTCCATTAGTATGTGATGGCGGGTTAGGTTGTGGAGGATCGTGCACGGGAACTTGATTGGTATATCCAATTGCATTAACTTCATGCCTCCAACAGCGATTTTCCGATGAGCTCCTGTCGTAGCTAAGGGAGAGTTTTCCAGAGCTTCGGTAAGGAGCCTCCACGACGGAGAGCGGCTGGAGATTACCACCTCTGGCGGGCTTTGTGGTGGATTTAGCCTAATCCAGCAGATTGCTGATCGTATGCTGAGCTTTATCATTCCCACTTGACCTTCAACCAGTGGCAATGGTAACTTCATTGACACTCTCACCAAGTGTCGGCTGGCCCCTGAAATACGTAGGAACCGTTGGCGAATACCGGTCGCCCATGATAACATCGAGAGTACGTTGACTCTCTGATGCCGAGCTACTGTCGTCGTTCTTACCAGTTGGATTGACCAGGCTTGTAAAGGCATTCAGATATTCCGAACTGGTCGGAACGACCGATTCCTTCGGAAGTGCCACAGATGGCGGTGATGAATCCTCATCCATCCGGTCGATCTCGCTGGTCTCAGCGAGTGGCGAGCCAATGGAGGAGGATGATGACGATATCCCATTTTCTTCCATGGCTTGCATGCACGCGTCTATATCGAGGTCGGAGTAGTCCGCCAAGTTAAACCAGTTTTTTTTTCATCCTAAGTACCTGTCATGTGTCGCATGAGCGATGACAGAGCGAAAGGTGTGCATGAAGAATGCTTGAGCAAAATGATCTTCAAGAACCCAACGCCTTCTTCCCCACGGACGGCGCAAGCTATCGACTATCGAGTCGCCGATCTTACAAAATAAAATAAAGGAAAATGGCAAAGAGTTCTCAGGAGAGAGTGAGATTGTTCTTTATTGCTATGAACTGAATCCTTTACAGGGGGTGCCTTCAACCAGCCGGTGGACTAATCCTAATTACACTGAGCGTAGTGCTTGCTATGCTATTGAATCATTGTTGGAACATAAATATAGTATTGATTGTGATGCTTCAATCCGGTGTCTTTGTTCCTCCGTGCTCCGTCTTTAAATAAACATCGAAGAGGTGACAGTTGCCCCTAGAGAAGATGCTTGTTAGAAGTGATGCATCTGGTCGGAGGGTCAGTTACAGTTAATGAAACAGTAACTGATCGTCGGTTAGTGTCTGTGAGACACTCAACCGTGTAGTAGTTATTGTCAGTGTCTTAGAACCATAAACCATCGCGTGGTGTAGAGCAAATATGACATGTGCTCCATTCGTCACACGGTAATAATATACTTGGAGTTAGATCCAGATGCTAGTTCAAGGTTTCTACGAGCAGTCATCTGGTCGGGATTGAGTATAAGACCCATCCGATCAGGGTACCTATAAGTAACTTATGAAATTCTTACGATCACAGGGGTCGTTAGCTTTAGAGGTTACGACTACAAAGACATATAGTTTTTTAATTATGTATTACAGTAATAAATAGATATTTTAATCCTAACGATAAGAATGGAGAGTGTACAAACAGGAGGATCCTATCGGAAGTAAGAGCGCTACGATTATCATTTATTGAACCGAGATAGAGTGGAAGTAGAGTAATTAGAGGTCACGAGCATGCCGCAGGTTGAAGGTAGCTGTGGTTGTCAGCATGAAGCGAATCATGGAGTAGGGGCTATGCCGCTGTGGTGTAGTCAGTTGCTCCATGATATCTGCGAGCTGATTGTACTCTCTAGAATTAATTAGCTTGCTTACGCAGACTTGCAGAGAGGCCTGCATGTCTCTAATTAACCTTACCAGTAGCCTGCGCGCACCGGCTGGCGCGCGAGAATAGACAGCGGGAGGTACCTTGTAAGTTGAGAATAAGTCTGCAGAATTTACTCAAGGCGTACTGAAGAGGGTCCTCTAACAGGAATAACTTTCAAAGCCTACTGTGTTTCACAATTATACAATCCCTTGGTTACACCAGAACCATCTTTCTCCGCCAACATCTTTTTCCAAAGCAAGTTGTGAATTGCAGAGCGTAAACAAGGCAAAAGCTTGATAAATGAGTTTCCAGTGAACAATAGGGAAAATGGGTCATTAGTTGCACATGGAATTCTAGTGTGCAGTTGGAAAACGATGCCACAATCACATCAACGATCTTTTCCCAAATCACAATGCTGATTCATCGGGTGCAGCAAAACACTCATCAAATCAAGCTGCTCATCAAGCAACCGCGGGACTCTCCTTGCCCCTGCCATCGTCCAACATGTCCTCCGCATCATCAATCACACCAATACTCTTCCCATCAACCTCAATCTGCTCTTCCTCAGGATGATTTGCAACAATGACAAAATCCTCCTCCAAACCTTCATCTCTCCTCTAGCTGCTTCGCCACATCCGGGTTGATATCCTCCCCGACCTGCCTCACCGACACGCCGTCGCCTCCGTGAACTTGCTGGAACCAACCTGAACACGACTCGCATCGTAAGCTTGAACTGAACCGCACGCGCACCATGGTTAGCAAGCGGAGCATGACGGCGAGGATCAAGCCGAGGCGGTCGGTGGTCACTGTCGCTCTACCTCATGATGCCGCCGTCCGCATCGTTGGCCTCGTGGCTACGAGCTCTCCTCAGCCCATGACTGGTCTATGCAGTCTACGAACCACGTACATATTTATATACCTACAAAAAATACGCACTACTGTTTGTGGCGGTAACCAATCTATGCATGCATACATATTACTATTTTTCATATTGTTTTTTAAAGAAACATTGTTAGTTTTAATCTTGTAGTTTTTTGATAAGTTCTTTTGTTTTTGGTAGGTTTGAAAGGAGTTAGTATTCTGTTCTGTTTTTGTTCAGAGTCAGTTTCTGAAGATGATATTGTAGCGTATCATCCTAATTGGCGGAAAGCTTTAGGTGTTCGTTTCGGTTTCACAGACCGATAGAGAACTTGATTGTAATTCCTTTGAAAATCTATAAAAGGAGAAAAATCAAAAAGTTCTATCAGTTGATACGACGTAAAATAATCTCGTGTTAATTTCGTTTTGTGTCTAATATCTAGTTCTGAACTGAAGGAGAAAGTCTCGGTTGTGTTTGTTCTATCTGAAATATCGGCAAATTTAGTTTCGACAAAAACATCGATTCTAGTTCTTGTTTCACCAAATATGTCACCACTCTAACTAGCAACAACGGCCTTAATTTGGTCTTTTTAATTTTCTCTTATGGAGTAATTCTTATGTTAAGATTCCGACGTCTTGAATTTTAGTTGTAAGACCACGTACAAGGCGTCCAAGGAGCACTCTGTGGGAAGGAGCGTGAAGCTAGAGCGGGAGGATGCGATGAAGTGGCTGGACAACGAGTGCTACCTCGCCGTCATCAACCACCTAGCCGGCGTCGGCAACCCGGAGGCCTGCTTCATCGTCGGCCACACGCTTGTCTTCGCGCACTACGACATGTAGTGTGGCCTCGTGTACCTCGACCGGGCGGCCGTCGCCGGCCACAAGGCCGCGGTCTACGTGTTTGACCTCCTCCTTTACACGGTCAGCGAGGCGCACGATGTTGGAAAGCACTACATCAGTCAGGTTGAGGGCGAGCCGGCGGATGACGGGTGCGAAACAGCCAAGAGGACCAACCGGGAGTGCAGGCGGTGCCGGAGGCTCACTGTGGATGCGGTCTGGGAGGCAACGTGGAAGAAGATGGTCAGGCCACAGGGTCGGGTGTTGGCGCTACCGTAGGACGTTCACCGGTGCATGAGCACCGGTTGCGGCGTGACAGAAGGGTGGGGCGACTACATCATCTTCTGCAGTGACGATTGTAGGATTAGGCATGACTACGCCAAGTTATTTGCACATGTGTTGAACTAATTGTTGTAAAATTAGCGGTTTTAGTAAATATTTAGATATAATTTTAGCAATAATAATCATAGTTAAAGCATATTTTTAGTAGCATTTAAATGAAAAAATTGACATATAAACATGTAATATCTTCACTAATTAAATATGACAATAGCAAATGAGACTTTGAGCTCAAACTAATGCTTTAGTAATATGCCAAGAATTATCTCATAAACATCGATTATACTTTCAGCCAACAGAGGATCACTAATTTATTGAAGACTTCAATCCATAGACTAAATTAACTTTTCGACCATCTTGAAGTCATGATCCATGGATTCTATCTTTTCCACAGTGGTCGAAAAGTCAATTTGTTTCATAGAATGTATCTGTTCCACGATCTTAACCATAGTGGAAGAACTCTAAGGACCTATTATTTCTTCTAAAGAAACCTATTCGGACTTGAGAGGTTTGGAGATAAGAACCTTAAAACAAAGTAGAAGTAGGAAAGATGGGAAGTCTGTGCTCAAGTTCTGCCCTTCTGATGGTTATTTATAGGCTATCGACTTCGTTGGAAAATAAAAGCATCACTGTCTCTTCGGAAATTATTCTTCATGAAGACGGTTGACGTTATTTTTCCTATCTCTTGGGAAAAGTAGTTCTTTTTTTATCAGAGAAGGTTCTACTTTAGAACCATCTATGATGTATATTATCACAGACGGTTATTTATTGGAACCGTCTGTAATGTGTATTTATCACAAATGGTTCTACTTTAGAACCATCTATGATGTCCAACCCTATTTATATTCGGACTCTATGGTTCTTTGCCCACACCCCCACTCAAACGATTAAGTTTCTCTAACTCTCCCTTCTCCCCTGAGCCAGTCGCTGACGCCGCCTCCTCCTTGAGCCTAGCGCGCCTCCTCCCCCGAGCCCGGTGCCTCCTCCCCGAGCATGACCTGCCGCCTCCCCGAGCCCGACGCCCCTCCTCCTCCTCGAGCCCGCCTCCTCCCCAGACCCCAAACATGCATCGCCTCCTCCTTGATCCGTTCCCGGGATCTCCTCCTCGATCCCGGGAACGGATCAAGGAGAGGCTTGTTGAGTCATGGACATGCATGAAAGATATAATGGAGGTCACCACGTCACTTTGGGTCCATGTCAAGCAAGAGTTCGAGTTGGGCTCGTTCTGGATTTGAATTCGGACTGCTGTGATAGTACTAAGTTCAAACAGTCGTAACTTCTTCATACGGACTCCGTTTGGGGTGATTCTGGACTTCATGGAAAGCTTATCGAGTCTACTTTCCAACGGATCTAAGATCATCATCAAACTTCATCCGAGCCAGCCACAATCATCAAAAGAATCCACGTCTATTTCTAAGTCTGAGTCAAACGGGTGCTGCGCCACCTCCACTTGGGCCCATGGTCCTTGTAACCCTAGGGGTGTGCGCCCACTTCGCTGGTAGCCACCCCTGGCTATCTCCCTATATAGGAGCTGCCATCTCCTTTTTCTAGAACTTGTATTTCGTTTGATTAGTTTCTCCATTGTGAAAACTCTCGTTCTTCGCTTGTGTCGACTAGACCAACCGTAAAGGACCTCTGCGAAATCCCACCTTCTGAACTCAATCGTATATTTGTAATTCAAATTGCTTTTTACCTCGTTCTTGCTTGTTCTTCGATTGCTTGCAGGAATTGATCCTCGTGATCATGTCAACCGGGTCTTTGGCACGGTTGATAATGACTTGGTGGTTAGTTCAGCAATTGTTGGGTTAGTGCGTGCTGCGTTCGTAGCCTGGATCGTGAGAGTTGACCGTCATCCAATCGGAATTTACCCCTCTCACCGAAAGATCGGGACAATAGATTACATCATCCTTTGCATGAATGGGTGACACCATGACGGTTGTTGACTGCGTGATGCTATCTTCGCTCTTCAGTAGTTCAATTCATCCCGCTTGCGCTTGCGGAGAGGAGGCGAGGTGGGCGGCCGAGTCCGGTGGCTAGAAATCGGGATGGTTCCTCAAAATGTCAAGTCTAAGTCCAAAGGCAAGGGTAAGAATTGGTTGATTTGGTTCCAGTGATTTATCATTTATCATTTATATTATGATATTTTCCATGAATTCCATTGGATTGTGATTGGTTGATTATTTGATTTGTTAGAAGAGTTGTTTTACCATTGCGTCGAGTGGCTCGACCCCAAGTACCAGTGCAAGAGGGAATTAAGAAAAGATTTCAAGATATGAAATCTCGGATAATGAAATTGCCTCGGCCTCCTAGACGTAATTAGTACTTTAGTGGTATGTCTTTCTCTTTTATGATTTATTTTTATGTTTTATGATGAATTAATCTGAATGCTCACTATCAATCTATTTTTGACAGGTTGTTACTAGTACATTCAATAATTTGGTATTTTGCCGGTAAATTATTATGTAAACATCATTGATGAGGTATATTTTCTACATTTTCGTGTCTTTGTATCTTCACATGATGCATATTATAGTTTTGAGTTCTATTTAGTGTCATATGCTCTATTTATAGTGATAGCAATGCCAATTATGTATGTCTTGCTTTGTTATCAAGTAATACTAGTGGTTCGTTCCACCCAACCTAAATTTTAATCTGGGTTCGCCACTGTGTAGGTTGAATGATGAATGGATCATTTAGTACATATATTTCCCATAGGATGAATGGATTATTTAGTACATATATTTCCAAATTACACAAATATTTCCAAATTGAGTGAGAGTTACTCAACTTGTGAGATCATAGCTATAACCTTGTTTGTAGTATTGCTTTGAATACTGCGGTGAAGCTTAATGTGGGTATAAAATTTTTTGTAAGGAATACAATTACAGTTCTAGACTTGTAGTAGCGTGTAATGACTAAAATCATGTAACAAGTTAATGCTGCATTCTTAATAGCACGTAAACAATGTAAAATTTATGGTGGCCTGGTGGGCAGGGGCGAATCTAGTATAGTTTTAAACGGTGCATAGTCAACTATCACATACGATTTCATCTACAAAATTTGCTATTCCATTCCAAAACAAGACGAAATGAGTCAAAAACTTTTACAACACCTCTTCACCTACCTCTCGTCATTTATTTCACCTTTGTCTGTGTTACTATATATATATATGAAGCCAGTTTTAAAGGCACAAGCAGCCACTACTTGGAGATTTTATAGAGAAGAGATCAGGAATGGAATGGTATGACCCTAGGACGCAAGGGAGGAAAACTTGACCGGTATGAACATGGTTACACAGACAAAGGTGAAATGAATGGCGAGAGGTAGGTGAAGATGTGTTGTAGTAGTTTTTGACTCATTTGGTCTTGTTTTGAATAGAATAGCAAATTTTGTAAATGAAACCATCTGTTATAGTTGACTATGCACCGTTCTGAGTTAAAAACTGATGATGACATCCCGATTGGACCGATTACAGGGGCATGAGCTAAAAAGATTAATCAACAGGTGAACTCGCTCCTAGTTGAATTTGGTTTTAATTTACATGAAAACTGGTTAATACCTAATGCTAGTATTTTAATTGTTCTCAAGTTTGTGCGTGAGGAGACTTTGGGACCCACAAATATTATTTGTTGTCTAGGAGTACGTGCCCAGTGGAAGGATCGGCAGGTTGGAGATGCCAAAAGAAGAGTTCATGCTAATGTGCATGCGCTGGCAGCATGGAAGCAAAGCTTGCACAAACATACGAGAGGGACACCAAGGGATGCATGCATATGCTGCATGGGAGCTCTGCATGAGAAGTCTGCTGTCGGCTCATGCATGGATGCATGCGTGCTATGCATGCACAAAAAGGAAGGAAAGAAATGCATGCATGTTGTGCGTGCATGGAAGGAAAGTTGAATCAGCAGCAAGACATCCCGGACCATGTGCAGAGTCCACGTTCAGAAGGAAGGAAATCATGGTTTCCATTCTTGATTCCAATTGCTAAAACGTGTGGGCCTGCATGCTTAAATTCAGCACCAACCGAACCAATTAGAACTTTGAGTCCATTTTCTTTTTGTTTGACTGAACCAATGGGTTGATTCGGCCTTAGCCTTATGTGCGCACGGTTTGCTAGCTATTAAAGCCTAGGCTGCGCCTCCATGTGAGGGGAGCGCGAGCACGAAAAATATCAATATATTATTTTCCAAAGAGAGCTATACGCTTGTTCTTTCTAGGGTTTGACATACAGTTGCAACCTAGAGGGGAATTGGGTGTTCTCCACCCCGTTGTTCTTGTGATTCCTTGTGTTTTGCAGGAGCGATAACACGTCTACTTTGTGTGGTTAGGTAGACGGGATCACGAGCATGTGGTTGGGTGAATTCTTTTATCGCGGGTTGCGGTTTTGAAAGTGGTTGGCGCCATCGGTTCGTCAGGTTGCACAGATCTATAGTTATCATTGATCCTACATCGTGAAGATCGAGCATCCCTCGTATCATCTTGGTATCAGAGCACGGTTGCCACGGTAGGATCAATTTACCTGTAGTTAGATTTATTTTTGTATCCTATACACAAAAAGCCAAAATAAAAAAATTCCAAACCCTAGTTTCAATCTGTTATTTCTAGCTCATTCCATTGATTGTATCAAGTTATGTCATCTTTGCGTGTGAGTTGCTTTGTTCTTCACTTATATCATAAGATCAACAACTAGGCATTGATTTCTAGTTTGAATTGTTACCTTGCTTTACAATATCTAGACATTTCAGATTGCATAGGTAAATATTTTTCCCTCCAAGCTCCACAAATAGGCCATTGTTTAGGGCGGCATTTCTGGTGAACATGAGCTATTGTGTGAACATATGGACAAACTCATTCCCAACCGTTGGATCCAACATGGGTGGTTTGGATGGAGGTGGGCGGCTCCCCATCGCACTTACGCCGTTTTGCATTTACCACCCACGTGACTTTTGCGAACACCCCCGGGCGCCTCTCCTCCCTCATCCTCCAGCGCCTCTCCTCCCTCATCCCGATGGACGCCCTCCATCCCCATTGGAGCGACGTCATGCCCATGTATCCTCATTCGAAGCTAGGGTTAGGGGTTTGCCGTCCTCCATCACCACATCCCCTTCCCGCGCTGTGCCATGGCTCCGCCTCCCCTTCCTTGTCGCCGCCTCACTGGCCCCGCTAGAGCCCTTGCGCCGCCGGATCTGAGCCGAGCCTGCGCCGAGCCCCCTGTGCCGACCATGCATCCGCCCCTGCGCCGAGGCCCCATGCGCATGCTCGAGCCCCTGCGCATGTGGCCCCCTCTCGGCTTCCTTGTTCAGGCTTTGCAGTTTGAAGACAAGTCGGAGCTAAGGAATGAATAAGGGTTGAATGGGTCGTCTCATCATCAACATCATGAGGAATTAACAAGTCTGGGCCAAACTGCAAGGTCTTGCATGAACGCATAGCACAACAGAGCTGAGGATGTGAAGATACATGAATGGGAGAGTTGCCAGAAATCCTAATTTGAAGCCAAAATGAGGCATTTTCCAAAAGTACCTTCATGTACATTGTGTATTTCATCTGTGAATGACCATCTATGTGATGACCATGTGAATGACCTTCTGTGTGAGGACCATCAGATGACTGTGAATGACCATCTGTGACTGTGAATCCAGAAATGTGAATGACCATCAGAATATCAATTCTATTGATTGTGTTGTCTTGGAATGGAAGCATGGACTTGTGTAAGCTTATTCCTGAAAAACTGGACAGCGTGTGCCAGATTTGTATTTCGTTGTCTGAACTTGAAATGTGTAAGCTTATTCCTGAGCTGATCGGCATTGTGATTTCGTTGCCTGAACATTGTATTTCGTTGTCTGAATTTGATTGTTGAATTGAGTGTTGATTTTGCATTAACAATTAGGGATCTTGTTTTTTTAATACAATTTGGACATTAACCAATTCTGGAAACAAACTGGAACAAATTATGAAATACACAGTGTTACTACATAATTCTCATGAAGTTGAATTCAACAGCATGTAAGCTGAATGTACAAGATCCTAATGCTTAACACAAAGAGTCTGCAAATTCATACATAGGACTATTACAAATAAGAGGACTACTTCAAATAAGAGGACTACTACAAATTCATACATAGGACTACTACAAATTCATACTTCCAGTCGATCGATTGTCAATTGTCAATTCTTCTTGTTGATGAGGTATACAAGATGACCAAATGTTGCACGTCTAGGCCCACACTTTTGCATCCTTTGAAGAAAACTGATTGATCACTTTTGCATGTGATACATTTCCATGACTCCAGAACAGTTTCCACACATAGCAGATTCATTACACAATCAAAGATTACATATTGCAAGGAAAATAGGGACTGTATTGTTGTCCTTCTTCTTCCTTCCCCATAGCTCCGACGGCATGCCATTGTTGTTGTCCATGTTCTTCGCAAATGTTGGATACATGGATCCAGTGGAGTATATCTGCAACAATCATAGCAAAAAAAAACTTACTCAAATGAAAAACTAAAGAACTGATGATCATATACAAGCTTCAGCTACCAACTGATACTGTAGCTAGTGCTGCTGATTTCTCCTGAGAATTGAAAGCAAAGGAGGTCCAAAAACAAATTGATAGACACAAAGAAAACATGCTTCCATTGATAGAGCACAAAGACATAGTCCAAACATCCTTGCTGAAACTAAAGCATGGCATTACATGGTCTAGTAATAGCATGGATACATTGGTCCATGAAATTGACAAAAACTACTCAAAATCTCTAGGATTCCAGTCTTTGCAATACTCGTTGTCTTCAAGTAGTAGATGACTCCCTGCAAAAAAATGTCAATCGGCTAGCAACTTTCATTAGTTCTGGCAACATGACCTCATATAATGGAATGATGAATGAGTTATGATTCACTGATACATTCAAGAACTAATGGTTCTGATTCTGGTAGGCATAATGAACTAATACATTTAATCTGAAATAGCAAAAAAAATGCTTACAACTTGCAACACAATTCCTCAGTCCGAAATACCAAAAATGCTCAACACCTAGATACCTTCTTTAAATGTCACTCACCATCCTGCACAAATTGGAGCTCGTGGTGGGGCAGGGACTCGGGCGGGCACAGGGGGGGCTCGACGCATGGGCGAATGCAGGGGGGCGTAGGGGGCTTGGCGGTGCAGGGGCTCTGGTGGGGGTGGATGCAAGTCGCGGCGTAGGGAGCGACGCAGGGGGCCTGCTCTGGTGAGGCCCGACGTAGGGCGCCGGTGGAGGGGAGGTGCGGCGTAGGGCATCGGCCGAGGGGTGGCACGGCGCAGGAGGGTGGCGGCGAGTCAGGGCCGCTCGGCGCTGGAGGAGGTGAGCGCGGGGGGCGAAATGAGAGAGAGTGGCATCGGGCGAGAGGGTTTCCGCAAAGTGGCAGCGGGTGGGAATGAGGCTCGATCGTGGCCGCTGGATGCACGATGGACGGTCAGGATGCACCATGTGCATATGTGCACAGATGCACCCTTGTGCACCTGATACGCCGCCATTGTTTAGCAGTGCTTGTGTAGTTGAATTCGCTTAACCTATCACCATGTGTTGTCTACCGTCACCAAAGTGCATGCAGCTCTTCAATTCCATCAAGGATGCATAAGAACTTCGGTTGGTAAGAGAAGGTGAGGTTGAGTGATTTCCACGGATAAAAAAATTTCCAGATCCACATACATACGACTTTTCTTTGCTGTTTGTACTAAACATGTTAGGGAAAGAAGGAGAATAGACATATATTACACAAGCTGACCTTGAGAAGCTCACAAATAATTTCAACACTCAGTTGAATAACAACATGAGCGTCTTGAGGAGGGAGATACTAGAGGAGCTTTGCAAAGCGCGAGGTCCAGTTGGCGTCCATGAAGAGGGCGTGGTGCTTGATGAGACCGATGAGGAGAGGGCTACAGGATTCACTAGAGAATCTCCAATGACCATTACGCAGAATAGAGCATCAAATTGATTTAAAGTTATAAAGAAAAGAGCTACTTGAGAAAGTGTATGTACGTGAAAGTCTTAGTCTTGTTGTTTCGTAATTGGTAATTTCTTGTCTATGATAGTCGCATATAACAAAAGTCATGTGATATTTAAAAGGTTTTAAAAAGAGTTTTATTGCTTTTCTTGTGTTTCAAAAATCAAAAGAAAATTTAAATGAGTTTCGGGTTTAAATAGTTATATGCAAAAATAAAAGCCAACTTTAAGTTGGAAGTAATTTTTATTATTTCAAAACTAATCTATTTTATTTTCATGCCTTTTTGGAGTTTTCAAAATAAAAATCACCTTTTGTTTTTTTCGTGACTTGTTAAAGCTTAAATTGAAATTTTAGAAATAAAAATACTTTAATATGAGTAAATTAAACCCAAATTAAATAAAAAATGTTTTATTTTATTTCCAGAGTCTTTTTGAAGGTTTAGAAATAAAAGAAATTGTTTCAATTTTATTGTATTAATTTAAAGTGTGATATGAATTTCAATCGAAAAATATTTTAATTAATTAAAGAAAACTTTAAATAAATCTAAAAGTATTTTATTTGGTATTTTCATGTTCCAAAGTATTTTATAAAATTTTCTTATTTGGTATTTTCATGTTCCAAAGTATTTTATAAAATTTTCTTGGATTTTTGGATTTTTTTTATTTTCTGGATTTTTCTTTCTCTTTTCTTTTCTTCTCTCTCTCTTGTGCTTCTTCCCGAAGACTTCCCTTGCCCATGTTGGGCATGTGCTTACGCCATGGTAGCCCATGCCCTACCTCTTTGACCCTGCTGCCCCTCACCTGCCTTAGTCTCCTCCCCCATCTGCCGCCTACCACCCCCATGCCATCGTCCTCACTTGCCATCTGCTCCCCCATGCCGTCGCCCCATGCATGCTGCTGGGCAGCAAGCCCACACCGGCTCCCTGTGCTGTGTTGGCCCCTCCTCCCTTCCTTCTATAAAACCAGGGCACCCTCTCCTCTTCCCCTTCCCTCCTCCAGCACCTTTCTCTTTCCCCTCTCCTCCCCTTTCTTTCTTCTCAATCGAAGCCCCCAAGCCGTGAGCTCTCTTTCTTATTCCAGTCCAGCTGTGAGCCACCTTCCTTGTTCTCCCTCTCCGACAACTCTTTTGCTGCACCAACCATGTCACAGTGTGCCCCTCGGCCTCCTCTTCCACCTCCCCGAGTTTGCCCCACTCTCTCGCCCTCTTTTCTCCGCAATCGAGATTTTCCCGTCACCAGCCGAACCACCTTCTTCCTCGCGTTCTGCCGCCGTCGTTGATCCCCCGGTGACATTTTCACCACTGTTGGATTCTCCTCATGAAGTTCTACGCGGTGCTCCCCTCGCCTTCGCCGGAGCATCGCCGGAGCACCGTCGCTTCCTTGCGCCCCAACACTATTTTGCGTGCCACCGCAGCGCCGAACCTCTGCTGGCGACACAACTACCACCATTGGGTATGTCTTACTCATGGGATTCCATTTTGCTAGTTCACCGGCCACCCCTCCCTTTCCCGAGCTTTTACTGTTCATGTCCGTATTTTCTCTCTCCACTGATTTTCTATATTTCATGTGAGTGCAAACTTATGGATATTCGTTCTCTTTCATATGACTTCTGATTATGTCGATTATTATCCCTAAATTCATCTAAAGGTGGTATCTTCCTTTTGGTTCTAATTTTGTAATTTTTGGATTTTTATTTGAATTTGGCTTGTTTCCGCGTGTAGATTGCGACGACTTCGGCAAGCTGGATTTCGACGTCGCTTAAGA
This sequence comes from Hsuehochloa calcarea, assembly GCA_036346395.1. NCBI lineage: Eukaryota > Viridiplantae > Streptophyta > Magnoliopsida > Poales > Poaceae > Hsuehochloa > Hsuehochloa calcarea. Next base: position 26,272,530 of record CM070601.1, on the reverse strand, counting down.
ACAACAACTAAATGAGCAAGGCAAGTTATATCTTTTGATCATATTTGAATCCTATTATTTTAAATTATTTAAATTTCATTTTAAATTATTTTTGCATGCATATTTATACTCAAATGATTTAAATTCATGTCTTAAGCTTTATAATTATTCCCAATTCCAATGTATAGCCATTTATTGTCAAGATAGACAGTATAGAGAATATTTCCGAAAGTAATGTATTTAGGGGTTAGAAATTGAAAGAATTGGATTATAAGAATACATTACTGTTGGATGTTTGATTATAAGAACTACCTTATTGTTGGATTATAGCAATATACGATGGATGAAAGTTGGATTGTAGGAATACATGATTCATGGATATTGATGATAGAATCATACAATTGTTAATTGTTGGATTATATGATTGAATAATTGTTGGAGATTGAATCATAGAAATGTGATATTGACGGATGTGGATTATAGAAATAAATGATTGATGGATGTTGGACTATAGAAATATATCTTGGATGGATTATAGAAATATATCTTGGTTGGATTATACATGTATATTTTGATAGATTATTAGAATATGTCACTGTTAAGATCGAATTGTTGATATCATATTATAGAAATATATTATGGTTGGATGTTAGATTTTTAGATATATATGATCGTTGGATATTGGATTGTGGAAATACATTATTATTGGATTGTTGGAATAAGTCTTGTTGGATTATTGGAGTATATCTTGTTGGATTATATAAATGTATAATTGTTGAATATTGGATTATAGGACTACATTAATATTGGATATTGGATTATAGGACCACATTAATGTTGGATATTGGATTGGACAAATACATTATCGTTGGACATTGGATTATTAGAAATACATGATTATTAGATATCATATTCTAGAAGTAGATAATTGTTGATATTGTATTATCAAAGATTGGATTATAGAAATAGATAATTATTGAATATCGGATTATTGAAAATTGGATTATAGGATTACATAATCATTGGATTGATGGATGTTGAATTATTAGAAATAATTTATTAATGAATAATGGATTGATGGATATCATATTATAGAATTAGAGTATTGTTGAATGTTGGATCGATGGAAGTCGGATCATAGAAATAGACTGATATTGTGGATATTGGACTAATTGATATTGGAGTATAGGATTATATAATTGCTGGAGATTGGATTGTTGGATTATGATTACAATACTGATGGTTTATTTACTGGTCTTGGAATTGACATTTCTTGGACATTAATCCCTCACACCTTGTCACCCTAGATAAAACTCTGGTTAATACAATAATAATGACTAGATGTTCTTGTGGAAAAATGTGCCTAGTTATGCTTAGACAAAAATATTTAATTTGAGGAATTTAGCCAAATGATCAACTATGATTTAACATGATGCTATGGTATTGCTTTTACCATGAAAATTTTGGAAAAATGATTTAACTTGGAAAAATAAAATAAAAGTTGATTTGGACTTGGGTGAAATGGATGTTTGGATGGTGCACATTGATGCACGAGATCAAGTCATTTATATGATCGAGGCCTAAGGGTTATTTTAAAAATTCGTCCAAGTCAATTAAGGATCGATCTTCAAGCCGCATCTTACTAAGCCACATCGTACTACCATATATCTTGAATGGATAGGACTAGGCTAACTAATTTGTAATATTTCACCGTGGTTGTGCCATCCGGTTGCGTGTGTATCTTTGTGACCTACTTTTATGTATTCCCACATGGCGCAAGAGGGGGCTTAAATCCGGCGGGTTTATATCCAAAGGAAACAAAACCTTAGCGAGGCGGGACTACGGTGGAATGGCGCATTGTAAAGGAGTTGTGATATTCACTTAGTCACACACCTTTAGAAATGTGTTAAACGGATATTACAACTGATTATCTCTTGTGGGTAAAGTTGTACAACCTCTGCAGAGTGTAAAACTATTTGAAATAGCCGTGTCCACGGTCATGGACATGCTTAGCAAAGCCAATGTAAAGTTAGATTTTGGTTTTATTTTCAAAAGACTTTATCGAATGATTTTGGATATTTTATCCAACTGGGAAATTGAGTGGTTTGCCATGTGATATGAAGATATCCTTCACCACTTTTGGATGAATGTTATCTTACTATAAAACTTGAGAATTTAGAAAGCGAGTTTTAGTTATGGAATAACTGCTTGGAACTTAGCACAAGTATTTAAAGAAAGCATGGCTTTATGCAAATTCAACTTTATAAGCCTTCCATTGATATATCCCTGCATACATTATAATTCTGTTATTGGTTGTAACTTGCGGAGTACGGTTGTTTGTGCTCACTCTTTCTTAATAAAATATTGTTCAGAGGAGAAGGACTTTGCAACTGCTGAAGATCTCGACGACTAGGCCGCTACCCTAGTGGATTGCCTGTGGCAGATTAGCTGGGCTCTACTACATCTTCTTCGTCTTCCGCTGTGTTTGTTTATTGTTGGCTTGTAAGGTTTTCTGGTAATAAACTCTTTTATTTATTAATAAAGTTTTGCGTATTGTAGATATTACCATATTTGTTTACTGTGTGAGCTAGCCACTAATCATGACACTAGTTCAGTAATACACAGAGGATTTAGGAGTGTTAATCCCGGGTCCTTACACCGCATCATAAATGGTTCATAGTTAATAACCGTATATGATGGCCTTATGTCATTACTGACCCATAAACTCAAACAGCTCACGAAACCGTCTGTGATGACATTTTTGAGCCGTCTGTTGTGACCTTTTATGTAGTAGTGTATGGTAATTACAATTATTGAGTAAACCCCTGATGTTATATTAGTATGATTTTACTGTTTTAAAGACAAACTACCTTAACTCAAATGATGCATCCACATATAGCTGATATGGTAAACCCTCGATCATCAATTAAACTCCTGACATGTAGTTAAGTAACTTTCTCATGTGACTTGCTGAGTGTGTTGTGTACTCAAACTTGCTTAATTTTCATCAGTAGATATATTCGAAGATTGAAAGGCACTTTGGAGATTGTGTTAGGGTTACAACCATACTCAAGCTTTCATGTGGAGGCTCTTTGGTTCTTCTGAATGTAAGTAAGCTTTGAGCTTGATATGTCCATTTTGTTGTTGCAAAATAGCTGTTATACTATAATTAAATTAAATTAATACTTTTAAATATTTGTAAGTGAAATCCTAAGCGATTGCACAAACCAGATACACTCTATTTGAAAAATAAAGGTGTTTTCACTAGTGAACCTGGAACGGTAACTTCTGACGAACCCGGTGATCTAATCCGGCAACATCTAATCAAGATTCGATGGCAACGAAAAGGTGGAGCACGTGTTTTTCTCTCTTCATTAACAGATACATGATGTTTATCAAATCCGGAGATTTATACCTTGAACATCATGCTTCCAATAGATTTTACGTCCTTTTTTTCTTTTGCGGGAAATAAAATAGTTGATCCATTAAGCCGGCAGAATATTTGTTTTTAGAAAGATCCTCTTATTTATAATAATAATAATTCGTAGATAATATACATAAGTACCTAACTTTTACATTAGAGATTCTAAATAAACAATATATTACCATCAAGTCCTTGAGTTGAATGAATTATGAACGTGTTTTACTTCTTTCTTCCCCACTGCAGACTCCGTATGTGATTGCCGACGTGACGACGGTTAGAAGTAGATTTTTAATTATCTCTATTGATTTGTAGGAATCTACGTACACCTCCTCTCCTCGGTAGTGATGTTGTTCGTTAGGAGAAAATCAGACAAGGTTTATTTGCACCGCACCCAACTCGGCTCGGTGCCAATCTCCCGGTGTAGTAAGCGAAACATAATAAACTAAAGAGATCTAAAACTACCTCGTGAAACCAACGAATCCCACGCCCACTAAACGCAGGGCGAGGAATGGCGGGGCGGCAGAATAGTAATCAGCACATTACGTCTGTTGCCAATGTTGGTCGGTGCCAACAGTTGGCCCATTCCGATACAAGTATTTGCATTCCTCGTGATGGGCCTTTAGTGACGAGAGCCCAGCTATCCACTAGCCACTAAAGCGGTCAGGCCCTTAGTTGTACTGCAAGCGTGGATGCCTCGTCGGAGTCCGGCTGTGCCCGTTCGGGACTGAAATGCCTTTCCGGCGGTGTTGATCCATCTAGAAACGAGCTCAGCCTATCAAGACGCCGCGGGAATTTCCGGCGGTGTCGAACTAATTGGCAACGACGCCTACGGCCGTCGCGGTGTGGGCCGACAAGCGGCGTGGGCAGCACGATCCGACGGAGGAGACCACCTCATCGGTGGCACTCAGCCTGTATGCATGGATAAGTGGATATTTACTAGCATATACGTACGGCTACACGAGCGTGGTCCATGTAAAGATCGTATCTTACCATTTACCTTGCTGCTATGTCTAACTAGTTGCTGCTACATTTTACCAATCTAAAAAAAAGTTACCCCATTTTACCAAATTTTCACTCTCAAGACATTTGTTTTTTGAATGGGTTTGAAATGGTTTGGTACGTTCATACTTTTTAGAATCCCATCGTTCTGAACCCGTCCGGAAGGAGCTGCCTCATGGGGCCAAGAAAATCAATTTTTACCCAGTGCCACCCAAAATTAATTAGTCGATAGAATTGCTGAAATATTGTCACTTAATAATACGGAGCTATGAACCTAATTTGCCTAACAAACTACAGCTATGAAGCACAAAGTACCTGCATGTACGAGTAAAACAGCTGAGCCGAATTATGTCAGTCAGGACGTCGGGTGAAATTTGAAAATAATTGGATCTTAATTAAGACAGTAGCAGTACGTACTACACTACTGGTATGGATCGATCATCCGAGTTTCCAAGGCGAACAAAGTACTTGCGGTTTGCGTTATCATAATGATGTGTTGTCCGAGCCTGAACTTTCTGAAGGAAAGGTAGCTTCTACTACTCTGCACCCGCGCATGGCTGCAAGCTAGTGCTACTGTTGGGACACAATCACACAAACCCTTAGCTCAATGATACTACTACTGTTTTGCGTGGTCAGTTGCCAACATGGCAACCCGCTTGAACCTTCTTTTCAGTTAGATTAACTAATCCTGAGTACCGGAAAGGCCCATCTACACTGGAGTACAGATGCACTAACTGTATCATTCACGCGACATGCATCAAGTTTCGTTCGTGCAAAAAAAATAAATTAATGATTATTCCTGAATTTAGGAAATAAAGGGAATGATATATGCAATGATTACAAGAGATTAGAGTGCATGCGGGACCCACCGGCACTGTCTCTCTTCAATACTCCTGAGTTGTTTGAAATTTGAATTTTAAACCATGTACTCCGTCCTCTACTCACACAAATGTACTGAAAATATATATAATACATATATGGTACACGTATGAGAAGCATTTTACAACAATGCATGTGTGAGGACCTGGATATGCGACTTGGGGCTCTCTGTATTTTGAACTAGTTTGAGATCAGTAGATAACTCACACAGTTGCAACATCAATGTAATCATATACATACAATAAAATAGCTAATGAAGCAGACAAATTAATATTACTTAGCAGCAAAAGGACCTTATGGTCAAGTCTTACTGAGATTGCCACACAGGGCTCAACGACAAAAGACACACATTGCAGCGGAAACCAAAACATCTTGATGTAGCCATCCGACATGCCTACAGGAAATCGAGTAGAGGACGCGACTTAGTTCGCATAATCTTCGGAGTAGTCTTCCTCGTAGAACTCGGTGCTGCCTGGTTCTTCTTCGGCGACTGATCAACAAGTGGTGCAAAGATGTGAGTACTTAGAGTACTCAGCAAGTTGTAGGTAAAAGTATGCAAATAGTATTCATGCAAGGCTCGACAAGGCTAGCTTTATGGCTATTTTGCATAAAGCAATATCGACAGTAAGTAGATTGTAAAGCATGGTTTAAAAGATTAATACATAATTAATCAAATTATTTGAAACAACTCGTGAATACCCTGTTCATTTCCCAACCAACGACAAGTGAACAACTCGTTCACTTTTCAACCAATACATTCCAATATATTTTTATAAAATCTACCCCTAGTGTGAAATCACTAGGTATTGTCTATAACTGGGGACACGGCTATTCAAATAGTTTTATACTCTGCAGTGGTTGTACATCTTGACCCATAAGAGATAATCGTTTTATATTGTCCGCTCACACACTTCCAAGGTGTGCGACTAAAAGATTATCACAAGCCTTTTACAAAGCTCTATTTTGACTCGGTTCTACTCGCTAAGGTCTCGCCATTCTAGACCCCCTCTTGCGCCGCTTATCAACCCTTAACAGAACGGAACCAAAATATTGCTAATTAGCCGGTCAGGTCCAACCTTGGTGGCCTCAGGGACCCTAGATCTGCTAGAGATGTGCTCGGGGAAGGCGAATCCAACGACCAACCTCATCGGAGTTGGCGGCGACGTAGACGCGAAACGATGGCGGCGACGCGGGCGTGAACTGTTGCCTCGCCTCGTAGCCAACTAGTCACCGCTTTCTCCCTCGCCAACCGCTACTCTGCCACCTCCTTCATTGCTAGCTGCCACACCGTCGCCTCGTGCGGTTGCCTGATGGAGAGGGGGGAGAGACGAGTGGGTGGTGGGTGGTGAGAGAATGAATGGGGAGGGAGAGAAAGAGGGAGAGAGTGAGATGGGTGGGAAAAGATGAAGGGGAGGTGAACCACACATGCACTATATTGTAACTTTCTCCCAACAATTCTGAAAATACAAAAAAGAAAACCAAAAAAATCCTGTCACAAATCTCGGAGCGAGGTGGATGGTTGTGATAGTGGGTACATATAAACCCACATTCATATAGTTCTCTTTGAGATGAGTACACTCTTGACTTGGAAACATTGGTCTTGGTTCTCCCTCAAAATAGAGAGGAGGAAATATTTTGGAATGAAGAGGGGCAACTAGTAATTAAACTGTTTTCTATGATTTTTTATTATAAATTTATACCTTCCAAACAAGTCTTTAATATAGCTATCTTTAAGTCTCAAACAATCCAAAGGTCACAGATCCCAAAAATCCATAGATAAACCATCTAACAAGTGGCTAACAGGAGGTGCATCGGTATTGCTCTTTGGCTGAAGTCCCAACACATCTTGTCCTCAATGGACTTAGACATACGTAATAGTACAGACAACTGCAGCTCTTCATATCATCTATAGATAGTACTATAGACAACTCATATAATGAGTTATCTTTTCACTTGTCTTTATAAATGACACAGTCTTTTAATGCCTTATTGAGCCTAAGATATTCTTCTTTGAATCTAGTGATATAGTCAGCTACAAGATTGTAGATAATATATTTCTCTCTTTTTATTCTCTTCCATCAATGTCGGTTTAAATTATACGTGACAGAGAATATAGACAACTGATGTAGATATAGATTAACCAATCCGTTTCTCTGCCAGCTAGCAAAGTCAATATCGGTAAGAGCATGGAGCAGTGGTGGTCGCTTATATATATATTCCCCGTTTCTCTGCCTGCTAGCAAAGTCAACATCGGCAAGAGCATGGAGCAGTGGTGGTCGCTTACATATATTTGACCAGAAGAAGGCGTGCAGATTACATTGAGTTGGGACTGTTGGAGAGTTCGTGCTGCCGTGGTGTGTCCGTCGAGAGGCCTCGTGGCGATAAAACAAAGAGCCCAACTCGTCGCATGAACGGAAGTCCACGGGCCATTAACTAATTATTAAGCCAGTGATCAGAGCGAATTACCGTGCCCGTGCCCGCGCGTGCGCATCGCGTCGACACTAGCCGCACCGCGTCCCACTTGTTTTTTACCGTTGGCTTCCCGGCCCCACTCCCTGACTCCTCCCATTCCGGTCAGGGCGTCGGGTCGATCAGCCCACTTGGTTTTGCTTCCTTGATGGGCGATATAATGGAGGAAGAAGAAGCGAGACCACCGCCAAATCAATCCAACTGCCTCCCATCCCTGACTGTTACACAGTTACATTGAACCACTTTCCCCTGGTTAATTGCTTCGTTTCGCTGTTGTTCCTGTCTCTGACACGGAGGGCCCAGCTGCGGGTCGTGCTGGTCCCCCCCTGGCCTTTGGGTGAGATTGAAGGAACCCAGCAGATTGATCGGAACCGACGATGTGCATAGTAACTTTACGCATATGCTGTCACCTTGTCGATCGATAGCAACTTCCATGTCGTATATATGTCCTGCATCTATCCAGCTCGAAATATCAACCGGCTAAGTTTCACATTTGCCATTGCTCGTGTCATCTAGTATTTTCCTTCTCACACGATGACTAAAGTGCTTGCTCGCCTACTTTCCGCCAAAATGAAACAATACATGCAATCATCTTAAAATTGGTACATCCGGGAATCAAATTCAAATATCTTGTCTTACGCAATTGAGTATTTCGTCAGTACCGTCAAAATCTGTATCTTTTGTCTCCCTTCCCTTGTACAATTGTACAATACCAGTGTCCCTTACCATTCTGCCATTCACAAGTTACCAAACCGCTGCGTATGTGGTGCCTATCCTACCTATTTTGTCACGGAGTAAATGGGGGGATAAAACCAAGATTAACAGCAAGTAATCCAAGATTACAAGTTCCATCCCATCCCAGAGGACAAGCTCAGCCAAGGCATTTTTACCCAGAGTCCAACGCGACGAACAAAAACAAATTACACGAAGACCACACGGAGGATGGAGTACTCGCTAGAGAACACGCGCCAGCCAGGTCACTCCACTAGCCCGTTACACCCGCGTCCTCTTCCAACCCGCCCCCACGCGGCCGAGTAGATACAAGAACCCCTCGCACACCGCCAATGCCATGTGGGCCCTACGAATCCCAGGTCCCACGCGCAGCGTGACCACAGACGGATCGCACATATCGCCTACAGTCTCGTTTTTTTAGCTGGCTCGGCTCCCGAGGCCGGAGGCATTGATGGCGCCCAACCGCCACGCGAGCGCGGGCGGCCCCACACGTCATTCTCTACCTGATGTGCGGCGGCCCCACCCCGAGCCTCAGGGTCGGACAGCCGTTTGCGACACCGAGTCTCAGCTCCATCCCCGAAGCCACTAAAAAAAAGAGACCCATCAGATAAGCGGAAAAAAGGGAGAGGAGTAGTAGCGTCGTGCTGCAGTAGTAGTGGGATAGTGCTCGCGCGCGTGAGAGAGGAAGCAGAGGAAGCGAAGCAGAGTAGAGTAACAAGGCAAGTCGAGGCGAGGCGAGCGAATTGATTACTCCCACCACTTCGTCTCCACCTCCGATCGATCGATCCGTCGTCGCCAAGCCACCATCATTGCGCCACCGCCGCAGGATCTGAGCTCGCTAGTGTGCTTGGCTTCTTGGCAAAGGCTTCTTGCGGTTGTGGTACTGGAGTGGCGGTACGGTACCAGCGTAGCGCCACCCACTACCGCCCCCCTCCATTAAAGGCGCTCACGAACCGCCTCGCCATCTCTCCACCACCTCCACGATAAAGCGAGCAGAGAGACAGAGAGAGAGAGAGAGAGGAGTGCTCACTTCCTCCCCTCCCGGGAGCAGCCACAAAGACAGCCAACGCCCAGCGCCAGCCACCCCCACGCCACGCGCCTTTAAAGAAGGCGAGGCGCGCCACCATAAAGATTCCCACCACCGCCGCCCTTGAGCCACGAGGTTGAGCGGGTTGATCAGTGTGCTTTTGATTGTTGCTTCTTGCAGACGAGCTTGCGCGTGCGCGCGAACCGAGGTGGTGGCATAGGAGGATCGAGCTAGCGGGAGTAATGGCGGTGCTCGCGCGGCTCGGCGTCGTTGTGGTGTTCTTGGCGGCGGCGCTCATGGCCGTGAGGCCGGCGGAGGGGGTTCTTGACCCGGTGGACTTCCTGGCGCTGCAGGCGGTGCGGCGGTCGCTGGACGACATGCCGGGGTCGTCGTTCTTCGAGGGGTGGGACTTCACGGCCGACCCGTGCGGGTTTCCCGGCGTGTACTGCGACGGGGACAGGGTGGCAGCGCTCGCGCTCGGCGACCCAAGGGCGGGGTCGCCGGGGCTCTCCGGGCGGCTCGACCCGGCGTTGGGCCGGCTCACCGCGCTCACCGAGCTCTCGCTCGTGCCCGGGCGCGTCGAGGGCGAGCTCCCGGAGTCCCTCGCTTCGTGCCCGAACCTCCGGTTCTTGGCCGTCAGCAAGAACCTCATCTCCGGCCGCATACCGGACGGCTTCGGCGTGCTGTCCAACCTCCGGACGCTCGACGTCAGCTTCAACCAGATCTCCGGCGCCATCCCGCCGTCCATCTCCACGCTGCCGTCGATCACCAACCTCATCCTCTGCCACAACCAGCTCACCGGTGGCGTCCCGTCGTTCCCGGATTCGTCTCCGCTACTCCGGCTCGACCTGAAGCACAACGCCCTCTCCGGCGGCGTGCCCAGCCTGCCGGGCTCGCTTCAGTACCTCTCGCTCTCGGCGAACAAGCTCGCCGGTACCGTCGACTCGGTGCTGCTCCGGCTGACCCGTCTCAACTTCCTCGACCTCAGCATGAACCAGCTCGAGGGGCCAATCCCACCGTCCGTCTTCACATTGCCACTCTCCGTGCTTCAGCTGCAGCGTAACTTCTTCTCCGGCCTCCTCGAGCCGGCGAACGACGTGACCATCCCGGTGGTGGACCTGAGCTACAACCGTTTCTGGGGGACCCTCTCGCCGCTCTTTGCCGGCGTGGGGCAGCTGTACCTGAACAACAACCGGTTCACCGGAGAGGTGCCTGCTCGGCTGGTGCAGGAGCTGGTGGGTTCCGGCGGCCTGCAGGTGCTGTACCTGCAGCACAACTTCCTCACCGGCATCGAGATATCGCCGGCGTCGTCGCTCCCCTCCAGCGTCTCGCTCTGCCTGATGTTCAACTGCATGGTGCCGCCGGTGTACACGCCGTGCCCGATCAAGGCCGGAACGCAGAACACCCGGCCGGCCGACCAGTGCCCCGAGTGGAGGGGCTGAGACGGTCGACTCGGCCGGGACAGCGCCAACGCCATTACCGGATCGCCTCGGATCGGTCGGAATCGGGGAGAGGAAAAGAACGGAGGAGATTGCGAAGGGTGGTCTCTGATTCTTTGATTAATTTGTTCAGTTTACTAGCGTCCCAGTCCCACTGTGGATTATTATTCTTTTTGGTTTGGGAAGGGATCGTGACAGACAAGTAAGTGCTTTAATAATCGGTATTTATAGATGTAAGTTTTTTTTTGTTTAGTTGGTGTATGTGCTTGTGTCTCTGCTGTATAGTGAGTAACATTGGCTATTGATGTTGTGTGAGGTGGTGATGTCCCGATGATGGTGATAGAATCAGTGATGATTTTATTTACGGTCATCTCATCTCATTGGGCAACATGACAAGCATTCGCTGTACTTGATTTTGTTTTCTGAGTGTGGAGCTTTGCACGACGCTGTAGGAGATGAATTGATGAGCAGTTGTTACAGTTATTTTGGCTAGCGTTGTCTATAAGCATTGTTTCTGGTGATGGCATCGTGTTACGATCTTGTCTGTGAAATCATTAGGTGGATCATGCTGTGTAGCCTGTGGGGAGTTCGTACGGCTAGAGGTGGGGCCGGGCCGACCTGGCCGGGCTGGCACAGGATGGGCCGCGGGCCACGACGTTCGCCACGGCGAGCTCCCCAGGCCGTGCTGTGCCAGCATAGACAGTCACTGGCGAGGCCCAGCATGACACGCTGGCCGTTGTGCCGCCGTCGGGCTATGCCGGCATTGGCATGACACACGACTGTTGCAGCTCGGGCACGGAGGAGGCAGCACGTGGGCTGGGGCGCCTCGGGTGAGGGGACGGCGAGGTGGCGGCGAGGCAGAGGACGAGGGGCACCACGTCGCCCAGGAAGACGATGTCCGCCGCCGCCTAAGAAGACGAAGACGGCAGCGGGAACTGAATCCGGCCAGATCGGCGCCACGGATGGGGAGGCAGTCGCAACCATCCTTCTTATCTCCCTCATCGCTGGCTCACGAAGATGAAGGGTTGCATCGCCGCCGGGGCCGCCTCATTCTCGTCGCCGCGGCACTGCCGCCGTTGGGGCCACCTCCTTCTCGTCGCTGGAGATTGGAGTCTAGAGATGGCCGAAGCCGATAAGGGATGGGGAGGGTGGAAAGCGGAGCGGGATGCGATGGCGTGTGAAGGGTGGTGCTGGAGTGGGATGCGACGGCTTGTGGAGGGTGGCGCCGGAGCAGGATGCGGCGGCTTGGGCTGAGGAGAGGAGAGGTTGGGGAAGGGGGATTGCTTGGTTGGAGAAGAGAAGACCAGAAGAACAAGAAGAAGAGAGAGACAGAGAGTGAGGGAGAGACCATAAAAAAAGTTGATGTCACTTTAGCCTCAAGTCCAACACAACCAGCCAAAGAGAAACCTCCAACTTGCCTCTCTCGAGTCTTGACTCTTGACTAAAATATCAACTGCTGACACTGCATGAACTTAGCTAAGGAATATTATGGTAGATTGTTTCTGAAGTGCCATTCTTAGTAGCACCACTAATGGTTTCTCTAATCCTTCATTTTTCAAGATGACAAACCACATATACATAAGAGGTCACTAAAATTTATGTCCATTGTGACACAGGAGAGGAAAAGTGTGGTGCGGGAATTAGAAAAGAAAGAAAAGAAAGGTAACATAAGAAAAGGAAAGAAAGGGGAAAGAAGAAAAGCAAAGCAAATAAAGAAAGGGGAAAAATAAAATAAAATATTACAGCATGTACAGTTTTGATTTATTAATTGCCCCTTGAACATTATCAAGATCACAATTGAATTATGCAAGCAGTTGTTTACTAGAGATAAAACAAATGAAAATTTTGCAAGCAGCATGTACAATTTTGATAATTAATTCTTTCTTTTTGTGAAACCAGAATTATGTAAAATTATGGACACTTAAAAAAGAGGGGGAAAAGTGAAATTTCATTGATATTTTACACACATATTGTTACTGTCTCATTAAAAATCTTACGTCCTAGTGTGGGGTTCCCGGTAAAGAAAAGAGTATAATAACTATATTCATGTATACATATCGGCTACTCGACATTGAGATCGGCTAACGCCTCTACGATCTTGGGATTCTCCAATTGATGCTGATGTCGCTCTTTTGCCAACTCCTAGTCCTTGAGGCAGGTAATTATGCCTCCACTATCTTGGACGTGAGGGATGACCTCCTTTCTTCAAGTATTCTTCCTACTATGCTAATCGTCGCTTTCGAAGAGACAGAGGATACCAGAACCAATAGAACATCTCGTGTGAAATGGCACATCACAGGAAATATCCGCTTATTATTCTTCCACCACTCGAGCAAGTCTAACTTGCCTCCGCCAGAAAGATCAAGATCCATATTTGCAAAATCATGTTCTAGGTAGTGGTTCAGTTCTGAGGTAGAATTCCACTTGGGGACACCTGAGGCTGAGAGGATGAAGAACTAGACTTACCCTTTAGCGTCTTCCACAAGTGTGTTGTCAATCTTGTCTTGCTTTGACGCGTCTACTGTGAGGCCTCCGATCTTGTGTTGCTGCCAAGCTTGTCATGACATAAGTGAAAAACACGAACACATTTTTGATATGTTTAAAAGCTTCGGAGAAATCAAGGCCGATACACTCACCTATTCCTTCCTTAGCCATCTGCAAACATGCTAACTTTTTTGTAGGATCCAAAATGATAGCAAAGCAATATAGTTGTGAAATAGATCCAAAATATTTAACAAATTTTCCCTCCATTGGTGCAACAACATGAACTAAAAGGGGACGTCATCTAGATTTTGCAAACTTGTCTACAATTAGCCAAATAAAATCTATAACTAAGTAAGGTAGGGTAGTAAATAATGGATAGAGCCTTAGTTGCTTTGTAAAAAAGGTCTAAAAAACTCTAAAAAATGACTAACAATTTCCCAATCTGAGTTAGAAACTATCACCTTATCTGAGTTAGCATTGGTAAAGACAGATATAATACGTTCATACCCTTGTACCTTCTTCAGCATGATGCATGTCGAGTTCCACCTCACCTTCATGTTAAGACCAAACATTCTTGGGGTCTTATCATTGGCTACGCAATACTCCACGAACCGGGCTACCACCACTTCAGAACTTGAGAGGAAACGAAGGGCATCACAGATATTGTTCAAAAAAACGTCAATCACCTCCATACTGTCTTGCACAACGAGGTTAAGGATATAACATACACATCTCTAGTGGAGAATACATACACTGATATATGTCTGCAACCTTGGGGTGGGGATGTTCATAGCTGTCGTATTCGCTGATGCATTATCAAGACTTATAGAAATAATCTTATTTTCTATTTGAAAATCCACAATTACCCATATTATGAGTTCGACAATGGCATCTCCCATGTGTGATTTAGTGATTAACATAAACATTATGACTCTGTTGTTTAGCATGTACTCATCATCTAAATAATGGGCTATAATACTAAGGTAGACAATTCTCTGGTAAGATGATGTCCAAATATCCGAAGTTAAAGCAAAATAGTACTGAACTTTTAGAAATATTTTCCTTTAGTGCTGCTATCTCCCTACTATATATCCCAAAAATATCAGATGAGGTTGTTCTCCTACTAAAATATTGGTACTGTGGACAAAAGCCGCGTTGGATCATTCTTTCGAACGAGTGACTTTCACCTATCCTAATCGGTTGATCCTTAGAAACAATGTATCTAGCAATTTCCTCATGGGCATAATGATAGTTGTATACCCAAGTACTTACAGAGCCATCATCCTCAAAGTTGAGCTGCGTCTGGACTCCTCCACCTCGCATGTGCTCCCCTATCTTTTTCAAGCATTGTCGACGATCGAGTCGTCGATCTTACGAAATAAAACATAGAAAAATGACCAAAGGTTCTTTGGAGAGAATAGTATTGTTTTTCATTGCTATGAACTAAATCCTTTAAAAGGGGTGCCTTCAACAAGGCGGTGGACTAATCCTAATTACACCTAGTGTAATACTTGCTATGCTATTGAATCAGAGTTAAAATATGAATCTGGTGTTGATTGTGATGCCTCAATCCAATGCGTTTGTTCCTCCATGCTCCGTCTTTAAATATCAAACGAAGAGGTGGCAGTTATTCCTAGAGAAGACGCCTGTTAGAAGGGACACATCTGGTCGGAGGGATGGTTGCTGTTAGTGAAACAATAACTGGTCATTGGTTTAGCGTCTGTGAGAGACTCAATTGTATGGTAGTTGTTGTCAGTGTCTTAGGACCATGAACCGTCGCGTGGTATGGAGCAAATATGACATATGTTCCGTTCGTCACACGGTAAGAATAAACTTGGAGTCAGATTCATATACCAGTTCAAGGCTTCTGTGAGCAGTCATCTGATCGGGGGTTGGGTACAATACCTCATCTGACTAGGGTACCTATAAGTAACCTCTGGAATCCTTAGGACTACGGGGATCGTTAGCCTTAGGGGTTACGACCCTTACGACCACGGGGATCGTTAACCTTAGGGGTTATGATCATGAATACATATGGTCTTTTAATTATGTATTAAAGTAATACATAGAGATGTTAATCCTCGTCAGCTAGCCCATAAACTTTAAAATGAATTGGTCCTGTGAACCTCCGATAAGAAGTTGTATCGGGCAGACCCTCATTTAATGTCGTGACAAACGAGGTGGTTTGTATTTACTTTAAAGTTGGGAATCGAAGAGTTCTTCTATCCGTTGGACATTGGTTTGTGTTCGTTGGACTTTTGGGTAACTCCTTTTTATAGTTAAGGAGTAGCAGCTATAAAATCCCTTTGGCAAGCTGCCTAAAGGATTTTATGCTCTCAGATTTTTTTAAGCTTCATCTTCATCTTCCTTCAAAGGATTTCTTCTAGCCTCCTCTGTCCTCTTCGCCCGAAAAGTTTCTCTAACCACTGCTCATCTAATCATGTCTAATTTAATCATTGAGTGGTCGGTTTTAGATCTGAGCGGGAAAAAACTCAAGGCCTTAGAAGAGATCGGGATGCTTCCAGACAAGAGTCTGATTAAGTGGAGACCAGCGACTGGAGAGTATTACCCAAGTGGAGAAGAAGGGGAAATCCATGTTTTCCTCGCCTACATCGAGTGCGGACTCAGATTTCTGGTACACAAGTTCCTTTCGCAGGTTCTTGAGTACTATAACATTGAATTGGTCAATCTAGCCCCCAACTCAATCGCAAATCTCAGCATCTTCATCTACCTTTGTGAGGTGTACCTGGGGATTCAACCAGATCTGAGGGTCCTTATGTATTTTTACAAGGTGGTAAGGTCTGGGAAGACGGCGGGAACCCTAGGGGAATACTCACTACGCCTTCACTACGGGAAGGCCGATGAGTGCATCAAGATGTACTCGAAGTCCTCATGGTCGTCATGGAAGAAAATATGGTTCTATATGATGGTCACAAAGGAGGACATCCTTTTCTTCACCGGCAAATTGGCGAGGGAGAAACCAAACTAGCGTTCAACCGTAAAGAAGGAAGAGAAGGTGTCGACAGAGTCAGAAGGTGTGTCGACGTAATTCAAGACCTCAGTGCCATAGGCTTAACCGCTTGGTATGTGGTTAGGGACTTTTTCATGCGTCGGATTAGGCCCTTAAGGCTCAATCACTTTCCCTGCTCTAGTACATCAGTCGTGACAAAGCGACCAAGGATACGATGTAATACTCCTAATAGAATTCATAAATAGAACGGTCGAGGGGTAAACGACAAATGCAAACTCGAATTTCCAGCTCAATGGGGGAGGGTTCGCTTCTTTCGCCAACTCGGGCCGTGGTCGCCACCCAGAGGCCCAAGAGGGGAAACCACCCAAAGGGGGCTGGCCAAGGAAGGGAGGCACCCCAACCCTAGCCGCCTCCCACTTCCCTCTCCTCCCCTTGTGGCCGCCACCTCCCCCGCTCTCCTGCGCCTTGCTGCTCCTTTGCTGCCGGCCTTCCTGTGGTGGTAGCTCCGCGATCCCCGACGCGTTGTCTCAAGACTCCTCCGCAATCTCCTTCTCCCGCGGCGTCCCGGTCGCTCGTCAGATCCTCGGTGGCTGTTCTTTGGAGAAAGAAGGGAGGAGAAGAGAGGGGGATCTTTGGGCAGCGGATCATAGTCGTCCCACGGGTCTTCAAGGGTAACGAAGGTTTTTAGTGGTAGTTTGATTCGGTTTTATTGATTAATGGTGGATTAGATCTAAATCGGGTTCTGTCCTGGAGATTTCAGAACGCATCCATCTCCTTGCGCGGCCAGTTTCGACCCTTTAGAGGCCGAATCTCGGGTTGACCTCTCCTAGAGTTATGTTCCTGGTTTCATTAGCTTTCTTTTGGCACCTGGATCACGAATTTTCACCCAGTAGATTAAAAGTTATGACTGTTTTACCACGTACTGCTCTGTCTGTTAGAAATTCTGGGTATAGTCGGTTGCACCTAGGTTTTGATCAAGTTAGAGTCAGAATCAGGTCGGCCACCCAACTAGGGTTATAAATATAATTTCACCATGTTTCCAGGCTGATAAAGATCACTTTATTTGGATCAGTGGTTTAAAAGTTAGAGCCTTTTCTTTAGGGCTGTTCTGAATTCTGGACAGACTGCTGTTATAGTTTTTCATTGGATGGTTAGACCTCTGTTTTGGCCGAATTAGAGTTTACCATCAACTAGTGTTTCGTAGCCAGTTAAGTTAAGAAAAGATGAGCACTGGTTTCAGGTCTTTTGGACTTACGGTTAATTATTGGTGAATTTTCTAGTAAAACTGCCAGATTAGAGATATTTGGAATGTTTGGGTAAATTGATCAAATTGAATCTTTTGTTTGGTAGATTTGGCTAGAGATTGTGGGAGGACACGTGTAGCAATGCCTTACTCGTTTGTCCTCATTTTGATTATTTTACATTGTAGGCGGTGAAGTGGTGAGTGGAGGGGTATCTCAATTACCTCCCAACCCGTTGCAGCGCAGCAGGCAAGTAACTTGTATAATATGATTGATGTATTATGTGATATGTGAATGAATGATTATATTTGTTCGTATTTGTAGATGAATGCCATGTGTATCTTTTCATTTATGAGTACTATTTAATATTTCCATGGAATCACATCATGACATGCATAATTACATTTGTAAGACCCATCAATTCCAGTATGGGCATTTGAAAATTCCATCAATTCCAGAATGGGTACGTGAGTCCACCATTCCAATGTGGGCCACGTTACGTGAGTCCACCATTCCAATGTGGGTCACGTTGGACGATTGTATGAAACGTTCTTCATACGACTACTTTAAGTGAACACCGACGGTGTTTCACTCGCTATACCGGTATATGCTGCGATATGTCCAATTCCTTCAATGCATCATTCCACTTCATCCATTCATAAAGTTGTTTCCAGTTAATGTTCAAATTATGAAGGTGATATATTGTTCATGGAATGTTTGATTGTTACATACAATTACTTGCTGAGTCTTTGGCTCATTCTTGCTTTGTTGTTTTATTTAGGTAAATGATAAGGAAGAACGGTTTTCATGGTGGGTAGAACAACATGATGCACTCACTACCATAATCCAAAACATTTGAGAAATTAATATTGTCTTCGATTTATACCTGGTGTTGAATTGTAATAAGCCAACTTGGCAGTATTTACCAAATCTCTCTGAAATGTTTATTTCTAATCCGTTGATTAAACTGTTGATGATTTCCTGTTCACGTATATCCTTGTGGTACGCCAATTCTAGTAATACTTATTGTTGCAAATTGTCTAAAGATTAGTGATTGTAGGTGACATCTTGACTTCCTTATAGTCAGGGTGTTACAACCAGGGAAGGTGAGTTCCAATAATTCCATCTAGCATAGTTTTTTAGTTGTCTGTTTCTTTAACCTTGAAATCTTTTTATTCCTTGAAGCGCTTTCCCCTGATGAAGTTAGAGAGCGAATCAAAATGATCTGCGCTGGGAAGACTGATGCCAAGGCTGTGTTTCCCAACATCTTGGCATTTGTCTCTTTAGAAGAGAAAGTGAAGAGACTCAAGGTAAATAATAGCTCATTCTTCACCATTTATATATTCCCTGAACAGTATATAATTCTGCTCTAACTATGTAGGCGGTCGGGCTAAGGATGAAAGAACCTGATGTAGAGTCTCCGTCATCACTTGTTCCGACCGACTATGCCTTAGAGATCAGCAAAGATGTTCATCTCCCAAAGGTAATAGAGCTTTTGATAGGGAGTATATGTTTTAGATGGAAAGAATTCATCACTTAATTTAAATTAGCTTTTAAATTAGATAGGAGAAAAGGAGGACCCACAGGTCAAGGCGACAGAGGTCGTAGGCCCCATAGCAGTCGTTCACAACTAGACGGTTGCTACCAATGCAACTGTCATAGAAGCCAACGAAGATGTTGTCTCCGACCAGTTGATCAGGGACCTCGATCATCTAGTTGAGGCTATCACATCCGATCGGAGGTCGGAGGACGTGAGAGGTTTAATCAACTTTACTGGTTTGGATCTAGTAAAATTGGTGTGGAAGAAGAGGAAGGCAAGCGCCATGGAATATGCTCCCGGGCTTTTCAAGATTAAGACCAAGAATATGAACTAGTATGTATACATGAAAAAGGCTTATGAAAGTACATACATGTTCGTATCTTTTGGTTTTATGAAATTTTGACTTCCCTTTCTTCCATTTTGATAGATCTTGTGGTGTTTCGGTTGTTTCCAACCAAAACACCTTAGGAAAAAAATCCCTGAGGAGGAAGAGGTCGAGCTAGCCCCCGAGCAGGTGGCTGCTCTGGATGCTCTAGTCTTTGAAACAGCTCCAATCGTACCCGAGGAGACAAGAGTCAAATAAGAGCGTTAGCAAGTTCCACCTCCTCTTGAGATCGCTCAAGGGGAGAGCAGTTCTTCACTGTCCCAGTTTTTTCTCCAGCCACCATTGAATTCCTGATAACCAGCTGTTCGAGGAGGCCTGGAAGAGGGTGTCGGTTCGTCAGTTGGAGACTGATCCTACCCTTATCTACTCTCAATATGCTGATACGGCGGTCGAGGTAAGCATCTTCGACCACCCTTTTTTTCTCTTCTTTAAATTTATTAAAATTTTTAAAGAAGTTTGCTATCTTTGGCAGCATATGATTGGGAATATTGTTGTGGTCGAAGAACTGACCAAGCGAATTTCTAACTTGGAAAAAGAGAATTTCGAGTTAAGAAGTAATCACTCCTTCCCGACTCTCTTCTTTTCTTCTTACTACCTCTTTATTATTTCTGAACTCTTCTCTTATCATGATTGACAGAATTAGAGGCAAATAAGAAAGAGATCATGGCAAAATATACTACAATAACAAAGCTTGAAGAAGAACTCCAAGCTAAGGACCGATCGATCGAATACTTGACGACCAGGCAGAAAGAAGTCATTGAAATTTGCGAGAAGAAAATTCAAGGTAACTAGTTGTAAAGCATAACTAGTTTGCTCTGTATTTTAAGTTCTATATACTTTTTAACTTTGATCTGCTTAAACAGAGCAAAATTAAAAGCTAAAAAGAGTATAAAGGACTCTTGAATTTGAGCATAACAAGGAGGCAACTCTTGGGCAAAGTCTTGATGAACAAGTCAATGCTTTTAACAAGATGATTTTCGACATGGGGGGATCAAGTCTGCATACCTTGAGAGATCAAGCGGAGAAGATCAATTATATTGGCTGACTCTTTGAAGTTCTTAGAGGTTTGCTTGCATCTACTTGGGAAAACCATGCCTCGACTATGAAAGACGCCGTTGTAAACGGAGTCAGCCTTACTTTGGCAAAGCTGAAGGTTTACAACCCCTCTGTTCATCTCCAAGCTATCGAAGAAGACTTCAACTGTTCAGAGGGTGAAGCAGCCAAGTAATTAGAGGAGATTTTGCCTCTTGGAAAAAAGCTTGCCGAGGGTATGGAGGTTGGATCTCCGTCACATAGCGACTAGTCCAACAACCCTGAGAAGTAGATGTTTGTAATTGTTTGAATTGTGAATATAAAAAATACCTTTTTATCATCAGTAAAGTCTTAATTTTATCTTTTCACTTTTGCTACTCAAATATTTCCTAGTCCCCGATTGCTTGTATTAGTAGAACTACTTTACTGAAGAAGCAGTAGACTAAGAAAGATAGTAAAAGATAATACCATAATACAAAGTATGTACTGATTATGTTACTAAAAAAATATAAGTAGCACTAGGAAATCAACTTGGTCAGAACCAGTGCGTGACTTTGACTAGCTATAGATCTATTTCCATAATCAAAAATATTGTATAGTATACTTTATGGTCGGAAGATATTACAAGACTTATCTTACTGATAAAGAACCATGCAAAAGTATATGCATAAATGATAAAGTGGTCTTATTTATACACATTATCCAAAACTGGTCGTAAAGATTGCTTAAAATTAAAAGACGTAATAAGCACTTTGCAAAACATGATCATGCTCAAGTCCGATTGGCAGCGAAGGATCGTAAGAAAAACGTCGTCTCTAAGAAACTTCTTCTAGTGGGCAGGACCACGTGCAGAGAGGAGAGATTTTGACTATGAGGTTTTCTGTGTCCCAACCAGTAGCCAAACAAGAGTAGAACAGAATATTGAAATATAAAATGGTAGTCTTCAAATTATTAAGCATGTAAATAACCATAGCATGTTGTTTATGCTATGCTCTTTTACTTATTTCTTTTAAGAAAAGAGTGTATGGTCGCGCGTGAGAACCATAACTGAGATGGTCACGACTAGGACCCTTATGGCTTATGACAATCATGTCGAGGCCAAAAAGTATAAAGAGGTCCTTTTAGAAGGATATCGGAAGGAAATATATCTTTTCTGACTAGTTAGACAACAATAGTATGCGACCAGATAATGGATGCATATATATAAACAACATCACTCATCGGAAAAAATGAATATGTATTGAAATTGAAATGATGTAAAAAAAAATTATACAAATAACTTACATAATTGATCAATGTTCCAAGAAGTTGACAAACCACATCCGTCTGACATTGCTAGCTAGTCGTACTGAGCCAGGTCAGGTAACTTTGACCACCGTGTAAGGATCACCCCATTTAGGAGAAAGTTTATTGCGATTGGCCTGGCTCTGAATTTTTCTTAGAATCAGATCACCTACAACTAGGCTATGAGGTTGCACCTTACGATTGTGGTACCTTCACATGGCTTGTTGGTAGACCAGCGATCGTATGAGGGCTTGGTTTCGTCATTCTTCAAGAAAATTGACATCGTCGAGTCTTCATTGTTCTTGATCATTTTCGTTAAAACAATCAGTTCGAGACGAACCAATTTTTAGTTCTAGAGGAAGCATACCTTTAGCACTGTAAACTAGAAAGAATGACATTTCACCAGTCGCATGACTGGTCATGGTTTGAATGGCCCATAATACAGAAGGAAGTTCCTAAACCCAAGCCCTTGACTGTTTTGTTAACTGGTCAAAAACCTGGCGTTTGACTCCTTGCATTAATATACCATTACCTCGCTCGACTGTTCCGTTGCTCTGCGGATGAGCGAAAAAGTGAAATGTATTTTGATACCTAGATCTTCGCTGAATTCCCAAAAATTTCCGCTGGAGAACTGGGTACCATTATCCGTGATTATACGATTGGGTATACCAAATCGCGTGATCACGTTTGTTGTGAGGAAACTCTTAGCAGGCTCAGTTATTGTTTTAACAACTGGCTCAGCTTCTATCCATTTTGTAAATGTGCCAATTATGACGAAAAGGAATTCAAAGCCCCCGGGTGCCATTGAAAAAGGTCTCATAATGTCTAGTCCCCGAGTCGCAAAAGTCCAAGAAAGAGAAATTATCTGCAAAGCTTGTGTCGGCTGATGTACTTGTCGACTATAAAATTGACATTGTACGCACTCTGTCACGAGCTCTTTTGCATCATGAAGGATAGTTGGCCAGTAGTATCCTTGCCTGAATGCTTTACCGACAAGTATGTCGGATAGCAACCTAATGCCATCCGTTTGAGATATACATCTCATCAACACTTCGTGAGATCCTCGTTTGTACAAGGTACTTTCGATCAAAGCGTATGATTTGGCCTTTCAAGTTATACAATCGGCCTCTACATCATCTTTAGGAATAATGCCATACTGAAGATAATTGTAGATCGATGTCATCCAATTTCTACTATGGTCGAGTTGTACGACCTATGGAGTATCCAAGTTCGCAGGATCGATTTGTACGACCTCTAATGGAACACCTATGTCTTCGAAATGCTCGACCACCGAGGGTGAATCGAGTTGCTTGAGAAAAACTTCAGGTGGGATAGGTGACCTTGTGGAGGCCATCCATGCCAACTGGTCTTCCAAAAAGTTTTCCTTTTTAGGAATATTTTGGATCTGAAAACAGAAGAAGTGATTTTCGAGTTTCCATACTTCCACCAAATAAGATGACATCTTGGTACTTGAGCATTGATACTTTTTTTCGACTTGATTAACTACTAGTTGAGAATCGCCTTCCACTAGTAATCTGCGAATCCCGAGCACTCTGGCTGCTCGAGTCCTACCAATAAACCTTTATATTCTTCCACATTGTTTGTAGCAGGAAAGTTTAACTAAATGACGTATTTGATGTGTTCTCCAGTAGGGGGTATCAAGACAACTCCAGCCCCTGAGCCTTTTAACATCAAGGAGCTGTCGACGTACATTGTCCACTCATCGTGGTGTTCGGACTCGGGCCCTTGGGTGGGTTCAGGGTTTGTCCATTCGGCGATAAATTATACTATTGCCTGTGACTTAATTGTTGTTTGAGAGATGAAGTGGAGATCGAACGCCCCAAGCTTGACCGCCTATTTCGCTATTCGTCCTGAAAATTCCCTGTTTCTAAGAACTTGACCAAGGGGATATCCGATAGGTATACTTTGTGGGCCTGAAAGTAATGCTTTAATTTTCTTGAAGCCATAAGGAGACCATAGAGGAACCTTTGCACCTGTAGATATCTTTCCTTCGGTCCATGTTAGACTTCGCTTACATAATATACCGGTCGTTGGACGTTGTCACGTTCTACGACCATTACACCACTGACTGCTTGTGGCATTGCAGCCACGTAAATCGGCAATGTTTCTCCCGATCTTGGAGATATTAAGATCGGGGCACTTGTAAGGTACATATTGAGTTCCTCAAAGGTGTCGTTTGCTTCTTTAATCCACTCGAAACTTTCGTGTTTCCGAAGAAGCTTAAAGAAAGGTAATCATTTTTCACCTAGCCGTGCTATAAAACGACTTAGCACTGCCATACAGCCGGTTATTTTTTGGACTTCCTTCTTTGTGGTCGAAGGGTGCATCTGGTCGATGGCTGATATTTTTTGCTGGATTTGCTTCAACCCCTCTAGCAGAAACTAGGAAACCAAGAAGCATTCCAGAAGAAACTATGAACACACACTTCTCTAGATTCAACTTATGGTTATGCCTTCTTAAGTTGTTGAAAGTCTCGTGTAGGTCGGAAATATGATCACCATCATTTATACTTCTCACAACCAAATTATCAACGTAGGCTTCTAAATTTCGACCTATTTGAGGATTAAAAGTTTTTTGTATTAAACTTTGAAAAGTCGCACCAACATTCTTGAGACAAAATGTCATCTTAACATAGCAGTAAGTGCCATATGGCGTGATGAAGAATGTTTTCACTTCATCATCTTTACTCATGTTAATCTAGTGGTACCCTGAATAAGCATCTAAAAAATTTAACAACTCATACCCGGAAGTAGAGTCTACAAGTTGATCAATACGCGGAAGGGGAAAGTCATCCTTCGGACAAGCTTTATTAAGTTCTGTGAAGTCGATACACATTCGCCATTTTTCATTGCTTTTTCTAACCATTACAGGGTTGGAGAGCCACTCTGGGTGGTCGACCTCATGAATAAACCCAGCCTCGAGGAGCTTGTCAATCTCGGACTAGATTGCCTCCTTCCGATTAGGTGCGAAGCGCCTCACCTTTTGCTTGACTGGTTTCTTGTCAGGCTAGAGAGCTAGCCTGTTCTCGATCACCTTCCTGGGAATTCTGAGCATGTCAAATGCTTACCAGGCGAATACATCCAGGTTTGCTCAGAGGAAGGAGACGAGCAACTCTTCCTATTTAGGGTTAAGTGCTCCTTCGACCAGTACTTTTTGGGAAGATGCATTAGCATTTCCTAACCCAGATGGCATTTTGGCGCTTTTCAGAGAAGCACTTTTGTCTAGTCGTACCTCCTTGGTCTGGTCAGAAGGCTTCAGGGTCATCTTGGGTCTTGAGTGCTTGACCTGCACGGAAGACAGATTAGTTCTTCTGGTCAGAAGCTCGTCAACTAGTTCTAATGACTTCCGATCACACACATAAGCCATTTTTCTATCTCCTCGGACCGTGATGACTCCTTTTGGTCCTGACATCTTTAAACTCTAATAAATGTAATGCATAGCTATCTGGAATTTAGCCAATACCGGACGACCAAGGATCCCATTGTATTCGGTTTCAAAATCCACCACATCAAAGGGGATCATTTCTGTTCAGAAATTGTCATGCTTTCTGAACTTGACCGATAGGGACAGTTGTCCTATTAGTTTTGCAGTAGAACCAGGAACTATACCGTAAAAGCATACTTCACAGATTTTGCCTTCTACCTGGGAATTTGCATTTCTTCCAATGCTCCTATAAATAGAATATTTAAAGAACTACCTTCATCTATCAAGACTCGATTAACTTTATAATTGTTAATTGTAGGTTCAACTACGATAGGGAACCTACCAGTTGAGTCGATGGGATGGAGCAGTCTTCTTTGCTGATGGAGATAGTTGTCTCCGACCACCTAGATGGCTTGATGTCGACGAAGACTCGGCAAGGTTCACTTCTCGCTCCACGGTCTTCAGATGGCGCCTTGAGTCATACAAAGAGGATTCTCTAAAGATCATATCCACGGTGTGTTGCAGCTCCTGGTACTCCATTTCTTCATCGTCATTTTTGTCCTTCTTGGAGCTTGGTTCTCCGAGTTCATGTATAGAGGGGAAGAGACATTTAACTGAGTAGTAATCCTCCAGTTTCTTTTGCCAGACTCGACAAGTGTGTAAATCATATCCTACTGCCTGGTGGAGTGGACACCACTTTTTATTTTTCTTGTAGTCATCGGTCGGAGCCTTTGCCTTGTTCCGCCAGAAAAGTTTTGCTTGCTCTTGGAAAAAAATTCAGGGATTGCAAGGACTTTTTTATTGTCGAGCTTGCGATTCTTTTTACTATTGAGAGACTTCTTCCTTTTCTTCTCCTGTTTTTCCAAGCTAGGTTGAGGTATTTTATCCTTTCGATAAATGGCTTCGCACCATTCAACCTCTTCGCTAGCGGCTACATATTTGTCCGCCATGTCGAAAAGCTCGATGGTTATTCATGGAGGATTCATGGTGATATCCTTTGTAAACCATCAATTCCTCAGCCTTGCTTTAAAAGTGTGGATAATCGAAGATTCTGTGACCTATGGGATAGAGTTACGAACCTAGCTGAACCTCTTGATATATTGTTGAAGAGTTTCAGTGGCCTTTTGCCTGATCTGGTGGAGATCATCTTCTTTTCTGGGGCAATCGTACATCCCCTGGAAGTTAGTGATCAACATGTCACAGAGTTGCTCCCAAGTATAGATAGATCCGACCAGTAGGTTCAACAACCACGACCGGATAGACCCTTCCGCATTGTGGGCAGGTAATGCCATCACGTTTTCATTAACACCAGCAGCTTGCATGGCGGTAGTATAAATCTGAAGAAATTCTAATGGGTTATGAGTCCCATTGAACTTCTCTATGTTGGCTGCTCAAAACCTGTCCAGCCAGCGTACAGCTTGGAGCCCTACTGAGAAGGCTCGCCAATCTGTTATGGAGTCGTGGCGCCTTCTTTGAAAAGGAGCCAGATTGTAGTCGATTGGGGATCGGCTCCTTAGATTAGCATATCTAGTATTCGGTGTTCCAACTCGGTCGTGGACGCTAGCATAACGCCTCTAACCACCTGCTTGGTTGAGATGGTGACGAAGGTCACCAGCACCAAGAGGTCGTTCCTCTTGATGATGATGAGGAGTGGCTACTGAGAAGAGTCGTCTTCCCTTGTGATTCCCTGGTCAAAACCTACGAGAGGGTCTTGGTACAGTTCGGTCCTCCGTTCGACCATGTTGTCCTCTGCTGAGAGAGGAGCGCTAGGATGAAGTCATCGTGTGACTTTGAGATCCACTTTGCCCCCGATATATTTTTGTACGCTACATGGTTTGCTGGAGGATCTCTGATACCTGTCCTACAAGTTGAACATAACGTGGAGTATCTACTAAAGCAGGATCTGGGTTACCTAGAAGGTCACGAACTCGTTGCATTACGGGCGGGCGGTCCGGCCGGTTTTGAAACGCCGTACCGTGACAAAATGGTCGAATATCACGGTGCAAGTGCCATGGTGGTTACGGTGGGGCGGATGGGAGAGACTTGCCGACATGTTGAGAGCCGTTGATCAACCTACGTGGCGAAGCATGGGAGGTGCTTCACAAAGATGGGACTCGGTCTTTGCAAAAATATCGAGAAGGGTATTTTGGTAATTATACCAAATACCGCCTTGGTGACTTTGACGACTCGCGGCGCAAGATGGCGTGGAGAAGCGGAGTAGGTCAGAGGAGATGAAGGCGGCGCTCGAGAGCGTGCGTGTGTGACCCGTTTGTTTTGGGCCTTAACGGGGCCCATTAGGGTGACTCTTCTAGAAGGTTTAAGTCTCCACTATAAATAGAGGAGGAGGTGGTGCACCCTTCAACCCTTTCATGCTTGAAACCCTAGTTTTGGCTTAGGTGCTTAGGGAAGGTTTAGTGGAGGTTAGGGTTCTAGAGAGAGAGATGTTTTGATCTTGTGTCCATGCGTATCCGTATGAGTGACTGTAATCAATACGGTATCAAATCAATCCAAAGAAGAGTTCTCTTCAAGATGAGTTCATTTGCCTTCTTTCTCTCTATTTGGTGATTTTGAGTCTTTCTTTGATTCGCATGTTTTTGGTTGATTTCTTTATATGATCTAGCTTGCTGTGATATGTGGGAACACATCTAAGATCATCTTGATCATCAATCACCCACGAGCAAGTTTTTGGATCTAGTTTTCGTTTTGACTCGGTTTTGAACCATCCATCTCTCAAACTGAAAAAGGTCATAATTTTTCCATGGATCTTCATGATCTTTGATTGGAATAAGTTCCTGACATCCTAGAGAAGGTGTGTACCAAGTTTCATCAAGTTTGGAGTTGTAGATCAAAAGTTACATCTATTTGCAACCGTTTTTGGTGATTTCACTTTGTTCATCGGTGGAGGTCGGACCGCCCCTCTCTGAGTCGGACCGCCCATAGGACCGGTCGGACCGCCCTTGAATAGAGTCGAACCGCCCCTCACTTAGGAAATTAAGTTTGATTGTTTTGGTTGTTTTGCTTGGGGTTTTGATTGGATTCAATCCTAGTCTTCCATTTATCTTGGTATATCAATCTTCATAGCTTCTATAGCTATTGGAGTGAAATTTGTATTGAATCGATCTTGGTTGAAAAAGTGGCGTGCTCCTATTCACCCCCTCTAGTCGCCTTTTCGGTCCAACAAGTGGTATCGAGCCGGTTAGTTCAATCTTGATCTTAGCAGGTCCTTGAACTGGCGATGGATAAGTACTCGACAAAGCCGCATGTCTTCAATGGGCTCGACTATGCCTATTGGAAGAATCGCATGCGAGTCTTCCTTGAGAGCCGAAGGACAAGCTATATGGGAGGTTGTTCGAGCTCATTGCTCGTTTACTGAGATTGCCACATAAGCTTGGCAATACTTTTGCTAACAACAACAAGGCAAAGAATCTCCTATATCTTTGGGCTTGGTAGACAAGAGTATGGCGATTTGCAATCTTCGACCGCACATGAAATTTGGCACACCCTCGAAACTTACCATGAGGATCGTCCCAGTTAAACAAGTGCGCGAGACGGTCTATAAGCGAGTACAACAAATTCGAGATCGTCTGGAGAGAGCATCGATGGCGTTTTACTCGCTTCAACAAGGTTGTCAATCGGATGAAAGTTGTTGACATTGAGTACTCTCAATGAGAATGCCACTCACCTCTTGGCTGCAATCAACACCAAGGAGTGGGAGATGAAGGCTACTGCCATAGAGGAGAACGTCGATCTCTCTACTCTCACCTTGGAGCTGCTTTATAGTAAGCTCAAGACTCATGAGATCAAGAGAGGTAGTCTTCCTAAGAAGGACAAAGACATGGCTTTGGTAGTGATCCTCTTTCAAGAGCTTGATGGTTCTTCCGAGTCCTCTTGGGTTTTCTCTTGCTGTTTATCCACAATTCGTGAAGAGGATTTTGAGAGTCTTCTGAGCCCGAGCTAGCCCTCATAGTCAAGAAATTCACACGGGCTTACAACAATGTGAGAAACAAAAGAGAGGTGGCCTGTGACTTGCTACGAGTGTGGTGAGCTTTACCATATTGGACTAAGCGCCTAAGTGAAGGGTAAGGGTAACCATAAGGAGGGAAAGCCAGCTTGGAAGAAGCCTCAAGGGAACAAATCAAGGTTTGATGCTGCCAAGCTGATGAAGGCTGCTCACCGGGTCCTTGCCGCTTTTGGAGATCAATCCTTGAGCGATGTGGACTCTGGGAGCGAGGAGGACAAGGAGGAGGAGGAGCCACCTCAAGACAAGAAAGGAAGACCAAGGACTTCACGGCATGTGCTTCATGGTGACTCGTCGACGTCGATGATGATGATGAGGTATCCCTATCTTATGATGTCCTTTCTGCTAGATGCGAGAACATGTATGAGCAATTGCTTAGTCAGGATAAGGCTTTAAAATTCATCATGGTTAAGAACAAGGATCTAGAGTCACAAGTTGAAAATTTGACATTAGAACTTGTGAATGCTAAGAGTTTAGGCGTTGATGAATGTTCATCTTGCCATACTTTGCACTCAGGCTGTCTAAACGCAACTTTGCTCTTAATCTTGCTTTGCATCAACTTGAAAATGCTAGGCCCGAGCTAGTTGAGGTCAAATCTGCTCCATGTCTTAAATGCTTAGAGTCTAGCAAGTTGGATGTTTACGAACCAGAGAGTCTCGCTCTTGCTCTCGTTGCTTAGAACATGAGCGTGAAATTAAAGACATTTTAAAAGCGACTAGAGAGAAATATGCCAAGCTTAAGGGCGATGTATTAATTACGCTAATTGTACTTTATGTCCTGCTCTTAAGCTTGAAATTGCTAATTATAAGGAGAGGCTTGCAAAGATTAATAAACCTAAAATTTGTCAATCATGTGTTGATCTTAGGAAAGATAATGTTTATCTAGAGAACACCTTTGCAAAAATTCTCTAGTGGAAAAAACAATTAAACATGATTCTTGACAAGTCTAGAACTCCTTCTAAGAAGCAAGGCTTAGGATACAACTCGCCTGAGAACAAATCCAAGACTAAGGTCATTCGGTCTTGGAAAATGGCTTAGTTGAATTCAAAACCCAACTGCGAAAATTGCTTTCAAACTGCAGGTTTTGTCCAATCTTCTTTTGAGTCAAAGGTGCTTCTCCCAAAGGGTACAAAATACCATTGCACCTATTGCGAGAAGAGTGGACATTTAGTTGAGTTCTGTTGGCGTAGGTTGAAAAATGCTAATCATGCTAGAACTTTATTTCATCAACCTAGAGCTTGTGTGAAACATGGTCATGAAAAGAAGAAGAAACCGGTCTAGGATATACTACACATGCTTATCATCATCATGTTCCTAGATGCAGAATGCATCTCATGTGTTTGTAACCATTGCTCATGATAGGACTTCAACTAGGATCAAGGACACTCATTACGCTTTGCATACTACTCATGAGACATGTGTCTCGATCTTGGGTTCCCAAGACTATTTTAACTAACTTGATGTTGAGACACATCGATCTTTTGTGCCTTGATTTTCGGGATCGTCGCGGAAGGAGGAAGAACACGTGGCTCGTCGACTCATTGCTCACGCCACATGACCGGAGACTCTAGATGGTTCACTTCCTTCACGCGGCGACGGGTGATGACTTCATCACCTTCGGAGATGATTCACAAGGCGGATCGAAGGCTGGATCGATCGGGGTGAGCAGCGAGTTCATTCTCAAGGATGTCGCTCTTGTGTCCAAGCTAAGGTACAATCTACTTTACATCTCACGACTTCTCGATGATGGCTATGAGACTAGATTTAAGAAGAACGCTTGTCGGTGCTTGATTCTTTTGGTGAGCTCATTTTGGAATTTCTAGAGTTGGTAGAATATTTGGAGCTGATTTTTCGAATCTCTTGCGGATCTCTCAAATGTTTAGTTGCATCTTCTTACGATATCGGCTTTGCACCGGCGCTTAGGGCACATTGGTTTTGATCATCGACACGAGTTAGCGGCCTTGATCTCATGAGAGGCTTGCCTAAACTCAAAGTCATCAAAGATCTTGTATGTGCTCCACAGAGGCATGGCAAGCAAGTTGCCGCCTCACCCTTCATTGACTATGGTCATGGTACCGGACGGGGACGGTTGCTTCATATGGATCTTGTTGGTCTGCTAGGAGTTCGATCGATCGGTGGCAATTGGTACATTCTTGTCATAGTCGATGATTTTTGAGATATTCTTGGGTGTTCTTTCTTGCTTGAAGGATGAGGTCTTTGATCATTATCATGATCTTGTTCTTCGTTTGGCTTGAACTTCTGGTGCCTTGAGAGCAATCTGCGGTGACAATGGCACGGAGTTCAAGAATGCCTTGTTTGCCTCTTTTGTCTTGGCGCGGTATTGAGCATCGTTCTCTTCTCCACCGTCCCTCAACAAAATGGCGTTGTGGAAAGGAAGAACAGGACCTTAGTCTCGATGGCTAGGGCGATGCTAGATGAGTATAGCACAGGGAGGTTTTGGGCGAAGCTATTGCTACTGACTTGCCATATTTCAAATCGTGTCTTTACGAGACCGTCTTTGGGCAAGACTTCTTATGAGCTTCGTTTTGGCGAAAACCCTCGGTTTAGCACTTTCGAGTCTTTGGATCGAAGTGTTTTATTCTCAAGGCAGGAACCTAGATAAATTTGAATCAAGAACTTGTGATGGTTTATTTCTAGGTTATCCTGCTCATTCGAGGGTTTCGGGTTTTAATGTTGAAACTAACATTGTCCGGAGACATGCAATGTCACTTTTGATGAGACTAGCCTGCGGCTAGATCCGATGTTTGGTGACTTACGGTGTGAGAGAGCATATTTGTTGAGGAAGATGAGGATGAAATTGATGATGCTCCTCCACTTCTTGCTAATGCTCGATTCGGCTCGAGAACACCTTTCGATGCTTCACCTCCAATTGAGGCTCTGCTGCATCTTCTTCATCAGCATACTGCGGAGGTTGAGGAGATACTATCTCCCAGCGCTCCTTTGCACATCGAAGCGGCACCCTCGGATCGGATGATTGGTAGTCTCCATGGCGAGTCACTCGCTCCGGTATCATGATCAGAGTCTTTTCTCTCACTCTGCATTTGTAGCGTCTTTTGAACCCAAAGATATATCACATGCTTTATCGATGCTAGTTGGGTCAATGCCATGCATGAGGAGTTAGAAAACTTTGAAAGAAATAAAGTCTGGAACCTTGTAGAACCTCCTAGTGGTCATAATGTAATTGGTACCGTTGGGTGTTTAAAATAAACAAAATGAGGATGGTTACGTGGTTAGAAACAAGGCTAGGTTGGTAGCTCGGGGTTTTAGCGAGTTGAGGGTTAGATTTTGATGAGACCTTCGCTCTGTTGCTAGATTAGAAGCCATTCGCATCTTGCTTGCATTATTGCATCTAAAGGTTTTAGGTTGCATCAAATGGATGTTAAGAGTGCTTTTACGAATGGTTTTATAGAGGAGGAAGTGTATGTTAGGCAACCCCGGCTTTGAGGATCCCAAGCACCACGATCGTGTCTTTAAGCTATCAAAGCCTTGTATGGTCTTAAGCAAGCCCCTAGAGCACAGTATGATAGACTTAAGACCTTTACGCTTAAGAATGATTTTAAAATGGGAAAAGTTGATAAGACTCTATTCATTCTTAGGCATGGCAATGACTTCACTTGTTGATTCGTTGATGATATTATCTTTGGTGGTTCCTCTCATGCTCTTGTTTCTAGTTTTTACGAGACCATGTCGAGAATTTGAGATGAGTATGATGGGCGAGCTCAACTACTTTACGGGCCGCAAATCAAGCAATGCAAGGAAGGATCTTCATCCATCAAGCGAAGTACACCAAGGATCTTCTCAAGCGTTTTGATATGGGTGGCGCAAGGCGATCGCCACTCCATGGCGACCATTGCTTTGGATCGAATGAGGAAGGGGAAGCCGTGGATCAACGCGAGTACTGCGGCATGATCGGCTCCCTCCTGTACTGACGGCCTCAAGCCCGGACATCCACTTCGCGATGCGCCTCTGCGCGAGGTTTGAGCGTCACAGGGACTTCACATCGCCAAGCCGTTAAGCGCATCTTGGTATTTACATTCTACTCTCGATATGACATTTGGTATTCTTGCTCTTCTTATTTGTCCATTCGGGGTTTTGATTACGATTTTGCGGTGTAGGCTAGATAGGAAGAGCACTTACGGTACATGTCATTTCTTAGGCACGTCTCTTGTCTCTTGGTCTTCTAGGAAGCGGTCTTACATTGCACAATCCACTTCTTTGAAGTGAATATGTAGTTGCGCTAGTCTTTGTGTCGATTTTGTGGATGGTGTCCACTCTTAAGGACTTTGGGTTAAATTTTGCTAGTGTTCCTCTTTTACGTGATAACATACGCTATTAACATTGCTAAGAACCACATGCAACACTCTAGGACCAAGCACATTGACATTCGCTATCACTTCATTAGAGACCATGTCGAGAAGGGTGATATTGTCTTGCATTTTGTGGAGTCAGGGGTCAATTGGTGATATCCTCACCAAACCTTTAGACCCAACTAGGTTTGCCACCTTGAGAAGTGAGTTAGGGTAATTTATCCCTATGGGTTGGTTTGAGGGAGTTCGATCTTTTACGATCTTACCTTGTTCTTTTGATCTTTTATTGTTCTTTTTACGAACTTATTGATCTTTTGAACTTTTAGGTTTTTAGGCTTTTATTGCATCTCATTGTATCATATTGCATTCATATGAAAAATACATCAAGTGTTATGAAAAATCCAAAAGATGCATTGTAATATAAGATCTTACCTTATCTTTTAAAATTGATGAAGCTTTGCCTATTACCCTTTGGAGCTTTAGTATTTCAATTCTTGCTCAATGCCATGTCTAGTTCTTTGACTTGCTAAAATTATCATGCTTTTACATGTGTAGCTAAGTCTTTGCTATATGAGCTAGAACTTTAAAACAACTCGAACTAAAAATTGCAATTTGTGGATGTTTTAGCGAGTTGCGCAATTAGTGCTCCTTTTGTGACATTGGCCTGTCGAATTGCTTTGTGAGCTCTTGAATCTAAAATTGACCATTACTTGAGCTTTTGTGTTCTTGAGATTCTAAAGCGCTCTTGTAAAAAAATGAAAAATCAAGATTGTCTTATGCTTAAAATGTGCCAAACTATTCTTACGAGGCCTTGTCAAATGACATGAACTTGGAGATAGTTTGATGATCGAACGATCTCATGGGGATTGCTTGTCGAAATGACATGAACCTCAAGATTTGTCGCCCGGTAGAAGCTTAGAAAGAGTTTGTGGATGGCTCGTAGTCCGGGATCTTCTTTACTAAGATATACCTTTAATCAACTTCAGTGAAGCTTAGGATGAGTTTGTGGATGGCTCCTAGTCCGGGATCTTGTCACTAAGTTAGATCATTAGTCAACTTCAATATTCATTGCAAATGAAAAGCTGTTGACAAATGGGCTTTTAAAAATCTTGAGCAAAATGATTCAATCTGAGGACTGATTGACTCTTATGTGGTCTTTGTTAGATTTTTGATCTCATTTTGACATTTTGACATGGCCAATTTCATTTTAGGATCCTGTTGATGAACTTCTTTGAATTTGAAGCTTTGCTTAAATTGATCAAATCCATTGCTTTACTTTTGAGCCTTTGTGCTTAGCTTTGATATATATGTCTTATCATGATCTTGCTAGCACTGTCAGGCTTGATATGTTGTGTGTGCAATATTAGAAATGCTAGCTAGCTCTTTTGGGTAATCTCCAAAGCTTCTTGTAATCAAAATTTGAAAAATACAAAAATGAAGCCACTCCATTGCACTTCATGCATACTTCTTCTTTTTGCTTCTTTCTTCATTCTGCAAATTGCTATCTCTGGATGAGAGGAAGGCGTGATTCCTTGATGACTCCATTGTCAAAGGGGAGAAGATATTTTCAATGTTGGGAAGTTTATACAAAGGGAGAAAGTTGGAGAATTTGAAATTTTACAAATCAGGGATCATAGTGAGGGGAGTTTTGAATTGCATTCTTATTGCCTTATTGACACTTGAACTTGAATTGCATTTATTACACCTCACAATGATCAAAGGTCAATTGAACAATTGTTCTTTCATATGGACCTTAAGTGAGATTTTGATTTTTTAAAATCAAAGTTTTTATGCTTTCTTTTGCCTTATCTCACTTGTCTATGCTATTACGATGCCGACTTGGTCATTTCCATTGCTTTCTCTTGCTTATGGACCAAGTTGTGCCTTTGTGCGAAACGAAAGTATTTTACTTTTCAAACCTTCAAATTACATTTTACGGATTATTGCCAATGTGTTCATCAAGGGAGATTGTGGATATCATGGGGATATGCTCGGATCTTAGGATGATGTGACAATTGGCAATGGCGTTAACGGTTTGTCGTTTCACGGGTTTTCGACAAAGTTTGAGATCTGTTCGGGCATTACGGGCGAGGCGGTCCGACCGCCATAGCATGGCGGTCCGACCGGTCCCAATCGGTCGGGCCGCCATGTCGTGATCGGACCGTACCGTGACAAAATGGTCGAATGGGTTGGGCCAAAAATAGGTGTTGTAGACAAGTGAGGATCCTAATACACTTGGTCTCATAATTTTGGAGTTCCCAAGCAAAAGTTCTATTGGTTTAAAGTTTCGATGGGTTTGGATTTTGGGGTTGAAAATTGGCTAAGTCCCTGGTGCGGTCGGACCGCCTTGTGGTGGAGGTCGAGCCGGCCGTGTGGCGATCGAGCCGACCACGAGGCGATCGACGGTTCGACTTTGTTCATCGGCCAACCGTGGCGATGATGTTTTGTTAGGTCAAAGTCATGGGTTTGATGCATATGTGTTGCATGTTTTGACTAACGTGGGTCAAGTTGTGAAGAACTTGTTCGGATTCGATTTACTTGTTTATTGTTGTGCGGGTTGCTTGGTGGTCAGCGACGGTCAGCGGCGAGGATGATCGGGACTAGGCTTGGAGAGCGAGGTCCAAAGCGATCGGCGATGCGGGTGAGTCAATGAACTCAAGTGTGGTGCGAGAATAGACAAGGATGACCGAGCAGGCGATTCGGTGCGGCCCAGTTGGATCAAGCGGCGGGGTCGGTGCAAGTGCCATGGTGGTTACGGTGGGGCGGATGGGAGAGACTTGCCGACATGTTGAGGCCGTTGATCAACCTACCGTGGCGAAGCATGGGAGGTGCTTCACAAAGATGGGACTCGGTCTTTGCAAAAATATCGAGAAGGGGTATTTTGGTAATTATACCAAATACCGCCTTGGTGACTTTGACGACTCGCGGCGCAAGATGGCGTGGAGAAGCGGAGTAGGTCAAGAGGAGATGAAGGCGGCGCTCGAGAGCGTGCGTGTGTGACCCGTTTGTTTTGGGCCTTAGGGAGCCCATTAGGGTGACTCTTCTAGAAGGTTTAAGTCTCCACTATAAATAGAGGAGGGAGGTGGTGCACCCTTCAACCCTTTCATGCTTGAAACCCTAGTTTTGGCTTAGGTGCTTAGGGAAGGTTTAGTGGAGGTTTTTCATCAAGTTTGGTCTTGGTGGATTCACTGTTCATCAGGACGGACCGCCCCTCTGAGCACCGGGACCGTTAGATGAGTTGAATGTCCTTCCGACAATCCTCTTCGCCTTGCCTTGTCCTTCTATTCACCCCCTATCACACGCTTGGTGTGAGGTAGGAACAAGTGAATTAACTGATGGACGTCCATCAGTTCGATTGCCTCTGAAAGGTGGTGTTTGAGCGCCCGTACAATCTCCATCAGGATGTGATGGCGGGTTTGACTGTGAAGGATTGTGCACGGGAACCTGGTTGGTATCTCCGATTGCATTAACTTCATGCCTCCAATAGCGATCTTCCGACGAGCTCTCGTTATAGCTAAGGGAGAGCCTTCCAGAGCTTTAGCCAGGAGCCTCCACGGCGGAGAGCAGCTGGAAATTACCACCTCTGGCGGGCTTTGTGGTGGATTCAGCTGATCCAGCGGATTGCTGATCATTCCTACTTGGCCTTCGACCAGTGGTGGTAATTTCATTGACACTCTCACCAAGTGTCGGTTGGCTCCCGGAATGCGTAGAAGTCTTTGGCGAATACCGGTCGCCCATTATAACATCAAGAGTATGTTGACTCTCTGATGCTAGGCTACCGTCGTCGTTCTTGCCGGTCTGATGCTTTAGTTCCTCTGTGCTCCTTCTTTAAATAACCAACAAAGAGGTAACAGTTACTCCTGGAGAAGACATCTATTAGAAGGGACACGTCTGGTCGGGAGGACAGTTGCTGTTAGTGAAACAGTAACTGGTCATTGGTTTTGCATCTGTGAGAGACTAAACTGTATGATAGTTGTTGTCAGTGTCTTAGGACCATGAACCGTCATGTGGTTTGGAGAAAATATGACATGTGTTTCGTTCATCACACAGTAAGAATATACATGGAGTCAGATCCAGATACCAGTTCAAGGCTTCTGTGAGCAGTCATCTGGTTGGGGACCGGGTACAGGACTTCATCCGACCATGGTACCTATAAGTGACCTTTGGAATCCTTACGTCCACGGAAGTCGTTAGCCTTAGGGGTTACGACCATGAAGATATATGGTCTTTTAATTATGTATTAAAGCAATACATAGAGATTTTAATCCTCGTTAAGCATACTTTATAGTGCCGGTTCAAGTGGCTCGTTCCTCCACCTGTACAAGCAGTTAATTGAGCTTTGCAATAATTACAAGTGCGATATCTACCATTTGGCCGTCTCGAATTTCCTCACTCCAGGTCATGTGTTTCCAACACTCTGTCCTTCGCCCGACGCTACTACTGCTGGGCACGGACCCACCAATATTGCCATCCGTGGACATGGTACTGAAGTATGGCATCCCCATTGGGTCCAGACCACGTTGGTACTCCTCGTACCCCTCCGTACCATCCATATGACGGTCCTCATTCTTTAGAACGAGCGACTTTCACCCATCCTAATCGGTTGATCATTGGAAACAATGTATCTAGCAATTTCCTTATGGGTATAATGAGGGTTGTATACCCAAGAACTTACAGAGCCATTAGCCTCAAAGTTGAGCTACATCTGGACTCCTCCACCTCGCGTGTGCACACCTATCTTTTTTAAGCATACTTTGTAGTGCTGGTTCAAGTGCCCCGTTCCTCCACTTGTACGTGCAATTAATTGAGCTTTGCAATAATTACAAGTTGCGATATCTACCGTTTGGTCGTCTCAAATTTTCTCGCTAAAGGTCACATGCTTCCAGCACTCCGTCCTTCTCTCGGCACCACTGCTGCCGGGCACAGACCCACTAATATTGTCATTCGTGGACGGGGTACTAAAGTCTGGCATCCCCATCGGGTCCAGACCGTGTTGGTACTCATTGTATCCCTCTGTACCATCCATATGATGGTCCTCCATGCTATAGTCTCTCATGCCTGGGGAGAGCCGACGAGCATCGATGGGAGAGGTGGCAGGAGGATGACTAGGGGAGCGGCGGAAGATTGAGCATTAGCAGCCGTGCCCCGCTGCGGCTTTCGTGCTACGACTCCCTGATAGCATAGTGCTACCGAGCTCCGTCGCTCCCTCCGCCGGCTTCATGCTTCGACTCCTTGGTAGCACGCTTTCTATTGTACGGAGCACTAGAGCAAAGAGAGAATCAGAGAAGGGAATATATGCTTCGCTCGGTGGTGAAGAAATGAGCAAAAGAAAATAAGAGAAAGAAGCTATGCTTCGATGGTAAAGAAATGGGCTACAGACGTTCATTTTTACAAACACAGAGATAAAGAATCTCGCGTGGAGCTGTTGCCTTCCATGTTACCCTTTTTCTCTGCTTCGTCTTCTCACTGGAATGGAGCAGACCACAATTGCGTCTATCTCTCATAGACTGTTGCCTCTTTTCCTCCCACCTGTTACTCCCTATTCTCTAATATAGCTACTCACCTTGTCTTGTCACCCATCCTATTCCCTGATCCCCTGTTTCCCCCATCGCCATCAACTATTCAGCAGATCAGCTCCATGCCATCGGGTCTGGCAGCCACCCTATTCCCCATTTCCCACTCCCCTAGTCCCCAGCCTCCCCCAGTCCCACCGCCCTCGCCTAGGACCCCCCCTCTCTGCCACTAACCCATCCCCAGCCCTAGATGGCATTGCAGCAGGCACCCAGCACTTCCCCTACCTCCTCGAGTCCTCCCCTAGCGCCTCCCCCTCCACCTCCCCCTTCTCCCCACCCTCTCCCCCAGCGCCTCCCCACGACCTCCCCTCCACCCCCACCTCCGCCGGCCTCCCCCTTCTCCCCCACCGCCTCCACCGGCCTCGGCTCCACCGCCCCCAACATCCCCCCTCACCGCCACCGCCTTCCCTAGCCACGCCGAGCTCCGCTAGCCTCAGATCCACCTCCCTCCACCACGCGCACGGGCAGGGGAGGCGATGGAGACGCAAAGGTGGGCTTATGGGCTGTGTCGCGGCAAGGAGGCGGGTGTGGCAGTGTGGAGGCGTGCGCACAATGTGAGGGTGGGGGCGACAACATGGAGGCGGGAGTAATGACGTGGAGAGCGAGGCAGGCGGGGACGGTGTTTGTGCGCGTGGCGTCGTAATGAGGCGGGCAGGTAGGGGGTGACATGGAGGCGTTCTGACCTGGAGGCATGGCGACGTCGAGGTGGGTGTGCCGGGCACGACCGGGGTTGGCGATGTAGAGGCGGGGGTAGCGACGTGGAGGGTGGAGGCGGCCAGGCGAGCACGCTGCGCGCGGGCGCGGCAGTGTCGCGGCGGCGTCGCAAGCGTGGTTTTGGCTTGCCGTCGGTGTGCCGGGCTAGCCCGGGTACAGCCCCACTCCCCGTTCTGTGCCGTACTGCCCAACGTGCCCCGTCCTCGGGTCCAGGCCGGCCGCCCGCCCGCCACATGGTATGTCATGTCGTGCTTGGGTCGTGCTTTACCAGCAGGCCTCGGGCCAGCCTGGAAAAGCACGGTCCAACTCCCAGGTCTAGTTTCTATGTTCTTTGCCTTGATGTGATTGCCCTCTAAACTATCATCACCTGCATTTGCAGGTCTTAGACCTGACTTGGGAGTCTGATATGCGCTCACTTAATTATCGATTGCAGTTGCATTACTTCAAAAAAAATGCAAAATTGGCTATAGGGCACTGCAATTTGTCGCCATTTGCTAAAGGACATCCAAAAACATGGTTTCGCCATAACACACTCTAAAAACATGTAATTTTACCGTAGGACACTAATGCGACTATCTTATCATTTCTGGGACAAAGGCGAGAGACAAAGCAGGCGAATTATCTATTTTGCCCTTCGGTTGGACCTGGCTGAGATAGACCATTTAGGCCCGCTCATGACCTGACCGCACCCATCTTGGACTCACTCACTCTCTCTCTCTCTCTCTCGCCAATCTCGCACTCTCTTTTCTTTCGTGCTCGCTCTGAAACCCTAGCGGCCGCGGCGACAACTGGGTGTTGCTCGGCGGCAGACATGGCGGGTGGTTCATTCTCTGGGTTGTCTTCCTAGGCGCTCACGCACATAGTGGTAGACTCCCCTTGGTGTAGTGCCCCCTTTGCCAGACATTGGTGGTGGAGCGTACCTTTCGGACGACCTCCAATCTGGGCAAGAAGTTCTTCAAGTGCCCAAAGAATGAAAATGTGAGTAGTATTTGGTGTTTCGTTGATATTTGGTTATGCATTTTTCTTGGAATTTGATATATTCATTTTCATGTCCTCTTGGTTTTGGTCTTTAGTTGATTTTCAGCTCCGAAATATTACAAAATTTTCATGTGGGAAGCTAAGTACAAAACCTATTTGGTTGATAATGAATTGTTCCATTTTGACATTAGGAGTCCTAATGATGCTATAACCCGACTGCCGACAGCGGTGTCCTCCATGGAAGCCACCCTGGATGAGTTGAAGTTAGCCGTGAGTGAGGTCCAGGAGACCATGGAAGAAATAAAGAATTCCATGACCGACATGCAAGGTGTCATTGTAGTGCATATCAAATTTGGCCTTTTGCAGGCCCTGAAGGCAGGCCACAGATTCCTTTGGAAAACCTCCCTATGGAACCTCTTTTGAAATTTTTTGACTTAAGTGCCTCATACACTCCCTATGTTCAACCCCATTTGTGAAGATCCTAATAATAGCAGAGTTAATGCCTTTTCCTGCATCTGTAGATATCACCAAACCAAGGGTGAACCAATGGCTCTGTGCAAACCATGCATGAACCACTACTAGTTCTCTACACTTTCTGATTCAAAAACTCCATAAACTACTAGAAACATCCAATTGTGTCCATCAATCCCTATGGCAGATGCTAACTGACCCCTCCACCTACTAGTGAGCACAGTTGAGTCAATGCCTAAGTAAGGTCTGCGGCTATTGAGGAATCCATCAATGCAAGCCTTGAGGGCAACAAACATCTTGTTGAACCTCATCTTGTTGCCAACCTACTCATGTTCTATTTCTACTATGTTGCCAGGACATCTCTCTAATTCTGTCTTGAAGCTGAAAACATGTTCAAAACTGTCATCCCATTTGGCTAATATCTCATCTAGTGTCATTTTCCATCCATCCCAAATTGCATAATAAGATATATTGATTTTGTATTTCTCCTCTAAAAACTTCTTTATAGCGGTAGCACCAATTGTAGGATCATGTCTCAACTTTGCAATAACCCTATCCCTGACCCATGCATTGGTAGCCATAACGTTCCTCTCAACTTTGAAAACATGAAGACATGATATGAAAACATGACAAAAGATTAACAATATGAAAACATGATAGCTTATGAAAATTAGAAAGCTTACCATCCAAGTCTTGCCATCCTGAAGTCTTGACACATGTATCCTCCACTTGTACTTCTTGGCCATGCAATGTGCTCTGTACCTGGATGCCTCACTGTATGTAGCTGCAATTTCAACCTCATTAAGCACTACATATTGCCTTATACACCTCTTAAAGCATTCACCATCCTCAAAAGTAACTCAAATGTCTATGTTAGGATTCTCTATGTCAGTTACATGCACATTAGACTGGCAGCCAGCCTCATCATCAATTGAAGACTCATCCTCACTTTGATCATCATCATCAGATCCTAGCACATACTCAGAGTCTGAGACATCGTCACTTGACATCAAGTCTTTGACTGAAGCTTCTCATCATCCATACCCACATACTCTTCTGGGTCATCCTCACCCCATTTGTCCATATCAGCAGCAGGTGATGAGGACATCCCTCCTTCGGATACATGTACTACACAAGACCCTCCAGATTTGGGTGTTGGACTACAAGGTCCTATGACAAGAGCTAGAGCACGTGACTTAATCTATCAGGTAAAATCGTTTCTAGGGCTGAGTGTATTATTTGAGAACTCTATGATGCTGCCTAATGGAGATGATTTACTTGTACTGTAAATCTAGGATTACGACCCGGCCCGCAGGTTTACGACCACTTCAAGAAGGCCTACGACTGTTCAAGAAGGTCTACGACCACTTCAAGAAGGCCTACGACCAGCTCAAGAAGGTCCACGACTGGGCCTCGCAGGCCTACGACCACTTCAAGGAGGCCTACGACCGATGACTCGTTGGGAGCACTCTACGACCGAGAGGCGAGCACAAGACTCGTTGGACACAATCTATGACCAAAGATAGCATGGACTCCTCAAGACCACCCTAGAACCAGGTCCTACGACTTGATCTTCGACTGAAATATGCGACACAAGGTGTCACACACCGCTTTGGAAACTAATAAGACTTTGTAAACGTGACGAGATCGAGTCCAGTTGTGTACGCCTCATCCCACTACCGCACAACCCTAGGTCGACCTCCTCACGTCCCCTATATATATACAAGAGCGCCATAGTTTAGAGGCGGGTTTTTCTTAGATTATTCTGCCAATTGCAGTTTCGCCGATTATCGGTTTGAGGAACTCCACTTGTAAACTTCATCCATATCCGCAATACAATTCAGATTGCATCTACCTTGTTCTTGTAAGTTGCTTCGATTGCTTGCAGGAACAATAACCTTCGTGGTAAGGTCGATCGCGTGCAAGCGTGGTCGATAACGACAGCGTCGGGTGTAGCGATTGCGAGGTGACGATCTGTTGGTCTGAAGCCTCAAAGCGTCAACGTCCTCACGACGAACCAAATCGAACCTATCGGAAGATCGGGCCACTGTGACTCATCAGCAGGTTTGCAAGGTCCTGACTCATTGTCTTTGCAAGATGTGCTTTCTTGTGTTGGGAAATCAAGGGCAGATGACAATGTCTTCTACGAGGAGGTGGCATGCTGGACACAAGATAGGTTGCTAGTGTTTGACTGCCTACATGCATTGGAACCAAATACACTAACAAGCAGTGGGAGCCTCCTCATGTCCCAGTACATGTCAAACACATCAAGCAAAGTTGAGTTAGAAGCAACCTGGGTATATCTACTATAGTTTTTGTTCCAAATGGTGACAATAAGTTTTTTGTTGCTTTCATGCTGCACCTCATCGTCAAGATCTTTTAGTAAGTCAAAAAAACTACTAGTACCCCTATCTACAACCTAGTTAATGTCACGACTAGCATGGTACTCTTGACTACCATCGTTAGTGATCTCAACATAAGAACCAACATGAACAACTACTCTGCATGCCAATTCCGAATCCATCCTACGCACATTAGAATGGAACGAAAACAGCAACATCAAAGTACAACCGTAAATCAACACAACATCAACCCAGATCTGAACTATACACACCAAATCAACACCAAATCGATATAACAAGTGAAGTAAAAGGGGTGAACATGAGGAAGAAGCTTACCCGTCGAGGACCCATGAAAGCTACATAGTTTTCGACAGGGAGTCTGTTCTCCTGAGGCGCCACATCTTCGACTCTAGCGACTTCATCTCCGTTAGCCCTCAGCGACCCATGCTCCAGGCAATTTCGAATGGTGGCGGTGGTATGCGACGGTGAGAAATTTGGGGGGAGAAGTACTGTGAGGAGCCCTCAATAGTACATGCTCCAAGCGATTTTGAATGGCGGTGGCGCGATGACGAGAAATTTGGGGGAGAAGTACTGTGAGGGAGGACTTTGGAGGAGGAGTGCATAGGTTTTAGGTCCAACAAGCGTGAGGTTTAGAGTTTGGCTTTAGGGTTCGATCGCACCCGGATGGCTAGGGACACCCGAGTCTTTTCCAAAAAAATTCTCTCTCCCTCAGCCTAGAAATTACAAAATTACATGTTTTTAGAGTGTGTTATGGCGAAACCATATTTTTTTGGATGTTCGTTGGCAAAGTGCGACAAATTGCAGTGCCATGTAGCCAATTTTGCCCCCCAAAAAAATTATCATTTGAGATTTAGTGCCATTGTGAATTTATGGTTTCCTTGTAGTGAATCTCAGGTTATAATGATGTTCTCCTTTCTTTCATTCTCTTTTCTCTATTCCCCTGTTTCCTCTTATTCTCTTTTCTCTATTCCCTGTTTCCTCTTACCTTTATCAACTTATCAACTCGATTCGTCAGAACAACTTCCACCGCGTCTCTGTACCTATTCTTTTTTCCTTTGGATTCTAATTCGACAACCGCTTATTTTTCTCAATAAACATGGATTTGACTCAGAATTATCCATTTATTACAGTTCCAGGGTTTCTCTGAATCTAGGCGGCAGGTGCCCACCCTTATCTAGATTTGGAAGCTACAGCCTACAGGACGGCTCAGCTGACGATGCTGATTG
Organism: Hsuehochloa calcarea; assembly: GCA_036346395.1. Classification (NCBI taxonomy): domain Eukaryota; kingdom Viridiplantae; phylum Streptophyta; class Magnoliopsida; order Poales; family Poaceae; genus Hsuehochloa; species Hsuehochloa calcarea. The sequence continues at coordinate 26,227,531 of CM070601.1, read as the reverse complement.
CTGAAGGCATGGAGCAGACAGGTACACCACTTTTTCATTGTCTTCCGACTTCCCTCTACACCCCTGTTATCTCTTGATCTTCCTCTGAACCACGGATGTCTCGAGCAATGATGCTGAAGAAGACAACTGAGTAACTGCACATACTTAAACCCTCCGCGCGTACATTACGCACCTTCACGGCTACCAAATCTCGCCCTAATTTCCGTACATCAAGCACACATTTACAAAGCGTTCCATCCGGAGATTTCCGTATGCGCAGTACTGCTGCTCGTGTTAATTAATTGGCATGTTGCCGCCGGTACGGGCACGCATTTGCTAGCCTCCCTCGGGCTCCATCGGTGTGCAGCGTTACGTCGTGTACTTGCGATCGTCTCTGGATCTGCGACTGCACGTTAACCGAAAAGGATCTTGCAGGCCAGCGGCCGAGCCAAGACTTTCGGGAAGAGGGTAGGGTGCGGAATTAAGAAAATATTATAATAATTTAACATACATATTAACTAAAGCCACGTAACTCAAATGACAAATGGTGGGTTGAAATATTAATTAGAGATGCAAATATGATGCATATGGTCATGTATGTATAAATATACATACTATACCTAGTATATGTTATAAAATTAGCGGTTTTAGAAAATATTCTGGTATAATTCCAGCAGCATTTATCATAATTAAATCATATTTCAAGCAGCATATAAATAACATAAATAATATAAATACATGTAATCTTTTCATGTCATGTAACACATGACAATATGCTCAAAATAGAACTTGAGAACAAGCAAAATCAGTATAATGCTCAGATTTAATTAAATGTTTGTTGCCCTCAAATATCAGGCTGCTCAAGATGAGATCTTGGCCTCCTCGCCACTTAGGTCAAATTCGATAACAAATTAAATATAACAATACTCTGAATTAAATCGGGTCTTGAGCTCAAACAAAATCTTGATAGTCTAATTAGTCACTTGATGCAAATCATCCATTCTGAATTCACTGAAAAACATATAATGGATTCTACCACTCAAGATATCAATTGACAACAATGTATAACAGTTACCGAAAAGGATCACAATGAACAGAAACTGAACAAGGATCACAGAGGACTGCTAGTAGTATCCAAATGAAGCAATTGCATAGCATAATAGAAAACAACAAGTAATCTACAAGCTCAAGACTAGTTTATATCCAATTATTGTATTCAATTCTCACAAGTGACAATAATCCTCATTGAGCATTAATCCGAACCCACAACATTACTAAACCAAGTCTCCCAATACTAGTCAAGAATTATAGAGTGCAAAAATCAATTAGCACAACACACTCTAGTAAAGTAATACAAATATGAAAAACAAAAAACTCACGAAGTAGATGTCACTCGAAGCCACCGAGTAGAACTGGGCAAGGCACGCGAAAAGCATTGTCTCAAAAACTAATCACCCCGTTGTGTTGTGTTTGAACGGACGAGGTCGTCGGAAATATAATGACAATTCGCAATACGTGACACACCAAAATTGTGAAGTCGAGGTACAGAGAAATACCGCACAAGAGTCAATCACAGTGCACCAGCCAAATGTACCCACAAAGCACCAAAACCAAAGATCACTTCCACTCCCAGATCAATCCAGAGCCAACCAAGACCAAGCCCCAATTGCACAATTGCCAAGTTTTCCCACCGCACACCCAATAGAGAAGAGTGCACAAGAAGGAACCGACGGAATGTGCAATGAGGAAGGTCCAGACCTCACCACTGACAGCGGCAAGTCAACACAGCGGCATGAGAGCTCCAAAGCACCCAAAAAATGAAGCTCAATCGAGGGAGAAGAAAATCACACACAAAAAAAGGAAAAGATCACACTTTTTTAACGGGTCAAGAAGGAAGATGAGAGGAACCACTTTAAGAAGGAGAGGAGGAGGCCCGGGGTGCCTCTCCAACGGCCGACGTGCAACACACCCGAGCCATTGCCCGGGCGCCCGCTTCGCATGCGCCGCCACATGCCTCAATCGCTTTAGGGTTGGATATACGGTCTCCAACCTTATCTTTCCCCCTAACTAAATGACGGGTGAGCCCCACCTCTTATTTTATTTTATTATATATATATTTTTCTTAAAATAAGAAATTACTGAATAGCCTTAAAAAATACAACAGTGTATACTTGTTTTTTTTCCTAAAAAAATTGGGGGTCCAACTTCACCGATGCACCTAACTGCCACCGCCCTTGTTGCAGGATCGTCACGCATCAAGGCTGGACGCCAGGACGTACGATGCTCCGCGTACCACATCATGCATGTTCTGGGAGCCGTAGTTCTAGGAGAAGAAATAATGCGTACAATTGTACAGCGCTGCAGTGGTAGCGAGGCGATCTATCTTTATTAGCCTTGGCGCGGTGAGCGTGAATGCGTTGATGGGCATTTATCACTCTCAGTCTCTCTTACGCCGTTTTCCTTTGCGTTTTTTTTTCCCTTCCCCTCTCTTCTCTTCTCTTCATATGGTCGCCATGTTTTATATTACTACTACACCTTGCCAACGAAACACGCATGAAATGGTTGGTACTCGACTGCTCGTCAAACTGTAAAGAGGTGAGCTGAAAGCCTGAAAGACATGGCCTCCTCAATTACTCCCCGGAGGCGATCTGTTCGGTCCCAGTTGCTGCCATGTGGGTCAGAGCTGACGCGGATAAAGTGGATAGGGATGGGTGTTTCGTCGTACAACGGCCCCACAAGACAGTGACGCAACGCAGCACAGCACCAAAAGCTTTGCTTCGGTGGGCACCTGCTGGCTGCAGCAGCAGCAAAGCCCGGGTTCGAGATCGTGCTTAGATTACCCTTTTGTCATGTGTTGGGGTTGTTCTGGAAGCGTGATGTCGACTGGTCTTTCCATTCCCGGCTCTTTTGACTGTTCGGCCTGGCCCTTTTCGGCATTCCTCCACGCCGCCGAGAGAATTTCAGTGTGATGCGCAGCATCGTCAGAGCAAAAGCACGTTTTGTCGTTGGAGCAGAGGACGAGATCCATGTAAAAGAGCAAAATTCGTTCTCACTTCTCAGATTTGTTTGTTTGTTTGTTTGTTTTTTCTTTCTCCTTTGGAATTCGAGCTATCACTCTCGCTTGGTAAGTTGTGTCACTTGACATAGGAACACGCACACTGCAAGAGCTCAAGTGTCAAGGTAACTAAACTTCCATAGTCCACAGAAGTATGTACGGTTTCGTTTGGTTTAATTTCGATCCGTAACCATGTTTTCGATAGTTTTTTTTTAAGGAAATGTTTTGATAAGTTGGAACTCCGGCAAAAAGAGGAAAAAAAAACTTGTGGGTCGTGGAACCGGCGGACTGGCCAGCATTCCTCCAACGCGGTCTACCTCGGTTCCTAGTTTAGTTCCTACAGCCCATGTGCCGTTTCCCCATCGGCCCGCCGGTCACATGCCCGCCAACCCCGCACCATTGTGCGTCCTGCCCAGTTCTGTTCCAGGCTCCTCCGTTCCGCTACCTGAGGAAAACAGCCCAGCCCACACGGACAAACGGGACGCACCTATCACGGCCGCGGCTCTGCCTACCGCAGATGACCGAGGACCACGAACGAATCCACCCCAAAACCCATCGAAATCCGGCAGGGCTCACGGTCTCAGCTCCTAGCAGTAGCAGACCATCCGCCGACGCCTCCTCGGCCCGCCCTCGTTAGGCGCCCGCGCGCCGGCCTAGATCTCCTCAGGCTCCACCACTGCAGTCAGCAGTGAGCGATCGCTCAGCGCACACCACTGCACCGCACCTCCCGGCGCACGGGGCCACGGCTATTCGCATCAAAATCGCGCCCGACCCATCCTATCCTCCCTCAGCGAGGCCTCGGCTGCAATTCCCAGCACCCACCGACCATACGAGCCCGAAGCCGCGGCGGACCCATCCGAACTAGCGCATCCGCCCGCTCCAAATTTCCAGCGAAATCGCGTAGATAAAAGTGTTTTTTTTGTCATAGTACTGTTAGCATCGTGATTAATAAAAATAACATCCTCTTAGCTATAATGTTAAAAATAACACAACAGAGCTACCGACGAACGACGTCCAAGGGGGCTTGACTTACCCTCCACCGTCGTCGGAGGGTCAGACTCCTTGCGCCACAAGCCCAAAACCAACCCCCAGGGACCGGACCTGGCGCGTGGTCGGAGCTGCCTTGGCCGTGCCCACAAGCCACGGTGAGCCTCCTCCTCGCGCCACGTTGTCATCCTGTGCCCTGGGGCACAGTCCCACCCGACTCAATGCCCCCAGGCCACGATGAGCCTCCTCCTCACGTCATGTCACCGTCCGGTGCCCTATGGCACCCTAGGGCATGGTACCGCTTGACTCAGTGCCCTAGGGCACGATTTTGCGCCAATTCTGATGCCCCAAGGCACGGTGTCACCTGTACACCTGTGTGGAAGGGAATCAAATTGATTCCCTCTGTCCTATCCGTCCCATCACGGCCATCACCGCATGCGAAAAACTCGCGTGAGGGAGGGAATCCGATTCCCTCCTATCGCTTCATGCTCGGGCGTAATTTCTGCGTCGCACGACTATAAAACCTGGCTCGACTATGAGAGAGCTCTCATTCTCAGCCTCGCTCGACAAAGAGAGACAGAGAGAATATATTTCCAATTTCGCATGCGATTAAGGATTATTTAGAGTAGTCATTAGCAGTCATATTTTTACAGAAAGTTTGAGGAGCACGTAATTCTTTATTGTATATATTTCCTTTATTAGATATAGTTAATTAGTCGCAGTTAATTAGTCGCACTTAATTAGTTGTAGTTAATTAGGCGTAATTAATTTAGTTATTACCATTTAGTAATAATTAATTTTGTCTTAGTTAATTAGTCGTCATTAATTAGTCCCAATTAATTATGTCATAATTAATTGGTTAGTCGTAGTTAAACAGATTAATTCAATTAGTCCTAATTAAATTAATCTTATATAATTATTAGTGTCATAGTTAATTAATTATCAATTAATTAGTTGTAGTTAATTAGTCACAATAATTACTCGTAATTAATTTAGTTGTTATTATTTAGTCATAGTTAATTTTATGATAATTAATTAGTCGTAAATAATTTAGTCATTATTAATTTATTCATTGATAATCTGTCTCTTTCATCTCTTGCAAGTCATACCTCTACCGGAGCTACTCGAATCATTTTACGATGAACATCACCGGAGCAAGTTGTGGACCATCAGGGATGGGGATGGTCCTCCAGCCTTCGTGCTTCAGTCGGAGAAGCATTACTAGGACCTTGATGCTCGCTATGTCCAAATCCTTCTGGACATGAGCTTGTTGTCCTTGCGAGGATGCACCAAGTCGGTTGCTACTTTACCCTGTACGGTAGTATCATGTCAGCACTTGTTGATAGATGGAGACCCGAGACGCGCACCTCCCACTTTCGGCAGGGAGAGAGGACGGTCACTCTCCAAGATGTCTCCTTCTTGATGAGTCTCCCGACCACGGGAGACCCACTTGTTCCAGCCAGTCCACCATCAAATTGGAAGCCCGATTAGCGCATCGATTCGGCATAGCCGTCCCAGACAGGGCTCGTGGTGTCCCTTAGACATGGCTGAGGAATTTCAGTCAATGCTCGGTGAATGCACCTAACAAGGTTGTTAGAACGCACCTCGTCGCTTACCTTCTTCATCTTTTTTGGTTGGGCCTTGTTTCCCACCACACAGCATGATTGGTTCTACCCCAGCTTGTTCTACATCGCTGAGTTTTTGGCTGACGCGGAGCCTAGGGTGATGCCCTATTACAGCTCAACCATCATTTGCGCCACATACAGGGGGTTCTGTGACACTTCGCGGCGCGATACCAGTTTGAAACTGGTCCTTATCATTTTGTACATGCTCCTACAGCTGTGGAGTTGAGAGCACTACCCTATTGGGCGGCCCACCATCCAGAATGCACCGCACCCGTACCCCGAGTTGAATGACCATATAGACGGGTCCACTATAGGCACCCGGTGGACTATTGTCAAATTATGCTGGGCCAGAGATGGACCGACGAGGTGCTACCCTGTGTTCCACAACGAGTTTGAGTGGTTGCACGATGACAGCATCATATGATCTCTATGGAGCCCAAACTTCGTGAACACGGTAGCGACGCACGGACTGTCCATGTAATGCATGCAGGACGCCAGATTATGGGTGACGACCTGCCACCTTGTGTTTTCCCATATGGTGGAGCCTTACGTGCTACAACATGTAATGCGACCGTTCGATCTCTACCAGGTTGTGCCCCCTCTCGACAGGAGGTTGTTGGAGCAAGCTATCCACTTGTGAATCCAACTCCATCCGAGTAATGTTTACAGTTCATACCTATATCCGCTCTTCTCACATAAATATTTCTCGAATGCAACCAATAGAGGACGAGCCGACATTCTGAGGATGGGCAAGCATTCCATCATCAGCGGACTACTGCTTGGACGGAGACGGTGCACAACGAGATTCTACAGGAGCAACGATTGTACGACGTTCAGATATACCATGAGTACATTGAGTGGTACGTACCACGATCGCGCACCAAACTCACCCGTTCTCCACCAAAGCGTCTGGAGCAGGTCACACACAAGGAGAGGCTTTCTCACTCGTTCGATCGACACAGTGCTTCGTGGCGTGACGACACTATAAAACACTCAAACCTATGCTCGCTTCATTCATGATTATTTTACTGTTTGGAACTAAAAGCTGTTGTCTATCGCTTTAGTTTGATTGGATCCAGCGGATCTCACGAGAATCCTATTACGCCATTTGCAGCCCAGACCACACCATTTCGGACATCTCATTACTCTCAAGTCCATCTTTGCGAAGTCCAAGAAAATAATCAAGAACTTGAGCTACTGTTGGTCGAGAGACGACGCCCTTCAGTGTGACATGCAAAATTTTGGAGTCTTTTGAAGCCTTTAAAAATAAAAATAACCATTTGAAATTTGTTCTTTAAGTTAGAGCCTGATGACGGAACTCTGCCTTACCCTTTCGGTAAAACCTCGGTTGGTTTGAGGTAGCCGCAACCTCCTCTATGGATGCAACATTCTCTGGTGAAATTCCGTACTCAGTGAGAGCGAAGATATCATAATTTTCCATAATGAAAACTGCAAAATCAAAATTAATGCTATTATTATTTTCATCTTAGCATAACAAATAATAACAATAAAAATATGAAAAAATAATATTGTACCTTTTTTGATGACTTGCTGCCAGAACTTGAATTTTCCTAAATTTGGAATAATTTTTTTGAATTTTGCCAAATTATGTCACAACGAATTTAAATTTGCACAACAAATTTTGAAAGAGAGATTGAGTAATGGATGGGTGCTGAATGAGAGAGGTATGATGCTTATTTATAGAAAAAAGCTCAAGATTTTTTTATTTTTAAAGACCCAAACGATCAAAAAAACAGCCAGAATTTCAAAAATCCAAACGTTATGGGCTAAATGGGTCGTGCAGGGCACAACCCGTAAAGGCTATATTGCCACCAGGGCGTGCTGTGCCAGGCACCACCCACCATGCTGATGTAGCCTACCAGGCATGCCTCCTCGCCTCCCTCTAACCTCTACCCCCTACCCCATTCGCCTCCCTCGCTACCTCCGCTCATGCGCCCAAGCCGCCTCGCCTTATCCTCTCTCCCGTCCCGAGCAGCGCTGTCGTCTCCTCCCTCCGCACTGGTCGTCGGCGCCGCCCCGCCCTCCTCCTCCCCTCTCCTCTCCTCGTCGCCGCGTTGCCTCCCCGTTTCCTCCCTCCGTGCCAGCCGTCGGCGCCGCCCCACCCTCCCCTCCTCCTCTCCTACTCCTCGTCGCCATGCCCGCCCCCCCCAAGCCCACCGCGCCTCGCCTTCTCCTCCCTCCTGTCCCGAGCGGCACCACCTTCTCCTCCCTCCGTGCCGACCGCCGGCGCCGCCCCACCCTCCTCCTCTTCTCCTCCCAACCCTCCCCTGCCAGCTAGCTTCCTCCTCAGCTCCGATCCTCCCTCCCTCCTCGGTTCGCCACCTCGCCTCAGACGTTCCGCACGCGGGTCAGATGGGCCGCACCAGCATTGTGTCGTGCCGTGCCAAACCGTCTCAGCATGCCAGTATTACGGCCCAAACACGGCATAACGCTTTGTGCTGGGCCGGTACAGGCCATCTGGTATCACTACTCCCACCTATCTCACTCCCCCCTCTTGCGACTTCTTAATTTCAGAACAGCAATGACTCGTATCCTACACCATAAAGAATCTCTCTCTCTCTCTCTCTCTCTCTCTCTGTTAATTTTAATAATTCTTGCAAAGACCTGGCTATTCTTTGCTCTAGAGTTTCACGATCTTTACTTTTGTTTTGGTGCCTGTGTGTGAATTGTACTACTGTGTGTGTGTGTGTGTGTGGATTGTTGTTGTCCTTGACCTGGCGAGTGCACGCGGCGACCAGAGGGAGCGGGACAGGCAGGGGGCGCAGGCGCGGAAGCCGGAGCAGCGCTGCGAGAGGGACGCCAAGGCGCTGGAGGATAAGGCCGCCAGGAAGGCGGCGCAGGTCGGTCAGGGGGGCGGCGCCGACGCCAGGAACAAGGGCGCCAGCAAGAACGCGGCGGGCAAGAAGTAATAGCTTTTGTTAGCGTTTTGAACGCCCGGGCGGCGTCCATCCGGGCACTGGATTTGTTTCGTCTGATGGATTGTCCTCTTGCTAGGAATTCTAGATGATCTGATCTAAACTCGTTGCAGATTGAGTGCTTGTAAGAGTACAACTCTTTCGACCGTCATCTGCTACCGATCCTTTCCGGGTTGGAACATTTGTCTTGCTAGGATCTTTGATGAAATGGGATCTAGTCGGTGTTTGCATTTACATATTCTCAAAGTTCCTGCAGGCACATTGTTGCTCCTGGACAACCATGACAACCATGAACACGCCGTTGTTGCTTTTGGATTTGGGAAAACTTTGCAATGAGGCTAAAACATAGAAGCTAGACACATACCATGCAAACTACTGGAGCAGCAGAATATGAAAATGGCTCGTATAATGGTAAAGGAGTTCCCTGGTTTTGCTATAACGAATTCCTCCTACAAAGTGGAAACATGTTTTTCTTTCGAAAGAATGAGCTATATATGCCCATGGAAGGTACAAAAACAACAAAATAATCACAGAGAGGACATACAACCTGAGTCGAAAGGATAGGCTGCTTTATGTTCACCGAAGGTATGAAACAGTTACAGATACACTTGGCCTGGCTTCTATACAGTATTTACAACGTAGGGTCCTCTTTTTTTTTTTCTTAATCACTCTTTTGTTGAATTGTGCTTAGTGTTGTTTAACACCATCCTTTCAATCCAAGATTGCATATGCTATTTGAAGCTGACAAAAACCTAAAATTCTTGCACGCTCAATTCAATCGAGATCGGAAGTATCTTGCTCGGAACTGGTTCTGGACCATTTAGCAATCCGGCCGTCCCAGGATGAGCTGACAAGCATGGGGTCGAACGGATGCCAGCTGCAGTCTCGAATTGCTAGCTGATGATATCCTTTCAGTTTGGCAACTTGTGATCCACTTATCTGAACATGAAACAAGATAATCCAATACGTGGGAAGAACTTTTGGAAATCATGAAGAATGTAACAAAGTTTAATTTCTCAAAAGAAGGTGAAACAGGCACAAAAGGGATTCTTTTGTTTGCCAGTCATGACAATTCATGTATGGATTCTAAGGCAAGGCACTTCATCGAAAGGTCTATGTTATCCAAGAGTCCTTAAAAAGACATTTCCATGGTGTTGAAGTGGCATATTTCAAATTCAATGGCATAAATAATTGGTTTCCATGTTTTGCAACCGAAGGTACCAAATAAATACACTGACTATAGCACTACAAGACCTAACCGGTCCAATTGGCGAGGATGTTACATTCCCACACTCCGGGCCAGTTTGATAGGGGGACTTGGATTTGAATTCTTAGGATTTAGTTCAATCCCCAAAATTCCCAAAGAAAACCCTCCATACAAAGGCCCCCTCAAAGAGACAAGCCCTCGTCGGCATACAACATGCAAGCAAACACCTAGAATCACTCCTCGGTACATGTCAACACCATGTGCCTGCATATGAGTCACACCACACGCACCCATACAGCAAGGGTAATGCTGGCACACTATCTATAACACACCAGGTACGTCCAACAAGTCCCAATACTTAAAAGACTTCTATCCTCGGTTTGATCAAAAGGGTTAACCTCAACTGACATCGATGCTGATGCCCAAAGTACTATATGCAACTCTAAGGATACCACCATCAAGTGAGAGTAATCCCACCACTATTAGCCTGAAAGGCTGAGGTGTTATAAATGTTGGATGATATCTTCTGGTTTTGGGAGGGGGCAAAACGGTCATTTTGGCTTGGCAAAGTTCTTTAACCTTGTTAGAGTAATTTTAGAGAGAAAAAAACATGTGGCACAATGCCAAATCTGTATTGTCCTTTTTTCATTCACACCTTCAGAGTTCAGACAATGGATTTTGACTAGTGGCATTTTCAGATTTGCCCCAATTAATCTTAATGAGCTAAATGTCTGTAGAACAATCACACATTACCACAGCACTAACATAGAAAAAAAATGAACTTTCTTGGAATAGAAAAGAAAATAAGTGAATAGAAAATGCATCAAAGAAAAGGTACTAAAAAAAACAGTCTCTAATGGGCTATCATGCATGTTGAAGAGACATACCACATCATAGATACAGACACTAGAATCGTAGGATCCTGTATATATGTACTTCTGTCCCGTGCTGTAGAAAGAGGAATCATACAGGATATTAGCACCTATATAACTTAAATAGTTCGAAAATAACAATTATTCAAAGTTTCCAATCAGTTGATCATTCGTGCAATAGGTAATATTACTTGACATGCTTATCAGTATGAAGAAAAAAAATAAGTTACCCATATGTGGGAGAAAAGTAGCAACGGATTAATGTGCGGAGAACTGAATGGCCCCGGTATGTAGCTAATGACTGATCATGGGGATGCTTTCGTTGCTTATACTCTTGTGGATATCTTGAATATCTGTAGTCCCAAGTAGAGACCCTGTCTTCATTACTGCATGAAACAATAAGATCAAATTAGCTCTATGAGTGGGCCAATATGTTCAAATCCGAGCAACCAAAAAATGGATTAAGCAAACTGTCTGTTTCTTAACACATACCCATCAGCATTGGATGTCATTTTCCTGATGTCCCACATTTTAATAGCTTGGTCTTTTCCATTTGATATGAAACATCGACCATCTCCGCGGCTGTCAATATGAGTAATGCCATGCAAATGTCCAGTCAAAACTCCAGCAGCTTCTCCTGTGGACAAACAACGTCTGTCCCAGACCTGCAGACTGCCAAGATCACATACCACAACACTACCAAAATGAACATAATTATATATATATTCCATAGGAAACTCAAAATTATCTTAGTATACACAAGTTATTGTGTAATGCAAAACCATGTAGGAATTACTGACATATGCCTTCTAGGTGATTGCCCCGTACTCAAGACAATATTAAACATATACTGAGGCCTAGGGTACAAAGCATGTGATTATTAACTGATAATTTACTAGGTAGGTTCTTGTCCAATACACGAGATAATAAAAAGCATATAACTTAGTGAAGTAACTGTTATTGAAAGCCTAGGGTAAAAGGCATGTGAATATCTTCCGTTGATAAATTGACTACAACCAAAATCCATAGTTCTGAATGAACTAAAAGTTTTATCCAAGATTACCCAGTAGGCATGCTTCAGAATTTCAAGCTATCAGGCGTGCATCAATACAGCACTTTGTAGTTTTATTACTTAACCCTACATCTAAATTGTGGTCCCTTTATTTGGTAAGAAACTTATAATTTTATTAACAAAATTCCTCTGAACATATTTCTGTTTTCTATGTCCACACCGTGCAACATAAGCAGCAATAATATTTCGTGATATGCCAATATTCGCAACACTCTTTAATGCATAAACTCATGGTGTTATAACTATATTAGGTAGTACAACCATTTTTGAAACTACACTTTTGGTAGCTTAATAACAGGACTGCAACACGTAAGTGGATCAGTGCAATACCGGCGATCCTTCAGGATTACCACTAACTCTGAAGGATTGCAAACAGGATTGCCAGCAACATAATAACATTTGAAGGTTTAACTTAAGGTTGATATTGCGTCATTGGACTAAGTAAATCCCGAATTCAATTTGATTATTTCTTTCATTTGAGAATTAAGAGTTGGAAACAGCAGTAATGTGAAGAAATTGTTTCATAACTTATAAGTTGTAACATGGGGGTAAAGGAACAAGCAGGATAAGTTAGAATGTTGCCAGAGCTTTTGACATCTAACCTAGTCAGTTAAACCATCTCATTTTATTTATACAGCAATACAAAGCATATTTTTCAGGTATCAGGAATGACAAAAGGCTGTGCAAATGCTCAAAACTCTAGCCGACAATTTATTTATTTCATGACATGCAATCTGCTACTCTAGTGGAAACAAAAAACATCCGGAATCAGCACTTTCAGTCTTTCAGCGATAAGGAGGTTGCAACTAAAGAAACCTTTGAAATGCATATGTTCAGAAATGCTGAAGAAATCTGAGAAAAACAATTAAGTCAAATATGTAATCATAGAAGAGCTTAGATAATTTATAACAGCAAGCTAGCTAGTAGCTACCTTGCATAAATTATCATCACTTCCGGAATATATCAGATGACCAGTTTCATCAGCAAATGCTACTGTGTTGACATCAGACTGAAAAGACAAAATAAAAATAAAAATCAATGACACCTTCAACTAACATACAAAATATTAAGTACAGAAAGACTAATGGCATGCTAACAACCCACAAAGGAAACAAACAAAGATGCCAAGTAGTTCGTCCCATGAAGTTTTGTTCCGGAGAATGAAATCGCAGCTGATGGAACGGAAACCATCGGTAGGTGACGTTGGGCAGCACGGCGACCAAGGCAATAAAGTCTAACTGGCGGTGTTGGACGGCGTGGTGGTTAGTGTTACGAATAATGTGCATATATTCAAGGAGGCCCAATGGACAATATATAGGGAGTACAAAGGGAGGTTACAGATAAGGAAACCAAATAATATATAGAGTCCTACTCTAACACACACCCCTCCTCAAACTCATGGTGGATCACACACACTGAGTTTAGAGAGAAAATACAAATGTTGTATCCTAGTCTGTGGCTTCTTAAAGAAGTCAGCAATCTGTAATTCTGATAGCACAAACTGTAAAGCAAGTACTCCCTCCTGCACCTGTGAGCGAGTGTATGAAGCATCCACACCAATATGCTTGGTGAGCTCATGCTTCACTGGGTCCCGAGTAATACTGATAGCACCTGTACTGTCAGACAAAAGAGTCGTAGGTCTCACCACAGGTACTCCAAAATCTGCAAGTAGCCACCTCAACCAAGTAACCTCTCATCACCATCACGCCATAGCTCTCAACTCAGCCTCTGCACTCGAACGGGAAATTGCAGTCTGCTTCTTAGTCTTCCAGGCAATCAGGGAGGAGCCAAGAAAACACAGTAAACAGAAAGAGAACGATGATCAGAAGGATCACTAGCCCAGGTTGCATCGGAGTACGCCTGAAGCTGTAGTGAGGTAGAGTTAGGGAAAAACAAACGACGGGAGATAGTCCCACGCAAGTAGCGAAGAACACGAACAAGGTGACTATAGTGAATATGAGTAGAACGGGCCATGAACTGACTCAAGATATGAACAACATAAGCAATATCAGGACGAGTGCTCACAAGGTACACCAAACTCCCAACAAGATGACGATATCGAGTAGGATACTCAAGAAGATCGCCATCAGTGGCACGAAGCTGGAGGGATAGCTCCATGGGAGTCTCAGCGGTGCGAGTATCAGTCAGACCAGATCAGTCAAGAAGATCCTGGACATACTTCTGCTGGGAGAGGTAGTAGCCCTCAGGCATGGAAGAGACCTCAATCCCAAGGAAGTATGTAAGAGAACCAAGATCAGTCATCAAAAACTGCTCACTGAGATGCTTCTTCACATATGTGACGAAGGAGGAATCATCACCAGTGATGAGCATGTCATCAACATACAGGAGAAGCAGTGTTCTACCCCGAAATGAGACATGAACAAAAAGAGCAGGATCGTGAGAACTGACAGTGAAACCAACGGCAGTAATCACTGAGGTAAAACGTACAAACCAGGCACGAGGAGCCTGTTTGAGGCCATAAAGAGCACGACGAAGGCGACAAACATGCTCATCAGGAACAGAATACCCAGGTGGCGGCTGCATGTAGACCTTCTCATGCAAAACACCATTAAGAAAAGCATTCTTAACATCCAGCTGAGAGATAGACCACCGGCGAATAGAAACAACCACAACAAGAGTGTGAACAGTGGTCATATGAGCAACAGGGGCAAAAGTCTCATCGTAGTCCCGACCATACGCTTGCTGAAAACCGCAGGCCATAAGGCGAGCCTTGTAGCGCTCAATAGTACCATCAGACCGGGTCTTAATCTTGTACACCCACTTGCACGTGATCGGACGAGCATGCACAGGGGTCGGTATAATATCCCAAGTCTCCGTACGTCGAAGAGCATCAAGCTCTTCTGCCATAGCGAGCTGCCACTCAGAATAAGGAGCAGCCTCATGATAAGAACCAGGCTCAGTGACAGAGAGAGCATGAGCTATTGGAGCAAATCCAAGGCGATCAGGAGGTCGAAGGGATGCCCGGTCACGAAGGATGTAAGGAGGAGCATCACTAGGAGGATCAGATGTGGGTGTCAGCAAGATACCAGAAGATGAAACTGGTGAAGGACGAGGACGTATGGAGTAGTGAACACCAGAGAAACGAGATGATGGTGTTGTGGGAACCAGAGACGGTGCTGTAGGAGACACCGCCGAAGGCGGAGGTACAGAAGGAACCACTGGAGGAGGGGAAGACTGTGATAGTGGAGAAATGGGTGAAGAGTCCGAAAGAGTCAACCATGAAATTGACTCAACAGTGGAAACAGGAGAAGAAGCCGAATCTTGATAGAAGAAAGGTCAAGATTCGTCAAAGACAACGTCTCGTGAAATCCTGATCCATCGAGCAGAAAGACCCCAGCAGCGATAACCCTTAAGCTCAGAACTATAACCAAGAAACACACACTCAACTGACTGAGCCGATAGTTTAGTGCGCTCACAAGGCTGCAGCAGAACAAAACAAGTATAACAAAAAAACACGAAGGTGAGTGTACTTAGGGGCTCGAGAGTAGAGACGCTCTATAGAACTGACACCCTTAAGAGCAGTGGAAGGCTGCATATTGATGAGATATGCAACCGTAGAAACAGCCTCAGCCCAGAATTGTGGTGGAACATGAGAGGCAAGAAGAGTGCGAGCAGTATCAATCAGATGACGATGTTTGTGCTCAGCAACCCCATTCTGAGCATGAGCACCAGGACAAGAAGACTGGTAAAGAGCGCCCT
Organism: Hsuehochloa calcarea; assembly: GCA_036346395.1. Lineage (NCBI taxonomy): Eukaryota > Viridiplantae > Streptophyta > Magnoliopsida > Poales > Poaceae > Hsuehochloa > Hsuehochloa calcarea. The sequence continues at coordinate 26,212,078 of CM070601.1, read as the reverse complement.
GCTCAGAAAGAAACTGTCGAAAAGCACCAGAGCAGTACTCGCCAGCAGAATCACAGCGAAAAATACGAATGACAGAATCAAACTGAGTACGAACCATTGTGCAAAGCTACGATAGATCGCAAGGAACTGACCACGATTAGAGATAGGAAAAATCCATGTAAAGAGATAGGAAAAATCTATGTAAAACAGGAATAATCATCAATGAAGTAGAGCCTAACAGAGCTGTTGAACAGAGTCACCTCGCTGAGAAGATTCTAACGTGCTGGTCTGTCCTCCAGTCGAGGAAGGGCCTCCATACCCTCCCTTGGAGCGTGGACCTCCACGTGCCTTGTTCTGCTTTTTTCGCACCGTACAACGCTGATAGTCGTGCCCGAAGTTCTTGCAATAATTACACTGAACCCCAGTTGGTGCAAAAACAGGAGCAGAAATAGACACATGAGGAGGAACTGTAGTCGAAGCAAAACCGCTGGTGTAGTCGAAGAAGAAGAGGCAGCAAGGACAGCCGGAACAAACTGTGCTGCTAACCCGCGACGAAGCTCCTCAGCACGAAGCGTCGAAAGAGCCTCGGTGACTGTCGGTCGTGGTGAACGGCTTAGCAGTTGAGCCCTGACAGGCTCAAACTCTAGGCGAAGACGGCAGACAAAATCATAAAGACGAAGGCGATCACGATCCGCCTTCATGCTTTTATGACACGCTGCGAGAGCGGAGAAGCTACCATCCACCGGAGCGAGATCGCCAGGCTCGGAAGAAATCGTTGACGGAGGAGTCCTCCTGGCGAAGCCTCTCCAGCTCACGCTAAAGCGAAAAGAACTGAGCATCGCTGCTCTGCTGGTATCGCTCACGCAAGTACTCCCAGATCTGACGAGTGGCACGCAGACCAACGATATCTGGCTGGATGGAGTCGTCGACGATGACTACCAGAATGGCTCGAACACGGGCCTCATCAGCACACCAGCGCTCAAAAGCGTCTATGGCATACTGAAAAGCCTCATCAGCAGCATCATCATCACCAGCAGCTTCCGTCTCCTTCTTGGCGGTCTCATCATCTGTAGGAGATGTAGAGCAGGCTGTCTGGAAGGAGGGTGAACCGGCGACGGCGGATAAGGTCGGGTACCAGTAACATGTCTCCATAGGCGGAGACCATCGAGCGTGATCTCCATGAGTGAAGACCACAACCTGTCGTTCGTTCCATTAAGCTTTGTTCCCGAGAATGCAATAGCAGCGGATGGAACGAAGCCATCGGTAGGCGGCTCTGGACGGTGCGGCGACCAAGGCAACGAAGTCTAACAGGTGGCGCTGGACGGCGCGGCGGTTAGAGCGACGTTTCTCTCTTTTTTTTACACAGTGGGCCGAATCTCTTTAAAAGGCCAGCCAGCCGACCGACCCACCGATTCAGCCTGCTAATCCACGACGCGCACAGGGGGAACTAGGGTTCCCCCCTGCTGCTGCTCGGGTGGCGGTGGTGGCTGCGGCGACTGGCGATGAGCGGCGACCGGCGATCTTCTCCGACAAGCGGCTCGGTGAGGATGCCACTCGGGGAGGCCACGCGCGACTAGGGTTCGGGAACCCTAGTTCCCAACAGCGGCGGCCGGGGATGAGGTGGCGACAGCGACCTCCGGCAGCACAGAGATCTGCGGCGGCGGTGATGGCCCCAGGGAGCAAGCAAGCACCAAATGAGGAGCTTGAGGTTGCGGCTCGGCGAAGGCGGCGGCGGCGGCGACGGCGACGGCGACGGCGATCAAAAAGAGATCTGCGGCGGCGGCATCCAGAGCGGCCCAATGACCGCGATCTGCACATCGGCGACGAAGCGACGAGCGGCTTAGCGAGGGCGGCGGCAGCAACGACGGGCAACCCGGTGATGACGGGCTCGGGCGGCCATGAAGCTGGATGTGGCGGCACCGGATGGCAGCTGAAGGAGAGCTAGGTAACCCTAAGCTCTGATACCATGTTACGAATAATGTGCATATATTCAAGGGGGCCCAACGGGCAATATATAGGGAGTACAAAGGGAGGTTACAGATAAGGAAACCAAATAATATCTAAAGTCCTACTCTAACAGTTAGATCCACGTGAAAAAGTATATGATTTTTTGTGTGGAAAATCCCTGTTTTTATAGAAGCCAAATTCGGTTTCTATAAAAAAACAGAGGTCATTGCTCGCTCGATCCAATTGCAAGGACGCCGCGGCGGCGGCGATCGAGGCGGATGCTCGCGCGGCCAGAACGCGACGGCAGCTCGATGAGCGCAGGAGGCGGCCGGGTGGGCGATAGCTCAGCGGCGCGCGACGACGGCCGGGCGGGCAATGGATCCGGCGGGCACAAGCAGAGACTAGGCGGGCGATGACGACCGGGCGAGTGGCGGCGTCGGAGGGCGGGGCGTTCCTGTAGGAGGCGGCCAACACTATGGTGACGTCAGGCGAGGGTGTCCTCAGGCAGTGGTGGTGGGATGGCAATGGAAGGAGCTACGTTAGTGCCCTTGGGGAACTCCATGTTATGATTATTGTGTGTATATTCATAAGATCCAATGGGCAGTATATATAGGGAGTACAAGGAGAAATTACAAGGGAATATGTCATACACATATAAGGACATACAAAGGCATATAAGGAAATACAAAGAAATTCTTATTCTAACAAAAAAGCACAGTAGTACTCCCAAATCAATATTAAGGATAAAATAAAACATTTTTCTAAAAAGGTATAAAATAAAACAAACATCTTAGTCATATTAATAAGCGAATAAGAGCAGCGCCAACAATTTAGTTGTATATTATTTTTAAGTTGGTGGGCAAACCACTTTAATCAATATTAATCATTAAAAAAATATCATCAAAGACCCCTTAATCGTATAGGGTACAAAAAGGATAGATAGATAGATCATATCTGGGTAAGCAAGCACCAATGAAGTCGTTTGGCTGATAAGAGAGCATAACTTAAAAACATTGGGTTATATATCACTCCCGATGAGACATACCCCCATCCCCCACAAAAAAGGTAAGTACGGAAAGAATTGATCAAGTAAAGATTAAAGGAATACAACCCAAGAAAATAAACAAACTATCATACTGTGTGAGCAGACAAACGCAATGTCAGTTTGTTCGCCTGAAGGTCATAGATATATATTGAATCGTCATTACTGCCAGCGACAAGCTCTCGGCCATCAGAGGAGAATTTAACTGAAAATATCCCAAATGTATATCTAACATCTTCGTGCTGTGAAAAATCCAATCCATCATGGAGGTCCTACAGAAAGATGAAAGAAACATTAATAATTGAACAGATAATATTCCAAATGCAACATCTTTGTGCTGTGAAAAATATAATGCATAATGGATGTCCTACAGCAAGATTAAAAAAAAAATCAACTGTGGACCTCTTAAATCGCAGAATAGATATAAGATGGTTGAAGTCGTAACATGATATATTTATAAAATACCATAGATATCGACAAATACCATAAAATAAGACATAGGTGACACTATCTCAATGAAGGGAAACCATCATTTTTCTTTTTTTAAATAACATTTGTCAGAATTCTGTGCTGTAAGAGTAGAAACAACATCTTCCACAGCTAAAGAGCACATAAATAACATGTCAGACCAACACACTAAAAAGTCATTTCTCTGTATAAAATAATATCTATTTTTTCTTGCTAAAATTTTCACTAGGGCCCTCAGGGGATCACTGGAAATAAAATCCATCTTCTCCATCCTCAGCATTAATTACTCTAGTCGTAAGGGGAAGATGCATATACCAGCTACTCCCAATTCAGACACTAAAACATACACTCTGTACACATAAAGCTTTCAAATGCTTTCTTGAGCTGCATAATGATTTTCCACCAATATTAGATGCAAAAATATCAAAGGAAGGTGATTGACGAGCCTGTTGTAACTAGAAAATTCTCCAAGCTAAGTCATAATGGATAGAGTCTTTCAACCTTTGTGCATCTAAAATCTTGATTAAACATAGACTAAGCATAGCCGCACACCGTCACCTACAGTTTACATATTTCCCATTCTTTAATCAAAGGTATGGCATAAATAACATAACATCTTCTGAGCTTCCAAAGTCATTCGCAACTAATCAAGATGAGTACCCTCTCCAAAGATATCTATAAAAGTTGTATCTTGGGGCTTGTCAACAAATTCATACAATAACCAGTTAAATTATGATTTCTACCACCCTAGTACAATAGGGGAGGACCGGGAGGTCAATAACTGCCTGATAGGTATATCTTATCTTCTAATATGTACCACTATACAGCTAATGGATTAACTTATTTCAGCAAGAGGAAACGAATGCAGTGCCAAAGCCATCAGATGTCCCTTCACTCAAATATATTTAGTGCTTCTGCATTTCACACCATTTATTCACAATAGAAGTCACTATACCCCACAAAAGAACTGAATATCTTAAAAGGAAATGCAGTTATTGATCGTTAACAGCCAAATCTGTATCTCCCACCAGTTTTAGCCTACTACGCATGCAAAAGTGCAAATCTTGATGAGAACTCACAGTGACATTAGCATATGATTCTCTTGCAGCAGTCCCAACATTGACAATATGGATAATAGGTGCCAGACTAGAGTAGACCTGCAGATTGATAAGTCATAAAAAGATCATTAATCCTACTATGCAATCAGAAATGAAAGAAAGAGACACAGAGAGAACAGGTATTGCACATCTATGTAAACAGAGACTGACAAAGTAAGTCTAAAACGCAGACAGAAAGAGCTAAATAGTCTGTATTTATTAAATCTCCAAGAGATGCTCATACCATCACATGAAATTATGTGATGTAATGTCCTGGAAGCACTAAATAGACTGGATTAAGACTAAATTTTCTCCATAGCTATCCATTCACATTCCTTATTGGATTTTAATTAAAAAAACACACTGTTATGAACCTTAGTTCATAGGGGTAAACATCCGTCGGAGGGAGATCGGACGGCGACGACTTGAGGTAGAACGGCGCTAGATGAAGAGGGCACCGATCGAGGGGAGGAATAGATCTAGAATAGCCGGTCAAGGTAACGACCACAGCTGGACTTTAGGGACTAGGAACTTGTCTATTCATCATTGTTTTTTCTTGCCAACGATTACAATATGCCTCCTCACATAGAGGGCTCTTCTAACAATTATAGATAAAATCAATATAAATGATGACCTTCCTAACTAATAGATAATCTTTTCAATTACCTAATCTCTATACAAGAAAACTACTAAACTATTTAAGGAAATAGATATTCTTAACAAAGGAAACTATTCGTGGATGAACAGTACATGCATGAACAGTAACCACGCCCGTGAGTGACATTACACCCCTCTCGGTGAAACAGCTCGTCCTCGAGCTGCAACATAGGGCGACAAACTCCTCCGATGGGGTGGGCGAAATCTGTTAGAGCATCATCTTCAACACCGTCTTCATCGACTCCGTCAGGTTGTCTAGTAGGGATAGCTCGGCAACAGAAACCATGGTGTTGGCTCTGATACCAAACGTTATGAACCTTAGTTCATAGGGGTAACGGCGACGACTTGAGGTAGAACAGCACTAGACGAAGAGGGCACCGATTGAGGGGAGGAATAGATCTAGAATAGCCGGTCAAGGGAACGACTGGACTTTAAGGACTAGGAACTTGTCTATTCATCTTTGTTTTTTCTTGTCAACGATTACAATATGCCTCCTTATATAGAGGGCTCTTCTAACAATTATAGATAAAATCAATCTAAATGATGACCTTCCTAACTAATAGATAATCTTTCCAATTACCTAATTCCTATACAAGAAAACTAATCAACTATTTAAGGAAATAGATATTCTTAATAGAGGAAACTATTCGTAGATAAACAGTACATGCATGAACAGTGCGTGCATGAACAGTAACCACGCCCTTGACACACACACACACACACATCAAAAGCAAAGCTACGCAGAAATGACATACTGAAATAACACATATTTTCGGCAGTAACTCAAGTACCCACTGAAATAAAGCTAATATGGTGTATCAACAATTTTTAAAATGTGGAATTATGCTTCACAGCCCCATTACTTTGTCATTATATTTTTCTTAATCATTAAAACTTACTCCAGTACATTTCACATTGGTAGCCAGACACAGATAAGGTCCAAATGTAAGCTACCAGAGGAATAAGAAAGCTAAAATTCGTATGAACTGCAAATTTATATGTGGATGTTGTTAATCTTTTGCCAATAGCCCGCATGGAACATCCCATAATAAGCTCTTCCTTGTTAGTTAAGTTCTAGAGAAACTTACAAGAAACCGTTGATCAGGTGATAATGACGCATCACTAATTGTCCATCTCAAACTTCTAGCATGGATGTCCTTATGTACTTTCCAACCTTTATTAACATCATATATTCTTATGTGGCTTCCCTGTTAATGAAAACAAAAGGACAATTAGGAAAACCAAGTAAAATTGAAGGGAAATTTCATTGTGCTTACTGGAGCCTAATAAAACCTTTACTATTGTTAGTTGGAGCATAGCATACCTGAAAACCAGCAACAAAAAGAGAACCATCAGCAGAAAACTGTGAAACATAAGCTCGTGAATCCATCCTGTCCACAATTTCAGGGCCATGAACCGGAAGATAACGACCAAGAACAAATGCACGATCAACTGAAGAGAACTTTCCATTTCCTGAAGAATTAACTTCCCTTCCAGATAATAACCTGGTTGTTGATATAGTATATTTGCTGGTACCAATGGACTTGCGGATGCTTTCACTAGGTCCTGATTTGATTCGAGTCATCTGGAAAATATCATTATGTAATTTTAAGGATTCATTATTAGCTTGGACTGAACTAGATCCATCACTATTCTGCCCTTCATGCTCGCTGTATTCCTCATCTAGCCTACTCATGGCATAACCCATCCTTTTCAACTGTTACATATATCAATTCTCCTTTGAAATGCCCGACATGAAGACTCCAAAGCTTGCTTCTGGAGGTTGAAAAGATTCCAAAAAACAGAAAGTTTGTGAATATGCGAGTACATAACAGCATACCTTGGATAATAGAGAGCGAAATATGCTTGACAAAACCAGGTTATGTTTGCCGATTGCCATGATTATGTACTGTACTGTGAGTAACTGGAAATAATAACCCCAACTCAAAGTGATAGATAAAACTATAATTTCAACACTGTTTTGTTCAATCTCCAAAATGTATGAACATACCTTGATCCATGTTGCAGTGAGTTTTTTTTCTCGTCTCTGCCTATACTTCTCAGTGTTCTTTTGATGATCAAAGAACTAGCACTCAAGTGTATGTGTGTACATGCATTATCATGTTGCTTGTTCCGTCTATGTCTGAAAAGATGATGGAGCATCCTATATATAGAAGTCGAACAGTCGCGTCGTTCTGCTACGTGAATAGCACCCGCTCACTCGGCTATGCATAAAGAAACTGCCGTCGCATGAGCCGCATGAGCACTCGCATGCAACTGCATGACAGTTGCCGTTAAGGCTGCCATTAGCAAATGCCATTAGTTAATTGCATTTGTCATGCAATTGCATGCAACAACTCTTACGCGTACAGCATGCTGATCACACACATACAATTTATGCCATGCAAAGGGAGACATGAGGGATTTAAAACCCAGTAATTCTAATACATTAAATCTAGCAACCATCATACTAGATCTTTTATACTAAGAATTAATCCAATAACATTACATAGGCCATAAAAGATTAAATTAATCTTACACAAAGATCTTGCTTTCACTCCGTATACTAAATTTAGTTGTTCTTTTTTAGGAAATGGATGTATTGCATTGTCTAACAGTATATCAAAGCAGTGAACTGTAAAGGTGAATAAGCCAAAACAAGAGATGTCAACTAACAGTTAAGCTAATATTACACAACTTGAAGGCTCAGTTTAGCAACGTCATATGCTGGAAATCAATCAAAGCTACAAGCTGCAGCTAAAGTAATTGGCTACTGTCCTATTACTATCAGTCTATCACGAATATTTTCTACATGCAGACGTATTCTTTGCATCGTAAAACTACATGATTCTTGCATTCTTGCTGCCCTTAACTCAGGCAGCTCAGATCATATTCCTAATCCTACCAGTCCTCGTTAGTGCAAAACCAGTAAAAGTCGACATAGATTCTACAAAGCACTGCATTTCAATCAATCCCACCAAAAACAAAAGGACGCTGAAGCCGTCAGACCAATAAGAACCACCGTGCGCTTCTCTTCAGCCAAGCACAGAACAAATTCAGGCGAAACGCGCCTGCCAACAACGCGCAGCTGCAAAAAGCACAGGACTCCAGTTCCAACAATCAGATCAGCATTCCAGCAGCAGCATCATGCTGCAATCAGCGGCTAAGTCAGCCAGCAGCTACGAACAGTAACATCTCGCGCAAACACTACCCCGGCTCGGTACTAACCGCGCATACTACACCGATCCTCGCCCGGCCTCCTGCTCGCACTTCTCTCGCAACGCCATCGCATCTCCTAAATCCTTACTTAAACCAATCCCCAACATTTCATCCACCCCAACTCAAATCATTCGGACCAAGAGAACAAGGAATTCGACGCAAACGGGACGAACCAAGTGGGGGACTTGATCGGCAGGAGGAGGCTGCAGAATCCAATTGAATCGGAATGAAATCGAGGTGGTTTCGGAGTGCAACCCACCTCTCGCCGCGATCCTCTCCTGCCGTCGTGCTCGCAGGCAGCTGCTCCCCGCAAGAAGAGAGGGGAGCGATTTCCTCCTCGGATATGATATTTTTTCCACCCACTTCAGAGCGGGTCCCACACACTGACAACCACCGGTGGCCCGCTAACCGCCAACCATCTTGGAAAGGGAAGGAGCGCAGCGGTAAACGGGCCGGTCACAGAACTGGGCCGCTTGGACCCGTGGGTTGTTGGGTAAGGCCCGTTTGCATGATTACATGATCCATGTCCAGTTTCGGAGTTTTTTTTTCTTCCAATAATATGGGAGAGATAGCTGCAAACGTGTTTGAAGTACTACGAGAAAATACTTGCAATTTCATCAAAGAAAAGCGAGCGAGTGAGATAAATATAGATAAGAGGGAGGAGAGAGAGAGAGGATCTAAGCCGTTCCGTTACCTCGTGTAACAAGCTTCACATCCGTCGTAGCAGCGCATGCATCGATACACACGTACAAGACATTTTTCTACGATGTCCCATCTTCCATGGCTTATGTGTCGCTCGCTACAGAAATGGCTCAGGGCCGTATGTACGCCGTGCGGCCATTAATTACGAGCGAGAAACTATACCACTCACGCTACGCCTGGACGTCCGTCGGTCACAGCATCAATGCCGCGTCGTTGTATTGACATCATCACATCAACCGCGCGCTCGTCAATGCCGTGGTTTTCAGTTGCATTTCGCGTAATTTTCAATCGAAATTTAGAGATTGCATAATTGCATAACTTGTAGATCGGTTTGTGAGTAGTTAAAAAAATAAGGTTATTTTTATCCACATATGACTACATATTTAGCTAGTTAAGTAGCATGTAAGTAGTTTAGTGGCCTTGTAATTATTATATAAGTACATATGCAACTAGCATAGTTAACTTGTTATTACTGCAATGGTTTCTTGATTGTGTAGAATATGTTAGGTAACTATGCTTAGTTGACGTAAATGTTTAGTTCACGTGGATGGCATTGTTAGTTAATTAATCCTTCATGCAGTTGAAATCTCCATTTTGAATCCATGTAAATGTACGAATTATTTGAACCGTGGACGGTGTGCATTATTTGGCTCGTATGTAGACTATTCGTCATATACATTACGAAATTAAAATACTTAGTACAGTAGGAAAAAAATACTACGCAATGTGATGAGGACATCCCTCCTTCGGATACACGCACGACACAAGACTCTCCAGATCTGGGTGCTGAACTACACGGTCCTATAACAAGAGCTAGAGCACGTCACTTAATCGATCAGGTAAAGTCGTTTCTAGGGCTGAGTGTATTATTTGAGAACTCTATGATGCTGTCTAATAGAGATGATTTACTTGTACTCAGGAATCTAGGACTACGACCAGTTCAAGAAGGTCTACGACCACTGCAAGAAGATCTACGACCACTACAAGAAGACCTACGACTAGTTGATTCGATTGGAGCAATCTACGACCAGAAAAGCGAGCACAGTACTCGTTGGACACAATCTACGACCAAAGATAGCATGGACTCCTCGAGACCACCCTAGGACCAGTTCTACGACCAGATCTTCGACCAGAAATACGCAACACAAAGTGCTGCGTCACCGTTTTGGAAACTAATAAGACTTTGTAAACGTAACGAGGTCGGAGTCTAGGTTGTGTACGCTTCATCCCACGGCCTCACAACCCTAGGTTGACCTCCTCACGTTCCCCTATATATATACAGTAGCCGCCATAGTTTAGAGGCGGATTTTTCTTAGATTATTCTGCCAATTGCAGTTTCGCCGATTATCGGTTTGAGGAACCCCACTTGTAAACTTCATCTATATCCGCAATACAATTCAGATTGCATCTACCTTGTTCTTGTGAGTTGCTTCGATTGCTTGCAGGAACAATAACCTTTGTGGTAAGGTCGATCGCGTGCAAGCGTGGTCGATAACGACAGGCGTGCGGGTGTAACGAATTGTGAGGTGACGATCTGTTGATCGGAAGCCTCAAAGCGTCAACGTCCTCACGACGAACCAAATCGAACCTATCGGAAGATCGGGCCGCCGTGACTCATCAAGTGGTATCAGAGCGAAGGTTGCCCGTTAGGTAATTTCGTTTATCCCCTTTTGTTAGTTGTGTTCCTCACCTAGAGTCCGAAAACCGCCTACAAAAAGTTTTAGATCGTAATTATTCCGTTGTCCAAACCACTTTGTGTCTTTCGCAATTTTGTTTTCGCCGCGCATTGTTGAGTTCGAGTCCATCGTCGGTGTCTTTGTTCTTTGGTTTAGAGTAGCATTCTTGGTCTCTAGTCAAGACCGCCGCCTCGCCGTGCCACCATCCATCCTGGACGCACGACCTCCTTTTTCGAGCGACACCCATTCGACCACCCGCTCGGGATTTACCATCTGGTCGGAATCGAACATCTACTCGGCTCCGACCACCTCTTCGAGAAACACCCATTCTACCATCCACTCAGGAACTACCACCTGGTCGGATTCGATCCCCTGGTCGGATTCCGTAGCCGCAACAGAACTAAGCCCAAGTTCAGAGAGAGAGAGAGAGAGAGAGAGTATATTTTAATTACCTATTTACCCCTGCTCTCCGGAAAAAGTTTGTAACCCAATCACCTCATCGGATTCAGAAAAGGTAACAGAAGAATTTTGGGTTTGGGTCACGTTTGCAAAAAAAAGGAAGCAAAAAGTGCAAAAGAAAAGAAAAGAAGCAAAAAGTGCAAAAGAAAAGAAAAGAAGCAATTCGACCACCCCTAGTTGGTCTACAACCAGTTCCAGCCTTGCATCCTTTGGACTCCTTTGTATCGAGTCCTTGTTTCGATCAGTATTGTACTAGGGCTAGGGCACTTTTAGACCAGCAACTGTGACGAGTACTGTGGGCTTTGGTTCAGCTTTGCTAATCTGATTTCATTATTGCAATTCCTTTGCTACTAAACATTGCATGTCCGAGCTCCACATACTTTCGACCCTCAGATTGGATCCTCGCATTCGCCTCCGTCGTGATCGTACATCCCACCTTCGCCGATTAGACCACCTGCTGCAATTTGGTAAGAAACTCATAAGATCTTGGTAAGACGCTTGAGAGTGTGTGATTCCACCCTCCGACCACCTAATAGTGATAGGGATAATACCTTTGTGTTGTCTTTTGTCTCCTACTAACCATGTCAGGTGAAGGATTGGATGCGCAAGAGTGTGTTTTGAGGGAAGAGCTCATGACGCTATTGGATGAACAACGCACTACCGTTAATGAGGACATCGACAGGAAGCTTCAAGCTACCACGATCACATTACAACGCTCAATCAACGATAGTATTACGGCGCTCACTACACGCCTCGAAAGAATGGTGAACCGACCACCAAACGTTGGTCGTTTGGAACCTCATGGTGCAGCCCAAGACCATGAGTTTGATAATGATAATGAGATGCACGACCACGACGCCTTTGATGCACGACAACGGAACCGATCGAACTTCAACCGTCAAGGTATGAGAGGTAATAATGTTCAGCAACATAATGCACGTGTTAATGATGATCCATATGCTAAAGTTAAGTTCTCTATACCATCTTTTGCGGGTGCTTATGATCTTTGAAATATATCTAGACCGGAGATGACGGTGAGAATGAAATTGAATGCACACTTAGTTCCCGAAGTGCATAGAGTTAGGCAAGCCATAAGTGAATTTAAAAACTTTACCATCATTTGGTGGAATAGGGTATGCACCGAAGGATTAGCGCCTACTACGTGGGATGGTTTAAAGGTTACTATGCGTAACAGATTTGTCCCACCTTCTTTTAAACGTGATTTGCGTAATAAATTGCAGCGCTTAAACCAAGGTAATAGATCCGTAGAAGAATATTATCAGGAGCTACAAATTAGCATGTTGCGTTGTGATATTATTGAGGATGAAGAAGCTGCCATGGCACGTTTTTATGGAGGATTAAGATGTGAAATTCAGGACATAGTGGATTACAAAGAATACGATAGCATCCCTAGATTGTTCCAACTTGCATGTTTGGCAGAAAAAGAATTGCAGGGACGACAACAGAGGCCAAGGAACAACTTCGGGAGCATATCTACACCACGACCAGTGCCGGGGCAAGCCAAAACAGCCCCACCTTCAGCTACACGGTCTGCTGCCCCCTCCACGAGTAGGGCGTTTCAAGAAGACACCTCCGACCACATCACATGCACCCGATGTAAGTAAAGTTACTAGTGTGCAGGCACCAGCCAAGAGTTCTTCGTGGGTTGCTTCCACTGGTCATACCACTGGGATTGTGTGCCACCGTTGCAAGGGAATGGGGCACGTCATGAGGGACTGCCCCAGTCAGCGAGCATACCTTGCCACCAAAGACGGTGGTTATGTAAGTACTAGTGATATTGAGGACGAATATGTACTTGCAGCTAACATTGCAGGTGGAGGAGATGAGATAGACAGTGATGCCGATGATGTAGAGGAACAAGTAGCTGCTGTTGACACCGAGTATCATGTGAGCCTTGTTGCGCAACGAGTGCTGAGCGCACAAGTGGAGAGAGCGGAGCAAAACCAACGGCACAACTTGTTTCAGACCAGATTTCTCGTGAAGAACAGAGCCTGCAGAGTCATCATTGATGGAGGGAGCTGCAACAACCTTGCAAGCTCCGAGATGGTCGAGAAGCTTGGCTTGACCACACAACCACACCCACGTCCCTACTACATCCAATGGTTCAATTCGTGTGGTAAATTAAAGGTACACAAAGTTGTGAAAGTGCAATTTTTAGCAGGTAATTACAAAGATAGTTCTGACTTTGATATCGTGCCTATGCAAGCATGCTCTTTGTTGCTCGGTAGACCTTGGATATATGACAATGATGTTTTGCACCATGGTAGAGCTAATACCTACTCATTTTCACATAAGGGTAAGAAGATTAAGTTGTTGCCTTTGACACCAGCTGAGATTCTGAGAGATGAAGAAGAGCGCGCTAAAAATGAAAGAAACACCGATAAGCATGATTCTGAAAATCAGCAAGTAGCAAAACGTGTTTTCCCACCCAAAAGGGAGAAAGTGGCGTCCAGTCCTAAGTCCGAGGGAATTAAATTGAAGGGATGTGTTATGATTGCCACTAAATCTGAACTTGCATAAATTTGTAATAATGAGCTGCCATGCTATGCTTTGATATGCAAAAATACCTTATATTCGCTTGAGGACATAGCTAGCTCTTTGCCTCCTGCTATTGCTAACCTTTTGCAGGAGTATGTGGATGTATTTCCAACTGAGATACCCCCGGGATTACCACCTATTCGAGGAATTGAGCATCAAATTGATTTGATCCCAGGAGCGACTTTGCCAAACCGTGCTGCGTATAGGACCAATCCAGAGGAGACTAAGGAAATTCAGCGACAAGTCCAAGATCTTTTGGACCGTGGGTACGTAAGAGAAAGCCTTAGTCCTTGTGATGTTCCAGTTCTTTTGGTTCCTAAGAAAGACGGTTGTTGGCGTATGTGTGTTGATTGCAGAGCCATTAATAACATTTCTATAAGGTATCGTCATCCTATCCCAAGGCTAGACGACATGCTAGATGAATTGAGTGGTTCTATTATTTTCACAAAGATTGACTTGCGGAGTGGTTACCACCAGATTAGAATGAAATTAGGAGATGAATGGAAAACTGCTTTTAAAACTAAGTTCGGATTATATGAGTGGTTAGTGATGCCTTTCGGTCTAACTAATGCACCTAGTACTTTTATGCGTTTGATGAACGAGGTTTTACGTCCTTTCATTGGAAAATTTGTGGTGGTTTACTTTGATGATATCTTGATTTATAGCAAGTCACATGAGCAACACTTAAACCATATACGTGCTGTTTTTAATGCTTTGAGAGACGCACGTTTGTTTGGTAATCTCGAGAAGTGCACCTTTTGCACCGATCGAGTTGCGTTTCTTGGTTATGTTGTGACACCACAGGGCATTGAGGTGGATGAGACAAAGATTGTAGCCATCCAAAGCTGGCCGGCGCCTACTACTGTGTCACAAGTACGGAGCTTCCATGGTCTTGCTAGATTCTATCGGCGCTTTGTGCGGGATTTTAGCACCATTGCCGCACCATTGAATGAATTGACAAAGAAAGGAGTGCCTTTCCAATGGGGACCTGCACAAGAGAAGGCATTCAACTTGTTGAAAGAGAAGCTCACCCAAGCACTCCTACTCCAACTCCCTGATTTTGGTAAGACTTTTGAAATTGAATGTGATGCCAGTGGGATTGGGATATGTGGTGTATTGATTCAAGAAGGTAAACCAGCTTGCATATTTCAAATAAAAACTAAATGGGCCTAGTTTGAATTATTCCACCTATGATAAGGAATTGTATGCTTTAGTTCGAGTGCTTCAAACTTGGCAGCATTATCTATGGCCCAAAGAATTTGTTATACATTCGGAATATGAATCGCTAAAACATATTAGAAGTCAAGCTAAACTGAATAAACGACATGCTAACTGGGTAGAATTTATTGAGTCATTCCCATATGTTATAAAGCATAAGAAAGGTAAGGATAATGTGATTGCTGATGCGCTCTCTAGACGTTATACCATGTTATCTCAACTTGACCATAAGATTTTTGGTTTGGAGGCCATTAAGAGTTTATATGTCACTGATTTGGACTTTAAGGAAGTGCTTGAACATTGTAAAGGAGGGAAGACATGGAATAACTATGTGTTTGAATGATGGTTTGGTCTATCGTGCTAACAAGCTATGCGTTCAAATAGCTCTGTTCGTCTTTTGTTGTTACAGGAGGCACATGGAGGAGGTTTGATGGCGCATTTTGGAGCAAATAAGATAGAAGATGTGCTGGCCACCCACTTCTTTTGGCCAAAGATGAGGCGTGATGTCGAGCGCTACGTAGCTCGCTGCACTACATGCAACAAAGCTAAGTCCCGTCTCCTTCCACATGGACTTTATATGCCTCTCCCTATTCCTAGCGCCCCTTGGGAGGATATTTATATGGATTTTGTTTTAGGATTGCCTAGGACAAAGAGGGGGAGAGATAGTATATTTGTAGTAGTGGATCGATTTTCTAAAATGGCACATTTTATATCTTGTCACAAGAGCGATGATGCCACAAACATAGCTGATTTGTTTTTCAGGAAAATCATTCGCTTACATGGAGTGCCCAATACTATTATCTCGGATCGTGATGCGAAGTTTTTGAGCCACTTTTGGAGATCACTTTGGAATAAATTGGAGACAAAGCTGCTATTCTCTACTACATGCCATCCCCAAACTGATGGACAAACGGAGGTTGTCAACCGCACGTTATCCACCATGTTGCGGGCTGTTTTAAAGAAGAACTTGAAGATGTGGGAAGAGTGTTTACCACATATTGAGTTTGCTTACAATAGGTCAGTACACTCCACCACCAAGGTAAGTCCATTTCAGATAGTGTATGGTTTTAACCCCCGTGCTCCTATTGATTTACTACCTTTACCGACCTCTGAAAAAATTAATCTAGATGCTAAGAAGCGTGCTGCATTTATTCTCAAGTTATATAAAACCACTAAAGAGAATATAGAGCATATGACTGAAAGGTATAAGGTTGTTGGAAGTAAAGGTAGGAAAGTTGTCAAATTTGAACCAGGTGATTTAGTTTGGGTTCATTTGAGAAAGGATAGGTTTCCGGAATTAAGAAAATCAAAGTTGATGCCTAGAGCTGAAGGACCGTTTAAGATAATTAAGAAGATAAGTGATAATGCATATCAATTAGAATTACCTGCAGATTTTGGGGTTAGCCCCACATTTAACATTTCAGATTTGAAACCATACGTGGGAGAAGAAGATGAGCTTGAGTCGAGGACGACTCCAATTCAAGAGGGGGAGTATGATGAGGACATCCCTCCTTCGGATACACGCACGACACAAGATCCTCCAGATCTGGGTGCTGAACTACACGGTCCTATAACAAGAGCTAGAGCACGCCACTTAATCGATCGTAAAGTCGTTTCTAGGGTCGAGTGTATTATTTGAGAACTCTATGATGTTTGCCTAATGGAGATGATTTACTTGTACTCAGGAATCTAGGACTACGACCAATTCAAGAAGGTCTACGACCACTGCAAGAAGATCTACGACTACTACAAGAAGACCTACGACTAGTTGATTCGATTGGAGCAATCTACGACCAGAAAAGCGAGCACAGTACTCGTTGGACACAATCTATGACCAAAGATAGCATGGACTCCTCAAGACCACCCTAGGACCAGTCCTACGACCGGATCTTCGACCGTAAATACGCAACACAAGGTGCCGTCACCGCTTTGGAAACTAATAAGACTTTGTAAACGTAACGAGGTCGGAGTCCGTGTTGTGTACGCTTCATCCCACTACCGCACAACCCTAGGTTGACCTCCTCACGCTCCCTATATATATACAAAGAGCGCCATAGTTTAGAGGCGGGTTTTTCTTAGATTATTCGCCAATTGCGGTTCGCGATTATCGGTTTGAGGAACCCCACTTGTAAACTTCATCCATATCCGCAATACAATTGATTGCATCTACCTTGTTCTTGTGAGTTGCTTCGATTGCTTGCGTGAACAATAACCTTCGTGGTAAGGTCGATCGCGTGCAAGCGTGGTCGATAACGACAGCGTGTGGGTGTAGCGAATTGCGGGTGACGATCCGCTGGTCTAAGCCTCAAAGCGTCAACGTCCTCACGACGAACCAAATCGAACCTATCGGAAGATCGGCCGCCGTGACTCATCACAATGTGTAGGGTGTTAATTTTTACATGTCCCCATCATTAGTCAGCAATTTCAGGAATCTGAAACAATATTAGCTGGAAGTACGCAGACTATTCGACTTGTACATTAAGAAATGCAAAATCAGTCCAAAAAGAAGATTCTCTAGAATATTCCTATGTTTTGCAATTTCCCATATGTTCTTTCCAATAGATCTTTCGATCGCTCGTTCAGCATCGTCCGATCTCTGAATCCAGTGATTCAAGTTTCTACATTCGTCTAAAATCCTAATCTTCATTCATGTATATATTTTATACTTTTGTGATTTTATTTGTATTTATGTATTTATTAGTGTTTGTCGTTTTACGCGTAGAACCCAACGCCGTTGGAAATCTTCTCGACCAGCAAGAAGAGACCCCAGCCACAGAAGGCAAGTCTTCCCTAAACATGTAGATTGAAAACTTGTTCATGTTCTATGGTGATGGTCTCGTATGTGACGGGCCGTACGGGGCAGACCTGTTAAATTGTGACCAGACCGAGATCCGGGCACCAGGTCTGAAGGACATTAGCCTGTGCGAGCTAAGGAGGTGCGTGCGTTCCGCGTTCGATTGGGACACTAGAAGGAAGAAGCTATGCATCAAGGCATTGTATGCCTCAGTGGCGGGTGGTGCAGGGGAGACCTTTTGACTCGCACGCACCCGACTTGGAGAAATGATCTCTGCTGCACGACACCCGATGGTGCACGGTATGGAATCATGATGACCAACATGTCCAAGGTGTACAACGGTGTCTTCAAGGGTGTCCGATCCCTCCCGATCACCGTAATCGTCGAGGAGAGCTGGAACCGTACCGTGGGGTACTTCGTCAACAGAGCCATGATGGCGAAGAAGCATATGGACGAAGGCAAGCAATTCTCGGAAGTGGCACATGCCTACATGGACAAGAAGATCCAAAAGGCTCGTTCGCACACTGCTAGGACCATGGATGGCATCAGGAAGAAGTTCGAAATCCGTCTGAGGCAGAAGTATATCATGGGTCAAGCAAGAGGTGATGGCAAACAAGTCTACTCGATCGATGACAAAACGTCCTGCACCTGCAATAAGTCGTAGCTTCTTCACAAGCCATGTTCCTATGTGTACGCGGTGTGTGCAGCGTGGTACTAGGCCTCGGTGCATTACGTCTCAGAGTACTGTGACATGCATCACCTCTACGGCACTTGGAGTGCCGAGTTTAATTCGTATGGGCTGGACATGCATTACCGGGATCTCTGGCCAGGGCACATGAAGTGGGTGCCGAACCAACTTCATTGACTGAATGGCCTTTGTCATCTTGCCAAGTAAACAAGATTCACATGTTTCAAATTATTCAAAATTAAATGAGTTTAGAAGACCATTTTTATGGAGTTTCATCATGCGCTTCTGATTTATATGACATAGACGACAATGTCAAATAAAAGTCAGATTCAAGTAATTAGGTCGAAGTCTTTTAGCATTAATGTTATAGACAGGCATATCCTCAAGATTCAAAACATATAATCCATTCACCAATGAAGCATGGCCATAAAGCAAAATTTCAAAATAAATTGAACAATAATTGTTCTTTATTCTGAACTCAAAACCTTCTGCTCCTAAACATAAAGAAAAAAATAATATTTTTTACTTAAGGTTGGAACATAATAGCAATTATTTAATTTCATAACTAACCCTGAGGGTAAAACTAATGGCAAAGTGCCAATAGCTAATGCAGCAACTCTTGCTCTATTGCATACATGAAGATCAACCTCACCTCTTGCCAAACTTCTACTCCCTATTAGTCCCTGCATCGAATTACAAATATGAGCAACAGATCCGATATCAAATACCAAAGAACTGGTCGGAGAAGTGGCAAGATTAATTTCTATAACATTTATACAAGAACTAGAAGTCTTACTTCCTTTGTTCTTTTTCATTTCTGCTAAGTACTTGCAATTTCTCTTCAAATGCTCAATCTCATAACAATGGTAACATTCTGTGTCAGGCTTAGGACCCAGCTTCAGCTTCTTAAGCTTAGACTTGAGACTCTCGATCTCATCTCGAGTCTTTCCTTTGCCTTTTTCCTTTCCCCGAGACTTACTTTTCTTCTTGAAGCTAGTGGTCTGTTGAACCATCATCACATGATTAGAACTTTTCTTGATACTCTCCTTAGCACCTTTAAACATGCTATGTAACTCGATCATTGATATCGCCATGCCATTCATATAAAAATTTAATATGACTGCCTCAAAACTCACAGAGAGCGATTGGAGAATCATACTAGTAGCCAATTCTTGCCTAAAGGGAAAACCAAGCTTTTCCAAGCTCTCAATGTGACCAATCATCTTGATCATATGAGGACTGACTAGGTTACCTTCTGATAGCCTACAAGAAAACAATACCTTAGAGGTATTATACCTCTATGCCCTTGCTTGATCCTGAAACATACCTTTCATACCCACAATCATATTATAACCGTATGTGATCTCATATTGCTTCTGAAGCTTAGAGTTCATGGTAGCAAGCATAAGACAGTGCACATCGACTGCGTCATTGCAATGCTTCTCATAAGCATTCTTTTCAGTACGAGTAGTATCGGCATTCGGTTCCTCGGGATAGGGACCCTCTAGAACATATTCCTTCTTTTCTTGTTTGAGATCAATTCTCATATTACGAAACCAGTCAATAAAGTTGGTTCCATTCAGTTTTTCTTTCTTAAGAATAGATCACAAGTTAAAGGTAAGTGCGGAGGAAGTATTAGGTGCCATGATCTACAACAGAAAGAAGTATATGCAAAAATTCAGCACTATGTTTATGTAAAATCTTCTATTAAACACTTTAATAAAAGATACTCCCACTATACGTTCTACGACCAGTTTTCCCTCTAACTGCATATTGTTCAAGATTCATATATCATTAAGTTCCCTCTAACTGCATATTGTTCAAGATTCATCTATCATTAAGTCCTAGTGAGCTTTGTCATCACTGGTAGAAACCTAGTGATTTAGGTAAGCAACCCTTTGCTAATCATATCTCATACGACTCTTGTTTGTTGGATAGTATCTCTATGTCCTGACGACCAACATTATGCCCCAAGGCCCAAAACTATTTTGATAATCTTGTTAAGTTAAACCAATACTATGCATATGGGTGTCTAACACCCACCCTGGGTGCTGATCTGGCGCCACACACGCGACACGACGGCAGAGAGGCTGACTCGGCGACACGCGTGGATGACGCATCATCTGATGACGTCAGATCAGCGGCGACACACATGGTCATCAGTGGCAACGGCGATTCGGGGCACGACGGTGACAGTGAGTGCGTGCATTGTATAGATCTCACTATTGCGCACCTGAGGATACCCGAGTTGGTACTGGAGAGTGATGGAGTCGGTCGGAATTACAGCTAGAGTGGAGGACGAAGGTCGAGCGTTGTCGGGGTTGAACACCAAAGACGCTCCGGGGTCATGGAAAGGTGCACGGGGATGCTCTTGCGACAAGGAAGTTGGCGACGTGGTCCCTAGAGGCGAAGCATCACTGGCGGCAGAGGAATTGAAACTTTTAGGGTTTCGGTGACCGAACTCTAAAACTCAAACCACAGCGGTGCTAGGATGATTGGGATGGAATTGATCTAGGGTTCGAGGTGTGGAGGCGCTGGCGAACCTCGAGGTCCTATTTATAGGGCCCGAGCGTGCCAGATTAGGGAATCCCCAAATCAGGATTTTCTCAGCTTCATTGGTTCTATGAGATATTGTTCGATTTGAAAACAATTGAATGCAGATATGGAAGCGGAGAGATAAAGGATTGAGTTTGGCAAGGTTTCCCGAGAAGTTTTAGTTAGAGAATCCGTTTTGTCGGACGATTTCTAGAAGGCAGCCATGGTAGATGCAGCTTTGGTCTCACGAAGAAGACGGCGACGCGGAGACGACGATGCGGCGGGGTCCACCGGTCAGTGGAAGAGAGGCAGGTGTGAGCGACAATGAGCGACGACGCCCGGTTCAATGCGCTTAACGAAAAGGCCGAGCTGGGGGTCGCATGATGTTGGGTCAAAGCGTAATAGGGTCGGGTTTGGCCTAAATACTATTATGAGATTTTAAATTAGTTTTTATTTTTAGAAAATATCAAAAAATCCAAATAGAAATTAGAAAATAGCAAATGAACTCAGAAAAATTCTAGAAAATATATCCAAGCACATAGAATCCAAATAAAATAGTTTTGACAATTGTTGATATTGGGATTAATCATATTAAATTATTTTGATGCTAAAAGTCCATATTAAGCTTTAATTAAAAATTCAAATAAAATCCAAATGTTGATTTTTCCAATTAATAACTAATAAAAGATTTTTAAAAGCTCAGAAAATTAGGGTGCTACATCTGCTACAACACAATAATCTTATATCACACTTTGTAACCTGGTCTCTCGAACTGACTATACCTATATCCTATACCACACTTCTATTTTTGCAGTTACACCAGTAACTACGTCAAGGCAACATATGTGCATTCTACATTTGTCGTCATATGCTGAAAATCACGAGTGCTAAGACGAAGGATCCAGATGTTTGTTAGTCAATCTCTTAATAATTATTTCATAATTATAAATTTAAATATATATGCTCACTACTTTATTCTTGTTAGCGACAGGGCATGAAAATACCAGAAAGTAGCTTTCACCTGGACTTACTCATGGAAGTTCGAGGACTGCTCTCCGCCTTCATCACAGGGGAGATCATTAAAGATAGTGAAGAGTTTTACTCCGGCGACTCTGATTTATTGTAATTCACTTTGAGTTTCTTCTTGAATAGGGAGGGGTATATGTGTTTTTTACAGTGAATTTTGCTGCAAAATAAAAATAAAAATACTGGAATACGCCTAGGGTGTGAAATCATAGGTACTTCGTGCCTAGGAGTGGTAAATTATCAGGAAGAAACTTAAAAGTGGCAAATCCTCAATTTTTCCTTTCATAAATAATTTTTTAAGTATTTTTATAAGTAGTTTAAATTAGATGATAACATATTTATATCTCTCCTTGAGCCGGTCTAATCCAGCTCCATCCCTTGGAGTACGTGTTGCGTACTCATACTTAGACGTTTTGGCCTATATGGCTCTGTTGCGCACGTTATTAGCAAAAACGGCTCCGTTCATGTTGTATTGCCAAATTTGGCATAACGGACACACCGGTCGTGGACATGTGTCCACGTCCGTGCCCCTGTCCCGCGGAAGCAATCTCCACTGTTGCTAGGTGGCTCAGACGGTTCTCATGCTGCCACGTCTCCGCGTTTGTGCCTCCATAGCCCTGATGTTGCCTTGTCCGCAACACCCTGGTCCAGACATGCAAGGTGTAGCTCCTTTTCCTGAATAAGCATCGTCCGTCCACTTCGCACTCCTTCGCCCCCTCGCCCGGACACTACGCTTCCCCATCTAGCTGGTGCACGGACAGTGTTGCCTCCGGGCCACCCACGCCCAAACGAGCCTGCAACGTGCTTCCCTGGCCTGGATGCACCGCTCTTTATTCCCAGTCCAGTCCATTAGTCATGTCCCCCGTCCCCGTCCATTGCATGCATGTTGCGCACAAGAGGGAGTCTGATCCCCTCCCGTCGTTCGCTCTCTCATTCTTGCTATAAATTCTGAGTAGCAAGCGAGTTTCTTAGCACACTCTCTTCCTTGGTCGCTCGCTTGCTCTCTCGTAGTCTCAGTTGATTTTGTTTTCGCAGACGATTAAGGACTGTTTAGAGTCACCATTAGCGGTCGTAATACATGTAACTTTTATCTCATTTGTATTATCTATATTAACTGCTAGTTAGTTTATTAGTCGCAGCTAATTTGTCGTAATTAATCAGTTGTAGTTATTTAGGCGTAATTTGCTTCCATCATTGTCATTTAGGCGTAATTATTTTTTTGTTATTTAATTAGTTGCAATAAATTTGGTCGTGATTAGTTAATCGTAGTTAATTAGGTATGAATTAATTAATCTAATTAGTTAGTGTCTGTTAATTAATTAGTTGTAATTAATTAGTTACAATTAATCAGTTGTAGTTAATTATGTCTGAACTAATTAGCTGTACATAATTAGCCTTAATTATTAATTCATAATTAATTTAGTGGCTTTATTAGGTTGTAATTATTTATTTATAATTAATATGTGGTAATTAATTACTCAAAATTAATTTAGTGGTATTTAATTTATTATGAAGTCATAATTCGCTTTTTGTAATTCACTTACGGTAATTAATTAGTCCTATTTAATTTAGAGTTATTTCAATAGTCGTATTAACATAGTCACAACTAATTTAGTCCTAGTTATTTAGTCGTACCTAATTTGTCGTAATTAGTTCGGTCGTAGTTAATTAGTGTATATTATTTTGTTGTCTGTATTTTGTCATAATTCTTAATTTCAAGTGATTCATTGTCATTATTAATTTATTCTCTAATAATCTGTGTCTTTGGTCTCTCGCAAGTCATGCCTCTACCAGAGCTACTGGAACCCTTCTACGACGAGCATCACCGGTGCAAGCCGTGGATCTCCAGGGATGCCAACGGCCCTCCACCCCTCGTGCTTCGGTCCGAGAAGCATTACTGGGAGTTCAATGCTCGCTACATCCCAATCCTTCGGGACACGAAATTGTTGCCCTTTGCGAGACTGCTATCTCGGTCGAACGCTACTTCACACTAGACGGTAGAGTGATGTCGGCACTTGTTGACAGGTGGAGGCCCGAGACTCACACCTTCCACTTTCCGTGGGGAGAGATGCTGGTCAATCTCCAGGATGTCTCATTCTTGACCAGTTTCTTGATCAGGGGTGAGCCACTTGTTCCTGTGTAGGATCAAGGATAACCGACTAGAGGGGGTGAATAGGTGGTTTTAAAAACTTTTAGGCTAAAAATAATTTTTTAGTAATTTTAATGTATGAAATACAATATCACAATTCAAGGCCTAAATACGGTAAGTCTTTCTAAGTGCACTACTCACTCTAGATGAAGTTAAAAAACTTAATCAAGAGACAGTATATCTATATAAATAAATGCACTATGAGAAGAGTAAAAGAGATAAACCGCAATATGGAGACAATCAATGTTGTTCCCGTGGTCTTGAAGACTTGCTGGTCTCCACTAATCCACGTTGAGGAAGCTTGAATGAATCAAGGGGATCCACAGGATCACACCCCTCGATCACTAGAGGCAGCTCTTCTCCACTCCGGAAAGGTGAGCTCCATCCTTCACAATCACCTGGGTCTTCTCACAAGCTTCTTAAGAAGATTACCGAATCACCTTCTTCAAGCTGTCTAGGAGGCGGCGGCAACCTCTAAGAGTAATAATCCAACATGATTCGCTTGATGATGCTCAAGTGCCACAAGAATTAAACTCAACTCAATGCACTTGTAGAAACCTCTACACCCTTTGCAACATGGAACTTTAGCTCTCAAAGAGTAGAAGATGAAGCAAAGGGCTCAAGAGTATTCAATTGAGGTTCTTAAGAAGCCCTTGCTGTAGTAAGTGAGGTATTTATAGCCTCTACCCACTTTACTAGCAGTTGGCTCTCGTGATTGTGTAAAAATAGCAAGTCCAGCAGTTCGCAGGCATAGGGCCAGTCAGACCAGACTATAGTCTAATGGTAAACTCTGCTGTAATTAATCCTATAGAAACTATCTGTTATGCCAGGTCCGGCCAGTCCTCCCACACAAGGTCCGGTCAGGTCGGGTTCAACGATTTCGAAACCAGAAGATATATGCTACTAAAAAATCTGACCACACCAGTCAGTCCGAGGTTCCAGTCTAACCGGTGAAAACAATGCAGTTAGTTTGGCAAGGACAATTAAGTAGCAAGACCAAAAACACCCTTCCCTGGAAAAAGATGACCACGTCAATGACCCGAAGGTTCGGTCAGTCTGGCACTGCAACAACGGTCAGTCCGGATAGCAAAATAGAGAAGAGTTGAAGCCAAAAGACAGTCTATGGAAAAAGTTGACCGCCCTACCAAGGCCGGGGGTCTGGTTAGTCCAGGATTATACTTGCTGTCAGTCCAGCCAGCAGCATTGCAAGACAGGAGCTCTTTGAAAAATGTTGATTGCCCTACCAAGACCGAGGGTCCGGTCAATCCGGGATTATAATTGTGGTTAGTCCAGCTAACAGAATTACAAGACATGAGCTCTCTGGAAAAAGCTGACCGCAAAGATGAAACGGGGGTCTGGTCAGTCCAGCCCTCCAACTGGAGTTAGTCCGGCCAAGAAAATAAAGAGCAGGTAAATTGTGGCCGAAATATCACTAAGAACTCCAAGATTCAACAAGTGAGTTTGAGCATTGTGGCACACTTTACTTTCAAGCTACTAGCTATTGATCCCTCTTCATAGTACGACTACCTATACTAGCAATCCAGTCTTTTATCCTTCATACTCCTAGATCAGTAAAACTATGAGAAGATCCTATTCTAATAGATACATTTGCCTTGAGCTAGACGATGTTGATACCCAATACTTGAGTACCTTTAGTGCTCCTCATTTTTAATCCGAAGCTAACCCTTTTAATCACTTGATAAAATAGGTTAGTTCACAGTGAATGCTCGCGAAAAGGATGGTTGTCTTTAATTACTAAAACACTAACCCTTTTCAATCCGGTTGTGGAGTTGGGAGCACTTCCTATTGGGCATCCCTCCTTGAAAACAATCAATATACATCGGCCCCTAAATATACCACGCGCGGCATCGAATAGTGCACCGTGACTCGACCGATCACGAGTTGACTTCTAATTAAATCGACTCGATCAACGATCTGTCCGCTTCGAACAGCACCACTATGGACTACCCATTGGACAATGGACTATTGCCTAGTTACATAACTCCAATTATACTTGGGCCAAAGATAGACAGCGCCATTAAGAGTCTTAAACAAATCGCGATATTTTGACGTTGTTCCACAACGAGTTCAAGAGTCATTGCATAACAACGACATCATATGGGCTCCATGAAGCCTGATTTTGTGAATACGGTAGTGCCGCAAGGGTTTTCCAAAACTCCCACAATTCTATTTATAGCAGATTTCTTATTGATACTATTTAACTAATTACACTCCCTACTTAAGACGCGATGCAAATTCACGCAAGGCGCCGCGCAGATTATGAGCGACGACCTACCACGCGCTACGGACGCGACTCAACCGTGAGGTCTTGCTCAACAGCCGCTCCAATGAAATCTTATGCTCGATCTCTCAAAAACTTTCTCAAGATCGAGACGTGAAACACATTATGAACTCCACGCATGGACTCGTGAAGATCCAAGCGGTAGGCTAACTTTCCATTCTTGCAATAATCGATCTTAGTCTCACCAGATGAATAAAGGTACTGAGTACGATGTGCCTCCCTTAAAATATCATCTCTTGACCTCCGCCTTTTGTGGCACACAAAGACGGCCTTTAAACCTCAAAGTACCGTAATCATCCATACTAAAATCACTCTTTACCTTCATCCAGACGCTCCTAACCTCCCGTAATAACCGACACTCTACTGTGCTACCAGACACGGCCCGAATAAATGACTCAAGAATCAATCGAGTCTCAACATGTGATGTGCCCGCATAACAATAGGATATACCCATGCGATCAAAATCAAGAATGAGGCAATCTAGAGTAGCAGGAGTCGCCTTGCGACTAAGAGCATCAAGAACTACATTGGCCTTGCCTCGATGATATCAATAGTAAGATCGTAATCCTTGATCAACTCCAACCACCTCCTTTGCCTCAAATTCAGATCCTTCGAGTGAAGATATACTTGAGACTCTTGTGGTCCGTGAAAATATCACAAGGCTCGCCAGATAGATAATGCCTCCAAATCTTGAGAGCAAAACAATCGCAGCCTAACTCCAAATCATGAGTGGGATAATTCGCTCGTGCTTCTTTAATCGCCTCGACGATAAGCAATTACCTTACCGTCTTGCATGAGAACACGGCCAAGACCCACTCGAGACGATCCGAAAAGATCGTGAACCGCTTCTGCTCGGAAGAGTGAGAATAGGAGAGGTCACCAACCTTTCCTTCAAAATGCGTAAATCACACACACTCATCACCCACCGAATCTTACACCTTCTCGAGTAGGTCGAGACATCGGCTTGGCAATGATAGAGAAATCCCGCACAAACGCCGATAATAACCACCAATCCCAAGAAACTCCTCACCTCCTTCACACTAGTCGGCCTCTTCCAATCCACCATGTAGAGACCTTACTAGGATCAACAAAGAATACCCCGAGGGTTAATCACATGACCCGTAAAACCCACTTCAAATCCGAACTCACACTTCTTCAACTTGGCATAAAATTTGTGTCTCTCAAAGTATCTAATACCAACCTCAAATGACGCTCATGATCCTCATTGGTCTTGGAATAGATAAGAATATCATCAATGAACACCACCACGAAGTCATCTAGATACTCTGCAACATGTTGTTCATGGTTTCCATAAAATAGCAGTGCATTAGTCAATCCAAAAGACATGACTTTATACTCATAATGCCCATACCGTGGAGAAAGCGCCTTCTCAACATCCTCGCCACGCACCCGGATTTGATTATACCGATCGAGATCAATCTTGGAGAATACTTGAGCTCCATTCAACCGATCAAACAAATCCTCAATGCGGGCAATGGATATTTGTTCTTGATTGTGACCGCATTAAGCGCACGATAATCAATACACATGCGCCAACTTCCATCCTTCTTCTCTGTGAATGTATCAGAGCTCCCACGGCGATACACTACGCTGATCAAACCTTTAGCCAACAAATCATCCAATCGCTTCTTCAACTCGTCCTCAAACGGACGTGCTAATCGATATGGAGACATCGAGATGGGACGAGTATTCGAATAAGATCAATGCGAAACTCCACGCCTCGCAGTGGCAAACCCAAGCTCACCGGGAACACATCCGTAATCATCGACCACCGAATCTCCTCAATCGCGAAGCCACACTCGGCTTCTCAAGAAGAGCTAAAAGAAGTCCATTTTCATCGCGGCGACCGGAACAAACCCAAATTAATATCGAAAGAGAGCGCGAGGCGACTCTCGAAAGATCAACGCCTCCCGCACGAGTCTCGCGGCAGACCGCTTCTACGTAAACGAGGATATCACGCTCGAAAAGAGTGCAACCAATCCATGCCTAAGATGACGTCGAACGGCTCCATTTGAATAACTATCGATTCGCCGTGAACTTCTCTCCATCAATGACAATAGAACACCGGTGACAAAACAAGAGAACTAGCAATAATACCCCGTGAGAACTAACCAACACCGATCGAGAAATCCATCGTGCATACTCAAGTTCGCTTCTTCTAGCAAACGCCGAAACAAACGAAAAGGTAGCCCCGAATCAAAAAGGACTAAAGCATCAAATGAATCCACAAGCAAAGTACCGGCATCACCACGTCAGACGATCATGGGACTCGCAGAGGCATGGCGACACTCCGTGGCGCCATGGCGAAGAAGACGATGTCGGGCGGCGTGTGTCTGACCGGAGTAACACCCAGAATCCTCTGCATTTCGAACTAGTCCCATGATCGAGCTAGTTCACACAAGAAATGATATGGTAACATCCATAAATCGCACAACTTTATTAATAAATAGCGAGTTGATTACAAGAAAGGCTTACAAGCCAACATTAAACAAACACAATGTGGAAGACGAAGAAGTAGCGGGTCGGCTTGATTCGCCACGAGCAATCGATCGGGTAGCGCCTAGTCGCCGAGATCCAAGTCCTTCTCCTCCAAATTTATTTGCATGAAGCAAGGGTGAGCACAACTACTGTGCTCGCAAGTTACACCCAAGAATAGAGTTAATGCATGCATGGATATATCAAAGGAAGGCTTATTGGTTGAATTTGCATAAAGCAATATTTTCTTTAAATATTTGTTACTAAGTTCCAAAGCGCTTATTTAATAACTAAAATTCATTTTTATAAATTCTCAAGTTTTATAGTAGGATAACCTCCATATGAAACATGGTGATGGATACCTCCTATCACATGGCTAATCGCCTAATTTTACCACAAGGATTAACCATCCTCAAATCATTTGCAAAAATTATTTTTAAAACAAAATCAAAGTCTAACTTTAAGTGGCTTTGCTCAAGATGTCCATGACCGTGGACACGGCTATTCAATAGTTTTACACTCGCAGTACAACTTTACCCACAAGAGATAATCAACTTTTAATGTCCGTCGACACACTTCCGTAGGTGTGCGATAGTCATGCCCGCTAAGGTTTCACTTCCTTTGATTAACCATCCGCTAGAAGCCCCTCTGCGCCGCTAAGGTTTCACTTCCATTGGGTTAACCACCACGAAACCCCTCTTGCACCAAGGAATATGCCCGACACCCACACACTAAAATGGCACAACTAACAATGGAACGTAAAATTCTGAATCAACATTTTTTGTCTAAGCATGTCTAAGCATAATTTTTCCAAAATATTCGTTCATACTAACTGATAAACCATTTTTATCTAATGTGTCAAGGTATGTTTTATTCAATAGCAAAGTTGGCTATCATGGCAAAGGAATAACTATAATTTAAAAACATGTATTTAAATTACTTGAATAGAAATAGCATGCAATAATAATTTAAAACAGAATTTAAATAATTTGAAATATTGGGATTAAATATGATCAAAGGTATAACTTGCCTTGCTTGGTTATAAGTTGTTCTCAAACCAAGATCGAAATCCTGATGTCCGAAAGTAGTCGAAATCTATACGCGTAAACGATCCAAATTCAAATAAAATCCAAATAAAATCCAAAAATTAAGAAATAAATACTGGAAGTAAGATATCGACTTTATATTAATATAGGGATTTGAATTGACGAAAACGGAGTTCGTATGAGGGAGAAACAAATTCTAAGGAGAGTGAATAGTAGTTTGCATGGTACTATTCATTTACATGCAACTTACGTGAATAGTGTAATGAGCGGAAGAACTGGACGTGCAGGCGATAGGAATGGAGAGATGGCCGGCGGACAACGAATATGGAACCTCGGCGAGGTACTCTACCCAATGGTAGCAGTTCGCTCGGCGACGACTGGTCGCGGCGACAACGCGCAATTAGAAAAACAGGTATAAAATAATAAAAACGGGAAATTACGAAATAAATACTGAAAAATAAAGGATGATTTTAGATGATTTTACGAGCAAGAATCATCGGATTCGGAGTTTGCAATTGGGAGCAATAATTCTTGGAAGGAATAATCACAAGAAAAATAATTGCTACAGTAGCATGACTAATAAGGATGCTACTGTACTTCTTCTTCTTTGCTTGGAATCAACAGAGAAGTGGAAATGGCCATGGCGCTAAGGAGAGGGAAGGGAAAGAGGGTCGGAAAGTTACCAAAACGGATTGCCGACGTCGAGACGGAGCCAATGGAGGTGATGGCGCAGTCGGGGATGGCCGGCGACGGCGGCGGCGGCGCACGGTGGTGGTCGGCCATGGGAGGGGTCGGATGCTCCGGCGAGTTTTCGACGAAGCGAAGATGCACACGCGTAGAGCACGACGTCGCGGTGCCGACGGTGGTGACGAAAGTGGCGAAGCTCCACCGGAGGCGATGCACGAACGCAAAAACGACAATCGGCCGAAAAACTTCAACTGCATGGTTTGGCCAAACTATGGGGAGAGGGGAGGAGAGGTTTTGGGGGTGTGTTGAGGGTGTAGAGGAGCTCCTGGAGGGCACTTTATATAGGGGAGGTGGTGGCCGGATTGGTGGGAATTCAAGAGAGAAGAAACGATATTTTCGGGTGTAATAATGTCAATCGGAAAACTGAAAACTGCTCTTAAATGGGAGGAAGAAACGGCCAATTGATGGTGTAGTCACGTAGAGGAAGTTAATACGGACGTTTGGCATCCAACGGATTCGAATTTGGTGCATTGAGTACAAAGATATGAAGAGAGAGGTGAATTCAGCCATTAATGGAGCTCTGAAGCTTTTCTCGGTGGTGCGGCCGGCGGCGGCGGTGGCCGGAGCTAGGAAAGGGGAGGCGAGGTGAGGGGTGGCCGGCGGGGTGGTCGGTGGTGGCTGGTGGCAATGGAAGGTGGTGCTTCGGCCATTAAGCTATACGGGAGAAAAAACTACAGAGAAGAGATGTGCTCTCGGTTGGAGGTTGAAGATGAAGTAGAGAAAGGAATAAAAGAGATGAAGGGAGGGTGCTAATTAGCAAAAGCCAAATGACCACATGGTAGCACATGCAAAGTTAATTGAGGAGTCCACGGGAGTAGGGAAAGGATGGGTGACCGAATGGGAACCCATTTTTCTGATTTTTTTTTTTTTAAAATTCGAAATTCCTTTAAGCCACAAATTAAATTACTTTTAGAATATAGTAAATATAGTTCAAAAATTATAGAAAAATTTATAAAAATTCATAGAATTATTTTGAACTTAATAAAAAAAATTCCAACTTAAAGTTGGCTTTTATTTTTGATTTTATTTTCTAGAAAATAGGAAAACCTTTTTAAATGCCAGAAAATCCCAGAAATTAATTAAAATTTTATTTTCAATTTAAATCCAATAAAATCACAGAAAATCAAATAAACTTAATAAACTTTCTTTTTGACATTAAAACCAAGGAATTAAATAATAATTATTAATTTTTACTTTTAACAGTGAAAACACTTTTTAGGTTACAGTAAATCGAGAAAATCTTCGACAGTCAGAAAATCAAATAAAATAATAACTTTATTTATTTTTATTTTAGTAACAGAACTTTGGGATGTTACAAACTACCCCCCTTAAAAGGAATCTCGTCCCCGAGATTCGGAGAAGCTAGAAAGAAAGAAGATGGACATATAATAGCTGAATTGAGACAAAGAGTATGTCTTCAGGTTGGTTTAAGGTCTTGAGTTGTTCGATGTTTTGAAGCATCAATTCGTCCTTCAAGTCTTAGGTGCATCGATAGGTTAGGATTTCAATGGATTGTTAGAGAAGAAACGATAGCAAAGGATGAGAAAGAAATCTACGAGATGAGAAGACTACCCATTTAAAGCAAACGTTGTACACAAGATCAAAAGATCTATGTACGACATACCAAAAGAAAACAATACGATACAAGATAAGAACAATACAACGTTCTACTCGAAAGAACTCAATACACAGAGTGAGTTTTGGCAAACTTAGAATTGTTCCGATCTTGCGGTCTTGATCAGAATGGTAAGAACGTGTTGACCATCTATAGAAGCTTTTCAAGGGAAAGAGGATCCAATTGACATTATAAAACGGTGAAGAGAGAAATAGGTAAGAAGAATACCATGAGGGAACTAAAGATAGATAGATGACCAAGATGAGGAAAGAACACATTATTTTTCCAATACTTGAGTACCTTTAGTGCTCCTCATTTTTAATCCGAAGCTAACCCTTTTAATCACTTGATAAAATAGGTTAGTTCACAACAGATGGTTGTCTTTAATTACTAAAACACTAACCCTTTTAATCCGAAGTTGTGGAGTTGGGAGCACTTCCCTATTGGGCATCCCTCCTTCGAAAGGGCAGTGCACCCGTACCCCGAGTTGAACGACTCGATCAACAGGACCACTATGGACTACCAGTGGACTATTGCCTAGTTACACTGGGCCAAAGATAGACAGGCGAGGTGCTGCTCGTTGTTCCACAACGAGTTCGAGTCATTGCATAACAACGACATCATATGGGCTCCATGAAGCCCAGATTTTGTGAATACGGTAGTGCCGCACGGACTGTCCGTGCAAATGCACGCAAGGCGCCAGATTATGAGCGACGACCTACCACCTGGTGTTTACCCATATGGTGGAGCCTTACACACCGCAACGCATAGTGTGATAATTAGATTTGTACCAACTTGTGTCCCCTCCCGATAGTAGGATCCTGTAGCGAGCTGTCCACTTGTGAGTCCAACTCCATTTGAGTATTGTTTGCATTTCATACCCACATTCCCTGCTCTGACACAAAGCCTTCTCGAATGCAGGCAATCGAGGGCGGGCCAGCATGCTGAGGACTGGCAAGTAGTCCAGCATGAGTGGGTTACGTCTTGGATGGAGACGGCGCACGTCGATGTCCTACAGGAGCAGAGACCGTACGACCTAGGGACATACCACCAGTACATGGAGTGGTATGTACCATGGTCACGCACCAGACTGACCCATCCTCCACTGGAGCGTCCGAAGCTGGTGACGCACCAGGAGAGGCTCCGTCACTCGTTCAATCATCACAGCACCTCGCGGTGTGATAACACCGTAAAACACTGACAATCTTTGTTCGTTTAATTGATGAAATTTGTACTATTTGATACTAAACATGTGTTGTATGCCATTTCAATTCAAGCAGTTGCAGCGGTTCATAAGTGCATCCGAGACCACCATCCACAGCCCAGAGCACACCATATCGTGGCTTATAAGCACTTTGAAGTACATCTTTGTGGAGTCAAAGAATATAATCAAGAACATGAGATGCGGTCATTCGAGACACGACGTCCTTTACGCCGCGCACCGAGTGGGCCGACCGTGCTCACCAGCTAGGTCGGCACGACCTAGTCCTACCTGCGCACATCCTAGTGCTCCCAGTTGGTCATCCGCGCCATAGATCGGCAGGGAGGTAAGTTATGTACAAACTTATATTGTATTTTTTTTTATTAAGCCTTAGGTTGTGCTAACAAAATGTCGACCTGTAGCCACATGTTCATCCAGATGCAACTCTTTTGCTGTTCGCACCCCGTACTCAGACTGGCTCTCCCCCTCGGTCATCTGTACTACACATCCGGGAGGTGCAAGATGTATAGTTTACGTCCCGAATTTTTATTTGGCCTAACATTGTTCCATCTTGCAGCCTTCAGCCGACTGACGCGCATCCTAGTGCTCCCAGTTGGTCATCCGTGCAGTAAATCGGCGGGGAGGTAAGTTATGTACAAACTTATATCGTAGTTTTATTATTAAGCCTTAAGTTGTGCTAACATAATGTCGTCCTCTAGCCGCATGTTCATCCAGATGCATCTCTTTTGCCGTTCGCACCCCGTACTCAGACTGGCGCTCCCCCTCGGTAATCCGTATTGCACATTTGGGAGGTACAAGATGTATAGTTTACGTCCTAAATTTTTATTTGGCCTAACATCGTTCCATCTTGCAGCCATCAGTTGAGCGTGGGGGTGACGGCCATCCGTGAACCGATGAGGAGATGCCCATCCCAGCTATTGCCAGGGAGCAGTACACGCCGCTAGAGTTTGGACCGTGGCACCCACCCCTATCTTACATTGGTTAGTATGAAGTACCGTATGAAGTGCAGAGCTCATCCGGGGTCGTTGGCACATCGCAAGGTCAAGGCAAGAGCTCCTCCGCATGAAGGGATTTGTAGACAGCGTACTTGGGGATGGACGATCCGAGCATGTATTTCTTGATTCCTTCATTACTGATATGATTGCAGGTGATAACCAGTTGACTTCAAGGCCTTGTTCGTCCCTATTTAACCTTGTCCGTCCAAAGATCCCTATAGTTCATATCCAAGCGATATGAGTGAAACTCTGCACTCTATGTACCAAAAAGGTGTTGCATGTCATACTATTCGAAGGTATACGGCATATCTACCTCATTTGTGCACATGCCTTGTACACATGCGAGCATGGCTTGTACAGGAGCTTCGTCTTGTTCCAAGTACATGTAGCCACATCACCCAAGGTGCATTCATGTTTCCTTTCTCTGGCACGACTTTTGATATATTTTTGCCGCAGCCTGATCTCATACTTCCACCTGAGGCCATCGATCACCGGAATCGTGCATTCGGGCCTTCTGCATCTTCTGGTCCATATACCTCTACATGTTCTCAGACCATTGCTTCCCTTCTTTCAATTGTCGCCACGCTATGGTGGCTCTATTGATAAAGCAACCGACCGTGCGAGTCCATGTCTCTTTAACGATCACGGTGATAGGGAGGCACAACACACCTTTGAGAACGCTGTTGCACACCTCGAACATGTTGGTCGTCATAATTTCGTACCTCGCACCATCCGTGTTATAGAGCAGGGATAATTTCTCCAAATTAGGAGAGTGGAGATTAATCCACTGCTCAAAACTTATGGTGCTCCTGGATTGCCCACTCATGGCCTGCTGTGCCTCTCGTATCACCGGAGGGGACTACCTTATATGCCTCGTAGTTAGATGTTCAAGATCTGTCCAGATGGACTCAAACTTCTACATGTGGTTCTGCAAGTACAACATCTTGAACGTCCTCATAAGTTCCTGACTGCGGAACTGCGTGAAGAAGTTCAATGCAATATGCCTCATGCACCCCTGGGTTTCCACGTCGTTCCACTTGTGAAGGGGTTCCATTCCATTCTTCATGTTTTTCAGAGCTGACAACCCAGCATTGTGGGCTATGATAAGGCATATGTTTGGTCGGTGTCCCACAACCGCCCGCTTCACATTTGCTAGGAACCACATCCAACTAGATGTATTCTCATTCTCTACAATGTTACAAGCAACTGGGAGAAGCTGGTCATTCGCGTTGGCCACCACCGCGTTGAGAATTGTGCCCTTGTACCTCCCAATGAGGAAAGTGATGAGGACATCCTTAGCTATATTGTTCCATATGTTGTGTTAAATCTTTGCTGTACTTCGAAACAATATAAACTTACAAAAAGGGCTAAATTTTTGCAAAGAAACATAATATTGAGGTGAACTCGTTTCTATCTATTCCTAATGATGTTATTTATGAGAATGGAGTACTACCTCATGTCACCACTTTGTGCATTCTCAGGTTTGACAAATGGAAGACTTTGGAACCGAGAGGGAGGAGAGGAAGGTCAGGGCCAAAGCAATGGAGAAGCACAAGGGAGATGGTAGCAACACTTACTGCCAAAGCCATGGGAGGATAAGAGAAGGCCCATGCGGCTGGACCAAGGTCCATGCGACCAGCATGGACAAAGAATGCCCATGTGGCTATGAACAAGGCCTATGCGATGAAGAGCAAAAGAGGAGAACCCAAGAATCCAAAGTCAAAGTTTTGGATAAAAATTTTAAGCCCAATTCGGAGCACCCACAAGTCCAACCGAATTTAAACTCGGAATCAACACAGAACTCAACTAGGATTCGGTTCGGGATAGCCCAACAGGTCCGTAATAAAAATATCATAACTTTCACAAACAGAGTCCGATTTGGGTGTTCTCGGGCTTGTTGGAAATATTTTTATGAGTTGTTTCCAACAAATCTAGCCCTACTTCCAAATTAGTTCAGAGCACATCAGAATCATCGAAACAAGATGGCAGATCAGGAGAAAAGTTAGGGTTTGACTCCACTTCTTATGGCCGTCGGCTCACCTTCAATATATACTGTGTGCATGCCTCTTTTAGGGGTTTTAGGCTTGTTTAGATTGGCTTTTCCACCGTGAAAACCTCGTCGTGTGTTCTTGAGTCGACTAGACCAACAACTGCGATTTGTAGGCCTCAACTCGTGTGAACTCATATTTGCTATTTGCAATTTACAATTTTAGATTGCTTGTGTATCTTGTTCTTCGATTGCTCGCACGAATTAATCTTCGTGATCAGGTCACCGCGTTCTTAGCATGCTTGATAATGGCTCAGAGTGTGGTATAGCGATTGTTTGGCGATCTGGTCTTGACCGGTTGGTAGCCTACATCATGACAATCGTTCTCCTCCAAATCGAAGTTATCATCCTATCGAAAGATCAGGACCCAACGTACTCATCAGGTAGTATCAGAGCCAAAGTTGACTGGTAGGAATTCTTGTATCTCTAGTTTAATTACTTGTTTTGGTTCTTAATACCTATAGTCCGGAAAATTTTCCCTACAGAACTAATTAATCTCCGCTGTCCAAACCCCGCTGTGCCTTTCAATATGTTATTTTTGGTTTGCTAAATTGAATTTGTGTCTGTTTTAGCTTTGTCTAGTTGATGGTCATATCTTTGTTCCTATAAAAGTCCAAAAAAAGATCTTGAAACCTTAGCCCATCCATCACGTCCAAAATCCAAAAATAATCTCCAAAATAAAATTCCCACGTCAAAATCCATCTAGAACACCCCAAACCCTAATTCACATTTTCGGCTAGAAGACTTCCTTTTCTGCCACCGTCAAGGAAATAGCCATAACTTTTGATTACTTGATCCTTTTTTAGTGAAACCACTGCCATTAGATCAAGAATTTCATTATCCATATGACTGTAAATTTTAGATTCAATACACCAAGGAAGTCAAAAGTTATATGTGGTAAAATTTGACCTAGTTTTCTATTTGAATCTTAAATGGTCTGTACTTGTGATTTTTGTGCGAATTTTTCAGTCGATCTTCAGAAAGTGGCCCCAAAAGAAAAATTGTAGAAAGTGATGTCAGGAAACCAAATAATAATAATAATTGAAAAAAAGGAATCTAACAAAAAGTTATGGCCAAAATATCGATGTACTATTTGGTGGACAGAAAACTATAGTTTTCAGTGTTTGGTCAATACTTGTGCTATTCACTCCAAATTGCATTCTATTGAATTATATTGTGTCTACCACTCCTATACATTGTTATACACTTGTTTTGGCCTTCATCCATCCTTGGTTGATCAGCAACATAGGCTAAGTGCTAGATACGAACTATAGTTCAATTTTGTGTAATTTCTAAAATTAATTGATTGTTCTCCTTGCTACCTAATATTAAGCATGTCCAAGCTCCACTTTCTACTAACCGAGCATATCACGTCGAACTGACCATTGCAATCGCTATACTCATCACTTGAGTCAAGTTATCATGAACCAGCCACCGGTTGCACCACCTGTTTGGTATTGGTAAGAACTCGTAAGAGCTTGGTAAGAGCTTAAGATATGTTTGACTTGTCAAGCTCCAGATCCTAGTAATTGATAGGGACTTACATAATTCTCGTGTATCTTCTTGTTTTCTATTAACCATGACAGGATGAAGATCACATAGGAGGAAGTTTTGTGAGATCAATAACACCATTGACTCATCTCCTATGCCTGAATGAGGTAAATTTAAGTATGAATTCCCATCCTTTGCTGGTAAATTTGATCATGATGCCTATGTTGACTGGGAGATAGGATTAGACAATGAATTTGAACATTATGATTGGTCTGATAGGCAAAAGATTAGAGCCACCACAAGTGTTTTTGTTGATGGTGTAATACTTTGGTGAAAGTATCTTGGTAGACATGGAAGAGTGCATCAAACTTGGAATACATTAAAAAAACTTCTGAGATATGACTTTGTTCCTAAATATCATGTTAATTATTTGCTAGCTAGATTGCAACATTTAAAATAAGGTAGTTGAATTGTAAGAAAATACTATCTTGAATTGAAAACTCGTTTGTTGCGTTGTGGCTTAGATGAACATGCTAAAGCTACAGAGAATAGATTCTTAAGTAGGCTTAATCAAGCAATTCAAGATCTTCTTATTCACAAAGAATATAATTATCTCTCTCGGTTGTTTATAGTTGCGTATATGGTTGAAAGTTAGATTGAGGAGAAATTAAGAATACTTGATGATAGAAAACATGAGAACAAATCTGTGTTTGTGTCTTTTTCTGTGACTAACAGCTTGTACGAAGTTGAGAACCATGCCGAATAGGAGAATGAGCTAATTGAACCACTGACTCCATTGATTGGAGAAGTGCTTGCTGCCCCATGGTCAGATCATGATGAATTGATACCTCTAGCACTTACATCATCCGAGTAGGACGTTAAAGGTAACAACATTGGTGTTGATTTGTTAGTTCATCAAGAAAAGGTTAGTAATTGTGACAACCGTTTTCATCAATTGGCAATTCCATATTCTGAATTTGATATGCTTAATTTACATAATATTGAATTGATTACTCATAATGAAGTTTTTACTAGAATATCTCCCAGTGATTCTTTGTACTATATCATATTTGATGATCCTAGAGAGCTATCTAGTGTGATTGATAATGTTGCTAAAATTTTATGTTTAAAATCACTAGTTAGTACTTATGCCTATACATATAAGTTCAATTTGATTGGATATTATGGTGTAGATGACAAGTTTTACGTTTATCAAATATGCATTACATGTGGTAAGCTTGCTGAATTAAAATAGCATGTTTTCGATAAACAATCTTTTGTGCCATGTCTTGATCACAACTAGATGAGTTTCAATAATACTGCTGTGGATATCGTGAGGATATGTGCACGATCTCAGGATGATGAGTCAATTGGCAATGGCGTTATTGGTTTGCAAAATCTCGCGTTTTGGGTTTGCTCCAAGGTTTGTCGAGCCACCGCGGTCGACCGGTTGTCTTGGGCGGTCGATCCGCCGTTGAAGCGATCCGACCGACCATGGTGGCGGTCCGACCGTGATTTGAAAGTTGGGTTTTGAGTGGGCCAAAAATAGGTTGTGTAGGCAAGTGAGGAGTCTCTGGATGTGGTCCCATAATTTTGGAGCTCGGTCAAAAGTTCTATTCGATTGAAATTTCGGAAGGTTTGAATTTCTCGCTTGAATTTTGGCTAAGTCCTTTGGACCGTCCGACCGCCCGTTGTGGAGCGGTCCGACAAGATGAATCGGTCGGGCCGCCTGTGAAATGATCGACCGGCAATCACTGAATGAAAGCCAAGTGTTGCATTGAGTTGATTTTGAGTGTGTGATTCTCGAACTTCAATGCTTTATTGATGTATATTGCATTGCGGAATCGGCGTGGGTCAAGTTGTGAAGAACTTGTTCCGGAAGCGGTTTGTTTGTCTATTGTCATGCGGATGGCTTGCGAGTCAACGGCGTCAGCGGTGAGTGGATCGGGACTACGCTTGGAGGCGAGGTCGAGCGATCGGGATCGGGTGAGGTTGTGTGACTCAAGCATGGTGCGAAATGGACAAGATGGATCGAGCGGGTGATTGAAGCATTTGGTTGGATCGGTGGTGCGGATATCGGTGCGAGTCTCTCGGGAGGTTCCGAGGGGATTCGGACAAGAGAGGCTTGGCGTCGATGAGAACCGTGATCAACCTACACGTGGTGAAGCGGCGATTGCTTCAAGAGTTATTTGTGTGTGGGTCCCATGTGTAAGAGACCCAAAGGGAAACCCTAGCTCTCTAGTATAAATAGGAAGGGAGAGGTGGAAAACCTAAGCAAGCATTCATTTTAGCCCCTTCTTCTTTTCTAGGGTTTGGAGGAGAGGAGAGGAGAACTAGGGTTGGAGTGTGCTCCTTGTTGAGCTCTTGCCCTCCTTGGTGGAGAGGCTTTGTAAGCATCTATTGTGGATGAACAATCTTGTGATGCTTAATTGAAAGATCAATTGCTCCTTTGTGTTCTTCTCTCTTTTGGATGTTTTGGTGCTTCCTTGATTCAACGGTTCATGCTTGGTCTCTTGGCCTACTCTATTTTGCTTTGATGTGTGGGATTACTCCTAGAGTCATCTAGTTCATCAAACCCCCACAAGCAAGACTTGAATCAAGTTTTTCTCATTTCTAGGGTTTGTGCACTTCTTTGTTAAAAACTCAAGAGATCGATTCTGCGAAGTGGATCTGACGGATCGTCGCTAGAAATAGGTCTCTAATATCATTAGGGAGGTGTGCTAGAAATTTGGTCAAGTTTTATTGGATGAATCAAAAGTTGGATCAAATTTCGTTTTGGATTTGGGTGGAGTTTTTCAGTACTGGACTCTACCGGTCCGACCGGCCTTACAACGGCGGTTCGACCGTCCGTGTATTCAGACCGCTGGGTTGGCGGGTCGAACCGCTGTCCACCGGTCCGACCGCTAGTTAGTTGCCGGTCAGACCGCTCCTTGACCGTCGGTCCGACCGCCCGTGGTAGCCGGTCAGACCGCCCGTGTCCAGTGAAGAACATTGAGTTCTTTTCTCTTTTTGTGTCGTGTGCTTGAGGGACTTATCAAATTCAACACAAGGCTTCCGTTGTGTGCTCACTGAACTTCTTAGCTCTCATAGCTAAAGGAGTAAAGTACGTGTTGGTTTTGGTTTAGGCGAGAAAGTTTTGAAAGCGCCTATTCACCCCCCCCTAGTCGCCTTTTCGGTCCTACAAGTGGTATCAGAGCCGGTTAGCTCTTTTCTATAGATCTTAACCGGTCTTTGGAGCCATGGCGACTGACAAGTACTCAACCAAGCCACACATTTTTGAGGGAGTTGACTTTGCATACTGGAAGGCTCGTATGCAAGCGTATATCGAGGCTCAAGGGCACGCTATTTGGCTAAAGGTGAAAAACCCTTATGTCGTGCGGTAGATGGCGATCGATCACTCGGATGTGGAGGCCAACAAAGAAGGCTCGGAATTATTTGATCCAAGGCCTTAGTCGATCCGAGTTTGAGCGTGTTGCTCACTTGCGGTCCGCTCACGAGATCCGGCGGACACTTTGTGATTATCACGAAGGGTCCATCGCGATCAAGGAAGTGAGGCAGAACCACCTCAAAAGGTTTACTCGAAGATCGAACAAAGGCACGTGAGTCCTTGGATGAGTGTGGGAAGATTCTCTAAAATTCTTCATGATCTCCGCCGTTGACTTGATATTTTCGAGTGCGAAAATGCACGCGACTTAGGTGCTCTTGATGTGAAGGTGCAGGGTATGAAGATCACTTCCATCAATGACAACATCACATGAGTGAGCTTACCATGGATAAGCTCTACTCGAGGTTGAAGACGCATGAGATTGACTTTATCTCGCGTCTCCCAAGACAGTCGATGGCTTTGGTGGTCGACAAATCCAAGGGTTGCTCTTGATTCTCTTGATTGTAGCTCATCGGCTTTTCATTATCGCTTTACATTCTTTGAGTGATGAGCAACTTGAGAAATTGCCCGAGGATGACTTAGCCCTCCTTTCCACCAAATTCACAAGAGCGTACAACAAGGTGAGAAATAGGAGGAGGAGTGGACCTATCACGTGTTTGAATGTGGTGAGCCAAACCACATTCGCTCCAAGTGCCCTGGCTAAAGGGCAAGGAGGAGAAGGAGACAAGAAGACATCCCGGAGAGGATGCAAAACCCAAGAAGACAAACTATCGGAAGTTTGTCGGTAGGGTCCTTGCCGCTCTTGAGAATGTTAATATGAGCGATGTGGATTCGAAACGGAGGACGGCGAGAGTGATTCACGTGGCAAGAAGAAGGCGCATGACTTCACCGGCATGTGTTTCATGGCCAAGAACGACCACGACAAATGATTCCTCCAAAGATGAGGATCCTTTTAGTGATCCCGATGAGGTATGCCCTTCTATTGCCGAGATGAAAAGGGCTCGGTGCTTCTTGAGCGAAATTGCATAAGCAAGTAAAAATGATTAGGAAGCGAGACATTATGATTGATAATTTGAATCTTGAAGTTGTTAGGCTTAAATCTATCAATCCTGGCGATATTTGTGATTCTGCACTAGCTTGCTTAAAGATTTGACAAGCTTGAAATCTGCTCATTCCTCTGTCACAAATCAACTAAAAGATGCTCTCGATGAACTAGAATCCTTCAAGTCTAGATCCGCTTGTTTAGATGTCATTCCCTTGATGTGACCGCCATGGAAGCTATCCTTTAACTTGCTCTAATTGTGCTTTGCTAGAATTAAAATTGGATAGTTCCTTAAAAGAATTGCAAAAGTTTGATGCTAGTCACACATGCTCCCATTGTAAGGATAATAGGATTAAGATGCAAGAGATGATGAAACATTGATTTACTCTAGAGTTGCATCTTGTGAAAATTGTCCCAAGCTTACAATTGAGATTGAAGCCTTAAACAAGACCACGGAAGAAAAGGCTAAAATTGAAAGATCCATGTCTTTTCTTGCTTCTAAAAGGGTTGTTGATTCTAACTCTTGTGTTTTGAATCTTTGAAGTTGAAACCATGGTTAGTCGGATACAAGAGGCGTTTAGAGTCAAGTTTAAGGAAGCGATTGAGTAGGATTCAGAATCCTATTGTGTGTCTTGTGAGGCCTTCAAAGTGGAAGTGGCCCTTCTTAAGAGTAAGCGCAATGAGGTAGTCAAGTCTAGCAAGTGTGCTAGATGTGAGGAGTTAGTGAAAGAGAATGATTACCTCAAGGTGACTCTTGAGAAATTTTCAAGTGGGAAAAAGAAACTCAACATGATTCTTGATCAATCCAAGGTGGCGTGAAAAATAGCGGTCTAGGTTTCAACCCCTAGAGCATTCCAAGAAAAACCCACCTAAGATTGCTAGAGTTGTGAAGAATGGTTTGTTTGAGCTAGAACCTCCTAAGCCATCAGGGTTGTTTTCAAATCCGGTGGTTTTGCTCAAACTCTTTACGCAAGAAAGGTGCTTTCACTCATTCATGCATGCACCCTCAAAGGTCGAAGCCATTGCACCTTCGCAAGAAAGAAGGCCATCTTGTTGAGTTACCTTCCGGAGAGCAAAACTTGAGAGAAAAGAGAGGATGAGCGTCCTAAGATCCATTAGAGGAGTCCCTTCTCCAGATGTAGTCTCTAGAGCTAGGCAGCCTGTTTATCGCACCACACATAGGCCTAGATTTGTAGAGAACTTTGTAGACTCTTTTGTTGGGTCTAGGCAGCATGCTGGATTAGAACATCGTGAGGAGAGACACCGGGTAGCACCTAGACAGGGGGAGTATCGATCTTTTGGTAGATCGTTTCGGAGAGGTCTAGGTGGTTCTCATGTGCATTCTTATGATTTTATTCCCGATCATGTTTCACTATTTCTCTCGCTTTGTTCCCGGACATCGTGCTTCTCGATCTTTGGATTCCTCGTTCATTTATCACTAACCCCAGTACTGAGGCACGGATGTTTTCTGGATTGTGCCTTTTAGGTCCGTCGTGCGAGGAGGAGGACAAGTGGCTTGTTGACTCCGGGTGTTCTCGACATATGACCAGGAGATTCTAGATGGTTCTCCTCCTCACACGTGCATCCGGCAATGAATTGATTACATTTGGGGATGCTTCTACCGGACCGTGGATCGCAAAGGGCACTTTGTCGCGTCAACGACAAGTTCATGCTAAAAGACGTCGCTTTGGTGAGTAAGCTG
This sequence comes from Hsuehochloa calcarea, assembly GCA_036346395.1. Lineage (NCBI taxonomy): Eukaryota > Viridiplantae > Streptophyta > Magnoliopsida > Poales > Poaceae > Hsuehochloa > Hsuehochloa calcarea. Next base: position 26,167,773 of record CM070601.1, on the reverse strand, counting down.
AGGTATAATCTTCTATCTGTTTCTCAGTTGCTTGATGAGGGTCTAGAAGTGAGGTTTAAGAGAGGTGAGTGCAGAGTTCTAGATTCCTCAGGTGAGCTTGTTTTTGAGATCTCGAGGTTTGAGAAGATTTTACGTGCAAATTTGAAGATTTCTTACGCTTCTAGTCCTAGGTGTCTTGTAGCCTCTGATTCTCATGACCTTGTTTTGTGGCATCGTAGACTTGGGCATATAGGTTTTGATCATTTGTCTAGAGTCGATTGCAAGGACTTGATTAGAGGTTTGCCTAGGTCAAGGTCATCGAGATCTTGTGTGCTCACCACAGAGACATGGTAAGATGGTGTCTGCTTCCCACCCACCTCTTACTTTGGTAATGGTGATGGACTGTGACAGCTTCTTCACTTAGATCTGATTGGTCCTTCTAGAGTTCATCACCGGTGGGAAATGGTATGTCTTTGGTGGTTGTGGATGATTACTCCGGTATTCATGGGTTTATTTTCTTACTTCTAAGGACGAAGCATTTGGATTCTTTAAAGATTTGGTCCTTAGAATTCTTTGTTGATTACACGGAGCTTTGAGAGCCATTAGGAGTGATAATGGGATGAGTTCAAGAACTCTTCTTTTCTACCTTCTGTGATAGGGAATTGAGCATCGCTTTCTTCTCCTAGAGTTCCTCGTGAGAATGGTGTTGTAGAAAGGAAGAAGAACCCTTGTAGAGATGGCTCGGACCATGCTAGATGAGCATTCTACTCCTAGGAGATTTTGATGAGGCGATCTCTCTGCTTGTTATATCTCAATAGGGTTTTCTTGAGATCTGTGGTTGGGAAGACTTCTTATGAGCTTAGATTTGGTCATTCTCCAAAGGTCTCTCATTTCAAGATTTTTGGTTGCAAGTGCTTCATTCTTAAACATGGCAATCTTGATAAATTTGAGTCTAGATGTTTTGATGGCATATTTCTTGGATATCCCGCTCATTCTCGTGGCTATCGTGTTTTTAATGTTGATACTAACAAAATTGTTGAGACTTGCGAAGTCACTTTTGATGAGGCTAGTCACAGTACTAGACCCGATGCTTGGTACACAGGTTTACAAACTCAAGAAAGCATCTTCGTCGATGATGATTACGAGGATGAAGACCCAAACCATCCTCCTGCTACCTCGAGAGGGGTGGAGAGCCCTGCTACTACTACTTGATGTCGGTTTGGCACGGTAGCCTCCTATCCCCACCGACGATCCGAGTGGCTCTGTTCCTACCTCCACAACTCATGAGGTAGAGGCCACGTCTGCACCAGAGCACCACTTCATCTGGCGACAACATCCACTGAGCGGATGATTGGGGATCTTCAAGAGCGAGTCACTCGCTCGTGTTTATATCTCCGATTCCCATGCACATTCTCGCTTTTGTTGCTTCTTTTGAACCCGAGATATCACCCATGCTTTATCGATGCCTCTTGGGTCAATGCCATGCATGAAGAGCTTGAAAATTTTGAAAGAAACAAAGTCCGGTTTTTAGTTGAGCGACCTTCCGATTCTCATGTTATTGGAACAAAATGGGTATTTAAAAATAAGCAAAGTGAGGATGGATTGGTTGTTCGCAATAAAGCTAGACTTGTTGCTCAAGGTTATTCCTGTAGAGGGCTTAGACTTTGAGGAGACCTTTGCTCGATAGCTAGATTGGAAGCCATTCGCATTCTTTTAGCATTTGCAACATCCAAGGGTTTCAAGCTTTTTCAAATGGATGTTAAAAGTGCCTTCTTGAATGGCTTCATAGAAGAAGAGGTCTTTGTCAAGCAACCTCACAGGTTTGAAAATCAAAATTCCCAAACCATGTTTTTAAACTCTCTAAAGCCTGTATGGATTGAAACAAGCTCCTAGAGCTTGGTATGTGAGCTTAAGAGTTTCTTGCTTGAAAATGATTTCAAAATGGGAATGGTTGATAAAACCTTGTTCACTCTTAGGCATGGCAGTGATTTCTTGTTGGTTCAAATATATGTGGATGATATTATTTTCGGTGGTTCCTCTCATGCTTTGGTGTCTAGATTTTCAGATTCTATGAGCAGTGAATTCGAGATGAGCATGATGGGAGAGCTGACATTCTTTCTTGGTCTTCAAATCAAGCAACTGAAAGAAGGCACCTTCGTCCACCAGAGTAAGTATACAAAGGACCTTCTTCGGCGCTTCAATATGGGAAGCGATGAGGCCAATGTCTACTCCCATTGCAACAACCACCGTCTTTGGATCCCGATGAGGATGGAGAGTCAGTGGACCGGAAGAATACCGCAATATGATTGGCTCCTCCTCTATCTTACTGTCGAGGCCGGACATACAATTCGCCGTATGTGCATGCGCTCGATTTCGAGCTTCCTCGTGCTTCTCATCGTCAAGGTCATGCGCGCATCTTGGTATCTTCAAGATACGCTTGATTTTGGACTCGGTATTCTTCTTCTTGGCTCTTTCAATTCGAGCATTTTACGATCTTGATTTCACGGTGTAGAGTTGATAGGAAGAGTACTTCCGGCACTTGTCATTTCTTGGGCACATCTCTTGTTTCTTGGTCTTCTAGAAAAGTCTTACATTGCCTGATCTGGTGAGGTTTGAGTATGTAGCCTGCCGATGGTCGCTCTCGTGTTCTTTGGATTTTATCCACGCTGCGGGACTATGGGTTATCTTTGGGAAGTGTTCCTCTTTTACGTGACAACACTACGCAATTAATATTGCCAAAAACCAGTGCAACACTCGGGACTAAACACATTGACATTCGATTTCATTTACGAGAGACCATGTTGAGAAAGGTGATGTTGTGCTTCACTTTGTAGAGTCCGAGCAACGGCTTGCGATATTTTCACTAAGGCTCTTGACTCTTGGCGTTTCTTTGCTGCGAGGAGAGTTAGGGTTATTAGTCCTATTGGGCTGTTTTGAGAAGTGGCTCTGCTTGCATTCATTGTATCATAATGCATGTTTCATTTCATTTGTCTTGCATTGTATATTAAAACTAATGGAGCTTTGATTATTATCCCTGTATGACTTATTTTCATATTTTATACCTTGTCATATCGAGTGATAGTCTGCTAGACCTCTTTTATGGCTCTTCGTGTTTGGCTCAGTTTTTGCCTTGCTAGCTTTATATCCTTGAGAAATCTGAATCAAATCATGTCTTGTTGGATCTTGTGACTAGTTTTGCTCTAGTGATCCGCTTATGATTCTTGCCATGTCTTACAAGTCGATTTGAGTCTTGAACCTCTTGAGATGGAAAAATGAGCTTTTTATCTTATTAAGTCAAGCGAATGAAAAATGAGATTTTCTGTGCGAAAAAAACTGATCTCACCAATCCTTCCCCATGAGACGGCTTGCCATTGCACTCGGCATGAACTCAGGGGGAGTTTTGGATGACCTAGATCATTCTTTTAAGCTTATCGCTTGAGATGGTCGCGGCAAGGCTTGAGATCTAGCACAGCAAAAAGGGAGAGAAAGAAAAAGAGAATTTGCCCAAAAAGGGCTAAGTGCTTGAGCTTTGCTTCAAAAGAATTTTCGTAATGCTCAAAATGCCTCAACTCTTGTTTTGAGTCTCTTTTTACTTATAGATATGGCTTGACTCATTTTTGGTTGCTTTGAGTGAATCTATGATTTTGAGCAACTTGTCATGATTGCAATTCTGTCAATCTCGATTTTCGCTATCTTGGTTTTAGCTTTGCCAGTACACGTTTTGCCATGATTGAATATAGCGTCTTCTCCTTATATGGCTTGGTATAATACTTGTCTTGTCTACATGTATAATGGTCATTGCTCCTTTTACTAAAGCTCAAAAATAAAGTCATTCCTTCATGCTCTTTCTTTTCATGCATCTTGATGAATTCATTGTCAAAGGGGAGAAAGATTGTGAAGAAAATCTTTGTTGGAGCTTTTGGTTTCTTACATAAAGATTGGTTTCATATATAAAGAACACACAAAAAAAAAAAAAACTTTTGTGAACCTTTTGAAAATTTGTGATCATGGTGAGTTGAGCTTCTGGGTTTATTGCCTTTTCCTGATTTGATTTGAAATTGAAGAATACTCACAATGATCAAAGGTCAAATAGAACAATGTGCTTTTCATTTGGACCTAAGTGAGATTTTTGGCTACTTTACGAATTTGAATTCTTTTGTGCTTTCAATGCCTTATCTCACTTGCTTACACTATTCGAAGCCGGCTTAGTGGTTCCTAGGCTTTTTGTTGCTTATGGATCAAGTTGTGCCTTTATGCAGCAGCGTTTTTACTTTTCATTTTGAAAAACCACATTTTCTTGAAAATTGCCAATGTGTTCATCAAGGGGAGATTGTGGATATCGTGAGGATATGTGCACGATCTCGGGATGATGAGTCAATTGGCAATGGCGTTATTGGTTTGCAAAATCTCGCGTTTCGGGTTTGCTCCAAAATTTGTCGAAGCATTTGGCGATCTGACCAGTTGTCTTGGGGCGGTCGATCGCTTGTGGAGCGATCCGGCCGACCATGGTGGCGGTCCGACCGCGATTTGAAAGTTGGGTTTTGAGTGGGCCAAAAATAGGTTGTGTAGGCAAGTGAGGAGTCTCTGGATGTGGTCCCATAATTTTGGAGCTCCAGTCAAAAGTTCTATTCGATTGAAATTTCCGAAGGTTTGAATTTCGCTTGAATTTTGGCTAAGTCCTTTGGACCGGTCCGACCGCCGTTGTGGGAGCGGTCCGATCGAAGATGAATCGGTCGGGCCGGCCCGTGAAGCTGATCGACCGGCGATCACTGAATGAAAGCCAAGTGTTGCATTGAGTTGATTTTGAGTGTGTGATTCTCACGAACTTCAATGCTTTATTGATGTATATTGCATTGCAGGCCGACGTGGGTCAAGTTGTGAAGAACTTGTTCGGAAACGGTTTGTTTGTCTATTCTTTGTGCAGATGGCTTGCAGGTCAACGACGTCAACGGTGAGTGGATCGGGACTACGCTTGGAGAGCTGAGGTCCGAACGATCCGGGATACCGGGGGAGGTTGTGTGACTCAAGCATGGTGCCAGAATGGACAAGATGGATCGAGCGGTGATTGAAGCAATTTGGTTGGATCGGTGGTGCGGATATCGGTGCGAGTCTGCAGGAGGTTCCGAGGGGATTCGGACAAGAGAGGCTTGGCGTCGATGAGAACCGCTGATCAACCTACACGTGGTGAAGCAAAGATTGCTTCAAGAGTTATTTGTGTGTGGGTCCCATGTGTAAGAGACCCAAAAAGGGAAACCCTAGCTCTCTAGTATAAATAGGAAGGGGAGAGGTGGAAAACCTAAGCAAGCATTCATTTTAGCCCCCTTCTTCTTTTTCTAGGGTTTGGAGGAGAGGAGAGGAGAACTAGGGTTGGAGTGTGCTCCTTGTTGAGCTCTTGCCCTCCTTGGTGGAGAGGCTTTGTAAGCATCTATTGTGGATGAACAATCTTGTGATGCTTAATTGAAAGATCAATTGCTCCCTTTGTGTTCTTCTCTCTTTTGGATGTTTTTGGTGCTTCCTTGATTCAACGGTTCATGCTTGGTCTCTTGGCCTACTCTATTTTGCTTTGATGTGTGGGATTACTCCTAGAGTCATCTAGTTCATCAAACCCCCACAAGCAAGACTTGAATCAAGTTTTTCTCATTTCTAGGGTTTGTGCACTTCTTTGTTAAAAACTCAAGAGATCGATTCTGCGAAGTGGATCTGACGGATCGTCGCTAGAAATAGGTCTCTAATATCATTAGGGAGGTGTGCTAGAAATTTGGTCAAGTTTTATTGGATGAATCAAAAGTTGGATCAAATTTCGTTTTGGATTTGGGTGGAGTTTTTCAAGATCTTTGGACTCTCCGTCCGGCCTTACCTTACGGCGGTTCGACCGTCAGTGTATTCGATCACCGGGGTTGGCGGGTCGAACGTATCCCACCGGTCCGACCGCTAGTTAGTTGCCTGGTCGATCGCTCCTTGACCGTCGGTCCGACCGCCCGTGGTAGCCGGTCAGACCGCCCGTGTCCAGTGAAGAACATTGAGTTCTTTTCTCTTTTTGTGTCGTGTGCTTGAGGGACTTATCAAATTCAACACAAGGCTTCCGTTGTGTGCTCACTGAACTTCTTAGCTCTCATAGCTAAAGGAGTAAAGTACGTGTTGGTTTTGGTTTAGGCGAGAAAGTTTTGAAAGCGCCTATTCACCCCCCCCCCCTAGTCGCCTTTCCGGTCCTACAACTGCTTGCTGTTTAGAAAATTTTCTTAAGCCTACTTGTTCATCATTTGTTGTACAATCATGTATAAATAATCAGAATAGCGCAGTTAAAGCATGGAAGGCACTAAAATTTGAAGAACTTGATTTGGTTATTCCTTTTAATATCTAGCCTATGTACTTAGAAAAGTCGAGGACGATTTTTTGTCTTGGGAGGGAGAATGATGTGGATGACAATATTGCAATGTATACATCTTATGGCTGTTGTTGTACTAATTGGTTTGTGCAAAACAACGAGAATGACACAATAAGAGATTCATACATATACCATACATATGCGTTGTTCTTTTTGTTTACTACGTGTTCAGATGTTCATGATGTGCTAAATAGAATAATACCATGCATATATGTTGTTCTATTTGTTTAGTACACTTTCAGGTTATAAAAAACCAAGGACGACTTTTCGTGAAGAAAGGGAGGATGATGAGGACATCCTTAGCTATGTTGTTCTATATGTTGTGTTAAATCTTTGCTGTACTTCGGAACAACATAAACTTACAAAAAAGACTGAAACTTTTACAAAGAAACATAACATTGAGGTGAACTCATTTCTATATATTCCTAATGATGTTATTCAAGAGAATGGAGTACTACCTCATGTCACCACTTTGTGTATTCTCAGGTTTGACAAATGGAAGACTTTGGAACCGGGAGAGAGGAGAGGAAGGCCGGGGCCAAAGCAATGGAGAAGCACAAGGGAGAGGGTAGCAACACTTGCTGCCAAAGCCATGGGAGGGCAAGAGAAGGCCCATGAGGCTGGACCAAGGGCCATGCGACCAGCATGGAGAAAGAAGGCCCATGCGGCTATGAACAAGGCCCATGCGTGAAGAGCAAAAGGGGAGAAGCCCAAGAATCCAAAGCCTAAGTTTTTTATAAGATTTTTAAGCCCAATTCGGAGCTCCCACAAGTCCAACCGAATTTAAACTCAGAATCAATACAGAACTCAACTCGGATTTGGTTCGGGACAGCCCAAAAGACCCGTAATAAAAATACCATAACTTTCACAAACGGAGTCCGATTCAGATGTTATTGGGCTTGTTGGAAATCTTATTCCGATACCTTTCCAACAGATCTTACCCCACTTCCAAATTCGTTCAGAGAACATCATAATTATTGAAACAAGACCGCAAATCAGGAGATAGAGTTAGGGTTTGACTCCACTTCTTGTGGCCGCCGCCTCTCTTTCATTATATACTGTGTGCATGCCTATTTTAGGGTTTTTAGGTTTGTTTATATTGGTTTTTACATAATAAAAACTTCATTGTGTGTTCTTGAGTCGACTATACCAACAACTGCAATTTGCAGGCCTCAACTCGTGTGAACTCATGTTTGCTATTTGCAATTTCAGATTACTTGTGTATCTTGTTCTTGCTTGTTCTTTGATTGCTTGCTGCAATTGATCTCCGTTATTAGGTCAACTGCGTTCTTGGCACGGTTGATTACAACTCGGAGTGTGGTTTAACGAATGTTTGGCGATCTGGTCGTGACCGGTTGGTAGCCTACATCGTGAAAGTCATTCTCCTCTAAATCGAAGTTATCATCCTATCAAAAGATCGGGACCCAACGTACTCATCAGAAAGTGCCATCCATCGTGAGTATAGGACAATAGAACCTGGAGCCCTCTATTGCATGGGCAAAAGTCCAGAACACTCGGTCCAGTATGAAGCAATTGGAGACTCCATTAGCATCTTCACTTTCAAGCTTGTTTATGTATGTGTCAGTGTTTGCTCTAGCAATCTGTTGAAGCATTCTCGGCACAAGGTTGTAAGCCTTTTCGTATGTCCCGTACATAGACTCGATAACCTTCTGCTTGGCTTATCAGACATTGCTATAGCTGACTGGATAACCAACTAGATTGTCGACTTCTGACAATAGCATCTTGAGGGAGACGGACACGTCCTTCGCAACTAGGTGGCTGATGAGGCTTTCCATATATGTAGAATTCACATTCTGATACTACCGCAACGGCTCGTTAAGCTCACAAGTATGGTCGATCACCGCCTCGAAAGTGAAGACCGAGCTGAAGAAATTTGCTCGGTAAGCACCGACCTTGCCAAGGCAGCCTTCACTACGCACTTCGCTACGTAATGTCCTGAGTTAGACCGGTGCACCCAGTGCACACGGCTGGTGGATAAGGCGTATCATGCTATAGCTTACTGCACGGCCGCCTTGCCAGGGAAGTGGTGCCCAACTAAGAGGGTGTCAACATCAAACCCCTACTAGGACCCTTATTCTTACGGTAGTACGAGCGATCGCACTGTGATATCATCAAGTCTGGATGCCACATATGGTACCTCTGAAGACACAATTCCACCGGTTGGACCAGCACACTAGGGTGTGTAATCCTCACTACAATCCGAGCTTGGGTCGGCGTCATCGTCGGACTCCAACCCGAGAAGATGGTCTGGTAGATACTTGTGGCAGTCAATGCGGGCCGACCACCACAGTCCCACCCCCTCATTTTGTATAAAATTATGCGCAACTCTTCTCTCGTGGACTTCCTCTAAAACAACACATTCTATGGTATCATCTTCAAGCTCCGCCTGTGGTTGCCTGCTTCCTGAGGCACCAGCATCACCAAGGTTTCTCGGCGGCTTGTGTACGAATTTCACATAAACCATCGACTTCTCGTATATTACCACCTTGGACTGGGAAGCAATTTGCATGTACCGTCTCCATGCTACGCTTTCGTTCACCTTCACTAGCTCCCATATGGCCTGCCCTCTTGTACTCGTACAGGTGATCGCCTCGATAACATGTTTCATCATCGTTGGCTCCATGTCAAACTCCCTCCGGATGCAGCTCCTAAGCTCATGAATATTCATCCCATCGAGCCCCTCCGCCCGGACCACCTTATACTGGCATCTCGATAGGTCTAACCCATCGAGGCCAGCCCATACAAGACCGTCGCCATAAAACACTACCAAATCTTGCATGTTTGAAATTACCTAAACATGGTACACAATATAACAAACAGAGTATGTAATTAACACTAATTAGTTAATTGTATATGACTATTTGCATGAGATTATTTCATCAATTACCACTAATTAAATAGGTCAAAAAAGGTACTAATTAGTTACTCATAATTAATTTGCCACTAATTACCCAGGACACAGATAATTATGACATATTACGTAAAAGCAAGCAATTAAATGTGAGTATGTGGATACAAATAATTAATTAATTAGCAACAATTTGATTACTTATCAATAAATTACTTATGAGAAATTCATTACATCTAAGTAATCCCCATTGAATTAATTACGATTAATTAGTTACCACCAATAAAGTACGAGTCATTACTTACCAACAAATTAATTATGGTCACATATATTCGACCACTTATTTTGCACTGATGTAATTAGCACTAATGAACTACACAAAATTTAATTATGAAATAGAAATTATGACTAATTAATTAATTAATACTTCATGCCCACTAATTAATTATGACTAACTAATTACAACTAATTAAATACGAGTATTTAATTATGACTACTTACTTATCACTAATTTAATTATCACTTCCAAATTACGGGTCAATTACCACTAACTAACTACGACTAATAAGTTTCGCTAATTATCTACGACTGAAATAATTACAACTAAAGCACACGAAGAAATTTTACCTTGCCTTGATGGCGACCTTGCGGTACCACTGTTCCAAGCACTATTTACTTCACAGTGTATTTCAAACAAAGTTTTAGTTCACCTATCTTTGTTTTTAGCGATGAACGCGAGAACGGGAATGAATTCTAGAATGAGAGCGAGAGCGAGCGCGACGCCGGTTTCTATAAGCACGCGAAGGCATTTCGCACGGATAGGGCAGCGTGACCAGCCATGCATGCGGACGGAGGCAATGACGTGATGGATGAGGATGAGGAAAAGATGAGAGGAGAGAGAGATGCTTTCAGCGCTGAAATCAACAATAAGGAGGCGGTAGGGGGGCATGGACTGGGCGCAACTCGCCCAGAAATGCGGCCGTGTGGACAGATGATAGCCGTCCCGACCACCATGCAACGGGGTAGATGGCGTTCGGGCCATGGAGCTACGGACAGCTCTCGTCCGCACCAGCATGCAATAGACACCATGCACCGTCCTTGTCTGCGCCACCATGCACCGAGCTACGGGTGGACGGACAAGGGCTGTCCAGGCCACAGAGCCACGGACAAGGTGCGACGTGGGTGCACGAGGGCCGTCTGGGCCACCCAGCAATGGTGGAGATTGTCTCTGCACGATAGAGACACGGACGTGGACACATGTCCATAACCGGTATGTCTGTTGTGGTAGATTTGGCAATACGCGGGCGAAGCCGTTTTTGCTAATATTGTGCACAACAGTGCCATATAGATTTAAAAAAAAACCTCCTTCAAAGACTGGCTTTAACAATGGAACAGTAAACAATGGTGGCGCTAGAAACAATCAGCCTGCGTGGCTGCGTGCGTGCTTTATCTTGGTTGGCCGCACCGGCACAGGTTCTGGACCATCGCTGGTTGCCCTTTGGTTTAGTACCGGTTCTCTTCTCTCTCACCCAGACGAGAGTGGAGGGACAGTGGTGAGCACCGGCCACCGGGCGGCAGATGGATATACGAATAGATAAGTAGCACGAGGAGGCCAGGTTTGACTTTTTCCACTGATGGATACGAGAGGAAAGGATAGCAGCAGTAGCGAAATAATAGAGCGGGGCAGGGGCAGGGCAGGGCAGCGAGAGTGCGTGTGTGAGAGAGAATGAGTACTGCTCTCCCACTGCCCAAGAGGCTGCGTGTGCGTAGGTGGGAGGACAGAGAGGGGAGTCGTGTGGGTGGGGTGGGGGAGTGGACACGTTTCGAGCTCCCTGTGGCGCGCAACGTCCCTCTCCGCGCAAAGCCACTTCGGTTGGTAGCTGTGCCATCCTGCCCCCGCCCGCTCCTCCTCCAGCAGATTTCTCTCTTTCCTCTCCTCCCGTCTCGAAAATACCTTGTTGCTGTTCTGTAACGACTTGCAGATGCTGTTGACCAGAGACTAACTAAGTTGGAATTAGCCATGTTGGCTTTTTCTTAGATGCTTGTGAACCACGAACAACATTTTAAATTGTCTCGCTGAATTATTATGGCGCCAAGTGGGAATGAATAAGATTTTCCATTCCCGACACCGATGGCAATTTCCATTTAGGTCTCTCGTCCGACCAATTATGGGGGTTGGAGATTCCCACGGTCATTTCTTGACTAGATCTCAATCCAAAATGGCCTCAAAAGTGGATTACTTGTCTTTTCTAGAGTGGCACTAAGCCACTAATCCGTCTGATGATTACCGATCGAGTACTACTGGTATATATCCCACGCGTTACAGCGGGTAAGAAAGAGGATTGATTTGACATGGTAATGCATGCACGCATCAGAGATCACACTAGGGGTACTGTTTATTGAAATAGATCTTAAATCTACAGCCGGATCCATTCTGTAATAATTGCAGGTGGTTTACAGCTACCAGGAAAAATGAAATATGCCCGACATTATTATAAGAAAAAAATGAAATATGCTACACATTCTAAAAAAAAAAAAAATAGCTTTTAATTTAGTGGATACTAATTTTAAAGTCTTAGATTTAATACTTAGTTTAGAGATATAAGATTCTGAAATAATTCTCACAAAAAATGTCTAACTATAATTAGGTGGATATTAATTTTAAAGGCTTATATTTGTGTCGACAATCAAGTCGTCAATCTTACGAAATAAAATGAGAAAAAATGGCTAAGAGTTATTGGATGAAAATAGGATTGCTCTTTATTGCAATAAACTGACTACTACATAGATGCCTTAGGCAAGACGACAGACTAGTCATAATTACACTGAGTATATTACTTGCTACGCTTTGGTTTGTTTCAATTGTCTTCGGATCGAATCCAATTGCATGTTTTATCCCTCCCTTTGTTGTTCGTCATCCACTTTTAAATAACTGGCGAAGATGTGATAGTTACCCCTGAAGAAGACACCTTTGGAAGTGACGCATCTGGTCGGGGAGATAGTTGAAGTCAGTTGAAATACTAACTGATCGCAGTTGGTGTTAGTAGGAGATGAATAGGGTAATAACTATACTACAGTTATTGTCAGTGACTTAGGGCTGAAAATGTCATGTGGTTTGGGACTGATAAGGCACGTCTCCCATTCTTCACATGGAGGGAATGTATTTGAAATCGGGTCCAAGTACCAGTTCAAAGACTCTTCGCGCAGTCATCTGGTCGGGTAATAGGTACAGGGCACCCTCCAACCAGATTACCCATAGAGTGACCTCTGGGATTCTAACGACCACAGGGGTCGTTAGCCATGAGGATTGCGACCACAGAAACTATGTGGTTTTTAATTAAATGTAAAACCAATATTTAGAAAATTAATACTCGTCAGTTAGCCCCTGAACTTTTAAGTTAACTTGTAATGTGATCCTCTTTCGACAGAATCTGTATCGGGAAAACCCTTGTTTAGTGGCATAGATAACGAGGTGGTTATATTCACTTTAAAGTTGAGGAACTGTTCAGAAAACCGAAGAGGTTTGTGTTTGCTGGGCTTCGAGCAACTCCCTTTTGCAGTTAAAGAGGTTCGCCTATAAAATCCCCGCAATGTGCAGACTTAGGGTTTTTATGCTCTCAGAATTTCTTTCAACTTCCTTCCATCTTCTCGCCAAAAACCAACAATGTCGGATTCAATCTCCAACTGGATGGCTTCCGAGTTGACAGAGAAGAAGCTTAATGCTATGGAAAAAAAATCAAGATGCTTCTCGACAAGACTTTGATTCCTTGGAGATCGGTGGTTGATAAGGATTAATCTCTAAATATTACTTTATTTAATTAAAGTCCACACATCCTTTGTGGATACCCTGGCCTAATGAGGTCCTATACCTTATCCCTGACTAGGTGACTGCTCGTACAATCAATGAACTGACACATGGATCTGATTCCAAGTATATTCCTTACCGTGTGATGAATGAAACACATGCTATATTTGTTCCACACCATACGACGCTTCATAGTCCTAAGTGTAATACCCCGAAATTTATTCAAGCAAGAAGAAAAGAATTCGGGGGAAAGAATCAATAAAAAATAGAATTTACGGAAGTTTAGATGGGGGTTTTTGCAAAAATTTGGACAACATGGGCTGTGGGCTTTCAGCCCATAGCATCTTGGCCCATAGGTGTGTGTGGGGGGGGATGACCGGCCATAACGGGGAGGGGGGAGGAGGGGCAAACCCTAGGGCGCCACCACCCTCCCCCCTTTGTCACCAACCCCTTCCTCCCCCTGGGCCGCCACCTCCAGCAACTCCTCTCCCTCCCAGCAGCATCTCCTCCATTGGTGAGGCTCGCTGCTGCTGGCCAAGGACATCTCTCCCGCTACTGGCAAAGAAGGAGAAGAAGACAGCTCGCCTTCGGTGTTGGCCGGCCAAGAAGAAGGAAGCGGGGGAAGGGAGGAGGGAAGGGTGATGGGATCACGTGGTGGTTCTTGCATTCTTCAGTGGGTTCTCCAAGGGTAACCCTCCCAATTCCGTTTGATTAGTTTGTAATTTTTGCGATTAGGCGATATCGGTAATAGATTGATTTCTGGCAGTCTGAAGTGCTCGGCTGTTTTAGGGTACTTAACGGCAAAATTTGACCAGGACATCTCCTAGAGATTTGTGGGCATCGTCATCATTTGGAGTTGTGTATCTCAAGTTATGCAATTTACAACATTGCTGTCCTAAGGTTTTGACGGGATTCTGACAGATTGTAGAACTGGTTTTTAGGAATTAGCAAATGATTTTTTTAGAGGATTGCATCGACACTAAAGTTGTAGGTATTTTCAAAATATTTCTAGAGAGCTAAAGATCATATATTTTTTTGGATATCCATACTGGAAGTTATGTAAGTTTTAGTCTCGCTATCCAAACCTCTGACGAGATTTAGTAGTTTGGGAATCTTGTAAACTAGGTTACTGTGGGGAATTTAGTAAGATTTCCAAAGGATCAAAGATCACCAATTTTGGTTAAACCTACGAAAAGTTATGATTTTTAGAAGGGGTCTGTCCCGTTTTTTACAGATAGTTGTTATTGGGAGTTGGTGTTTCTGGTTGCTTTAGGGAACATAGTTTGTCGTATATTTGTTTCTAGAGATACCTTGTCCAGAAATTTTCTGTTATGAAGGTTGTGAAAAATGTTCAGGCCGTGGGTCGGTTCTGGGGGCAGTGCCCTCTCCGCATCATCAATCTTCGCGTGTTTAAGGCAAGTGCATTTAGTTGGTAGTAATATTGAAGTGAATGCTTATGAATGCTTACATTGTGACTATGTTCCTCTTAATGAACGTCACTGCTGATTATTACTCTCTTATGATGGATTTTTGTATAGATTCATACGCATCATATTGTTATCCTTGAGATTTGGCCATGTGGAGGCCAAGTATTGATTTTGAGGTCCCTGTTATGCTTAGACGGGCTTGTGGTCCCTACACTCGTGGAGTGTAGGCTTATGGTCCCTATGCTAGAAGGCACAGGCATGGGTATGCATCGAGGGATGCATACTCCGCATTACCGGTAAATACAAAGATAAAAGAAAAGGTGCATCTGTTGGCATTTGCATTGCATGTAGCACATGAGTTGTTCTTGAGATGGATATTGTGATTTATTGACAGTGACAAAGTTGTAAAAATGGATTTACTGAGTTATTTGCACTTATTGAGTCATGGACTCGCCCTTGCTGTTTGTTTGTATTTTAGGTACCTCTTGCGCGGAGGCCATGTATGGGAAGGGCTAATGTTATGATATGTTGCACACTTTCACGAACTTTTCATGAATGAATAATTTTTGGACTGTGAATTAGTAATGGAGCAAACTATTAGATATTTCTATTGGTTATGCCTTCTTGCTTCCGTTATTTTGTAATGGAGTTGATTATGGTACCATGAATTCTTTTATGATTATGATTTAAGTTAGATGTTGAAATATTTATTTATATTATTTTAGTATGTTTAGAATTCCCTGTATGGTTAATTATTCAAAGGAGGTTCGACATAAATTTTTGTGTAATGTCTTAGGTTTTAGATTTGTTATCTTGATTTTTTTTGTAGCATTCTAGGCTCATGTTGGGCTGGGGTGTTACAGTTGGTATCATAGCGGGCTGTAGGTCCGTGGCACTAGAGATTATTAATCTTGACACACTATGCACATTTGGTGGGGTTGGGGGTTATTGCATTTCATATACGCTTCCATTAAATGTTATAGATGTTATTGTGATTGGGTTAATATTTGATCATTGTGCCTGATGGATGGTTGTTTGTGTTTGTGGTATTTAGCTACACCGAGCGGTAGAGACCGTGGCTGTGGTCGGCAGGGTGTCGGTTGAGGCCAAGCAACGCCACCACCTGAGGTCCAGCAATCTGTAGCTGGAGAGGGCAGTCATGCAGGTCAGAAGAAGAGGTTGCTTCAACGGTTCAGCATGGGGAGGTTCAAGGAAGCCATGTTCAACCCCAGCATTTTCCCGCGGCTGTTCCTGCTGCTGCTGCTCCTGTGGCTATTCCTGCTGTCGTTGCTATGCGGCTTCATCAGTGGAACGCTCTGAGATTGGATACCTTTGATGGGATAGTGTCGAACCCGGGAACGAAGGATCCCAAATTCTCTGTGTTTATACACTAGTCCAGGATTTCCAGTGTACACAGTCACAAAAATGTTATCACAAACATATCCAGCGTGTAAATTTAATAATCATAGAGTTTATTACAACTGGGGCCGGAGGCCAAATAAAACATTAAGCGGAAGCAAAATATAATAGTAAGCCACACGATACGCCACAGTAATCGCGGAGGTCGCCCTAATCGTCCCGCTCCTCACCTACGGATAGCAGTCTTCTCCGAATAATAATATTCAAAGAAGAGTGAGCACTACAACCGTGTGCTCACAAATTACACCAATACTAATTTAGAATGCATGCATAAGTTATTCAAAGGAAGGTTGTAGGGTTTATTTGCATAAATCAGCCTTTTTGGTTTAAATAGTTATACTAAGTTTCAAGGCACATTTTTATTACATAACTAAAATCAGATTTAAAATTGATCATTTTATAGTGGATAACCTCCATATGAAACATGGTGAAGGATACCCTCCTATCACAAGGCTACCCGCCCAAATTTACCACAAGGATTAACCATCCTCAAATCATGTCCAAAGTTATTTTAAAACCAAAAACAAATCTAACTTAGAGTGGCTTTGCTCAGCATGTCCATGACCGTGGACACGGCTATTCGAATAGATTTACACTCTGCAGAGGTTGTACAACTTTACCCACAAGACATGAATTCTCTAGTTTGTTTGGCATCCGTCGATCCCACTGCTCACTACCTTAGGTAAGCAGTCTAGAGCACGTGTCAAGGCTTTTACAATGCGCCATCCCACCGTAGCCTTGCCTCGCTAAGGTTTCGCTTCCATTGGGCTAACCACCCGCCGGATTCAAGCCCCCTCTTGCGCCATGTGGGAATACTGTCTAACCGACACCCACACACCAAAATGGCACAACTACAGTGGAATGTTACAAATTATTTAGCCAGGTCATGCCCATACAGGATATGTGGTAGTACGATGTGGCTTAGCAAGATGCGGCTCGAAGACCGGTCCTTAACTGACTTGGGCGACTTCCAAAATAACCCCTGGGCCTCAAACCTACCCGGATTGAGCCCGTGCATAAACCTGCACCCACCAAGCATCCATTTCGCCCAAGTACAAACCAACTTTTCATTTTTGTTTTTCAAAGTCATTTGTAAAATCTTCCATGACAAACCAATGTCATAGGCTTTTAAACAATAATTGATTATTTGGGCCAAATTCCCGGAACTGAGCATTTTTGGTCTAAGCATGTCTAAGCATAATTTTTCCCAAAATGTTCTGGTTCATACTACTGCATAAACCAGATTTTTATCTAATGTGTCAAGGTATGTTTCATTCAACAACAAAGTTGGCTATACAAAGGAATTGGAATAATTAAATATTTAAAACAGGATTTTAAAATAATTAAATACAATTATGCATGCAATAATAATTTAAAACAGAAATTAAATAATTTTAAATATTAGGGGCAAAATGGTCAATGGTGTAACTTGCCTTGCTCAAATTCCTGGTATTCTACTTCTTCAATAGGGTCAAGCTCTCCGGAGTCGTCAAAATCTATACGCGAAAATATTCCAAATTCAAATGAATTCAAATGAACACAAATAAATTCAAATGAAAATTCAAATTAACTCCAAATTAAATAATTTTGGTTTAGTTAGCTAGATCTTGATTTTATACAAATTTAGAAATTTGAATCACCTAAATCGGAGTTTGTATGAAGAAATACGAGCTCCTGGAAGTTTAAATCTAAATTTAATTCCAAAATCAGATTTTCCAAATTTCCAATTAAATTTCTAAAGGAAATTCTATTTATTGCGCCACCGACGTCACCGACGTGATCTTGTGCATCGAGATCGACATGTGGGCCCGCATCATGGATCGAGTCCACACGAGGCGCAAGTCCACGGTGGACTCGGTGCACGCAACAATCTGAAGGGGTAGTCTGTCTTTGGCCACAAGGCTTACCGGCATTTACGCTGCGACCACGATTTGGTCGCCACGCATGCATGCGATGAGGTGGCGCCGAGGTGGTCGCCCACGTCTTGGCGAGAGGGAGGCGCTCGGGTTCCAATGGTGGCGTGACGGCACGGCGAGCTCCGGAGGTGCGCAAAAGATTCGAGACGACATCGAGTACGATCGCTACACCGGCGACACAAGGGCGTGGCGGAAGATGGTCGGCGGCGAGAGGCGGCGGTGTGGTTGATCGTTAGCGGCGAAGGAGCTCGGCGATGTTCCGAGTCTGAGGTGCGCACTGTGTTCGTAGTCTTGCCGAGGCGGCTTGGTGCGATCGAGGCGGCCGAGGTTCACCGGCATGGCGGCGCTAGAGGCGTGAGCACACTCTCGGCGAGAGAAGAGCCAATTGCGCGATCGGGAGCGAGGAGGTGTGGAGAGTTGGGGCAAAAGCTTGAGGGAGTAGAGGCGCACTGGTGCTCCCTTTTATAGGGCGAGGGCGAGGCCGGAGGTGGAGATCGTGGGCGAGGTGGCAACGGCCGCTTCGAGGAGGCGGCGCGGCGTTCAAATGAAGTTATGGAAGGGGTAATGGCGAGACGAGTGCGGGGTGAACGGCCGAATCAATGCGCTTGAATGCGAGGAAAGAGAGGGAGAGAATCGCGGGCTTGATGAGCTCGAGCGGCGCTAATGGCGGCGAGAAACGGACGCTGGGAGAAGACGAGCGCGAGAAGACGACGCCAGGCAATGTCCCCACCCCACAAATGAGACAGAGAGGAGAGAGGCGCGGGCGGATTGATTGTCGGCCGTCCGATTTTGATCGGACGGCCCGCGTTACTCACGCGCGGGAAGAGTTGGGCGAGACAGCGCCTGATCTTTGGGCTTCGCCCGATCTTTATGTGAAGATTTTAAATTCTTTTTCAATTGATTTAATTCGTAAATTCAAATAAGCTTTAGAAAATAGTAAATGAAGTCCAAAAATTTTGAGAAAATTCACAGAAATTCTATGAGGCATTCTGGACTTAAATAAAATAATTCCAACTTTTAGTTGGTAATAGATTTTGCACATAAATTCTTTTAGCCTTAATATACTTTATTGAAAAGTTTTTAAAAAATTCCAGAAAATCCACAAAAATTAATAAATTCTTATTTTTAAATGAAATTGAAATTTTGGGCTGTTACAGATAGGCACACCAGTTGATGCTGCAAACTGGTTGCGACATATGGACAGGCACTTTGGAACACTAGGGATGACTTCAGAGTTGAGGGCTCAGTTTGTGGCCTTCCAACTAAAGGGGCAGGCAGATGTTTGGTGGGAAGGAGTCTATCAGCTAGGACTGCTGCCCATGGACCGGCTACTTGGGAGTTGTTTGTTGAGTAGTTTAGGGAGAAGTTTTATCAGGATTCTTTTGTGGGGAGGATGGAGGTTTCTTTGAATAGTTATAAGTAGGGTAATATGTTGGTGTCAGAATATGAAAGCGGGTTCTAATAACCTAATTCACTTCGTTCCAGCTGTGGCCACAAATAACATAGAAAAAGCAAAGAGGTTTCGCAGGGGGCTTAAACCTGAGTACCATCAGCTGCTGGGAGCTTTGGATTTGCGCGAATTTAGCTCCCTGGTAGAGCAAGCCAGGGGCATGGAGATAGAGATGCAGCTCAGTGAGGTGTTGCAAGGCACAGTAGATGCTGTGGTTCCTGGTGGCTCTAGTAGCAGTCAGAAAAGGAGTCTTGGTGGGGGGGGTGGGTCTTTCCAGAGGCCCGTTTCCAAGAAGTTCAAAGGCCCTCAGCATTCTTTCAAGCCTAAGTTCTCGAAGCTGCAGTCTTCAGTCACCTCTCGACCTTCAGCAGGTGCGCCTATGCTTTGTCCAGTTCCAGGGCAAGGCATGATATGTTTCAAGTGTGGCAACAGACATCGCACATCTGAGTGCTCCTGGTCTAGCCCATGCCGTCACTGTGGTCAGGAGGGCCATAAGGAATTGGTGTGTCGGTAGAATCTAGCTAGTATCATTAAATGGGAGCTAGTTCAAGTGTCAGTGCCAGCCGTTTCTTCTCGAGGGTCAGTGCATATGCTAGTAGCTACTCCTACACCAACTTGGGCATCGCCTCAGCCTTACTTCCCTGTTCCTGGAGGGATCCCGCCACTAGGGTACATTTTGCTGCCTATCCCTGCAGCTCACTTGCCAGTTGCGACCTCTTTAGCAGCTGCTGCACCACCACACCAGGGTGTTGGGGCTCCCGCCGCCCCAGCATCTATGTCCTATGCTATGCCTACTGCCGAGTCAGTAGGTCGTCCCGATGTGGTAACAAGTACACTTCTAGTAGATTCAGTAGAGGCTTTTGTCCTTTTTGATTTAGGTGCTACATTCTCATTTGCATCATTAGAGCTCGCTAGCAAGGCAAATTTGAGTATGCAGCATATAGCTCAGTCAGTTTTGGTTAACTCTCATAGGGGTATTATTTCTAGTTCTTTAGTTTGGCCGGGTTGTGTAATTTCTTTTGATGGGGATGATTTTGTTGCTAACCTAATGGTTATGAAGATGAAACCTTTTGATGTTATCCTGGGTATGGACTGGTTACATCGTTACCGTGCTGTCATCTCTTGTTTCTGGAAGACAGTGACCTTGCAAGCTCCGTCTAGACAAGAGATAGTCTTTTAGCAGAGTGCACCATCTCATTCACTTTTTGTGCTGGCTAGTTTGTTTCCTGGCAGTCGTGCAGTAAAGAATGGGTTTCTTTTATCTCTTATAGAGAGACCAAGTTTATCCCCGATTGCAGAAAATACCCCAGTGGTTCAGGAATTTCTGAATGTCTTTCCATTAGAGCTACCTGGCATGCCTCCACCTCACCCAGTAGAGTTCAGTATTGATTTGGTTATGGGTGCTCGACCGGTTTCTATGACTCCTTACCATTTGGCTCATCCTTTCTAGGAGGAATTAAAGAAGCAGTTGGATGATCTAAAAGCCAAAGACCTCATTCGTCCCAGTGTGTTCCCTTGGGGAGCTCCTGTTCTCTTTACAAAGAAGAAAGATGGTAGTTGGCGTATGTGTATTAACTACAGTGCCCTCAATCAGTTAACAATTAAGAATAAGTATCATTTGCCTCGCATTGAAGATTTATTTGATCAGTTAAGCGAAGCAAAGATATTCTCAAAGATTGATCTCCAGTCTGGATACAATCAGATTCCTGTCCAAAAAGAGGATATTGAAAAGATGGCATTCTCCACTAGGTATGGGCACTTTGAATTTAAGGTTATGTCTTTTGGACTGACAAATGCCCCTACTGTTTTTATGGAGACAATGAACAAGATGTTGCACAAGTATCTAGATGAATTTGTTGTGGTTTTCATGGATGACATTTTGATCTACTCAAAGACCTAGGAAGATAATGGGTGCCATCTGAGGCTTGTATTGGAGGCCCTAAGAGAGAATAAGTTTTATGCTAAACTGAAAAGGTGTAAGCTTTGGATATCGGAAGTGGGATTCTTGGGGCATATCATAAATGATAAGGGGATATCTGTTGACCCGGGAAAGATTTCCACAGTGGTAGAATGGGGGAGACCGACCAGTGTCAAAGAAGTGAGGAGTTTCCTTAGATTGGCTAGATATTATCGGCGGTTCGTGCAGGATTTTCTATCATTGCCAAGCCCATGTCCCGGCTCACGTGGAAGGATGTGAAGTTTCGGTAGGATGATGACTGCGAACGTGGTTTCAATACCTTGAAAGAAAAGCTAGTGACTGCTCATGTTCTTACTCTTTCTGAGCCTAGGAAGCGTTTCACAGTTTATTCGGTGCTTCCCGAGTTGGGATGGGTTGTGTTCTCATGCAAGAAGGCAAAGTAATTGCTTATGCATCGAGGCAACTGAAGAAGCATGAGTAGAATTACCCAACCCACGACTTGGAGTTGGCTGCAGTGGTGTTTGCCTTGAAACTCTGGATGCATTATTTATATGGTGAGACTTGTGATGTTTACACAGATCATAAAAGTCTTAAGTACATATTCACGTAAAAGGATTTGAATTTGAGGCAGCATAGGTGGTTGGAGCTGATTAAGGATTATGATATCTCAATTCATTATCATCCCAGCAAGGCAAATATTGTTACGGATGCTCTTAGTCACTAGGTGACTCCTCCTATATTAGATTCTCTCACTGCTAATTTTGACCGCATGGGGATATCTTATTGCTATGCAGGAACAACACTTGTTGGGACGCAGGTGATCCTTGAGTCAACCATACCAGATCATGTACGGGAAGCACAACAGAATGATCGGTTATTGCAGAATGTCAGGAAACGTCTAGATAGGGGTAAAGAAGGAGATTTCAGTTTGGATGATTCTAGAACTTTGCGGTTTAAAGGTCGCTTGTGTGTACCACAAAAGGTGGAGGTCAAAGATGATATCCTAAGGGAGGCTCATCGCACCTCTGTACACTATTCATCCAAGTGAGACAAAAATGTACCGTGATCTGAAACAGAATTTTTGGTGGAAAAGGATGAAGGTGGATATCGCTAAGTATGTGGCTTCTTGTGGTGTTTGTCAGCAAGTGAAAGCTAAGCACAAGCGTCCTGCAGGGTTGTTGCAGCCCCTGGAGGTTCCTCAGTGGCCTTGGGATGATATCTCCATGGATTTCGTGGTTGCTTTACCTCGTTCGCCGTAAGGGAAGGATGCAGTCTAGGTAATAGTGGACCATCTCAGTAAATCTGCACATTTTATTCCTATCCACATGACTAATTCAGTGAGTGATTTAGCTCCTATTTATATGCGTGAGGTTGCGTGGGGTACCAAAGACCATTATTTCTGACAGGGACGCCAAGTTTGTCTTCAAGTTTTGGGAGAGTCTGCAGAGTGCGCTGGGCACTCAGCTTCGCCTTAGTACGTCATTTCACCAACAGATAAATGGACATGTTGCGATCCTCCGTTCTGTCATGGAAGGGTAGTTGGGAGGATCAGTTGGCACTGGCAGAGTTTGCTTATAATAATAGCTACCATTCCAGCATTAAGGCTGCCCCATTTGAGGTTCTATATAGACGGAAGTGTAGGTCACCACTTTGTTGGGATGCAGTGAGTGAGAAGACGATATTGGGTCCGAATTGGATTCAGAAGACAGTTGAGCGTGTTGCATTGGTGAGGTAGAATCTGTTGGTAGCTCAGAGTAGACAGAAAAGCTATGCTGATGTGAGGAGGCGAGAGTTGGAGTTTGAACTAGGAGATCAGGTGCTCTTGAGAGTGTTTCCCACTAAGGGTGTTGTGCGATTTGGAACCAAAGGGAAGCTTAGCCCTAGGTACGTTGGGCCTTTTGCAATTCTTGCACAGAATGGAAAATTGGCATATCGTTTAGACCTTCCAGAGTCCATGCGTGGTGTGCACAATGTATTTCACGTCTCCATGTTGATAAAGTACTTGAGGGACCCAGAGCATTTAATCCCGCTAGAACCTTTAACCATTGAGCAAGATCTATCTTTTGAATCTAAGCCAGTACATATCTTGGAGAAGTCAGAACGGGTCTTAAGAAACAAAACGTTGAGGTATGTCAAGGTGCTCTGGTCACATCAGACCAAGAGGGAGGCCACTTGGGACTTGGAGTCTCGCATGCGCGAGCTTTACCCTGGATTATTCACAACAGGTATGTGGTATTGTTGGTAAAATTCTAGTGGTGATTGTTCTTGGGTGTTAAGCGTGATTAGAATTCGGGGTCGAATTCCGTTTTAGGGGGGTAGAATGTAATACCCTAAAATTTATTCAAGCAAGAAGAAAAGAATGCGGGGAAAAGAATTAATTAGAAAATAGAATTTGTAGAAGTTTAGATGGGGTGTTTTGCAAAATTTGGACAACCTAGGTTGTGGGCTTCCGGCCCACAGCATCTTGGCCCATAGGTGGGGGGATGGCCGGCCATAAGGGGGGCCAAACCCTAGGGCGCCACCAACCTCCCCCTTGGCTACCTCCCCTTCGCCCCCAATGGCCGCTACCTCCAGCAGCTCCTCTCCCTCCCAGCAGCGTCTCCTCCATTGGTGAGGCTCGCTGCTACTGGCAAAGGACATCTCTCCGACTGCCGGCCAAGAAGGAGAAGAAGATAGCCCGCTTTCAGTGTTGGCCGCCCAGGAAGAAGGAAGCTGGGGAAGAGAGGAGGGAAGGGTGAGGGGATCACGTGGTGGTTCTTGCATTCTTCAGAGGGTTCTCCAAGGGTAACCCTCCCAATCCCATTTGATTAGTTTGTAATTTTTGC
The DNA here is from genome assembly GCA_036346395.1 of Hsuehochloa calcarea. NCBI lineage: Eukaryota > Viridiplantae > Streptophyta > Magnoliopsida > Poales > Poaceae > Hsuehochloa > Hsuehochloa calcarea. The sequence goes on along the minus strand of CM070601.1, from coordinate 26,143,780 downwards.
GATTAGGCTATATCGGAAATAGATTGATTTCTAGCAGTATGAAGTGCTCGGCTGTTTAAGGGTAGTTAAGTGCTGAATTTGACCATACCATCTTCTAGAGATTTGTGGGCATCGTCGTTAGCTTTCCGTAGAGTCCTAGATCCCATGATTTAGGGTCGTTGATCTCAAGTCATGTAATTTACAACGTTGCTGTCCTAAGGTTCTGTCGGGATTCTAACAGGTTGTAGTTACTGGTTTTTAGGAATTAGCTAATGAATTTTTTAGAGGATTTCACCAACACGAAAGTTGTAGGTATTTTAATAATATTTCCAGATAGCTAAAGATCATATTTTTTGGATATATACTGGACGTTATGTAAGTTTTAGTCTCACTATCCAGAACCTCTGGCGAGATTTAGTAGTTTAAGTAATATGTTTAGTAGGGATAGAGGATGACAGAATATGTGAATCTTGCTAACTAAAGTATTGTGGGGAATTTTGTAAGCTTTCCAGAGGATCAAAGATTATCAATTTTGGTTAAACCTGCGAAAAGTTATGATTTTTAGAAGAGGACTGTCCCGTTTTGGACAGATCGTTGTTCTTGGGAGTTGGTGTTTCGGGCTGCGTTAGGGAGCGTAGTTTGTCGTATATTTTGTTTCTAGCAATACCTTGTCCAGAAATATTCTCTTATTAAGGTTGTTAAAAATGATCAGGCGGTGGGTTGGTTCCGGGGGCAGCGCCCTCTCCGCATCATCAATCTTCGCACGGTTAAGACAAGTGTATTTAGTTGGTAGTAATATTGAAGTCAATACTTATGAATGCTTACATTGTGACTATGTTACTTTTCATGAATGTCACTACTGATTATTATATTCTTATGTTGGATTTTTGTATACATTCATATGCATCGTATTGTTATCCTTGAGACTTGGCCATGTGGAGGCCAAGTATTGATTTTGAGGTGCTCGTCATGTTTAGACTGGCTTGTGGTCCCTACACTCATGGAGTGTAGGCTTATGGTCCCTGTGCTAGAAGACACAGTGATGGGTATGCATCGACGGATACATGCTCCGCATTACCGGTAATTGCAAAGAGAAAAGAAAAGGTGCATCTGTTGGCATTTGAATTGCATGTAGCACATGAGTTGTTCTTGAGATGGATATTGTGATTTATTGACTGACAAAGTTGTAAAAAATGGGTTTACTGAGTTATTTGCACTTGCTGAGTAATGTACTCGCCCTTGTTGTTTATTTGTATTTTAGGTACCTCTTGCGCGGACGTCACGCATGGGAAGGGCTAGTGTTATGATATGTTGCACACTTCCATGAACTTTTCATGAATGAATAATTTTTGGACTGTGAATTAATAATTGAGCAAACTATTAGATGTTTCTATTGGTTATGCCTTCTTGCTTCCATTATTTTGTAAAAGAGTTGATTATGGTACCATGATTTCTTTTATGATTATGATTTAAGTTGGATGTTGAAATATTTGTTTATGTTATTGTAGTATGTTTAGAATTCCCTGTATGGTTAATTATTCAAAGGAGGTTCTGCAGAATTTTTTGTGTAATATCTTAGGTTTTAGATTTGTTATCTTGGTTTTTTTGTAGCATTCCAGGCTCATGTTGGGCTGGTGTGTTACACTAAGTCACTGACAATAACCACTACATGGTTTTATCTCCTACTGACATCAACTGCTCGTCAGTTGGTTTTTCACCAACTGTCGTCGACTCTCCGACCAAACGTGACACTTTCAAAGGGTGTCTCCTTCAGGAGTAACTGTCACCTCTTCATCGGTTATTTAAGGGTAGATGATGGACTGTCCAATCCAATCCGATTCAACATCGACAACAAGCTTGGGCAATCAAAGACCCAACACTCTGAAGACAAGTAGAGCAATAGCAATACTCTCAGTGTAATTAGGGCTAGTCCACCGCCTAGTCGAAGGCACCCCCTGTAAAAAATAGCCAGTTCATTGCAATAAAGAGCAGCCTCATTCTCTCCCAAGAACTCTTAGCCATTTTCCTCTTTTTTCGTCAGATGGGAAACTCGATCGTCGCCAGCTGGCGCCATCCGCGGGGAAGAAGGCGTTGAGCTCTTGAAGATTACTTTGCTCAGCAATCCTCATTCACTTTCCTTCGCTCCATCATCGCTCATTCGATCATGGTAGGGACTTGAGATAAGAAAAACTGCGGACTACTCCATCCTTGACATGGACGCATGCATCTACACCATGGAATATGATGTAATGTCGTCGTCATTCTCTTCCGCCACCGATTCGCAACTCGTTGAGACCAGCGAGATCGATCTGATAGAGGAGGATTCACCGCTACCATCAGTGGCGCTCCCAGAGAATTCAATTGTTATGATCATTTCGGAATATCCAAATGCCTCTGCAATCCCAGTTTTCCCGACCGGCAACAACGGCAATAAAAGCCCAACGCTGCCATCAGAGGGTCAGTGTGCTCTCGATACGGTCATGGGCGGCTAGTATTTGCCAACGTCTCCTACGTATTCTGGGGGCAACCGACATTTGGTGAGGGTGTTAATGAAGTTACCACTGGTCGAAGGCCAGGTGGAAATTATAAAACTCAGCATACAGTCGGCAATCCAGATCACAGTCAGCAATCTGTCAGATCTGCCTAACTCTACCACAAAGCCTACCAGAGGTGGTGATCTCCGACCACTCCCCATCGTGGGGGCTCCTTATCGAAGCACTGAAAGGTGCTCCCTTAGCTACGACGGGAGCTCGTCGGAAGACCACTGTTGGAGGCATGAGGTTAACGCAATCGGAGATACCAATCAAGATATCGTGCACATTCCTTTACAGCTTAACCCGCCACCACCTACTTGTGGAAATGGTATGAGCACTCAAGTACCAAATGGCGGAGGTAATCGAACTGATGGACATCGATCAGTTAATTCATCTATTTCTACCGCACAATGCGTGATGGGTCGAACAAGACAAACCGGAAGGTTGGTGGGAAATTCGAATCATCGAACACCCTCTGCTAGCAGGAATCTTGCGAGACCTTCGCTTGGCTTCTAAACTCCCTGGGTGATGTGACGGTGGCCCGATCTTTCGAAAGGTACTGATAAGTCGATTGTGGAGAACTAAACGATGATGATCCAAAGGCTTCGACCAAAACAGATCAAACCCCTCGCAATCACTACTCCACTGCTCCGATGGTTATCAACCGTGCCGAACGCAGTTGAACTCGCCAAGAAGGCTATCTCCTGCAAGCGAATCGAGAACACAAGCAAAAAAGTAGAAGATGCAACCTGAAATTGTATTACGAATAAAGATTAAGTTCACAAGTTGGGGTTCCTCAACCGAACGTGCGGTGAGACTGCTAAGCAGAATAATCTCTTAAGAAAAACACACCCTAAACTATGATAGCTACTGTATATATATAGGGGGACGTGAGGAGGTCGACCTAGGGTTGTGCGGCCGTGGAAAGAGGCGTACACAACCTGGACTCCGACCTCGACACGCTTACAAGGCCCTATTAGGCCTAAAAGGGTGACGCAGCACCTTATTCACTATTCATGTCACGTCTATCTGGTCGAAGACCTGGTCGTAGGACTAGTCCTGGGGTGGTCTTGAGGAGTCCATACTATCTCTGGTCATAGATTGTGTCCAACGAGTACTGTGTTCGCTTCTCTGGTCGTAGATTGCTCCCAACGAGTCCTGGGCTTGCCGAGTACTGGTGAAACTGGTCGTAGGCCTTCTTGAAGTGGTCGTAGACCCTGCGGAACTGGTCGTAGACCTTCTTGAACTAGTCGTAGTCTTAGATTCCTACGTACAAGTAAATCATCTCCGTTAGACAGCATCATAGAGTTATCAAATAATACACTCAGCCCTAGAAATGAATTTACCTGATAAATAAGTTGACGCGTACGAGCTGTTGTAATTGGAATAGCAAGTATAGCAAATGCAGTTGTATCCATAGGGGTCATGTCCTCATCACTGGGGCCTTGAGAACAATTCGTAGTGACAATGGCACGGAGTTTAAGAATGCCTCATTTGCCTCTTTCTGTGCTGAGCGTGGTATTGAGCATCAGTTCTCCTCTTCACTCAACAAAATGGTGTGGTGGAAAGGAATAACGAGACCTTAGTTGAGATATCCAGGACGATGGTAGATGAGTATAGCACGGCGAGGAGGTTCTGTGCCGAAGCTATTGCTACAGCTTGCCATATTGACAATTGTATCTTCTTGAGACCGTCTTTGTGCAAGACATCATATGAGCTTTGGCTTGGTTAAAAAAACTCTCTTTTATTATTTTTGAGTTTTTGGAGCCAAATATTTCATTCTCAATAAAAGAAACCAAGATAAATTTGAGTCAAGGACTTCTGATGGTTTATTTCAGGGTTATCCTGCACATTCGAGGGATTTTCAGGTTCTTAATGTTGAGACTAACTTTATTCAAGAGACATGCAATATTACTTTTGATGAGACTAGCCCTGGAGCTAGATCAGACATTTTAGGTCACATACAGACGACGGAGAGCATCTTTGTGGAGGAAGATGATGATGGAGTCAAGATGGTCTCCCACCTGCTGCTGATGCTCCTGTTCCAGCTCAAGAACCAGCTTTCACTTCTTCACCTTCAGTTGAGGCTCCTGCTGCATCTTCATCACCAGTAGTACCTGCGGAAGTCAAAGATATGCTATCTCCCCCGGGCGCTCCACTCACATTCAGAGGCATCATCCTCTGGATCAGATGATTGGTCATCTTCATGAGAAAGTCACTCGCTTTAGGTATCACGATCGTTGTCTCTACTCACATTCTGCATTTGTTGCTTCTTTCAAACCCCACGATATATCATATGCTTTATCTGATTCAAGGTGGGTCAATGTCATACATGAGGAGTTAGAGAACTTTGAAAGGAATAAGGTCTGGAACCTATTAGAGCCTCCTAGTGGTCATAATATGATAGGAACCTGTTGGGTGTTCAAAAACAAAGTGGGGATAGTTTTGTGGTTAAAAACAAGGTTGGATTGGTAGCTCATGGTTTTAACCAAGTTGAGGTGGTTAGACTTTGATGAAACCTTTGCTCCTGTTGCTAGATTAGAAATCATTCGTATTCTGCTTGTATTTGTTGCATCTAAGGGCTTTAGGCTGTTTCAGATGGATGTCAAGAGTGCATGTTAGGCAACCTCCGGGCTTTGAGAATTTCAAGTATTCGCATCATCTCTTCAAGCTATCCGAAGCCTTGTATGGTCTTAAGCAAGCCTCTAGAGCCTAGTAAGATAGACTTAAGACCTTCTTGCTTAAGAATAATTTTGATATATGTAAGGTAAACAAGACCTTGTTCATTCTTAGGCATGTCGATGACTTCCTACTTGTTCAGATTTATGTAGATGTTATTATCATTAGTGGTTCTTCTCAGGCTATTGTTTCTAGTTTTTAGACCATGTCCAGGGAATTTGAGATGAGTACGATGGAAGGGCTCAACTACTTTTTGGGACTTCAAATCAAGTAATGCAAGGAATGGATTTTCATCCATCAGATGAAGTACACCAAGGATCTTCTCAAGCGTTTCGAGATAGGTGACTGCAAGACGATCCCCACTCCCATGGGGACTTCAACTGCTTTAGATCCAAACGAGGAAGGAAAAGCAGTGGATCAATGCGAGTACTGTAGCATAATTGGCATCCTCCTTTACCTGACGGCCTCAAGACTGGACATCCACTTCGCGGTATACCTCTGTGCGACGTTTCAGGCATCTTCGAGGACTTCCCATCGCCAAGATGTCAAGCCCATATTTAGGTACCTTCACTCTACCCTCCAGTATGGTATTTGGTATTCCTGCTCATCTTCCTTCTCCATTCAGGGTTTTCTGATTCTTATTTTGTGGGTTGCCAGCTAGATAGGAAGAGTATCTCAAGAACTTGTCACTTCTTAGGCATTTCTCTTATCTCTTGATCTTCTAGGAAGTAGTCCTCTGTTGCATAATCCACTATAAAAGCTAAATATGTAGCTACCGCTAGTTGTTGTAGTCAGATTCTGTAGGTGGTGTCCACCCTTAAGGACTACAGGGTTAGCTTTTGCTAGTGTTCATTTTCTCTGTGATAACACTTATGTAATTAATATTGCTAAGAACCCTATGCAATATTTTAGGACCAAGCATGTTGACATTCATTATCAACCTCGTAGAGACCATGTAGAGAAGGGTGATCTTATGCTAGAATTTGTGGAGTCCGAGGCTCAGCTAGCTAATATCCTCACCAAGCCTTTAGACCTAACTAAGTTTGCCACCTTAAGAAGTGACTTAGGGGTAATTTACCCCTATAGCTTGGTTTGAGGGCGAGTTAGTCCATATGATATTTCCTTGTTCATCTGATCTTTTATAGATCTTTTTTATCTTTTTAGGCTTTTGAGTTTTTCTTGCATCTCATTGTATCACATTGCATTCATATGAAAATCACAAAAAAGATGCATTATAATATAACTTTTACTGCTTATCATTTAAATTGATGAAGCTTTGCTTATTATCCTTTAGAGCTTTAGTATTTCAATTCTTGCTCAATTCCATATCTAGTTCATTGACTTGCTAGAATTATCATGATTTCATATGTGTAGCTTAGTCTTTGCTTAATGGACTAGAACTTTAAGACAACTTGAAATGAAAACTATCATTTGTAGATCTTTTAGCTAGTTGCACAATTAGTGATCTTTTTGTGACATTAGCCATGTCAAAATTATTTTGTTAGCTCTTGAATCTAGGATTAAATATCATTCGAGCTTTTTGTTCCTTTGTGAATCTGGAATTGTACTTGTGCAGAAGAAAAATTTTAAGGTTCTCATATGATTAAATTGTGGCAAACTATTCTCACGAGACTGCATGTCAAAGACATGAACTTGGAGATAGTTTGATGATCAAGACGATCTCATGGGAACTGCTTGTAAAAATTAACATGAACCTCGAGATCTATCGTCTCAGTTGAAATTAGGAAGAGTTTGTGGATGACTCCTAGTCCACGATCTTCTTCACTAAGATAGACCTTTAATCAACGTCAACATTCATTACATATGAAAATTGTTGTTAAAAATAGGGTGATTGAGGTACCTTGAGAAAAATGATTCACTTTAGGACTTTTTATCTCTAGGGTCTCTAGGGTGGTCATTGTTAGCTTCTTGATTTCACATTAACATTCTGACATAGCTATTATCACTTTAGGATCTCTTTTGATGAACTTTCTAATTTTGAAGCTTTGTTTAAATTATTACAATCCATCGTTTTATCTTGAGCCTTCTAGTTTAGCTTTGATATATATGTCTTAACACGATCTTGCTAGCTCTTTCAGGCTTGATGTGTATTGAGTAATAGTAGAAATGCTAGTTTGTTCTATTGGGTAATCTTCAAAGCTTCTTGTACTAAAAAATAGAAAATATAATCAATGAAGCAACTTCATTGCATTTCATGCATGATCTTTCTTGTGCTTCTTGCACATTTATGTATTTGTCATCTCTGGATGAGAGGAATACGTGATTCCTTAATGACTCCATTACCAAAGGGGGAAGACATAACATAAATGTTAAAAGGGGGGCCATTTGGAGGAAAAGGGAGAAAATGTTTTTTTTTTTTTTTAAAAATGATGATCATAGTGAGGGGGGTCATCTGATTTGCATTCTTATGATCCTATTGCTATTTCTGAACTTGAATTACAATTCTTGGAACCTCGCAATTATTAAAGGTCAAATTAAACAATTGTTCTTTCATATGGACCTTAAGTGAGATTTTTTACTCTACTCTCGAAATTAAAGCTTTCTCGCTTTATTCTGCCTTATCTCACTTGTCTATGCTAATCTAAAGCCAACTTGGTCATTTCCATTGCGTTCTCTTGCTTTTGTACCAAGTTGTGCCTTTGCATGAAAATGTTGAGTATTTTTGTTTTCAAACCTCAAACTTATATTTTTTAGAAATTGCCAATGTGTTCATCAAAGGGGAGATTGTGGATATCATGGGGGTACACCCATGATCTTAGTATGATTATACAATTGGTAATGGTGTTGAGGGTTTGTTGAAACACGTGTTTTAGGCAAATTTCAGAAGCTGTCACACTATAGGTGGTCAGACCGGCCATGGGTGTGGCCTAACCAGTTTTGCCCGGTTTGCTAGCTAGCTTGGTAGCGATGTTCGTAGGTTAGGTCAATTCCATGAGTTTCAGTGCATATGTGTTGCATGATGCATGTTTTAAATAACGTGTGTCAAGTTGTGAAGAACTTATTCCCGGAATCGATTTCTTAGTCTATTGTTGTGCAGGAGGCTTGGAGGTTAACGGCGAGGATGATCAAGATTAGGCTTGGTGAGTTGAGGTACAAAACAATCGAGGATGCCAGGTAAAGTCATTGGACTCTAACATGGCGAAAAATGGACAAGGGTGATCGAACGGAAAGTTCGGTGTGATGGGTTGCATCAAGCGGTGTGATACGGAGTGCCTTATCTTCTCGACGTAAGATCAAGATAACTCGAGTAGCCTGACGAATCGCATGAAGCTAACACGCTACTAATGCAACCACCTGCAACACATAAACTCGTCCAACTACACGCTTAGATGTTGAATATCCACGAGACCACCAAGTGGATGCAATGCCCCCCAATCCGCAAGGACCAGAAAGAATAATGGTAAAGAACACCCAATTGTCCTCTCTACATTTTGGTTGCAATAGCTAACCCTAGGAGGAGAACAAGTGCTGAAAAGTAATCTGTTATTTCTTGAATAAAACGTGGTTTGAGGAATACAAAGGAGGGGCCAAGGGTACTTATGGCGCCCCTCAACGACTCACGCACGGCCTAAGGCCGGCTGCACATGCTGAAACAAACTCTAATTCAGAATTACTGTTCACATCACGCACTGTTCACGCCTTGGGCCTCTACTCGGTTTGGGCTTGCACCTTTAGCGCCACATGGCAGCATCTAGTCGTAGACTCCGACCAGCGTTCCCTGACCTGCACGACTATAACATTCGGCCAAAACCTGGTCGTAGACCCGCATGGCGGCATCTGGTCGTAGACACCGACCTGCGTTTCTTGCCCTGCACGTCTACAACCTTCGGCCAAGATCTGGTCGTGGCCCTGGTCGAGGACCTAGTCGTGACAACGGACCTAGTCATCGACCTGGTCATGGACCTAGTCGTGACAACGGACCTGGTCGTTACAACTTAAAGTGACTTCCCTTATTCTTCTATGGTTCTCCTCCATTGCTTTGGCTCTGGCTTTCTTCTCTCCCTTAGTCTCTCATGTAGCTTCCTTATCAAACTTGAGAACACATAATATAAATGCATTAGGTAGTAGCCAATTTTCATGTAAATCAAAACTAAACTCATTAATGACCAAATTCACCTGTTGTGCAAGTAGCTTAGCCCTAGCACGAGTAATAGGACCAATTGGTGTGTTCTTGCTAAGAGTAGGAGTAGATTCAGTAGCATTGGTAGTGATGCCCCCCTCTTGAAATGAGTTGTCCACCTGGAAGTTCGATCTTGAGTTTCTTGACAAAATCAGCACTCTTGGATGCATCTATATTAGCATGTTCTTGGAGAGGTAGAGGTAACAAATCCAGCGGTGCAGTTCGTTTGAAACCATACACCTCCTCGAACGGGTATAATTGAGTAGTCGAATGTACCGCCTGGTTACAAGCAAATTTCACATACGGTAAACAATTTTCTCACTTTTTTAAAAAAATTATTATCATTCGCAGCAACATGAAAAGTGTTCTATTCACCACTTTCGTTTGACAATCAGTTTGTGGTAACAAGTTATAGAAAATAATAACTTGGTGGCGCTGATTTAGCTCGCCGCGGCCGCAATTGGAGATCCTGATCCCGACGAACTTGAGCGTGCGTAAGATTTGATTCTGCTCTGGTTTGTGTTTTTCTGGCTTATTCTCTTCTTGTGACAGAAGCAAAGTTGAGATCGTAGGAGGAGATGGCCGACGGGGAGGACGCCGCCGCGGCCCGCCGCCGCACCGCTGTGGCCGAGTACCGCAAGAAGCTGCTCAACTGCTGGGAGCTCGAGTCGCGCGTCAGCACTGGTAAGGCACCCACCTCTC